>CM076715.1:71155413-72409699 GCA_038501285.1 Penstemon eatonii
GTATTGTACCAAATATACAATTTTCCCAAATTAAATGGCACACACATCATGCCTTTATGA
The DNA here is from genome assembly GCA_038501285.1 of Penstemon eatonii. Taxonomy (NCBI): domain Eukaryota; kingdom Viridiplantae; phylum Streptophyta; class Magnoliopsida; order Lamiales; family Plantaginaceae; genus Penstemon; species Penstemon eatonii. The sequence continues at coordinate 71,155,474 of CM076715.1, forward strand.
TGGCATAGAATACATTTATGTAAATGTGGAAACACCAAAGTCAAATAATTTGAAGTGAACTAAACATAATTGAGCTTAACTAATTTATTGTGTTTTATTAAGTATTGCTTAAATTTAAGTTATTTTATATAATAAATTAATGGAAAGAAGGTTTGATTAATTATATTTTTGAAAAAAAAATATTGTTTTGATCTAATCTGACTCACACACTAGATAAGCAGTGCTTTTAGCTAAGATACGTACGTAATAATAATTCCATAGAATATTGAATTTGCAGTTTATGTTTATCCATATAGTATCATTAGTCACTTGAATATTGGCATATATTTTTCAATTAACTATACAAGAAAAAAGCAGGAGGATCCAAACCAATAAAAAGAAAGCACTAACTGCATATTCAAGGGAAAATTCTTGTATAGACCTGGTCTATGGGCTTTTCATAGACCTTGTGGTTGTAAATGAACTACATCATACATTTTGATGATGTCATACTCTCAAAATGTATGATGTGGTTCATTTACAACTACAAGGTCTATGAAAAGCTCATAAATCAGGTCTATGCAAGAATTATCCATATTCAAGTATCGATCACTAGCATCTTAATTTGAGATCCAATTTCCTATCTATTATTAACATTAATTTTGCCTCTTCAACTTCTTTTTTCCTTTATTTGAAAAATTATAAGTATTAATTCCTATGTAGCTGACGGACAGTTAAAAGTCCCAAGGCCCTTTTTTTATAAATTTTTTTTTATTTTTAAACATAGACATTTTCTGGGAGATTTTATGATTTCTCAAAAAAAAAAAAAAAAAAATCATGGGGATTTAAATCAAACATCATGGGGATTATATACTAACTGTTTTTTTTTTAATTAAATAAGAAAAAATGTACAACAAGATTAACATTGCTGAATAAATATTATTATCAATGTAGTTGGACAATCCTACAATATTGGCTATGTATGTAGTAAAATGAAGAGTTTCACGCTCTTTTACCTTACAAAACTTAACATTAATCTTAAAAAAAACATTAAAATTCTATAGTCGATTAGATAATTTTGTGCCACTTCATCTCTACATAGGTATAATAGGGAAAAATAACACACATAGGAAAATGTGAAACAGTAGAAAAGGTTTCAAAACTATAGTGGAATTAATATTTTATGTTTCATTTACTATGAATAATAATATTTTATTAATTAATTAATAACTTATTTAAGTAAAGATGATTTCATATTCTATATGATATATACTTTTCCGTCTAAATAATTAGACAACTATATATGATGCAATTATTTTTCTAATTAACGAAAAAATTCAATTATATTGCTTCTTATATTAATTTTTCATTTTTCTTAAATAAAGGACAATATTCAATCAAGTCAAATGTCTTATTTATCAAAAAAAAAATGTGATTTAATTTTATATTTAAGTCTCTCTCTTAATCTTATAATTACAACTTTACGGAATTTAGTTTGATGGTTCAGGAATAAAATTGAAATTTCAAAAAATAACATTCCTTGAAATATAAAAAAAAAAAAGGTTTAAAAATACATCAAAGTAGCGACACCTGCTTAATTACTCGGGTGTGCTGGACGCGCTTCTAGCGTGTCCAACAAGCCGGGGACTAGACGCCCCAAGACACACCCCGAGTCCGAACCAATTGGAGACGACTGGGGTGCTTCCTCAGGACATCTCCAGCCACCCGGTAGGTTGGAATTGTCCTTATAATAAATACATTTTGAAGTGTGAACTAGTTGTTAACTTGAAACTAATTGGCCTCTACCGTAATTTATTATTTATGTCGGAAATAAAATGTACAATCAACTTAAAACTCACATGAAGAACTCATCCTGCTGATCTTAATATAGTATAGAAAGCTTATTTGATTAATAATCGTTGTATGTCTCTTTCACTCAATATAATATCTTATTCAGTTTTTCTTCTTTAATTTTGAATTTTGGGCGTGTCTGATTTTTTAATATTTATTTTAGTTTTTTATTTTCCAATTAAATCCTAGACTTTACAAATGTTGGATGAAATATCCACGTATGATGCGTCTCTTTTAGGCGCATGTGTGCCCATGTGAGATTGCATGTGCATGTTTCAGATTGTATGTGTGTTAATTAATTAAGCACATACATACATATAATACCCATACAAACTGTGATTGGGAGTTATGGGCCTATGGTCCGTTACTGAATTTTATTTATTTATTTATTTTATTTTTTTGTATATGTGCCTTGTGTACATTGTGTATAGTTCATCACATATTTTTTTTCTTTGACGCGTCAAACATATTAAAACTTCTTTAATAGAGATTCAAACATGTATTCGCTACTTTATAGTGACATTAATTTTTTGTCTTTTTATTTGGGCAACGATGGCAACAAGTGTACGTGTATTATGAAAAAATGTCATAAAATATAGTAATATATTAATAGTTTAAAAAAATTATCAACAGTTACAAATATAATCAATTATACAATTTAGTGACATTACCTGATTATTGTGTTTTTCATAATGTTATACTGTATATAATTATTATAACGACATTTAACATTTAGATGTTCATCTATGAGAGTGATATTCAATTTTTTTTAGATGGTGAATATATTTTTACATCAAACACTATATCGAATTGAATTTCACAATGATATCAAAATAAATTAATTATTAGTATTGAACTAGAGAAAGACTAATATAAAACTAGAGAAAATACCTACATTCATGAGAGTTGAACCCATGACCTCCTGATCATGGAGTCTCATCCTTAACCACTTGACTTATAAGGCCTCATTGGCGACATTTAAAAAAAATTGATTATAAACAAAATCCCACTACAATATTCTTTTGAAATGTAAGTTATTTACATTTTTGAAATGTAATTTATAATGGTGTGACTAAATATTAAATATAATTATCATGATTAAAGTAGCGTCACTACTAGGCACTATGACTGGAGAGATTATTTAGTACAATCGCTGCACCACGTCTTTAAGTACACGTGGTGCAGTTCACCAATACATTTGGAACATGTGGAGTGATAATCCACATTACCCCATATTCTGGCCATGTTTCCAAAAATTAGGGTTTCAAAAAATTGTGTTCACATTGCCAGAACATGGGTGATGTGGATTATTACTCCACATGTCCCAAGTATATTGGTGGGTTGCACCACGTATACTTGATGACATTGTGCAGCGATTACACTAAATAATTTCTCCCATCCATGACATTTATTATATAATCGTGATTTTTTTTTCATAACGTTGTTTAGTTTGTTGTTATTAGAGAGTTTTCTTGTATTACTAGCGAAAAGACACAAATACCCCGTGCTTAGAAAACAAGTTAACCTCCCAATAATAGAAAACAAATACGCTTACACCTCATCCTAAAATAATTGAAAAACAAAATTCCTCTATCATCGAACTAAAATCGCCCTGCAAAAGAACTACGATTTCATTTAAATTCTCTAGCAAGTCTAACAAGGGGTTGTAAGGGTATACTTGGATAATATTATTTTTACAGTTGGGTTTCACCAATAGGATTATTAGATTTTACATGGATATTTCGGTTAAGTCCATATTGAGTAGTTTGGGCCTTAGTCATCTCAAAAGTTAGCTTGAGAATTGGTGAACTTAATATTATTATACAATTAATGTGGGACATTTTTAGTCTCAATAAAAATAACACAAGTGATGAACCGTGCAAATTAAATCACATTTTATTTGTCCTACTTTTTGTTGTACGAAGTATTTATTGTTGAGAAAGAAGCAATATTTCACAAAGAACAACAACAAATTAAAGTTTTTTTCCCTTGATTGAACCAAGATGGAAATTTGACAAATTTAATCAACAAAGCAATCTATCAATACGCAACGGAAAAGTAATTAGCAATCACACAGCAAACACAAAGATTTTACGTGAAAAACCTCTTCAAATCGAAGAGGAAAAAACCACGGGAGCTCCAAAGTATTCCACTAGCACCAATTACATGTAGAAGTGTTCAGTACAACCCCAAATAGGTACAAAACATTCACCCAACACTTAAACAAGAGATAACTATGCAAGGAGCAAAAATAGAGATAAAGCTCACATTTTTACACCGATTTTCAGTGACTGTCGTTTCACCCACAAGCAACAAAATGACGATCCTAACTGTCAAAAGATAGAACTAGATGTGTAGAACCTCCAGATAAAATTTGACGACGATCCAACAGTGGATAAATTCGGAATGGCTGAAAACCGTAGCAGTTGTGAGTGTAGCCGAAAATGTTCTCTCTTTTTCTCACTGATTTTTGTTGAAAAAATATGCTGAAAAGTTGCTTGACACAATAATCATAACATAACCTTATACATGTGGGCCAAATAATGGACTAAATGAATACAATTAGACTACCAAAATATTGGACATTTATCAACATAGAAAAGACCCAAAACCCAACATTTATTCAACAGCCACGTAGAAAATTCCAAAGGAAGAAAATGTATGCATTTATTTCTTGATAAGTTAAAAGACAAAGAAATTAGCAATTTCAACAAGGTCTTGTACCATCCGGACCATTGCACAATCACATGTGAAGAAAATAAGTTATGTCTATAGCAATTTCTGTAGCAATTGCCCACCATTTAATATAAAATTTTGAAGAAAAAAATAATTGCGAAATAATAAATATTAGTTGTGCCCACAAGCGTTTCATTTGAATATTGTGTTTTTCTTACACGTTCGCTATTTTGTCCTTATAGGCTTGCAATAAGTAGATTGTAGATACTTGAACTCTTCTACAAGTCACATTAATTAAAAACAATAGTTAAGTCCACCTTATAAGGTCTTGAACAATCTTCACTTTATAAGCTAGTTTTTGAGATTGAGTTAGATCCAAATCAAGTAAATAGACTTAACTCAATTCATATAGTAAATTTTAATACATGGCCGAGTTAACTACAACGTGGCATTTTCCTTCCAAAAAGAAAAATGTAGCACTAAAACTGTAATAGTCATCCAATTTTGGTATTTAGTTGAGAGCATTAGATTGAAAGTGACAACCATCCTATTCTATGGTATTAAAAAAGAAATTTTGTCTCCTAAAATATATATAATCACTTTCAAAATTGTGACATGGTAATTTAACCCCTGCAAATATATTCGTAACATTTAATTTATTCTCCTGAGATATAATAAAAAGCAATTTGTCTCTCTCTTTATATTTATAGGTCTCACATTTTTAAACCTACGAAAAATATGTAGTGGAAAAGTTGGCCTAATTTATATCGATGTCCCCTTTGTTATTTTATATGAAATAATTTACGGTCTTATAATATTTTTTTTAGATCATTTTATCCCTTATATTATTTAATGTGGATCAATACAACCTTACTACTTATATATATATGCATGGAGAGTTAATATTGTCTTTCTACCCATCTGTCACTCTTACATTTAACTTTGAGAGAGTGAGCTACGCACCCTCACAATGGAAGGAGAAAAAAGAAAGTGATACTTTAAAATTTTCACCGGGGATATATAATATATTCGTATTTTTTAATACAGAGAAATAAATTTAACATTATGCTTATCACACCAACAAGAATTAACAGATTCTGATTTTGTTAACGGATTTATGAAAATTTACAAATATGTTATTTTTAGTTAGTTTCTTTTTGTCCCCCAAAATCAAGTTTCGCAAAATCAATCAACATGAAAAAAATATTTAAACTAAGGATGAGTTTGGTCCAGCGATTGGAGCTCTTAAAATCACTTTTACATCTTTATTGTGATTTTTGAAGTGTTTGACCTTGATTATAACAATTACTTCTGTTCAATCGTGATTTTCATGGTGTCTGGCTCCCAAGACCATAATCACTTTCGGAATCTCGAGAAACAAAAAATCAACTTATTTTAGAAGCAACTAAAGTGTTACTTTTACAAAAGCTATTATACAAAAGCAATTATTATATAATTAATTTTATCATAATCAATAATTGTCAAAATCAATTTTAATAAAATTAATTTTCCTATAATTACTTTTTGAATCGCTAGATCAAACTTGCCCTAAATTAATTTATTGCTGCTTTCAAAAATCATAAACTAATTTATTAGTAGCATTATATATATAAACTTATCAATCATCAGGTCAAGTTCACGGCTACTACGTTGTCTTCTAGAGAAAAAAATTCAACACATTAATGGTTAATATCCAGAATAATTTGATGGAGCAAACGTGTGGCCATGGAAATGTAAATTAATCAAGAGATAGGTGATGAGTAGTAAATTAGGTAATTTGATTAAGATAATCATGTATAAATAAGACTACTAATGATGACATCAATTATTGTACGTAAAAGTACAAATCTTTATCATTTTGCCATCTCATCAAAGCGAGACTATAATTTGTGGTCAGCAAAGCAAACCCCACCCACTGAAATTGATTACTTCAAAAGATTTTTTTTGTGGGTTGGGTAAAGACATTAAAATAAAATTAAATCCGATTTGGCATATCTCATATTTGACTAGGTGATGATCGCACAATTCAACCCAACTGTTTGCTATTCTGGATTTTCTAATTTTGAGGAAAATTCTTGTCTCGACCCGTTCTTTCATAGATCATAACATAAAATCTTGTAAATATTTTTGATGAATGCACTGATTTTGTTCATGGTCTATGAAAGACATGGTCTAGGCAAATATCATCCTAATTTTGATTATTTAACAATTTAACATGTAGAATTTACAGAATGGTTCAAAAAATGGAGGTTGATTAAGACTGGATTCCGATTTTAGACTAAGATGCAAATTTGAGTCCAATTGGGTCAACAAAATATCTAATAAATGTGGTCTAATGGCTAAATTGGAACCCTAAGTTTTTAGAGGTCTTGAGTTCGAATTTGATCAGGAGTATAAGTTTTTTTCTTTGGTATTTGTCGGTGAATATTATTTAAAAGTTACTTTACTCCTGAACTTATAATCAAGTTGCATTGTCCAACTAAACTTTAATTTTTGCATTTATTATTTCAAGAAGAAAAAATGCAACTCTGCTGTAAGTTTAGTTGGGGAAAGCGAAAATTGAAAGTATTATTTTGATTTTTTAATTAATTACTTTACCTCCTTTTTTAAACCTCATTTGAAGAATGTAACGTTAAATTTAAAAGATGAACATAAACATAAAAGTATAATTTATGCTTGATATTATACCCATATCCCATTCTATAATGTCGAAATAATTATATTTGTATCTATATTTGTTAATTTTGTTGTAAAGTTTTTGCTTTTTTTTTTATTATATAACTTATTAAATTATACAAAAAAATTAAAATTCCATATATATTGCATTTTGTATTATAAATGGTTACAAATAATTGAATTTTACCCCTTAAACTTACATCAAAGTTGCAGTTTCTTCCTTGAACTTAAACCTTGATTTCACTTTGTTTAATTGTTTTGCACTTTCCTCTTATTTTGCACATTCCCCATGAACTCTTAGGTTGAACGGGTTCAGGGGGAAAATGTACAATATTAATGTAAGTTTACGGTACATAGTGTAATAGATTGAAATTCATGAGAGAAAATGCGATTTGACTATAAGTTCACAAGGAAAATGTGATTTCTATTAATAAAAATATTGAATTAGTACAACTCATAAGATGAGACAACATAATGATCAAAGAACTGAACCAATATTCCGGCCTGATTTGGCCGAATGCTTAACCAACCCAGTAGAACAGATTTGATCCATTTTTCACGATTTTTCCTTGACACAATTACTTGGATTAAATTCTCAAAAAATAAAAAAAATAAAATTACTTGGATTGACAAGCACAAATTAACACGACCGACCTATAGAATTAGCCAATAGGTAATTTTGTCATGTTTTCCCCACTCTTTAATGCTCCTGTGCTACGTCAGTTAAACAATAATGGAGCCAAATTATAGGTTGTTCATAAGTTGCGTGTGATTATGGCCATGTTTAAATGTATTTTGGCTTGATTTGATTTAATTTCAATAAATAAAATATTTGTATAGTGTTTTGAAGATTCCTTTTAAAATTTCTGTGAAATAAGTTGAAATACTATTTTGAATGAAATCTTTTTAATTTAGAAGTGAAAAGAAGTTGATAGGTGTCAAATTATAGTGTTTTGAAGATTCCTTTTAAAATTTCTGAGAAATAAGTTGAAATAAGGACTTTAGTAATAGGATATCTGCAATGATTTGGCCAATTATAACTTATCTAGCCCAAAAAAAATTTATGTTTGTTTGACTTTTAAGAGAGTAGTTTGAAAAAATTGAGATATGATAAATTTATTTCAGAAAGTAGAAAACATATTTATTTCGTTTTTTCCACACATGAAATAATTTTGAAAACACCTAACTAACATTCACTACATGTTTCAGTACTTTCCAGTCAAGAGATATTTCATTTTTTGTAGAGGAACAATGAGAAAAGAGATGCTGCAGATCCAAGAAATGATATGTACAATACTCAAGAAAATAAAATATGTTTTTTATTTTTATTTTTTTATTATGTAATTCTTTCTTCGTGGTGTCTTCACCCATTTTAGGACATAATTCGGGATAAAATTGATTATAAAATGAAAAAAATCTTCAAATAGTTCTAAATCTTACCTTAAATCTTAATATATAATATAGGAGTCATATAATATAAATTTTAGATTTTTTTTTGAGACAAACACCTAGATTTTATTAAGTAAACTTGTTCAGAGGTTACACAAGTAAGAATTGAAACGGGTAAAACATCTGAACTAACTGAATCTTGACTAGAAAATTTTACCACTTCGTGTTCAACTCGATTTCTTTCCTCCATACATATATGCCGAGCTGAAAACAAATCAAAAGTTTCCTTCACATCTATTTTATCATCAACAATAGGATCAAAAACAGCTTTCCTTCCCGAAATGTCTTCAATTGCAGCTATTACTATGCTTGAATCTCCTTCAATAAATACTTTTGTCCAGCCCTTTTCCTTAGAAAAAAGACCGCCACTAGTTCTGCCTTAAAGTGTACTTTTAAGTAAAAAATAAAATTGGGACTACCGCAAAGATGAAAATAAATGGAAAATTACAAAATTACAAAATCTGGGACAATATATTTGTCCCTCAACATTATAAAATTGCTTTCCTATTTTTAATGTGATGTACTTTTGGTCTCATTATTCTTTTTAAGGTTTAAAATAGCCAAACCGAGACAATCATAAGTGATCAAAAGTGCTAATAAAAATTATTTATTTTTTGTGACCAAAAGTACAAACATCTTAAAAAATTTAAATTTAAAGTGAAAAGTGCAAAGATCTTAAAAGAGATGGAGGTCAAAATATTATTAACTACGGAAACTAAAATTATAATTTTTTTTAAAGAAACATTGAGACCAAAAAATCAGTTTTATAAAAAACATAAAAATGCTAAGCTTCTAACTAAAAAAATACTACCTATGTCCCAATTTTTTTACTCATTAGCTACAATGTCAAGTGAGACTTTTAATTGACTTAACAAGTTTGTTTTTTTGGATAATTAATTGACTTAACAAGTTGAATCTTTTATATTTTATGCGTTTTTTAAAGCTTTAAAAAAAATATACTCCCCTAATTCCATTAGCTAAATGACTCGATCAAACTTTTTAATTTTTAAAGTGATTTATCATGTTATATTATTCATATTTGTGATGTATTAAACCTTTATAATATTAATATATATGGTATTATATCATATATTAATTAAATTAGTTTTTATAATTTTTATTAGATTAGACAAATTGACTGGTCAACTGTACCAAGGGGTAAAGAAAAATAGGACCAAGGAAGTACATGATTTATATAATATTATCAAATCATTGTCGAAATAAATTAATTCGATTATTTATTATAATTTTTAAAATTTGATCAACTTGACTGGTCAATTGTAATAATTGACGGAAAATTATAGGACGGTCGTAGAATTTTTGTCAATAAATGGATTTTTGCCAATATAATAAATTAAAACTTTGAAACATATTTATATGTAAATGCACATTACCCTTAAAAACATATTTATATGTAACTAGAGGGACAAGTTGGGACACTGCCCAGAACCAGATCCAAATTTTATCCAATCAGAAAGTGTATCTTTTAAAACAGAAAAAAGAAAACACTAATTTCATGATAAATTAAAATAATATTTTCCCCTAACTTTCTTAAATCCACCAAGTACCACAACTTGTACTAATATCTGACATTTCATAAAAAGATATAAATCATTATATATACATAGATGGTCCCTCTTTCTAGCAAGCTGTTTCAGGCCTGTCTCTCTTGAAAAATACATACACTTTTTTATAATATATATACACTTCTACCTAAATAATCAAAATAATGTGTAAATGTGACTCAGTCAGTGTGTGTTCTGTGTGTGTCTTTTTCCTTTTTCTTTTCTTTTCCACAGCTTGTGATTTTTTGTCAGGATTTGAGATTGTGAAGTTGGAGGGTAGAGTGGTCTATGAGCTGTTTGGTAAAAAACATTTGTCCTTTTGATGATCTTTTAATACCAGCAAGCCATTTCTTCTTCTTCTTTCACCGAAAAAATCATTTCTTGATAACTTCTTGTATTAATTTTAGAAATTTTTTTAAACCCATTTCCGAAAAAAAATTAGAGGAAAATTATTAAGTATAGTTATAAGGAATGGATGGTGTCATTGATCTTGAATCAGATTGTTCCGAGTTTGTAGAAGTTGATCCAACTGGAAGATATGGAAGGGTATGTTTTAATTTTCTATTTTTTAATTTGTGATTTTTAATTGGATTTGAAATTTGAGTTTCATTCTTATTGCTTCTTGCTCTTTTTATTTTCAGTATAATGAGATTCTTGGAAAAGGGGCTTCAAAGATAGTGTATGTATTAAGAATCCCACATTGGATTTCTGAAAAAGATTTGATCTTTCTATGAAAGTTTCAATTTTGTGATGTGGGCTTGTTTCAATTTTTTTTTTTTTAAATTTTAAATTTAATTTCTTGCAGTTACAGAGCATTTGATGAGTATTCAGGAATTGAGGTTGCCTGGAACCAAGTAAAACTTTATGATTTTCTGCAAAGTCCTGAAGATCTTGAGAGATTATATTGTGAAATTCATTTGCTCAAGACATTAAAACATAGTAATATTATGAAATTCTATACTTCTTGGGTTGATACTGCTAATAGAAACATCAATTTTGTGACAGAGATGTTCACTTCTGGTACTCTCAGACAGTAAGTTCTTATATTTAGTCTTTGGTCTGAATTTCTTGTATCATTGTAGATGTGTTAAATACTCTGGTAACTTACGATTTTCGTGTATTCTTTTCAATCTTGAAAAGGTATAGGCTAAAACATAAGAAGATCAACATTAGAGCAATCAAACACTGGTGTAGACAAATTTTGCAAGGGCTTCTTTATCTCCATAGCCACGATCCTCCGGTTATTCATAGAGACCTTAAGTGTGATAACATTTTTATTAATGGAAACCAAGGTGAAGTCAAAATTGGTGACCTTGGTCTTGCTGCAATTCTTCGGAAATCCCATGCTGCTCGTTGTGTAGGTGAGTTTTATTCGTAATCAATGTCGATTCTGTTGCATTTATGTATATTGAATCACATCTCATTCCCAAGATCGAAAATTTGAATTAACGGATAGTCACCTAACGTCAAAGGATGTTTTTGTAATTTCACCTAACCTTTTATGAATTCTTGGCTTTTTCGTATTTGCTTTTAATTTCGTAAAATTTATTAGGAACACCGGAGTTCATGGCTCCGGAGGTGTACGAAGAGGAATACAATGAATTAGTGGATATCTATTCATTTGGCATGTGTCTTTTGGAAATGGTGACATTTGAGTATCCATATAGCGAGTGCAATCATCCGGCTCAAATTTATAAAAAAGTGATATCGGTAGGAATTCGACCTAAATTTGTTGTTTCCTATTTAAATCGAGTTAAGACGGACACCGTAGTTATTATTTGTGTTTTCTTTTGTTAAGGGAAAGAAACCGGATGCTCTTTACAAAGTTAAGGATCCTGAGGTACGTGGATTTGTCGAGAAATGTTTAGCCACGGTGTCTGATAGGCTATCGGCTTGGGAGCTTCTAAATGACCCTTTCCTTCAAATTAATGATTATCTTTGTGATTTAAGGCCGTTAAATTATGATGAAATAGGGCCCGTCTTAAGGCAGCCTCTCCTCTTGAGTGCTCGTCATAGCACCAATAGCTCTTTAATCAACGGTTACTCAAATTATCTTGGTTATGAACAAGAACACGACTTGGATTGCCACTCGGTGGAAGCAACCGAAATTGATTTGTTCACGAGTCATGAAGAGGATCACTTGGAAAATATAGATATTACAATTAAAGGGAGAAGGGACGAAGACGACAATATCTTTTTGAGACTCAGAATTGCCGATAAAGAAGGTAAGTTTTAGTTTCATTTTGTTTAAATGGTTAACCAAGAAGATTTTATTATCTTAACAGTAATGACATAATTATCATTATCCTATAGTTGCTACTGTATAAGTTGAAAGTGTTTCGTAGAGCTAAATGCAAAAATACCCATGTACTTGTCTAATTGGCAAAGAAAACTCCGTGTTATTTTTATTAGCAAACCCCGGTGTTCTTTTTCATTAACGAAAAAATCCTATTTTGAAATTCCTCCATAAATCACATGGAGTTTATTGCCAATTTTTTAAGTGAACAAGGGTATTATTCTTAACTTTTTTAAGTGAATTTTTTTTTGTTGGTTTTTTTACTAATCAGGCAAAGCGTATTAGGTATTTTTGCATTTCACTCATATTAAGTTGTTGTATGTATGATTTTGAATTGGTCTTTCCAGGTCGTGTTCGGAATATTTACTTCCCTTTCGACATTGAACTCGACACAGCTCTAAGTGTTGCGACTGAAATGGTAGCGGAATTAGACATCACAGATCAAGATGTTACTAAAATAGCCGAAATGATCGATGATGAAATCGAATCCTTAGTACCTGAATGGCAAAAAGGAGTCGGCATAGAAGAAAGTCCTATTCACAGAAGCGATAGCTTTTGTCAAATTTGTGCTTCAAATGTTTCACCGGATGAACATATACCTCCCCACAAACTTCCTCAATGTTCTAAACACGGATGTGGATCTATACATGGCCGTTTTGAAGAAATAACATACAAAGTCGAAGGGTCCGAAAAATGTGCCACAGAAAGTGCACCCGTAGTCTCGAGCCAAACAACAGAGGATGCGTCTACAGATCCTTTACCTCTAAAAGACGACTACAATAACGATATAAGGCAGGGGCTAAGGTGGCTAAAGGCCAAGTATCAAAATCAGTTGAGGGAGCTCGGAGATCAACAACATTCGGGTTATCATAACATAGGAGAAAACGATGAACTTGGGCTTAAATTTTTAGCCAATGGGAAACATTTGGCTACATTTCCTTCCATAATCCCGGAGAAAAATGGTAATAGGCAAAAAGTTTACGATTATGAGTCTGCGTATGGTTTGTGTAGTCCACAGCACCTGGCCACGGGCAAGAGTTTCTATTCTGGACATCTTCACCGGACCACTTCTCTACCGGTTGACCGTTGATGCTAGGTATTCGGAGTTCTAGAACTTGTCAAATGTTGTCATTAGTGTATGGCCAAATCAAAAAGATAAGCTCACAAATTGACTGGGTTGTGGCTTCTGAGAGCTACTTGTGATGTGGTGATGAAGTTTTTTTTTTTTTGTAGATTTTCAACTTGAAGTGAGAGTGACTTCCACTCGGGATTGAAATGAGTGAATGTAAATTACTAACTGATATATGAAAAAGATAGCAAAAAATGTTCTAAAATTGACCTCCTTTTGTACATTTCTACACAAGGGATAATCTTTCTTTTTTGGTCCCATACTTTTTTCATTTAATGCTCTAAAGCAAGGTAATATATATTTATCTCACATTTGCTCGATAAAAATATGTTAAAGTTCGTTTTTTTATAAAAGTGAAAATTTATCAAACTATTCGAACTTGACTGTGTTCAATTTGATTAAAGATCGTTTGAGTTGGGAAGTTTGCAATGGACCAGATCAAATATGGTTCATTTTATATGGGTCAGGTAAAAATGATTCATGTCAAAATTGAGTTAGGTTGGTGATGGGCTGGTTCAACCCATTTTAAAATTTTGTTAATGTTATATATAATGTTGCTTATATCATAATTATCATAATTATGAGAAAATATGAATGTTCACATGTACATATAGCTTAAGATTAGCATTCTAGATTGTATAGAGTATTGTGATTTTTTAGTAATTTTGTGAAAATAAACTAAAATGAAATAATTGTATTCTTGCATTAAATTAAGAAAATTTTAATTTATTTGTAGGACTAGATACATTTAGTACCTAGTATGTGATTATACATTACGTAAATTTGGATAGAAAAAAATATTGAGCTAAATTACTTTAATAAGTTATATGTGCTTGAATTGTTTTATACCCATAAATATAAATATTAACAAGCTAATGTTTATTTACGTACCTCAAGTGATATTTACAATGTTCAATTAACCTTCATGTGATTTGATGTTGGATAAGGATGAAGATGAAAGCACTGAAGAAAGTTTGATAAGGGAGGTTTTGATGCATTCCAAAACTTCGTAAAATTGGCTAAGTATGGAGTGACTTAGCTGATAAGCTTATCAAGGAATTTTGACTAAGTAATGAAGACATCAGAAGAGTCAAAATTTCAAGGTCCAAGACTTCTGATCTGCTGAAGTGAAGTTATCAGACTAGTGAAGATCAGCCGACTCAAATCAGATTTGTTCAAGTTTGAGATCAGTCGAGTTCACCATCAGACGTATACTTTCGTCAGCCAAGTGAAGAAGATCATGAAGTGTTCCCAACGGTAATAAATGCCCCTTGGTGTAATAAATGCTGAAGTACGAGGATATTTAAGACAAATGATTGAAGAAAAGCTTCGCATCAGCCGAGTGCATTTAATGCTGCATTTAATGCTGCCTGCAGAATAGTACTGTTTACAGTACGGACAGACTGCAAAAGAGCCGTTCGCGGATTTTAAGGACCAGTACTCGAGGAATTTGAATCCTGTCTCTCTTCAACGGACACTTTTCAATCCTCAAGTATAAATAGCTGAAAGAGACGAAGAAGAAACAAGCAACACACTTTCTGAGAGAAATTTCCGAAGCAAAATTCTTTAAGTCTCAAGAACAGCTCACTCATCAGCTGAGTCATTTGTTGACGAAAGCAGAGTTGAAGAACAAAGAAAAATTACATCTTCTGAGTGATTTTGTAAACAAGAGTGTTGTGCGGAGTTGTGATCCATCTTTGTGAGTGATCAAACTTCAGAGGATAGGTTTTCTGTGTGATCTCCTATTGCGAACTTGTGGTCGTTTCATTTGTTGTTCGACGCAAGCAGAGTATACTGTAAACTTTGTGGTTATAGTATAACCCAAGATCTGAGTGACTTGGAAGAGTGGACTAAAGGATATTTAAATCCATATAACCACTATAAAAATTACTTGTGTTTTTACATTGTTTCAAAACTGCATATCTTCTGTTTGCATAAAAACACATTAAGTTAACTGTTTGAAAAAGAACAAAAAGGAGTTTATAAAACTGGGGAAGCATTTTTCAAACTGCTAAGAATACTTGTGAAAAACACTTTGAAAATCCGCTGCAAGTACTCTAAGTATTAAAACTGATTTCTGCAAAATCAGCTAAGTAACTATCAGACGAGTGGTCAACAAGACTGTTCAAAGATTTGTTCGCGAACAGATTTGTAACTTACTAATCTGATCAGCTTAGTCTGTTCAGTTAGGGTAAAGTTTTAAAGTTAAATTTGAAAGAAAATTTTAAAGAGGTTTATTCACCCCCCCCCCTCTAAACCTCTTCTGACCACTTGGGACCAACAAGTGGTATCAGAGCAGGTGGTTCATTAGAATCAGCTGCCTGATCAACGAGCTTGATCCGAGTGTTTTTCAAAGGTTTTCAAAACTTTTCAAAAGAGCATCTTTTTGAAAAACAAAAACTTTTTGAAAAATGGATTGTATCAGTCATGTTCCCCACATTGCTGGTATGTCCTTTGAGGACTGGAAAATCAGAATGGAGATTTTCCTTGCTGCCTATAATGACAACATGCACACATGTATCATTAAAGGTCCATTCAAATTCACCAAGACCATCATCGTAGATGAAGCTCAAATAGTGGTGGAAAAAGACTTAACAGAAATGACAGCAGAAGAAATAAAGCTGTTCAACCTGGACAAAGTCGGAAGATTCATCATGACCAAAGCCCTGGATAATGATCGGTTTGACAAAGTCAAGCATTGCAAAACTGCAAAGGAGATGTGGGATAAGGTTCGTGACATGAGTGAAGGCAATGATGCTATTAAAGAGCATCAGCTCAGTGTTGCCTTGGAGAAGCTGGACAACTTCAAGATGAAGTCTGGAGAAACCATTGATCAGATGGACATCAGATTCACCAGAACGCTGAATGAAGTTTTGAAGCTGGGAAAGACTTTCACTGACAAAGAGATTTCTGTCAGAGTACTGAAGGCTCTACCTCCCAAGTTCAACATGAAGGTGACAGCAATGGAAGAATCAAGAGATCTGGGCAAGATTTCTCTAACAGAGCTGTTCTCCGCACTCAAGGCGTATGAGTATAAACTGCCAAGGATGGGAATTGAAGAAACCTCAACTTCAGGACCCACAGCTGCACTTGTTGCTGCTGAAAACACCAGAAGACCAGCACAGAAAAGCAAAGAAGTGGACTCATCTGATGAAGCCACTCTACTCAACAAAAAGGAGTACACTGCTGGAGATGTAGCATTATTGATGAACAACTTCAAGAAGTTCTATAAGAGAAAGATGAAAAACAAATACAATCATGCTGCTTCTACTTCTAAACCTAATTTTTCTTCTCAGGATAAAGAGGATTATAAATCAAAACTGATGTGTTACAACTGCAGGAAATTGGGACACTTCATAAGAGACTGCCCATATCCAAAAGCAGAGAAGTACACTGAGGAAGAGAAGAAAATGAGAAAAGAAAGAAAGCATCAGAGAGCCAAGGCAATGATGGCTGAAGCAGAAAAGCCAGCTACTGTCTACTCATCTGATTCAGACTCAGACTCGTCTGATGAAGAATCGTCTGATGAAGAAAAACCTGCTCTCCTGTGCCTGATGGCAAAGGAATCTGATGACTCTGAGGATGAGGTAACTCCTCAAGAAAATGAACTGTTTAATTCTCTAGAGCAAATGATGTTGAATAATACTACTATTGCTGGAGAGTTTGTTAAGCTTAAGGAAGAGATGAACTTGCTAAAAGAGCAAAATAGTTCACTGAAACTTTCAGCTGAAAAGCCAAAAGAATCAGCTGAATATAAACAGCTTGAGCAAGAGCATGAATCTCTGAAAGCTGAATGTGAGGTTTATAAAGGAAAAATCATGGAACTTGAGAAAATTATTGAGTCTCATGATAAGTCTACTGTTGCATCCATGCATACATCTAAGAAACAGGAGACACCTTTGGAAAAGGATAATCTAGAATTGAATTATACTGAAAAATTTATTTCTGCTGACAATAGTAAGGTCATTCTGTATGTTCAAACCTCTAGACCTACCTCATCTGAGAAAGTGGTAAAGGAGAAGAAATCTCCTAAGGCTAAAAAGAGCAAAGAGCCTAGTGTAGGAAATCAGACTAGTAAGACCAAACAGCAGAGTCCTAAGAAGTCTGCTGAAAAAGCTAAATTGAACCAGTCTGTTGGTAAAGCTAAGTCTAAACAAGTTGAGCAAGCACCCAGTAAACCAAAGAAGCATAAGAATAAGAAAAATCAAAATGCTTGGTATGGAAATGAGTCATATTATGTGCAACCTGCTGCATATCATCCTATGTATCATGCACCTCAATTTCCTAATTACTATGCACCTTACCCTGCTCATCCAATGCATGCATATCCTGCATATCATGCACCTTACCCTGCTTATGAACATTATTCATATCATACTGATCATCAACATGACTTATCTGATAACTATGATAAAAATGAAACTGTTCATGCTCCTAAAACTCAGAAACCTAAGAAGCCTAAGACTTCAACATCTTGGGTTGTCAAGGGTGGAACTAATCCTTCAGGACCCTCTCAATAAGGGTACCTAAAATAATTTTATTTTTGTTTTGTAGGTTAGGATTAGGAGTAGGAGTAAAGTAGAGAAGATTTGGTACTTGGACAGTGGTTGTTCAAGGCACATGTGTGGAAACATACATGAGTTGACTGATGCAGTTGCTGTGGATGGTCCAAAAGTCACTTTTGGAGACAGCAAAGAAGGCAAGATTAAAGCTAAAGGAAGATTAATCAAGGGAAACATAGAGATATCTGACGTCTCCTATGTTAAAGGCCTAAAATATAATCTGCTGAGCATAAGTCAATTTTGTGACAAGGGATATTCAGTCATCTTCTCAACAGATAAGTGCTACGTTGAACAAATTGGTACAAAGAAGGTAATTTTATCTGGAAGACGACAAGGAAATATCTACATAGTTGACTGGAATTCTGTTGACAAGAATTCAAGTGTTTGTTTGGTGGCATCTGCACCAAGTGAAGTCAGTTGGCTATGGCACAAGAGGATGAATCATTTAAACTTCAAGACCATAAACAGATTAATCAAGAATGATTTGGTAGAAGGGATTCCAAAAGCAGTCATGAGCAAAGACAAGCTCTGTGATGCCTGTCAGAAGGGTAAACAAATCAAGTCATCATTCAAAGAAAAGAAGCACCAATCTTCTGGAAGAATATTGGAGCTGTTGCATATGGACTTATTTGGACCCATTGATCCAGTCAGCAATGGTGGAAAGAAATACTGCCTAGCTGTTGTGGATGACTATTCAAGATATACTTGGGTGATTTTCATGAAGAAGAAAAGTGAAACCAAGGAACATCTTACCAATCTGATGAAACTGATCCAGAATGAAAAGAGTATTAAGATATTGAAGATCAGATCAGATAGAGGGACAGAGTTTACAAACTCTACTGTTGAAGAGTATTGTAACATGAAGGGAATACATCATGAGTATTCTGCTGCAAGAACCCCTCAACAGAATGGTGTTGCTGAAAGGAGAAACAGAACACTAAAAGAAGCTGTCAGAACCATGATAGCTGAAGCTAAACTGCCTCAAAGATTTTGGGCAGAAGCAACAAACACAGCATGCTTTACCCAAAACAGATGTATGATCAACAAAAATCAGAACAAAACTCCTTATGAAGTTTGGAACAGTAGAAAGCCAAACATTCATTACTTTAAGATTTTTGGTTGTAAATGTTTTGTATTGAATAATGGGAAAAATCACCTTACTGCATTTGCAGAAAAGGCTGATGAAGCTGTTTTTGTAGGATACTCATCTGTTAGTAAGGCTTATAGAGTTTTCAATAAAAGAACATTGCTAATAGAAGAATCTATCCATGTAGTATTTGATGAGCCAAGTCAATCTTCTGAAAAGAATCAAAGTGTAAATCAAGATCTGTCTGCTGATTTACAAAAGCTAGACGTTGGAAGAAATGAAGAATATGTTCCCATCATACTACCTAATCTAAGTTCAGCTGCTAACTCAAGTGCTGTTCATAATCACAGTGCTGATTGTCTAACAGACGAGTTGCAAACAGCTGACAGACCAGAGACTGTTCAACAGACCACAAATGTTCAACAGACTACTACTGAAACTCCAACAGTAGTGTTGCAAGATCATAACAGAGGACAACATCCTGATTTGCAACCTGATCTCAGATGGCTCAAGAATCACCCTCCTGAATTAGTTATTGGTGATCCTTTAGATAGAGTGAAAACAAGAAGAGCTGCTGCACAAGATGCCATGTTTGTCACATTTCTATCTCAAATAGAGCCTAAGCAAATTGAAGAAGCTCTCAATGACTCCTTCTGGATAGAAGCTATGCAAGAAGAGTTGAATCAATTTGAAAGGAATGAAGTCTGGTACTTAGTTCCTAGACCAAGTCATCAAAGAGTAATTGGCACTAAGTGGGTATTCAGAAATAAAATGAATGAAGATGGTGTTGTCACCAGAAACAAAGCAAGACTAGTGGCCAAGGGTTATTGTCAAGAAGAAGGAATTGACTTTGATGAAACTTTTGCACCAGTAGCAAGACTTGAAGCAATCAGACTGTTTCTTGCCTATGCTGCTCACAAGAACTTCACTGTCTATCAGATGGATGTGAAGTCTGCTTTTCTCAATGGAGAATTGCAAGAAGAAGTGTATGTTGAACAACCTCCAGGATTTGAAGTCTATCAAGAAGAGGATAAAGTATATCGTCTGAAGAAAGCCCTTTATGGACTGAAACAAGCTCCAAGAGCATGGTATGATACCCTATCTGATTTTCTTTTAATTAAAGGATTTCGAAAAGGTAAGGTAGATAAAACCTTGTTCACAATTGAATGGGAAAATCATATATTACTTGTGCAAATATATGTGGACGATATTATTTTCGGTTCAACTAACCAACAGATGTGTGATAAGTTCTCCAAGCTGATGCAGAATAAGTTTGAAATGAGCATGATGGGTGAACTTAACTATTTTCTTGGATTGCAAGTTAGACAGTTGCCTGATGGGATATTCATCAGCCAAGCAAAATACACAAGAGATCTGTTCAAGAAATTTGGTATGGAAACTAGCTCAACAGCTACCATTCCTATGTCTACAAGTCTTCGTTTGGATAAAGATGAAGATGGCAAATCAGTGGACATAACCAAATATAGAGGCATTATTGGTTCATTGTTGTATCTAACAGCAAGCAGACCTGATATAATGTACTCAGTTGGAGTCTGTGCAAGATTTCAATCAAACCCCAAAGAATCTCATCTCTTAGCTGCCAAGAGAATATTGAAGTATGTTAAAGGCACTCAAGAATTGGGATTGTGGTATCCTAGAGAATCTGGATTTGAACTCATTGGTTATTCAGATTCAGACCTTGCTGGCTGCAAGATTGACAGAAAGAGCACAACAGGTGCCTGTCAGTTCTTAGGCAGTCGTCTGATCTCATGGATGAGTAAGAAGCAAACCTCAGTTTCTATATCTACTGCTGAAGCTGAATATATAGCTGCTGGAGCTTGCTGTGCACAGATACTTTGGTTGAAACATCAACTAGAAGACTACAACATCAAGATCAGCGGAATTCCAATCTACTGTGACAACACAAGTGCAATCTCTCTTACTCAGAACACTACAAGTCATTCAAGGACTAAGCATATTGAGATCAAGCATCATTTCATTAGAGATCATGTGGAAAAAGGCAATGTAATGATTGAGTATGTTCATACTGATAATCAGATTGCTGATATCTTCACCAAACCTCTAAGTGAAGTAAGGTTCTCAACTCTAAGAGCTGAGCTAGGACTACTAAATTTGGAAGCATAAACTGAGGGGGAACTCATCAGAAGACTGGAGTTCAACAGCTTAGTAATTCGATATTATCTTCAAGGATTAACTCTCAACAGACTAGTTAACTTATGAATTCTTAAACTCAGGGGGAACGTGTAAGACTAGCGGTACTTCTGAATTAAAGATGAAATTTGTTAATGACAGTTAGTTGAAGTTATGTTTTCATCAGAAGACTCAACTATCGAAGATTGAAGCTATTTTATCTAGCTGGATTGACAAACAGCTGAGGAAGGTTATCAGCTATTGGCATTCTCTGATAACAGCATTGTCATCAGGACAGTGGTCCATCAGATAAGTGTTTATTATACTCATCTGATTACTTAAATAAAAGCGAACTATTTAAAAACGTTTTATCCAAAACACGCTTTTACAAGTAAACTTTTGGGCGGTACATATTCCCGCGCCTCATTAAAATATCTTTTGAATTTGAAAGGTCGTAACTGACGCCGCACGATCAGCACTGACAGAAAAACGGATCTAACGGTTGGCAGATATCACGGAAATCGAAAAACCCCAACTCTATAAATCCTCATCTGATCAGTCGAGTAGCTCTTTACGAACCCTAAACTTTCAAAAGTACTTGTGAGAAAATTTCTGCAAATTCTCTGCATACTTTCCTTTGCTTTTCTAACCTTCAACAGATTTACAATGGCCGCCGAAGGTATGTTTCTCGTCTATGATTCCTACTACCAATCTGGTACGAATCTGATGAAAGAACTGCTCGAAAAGTTCAAAGCTGCTTCGCTGGTAAACTTCATGGAATACCACGAAGGAATTATCTGGACTGACCAAGTGATGGAGTACTACAACTCTGCAAAAGCTGACTACAACAAAGTGGAGATTAAGGCTTCAGTGGGAGGCAAATCTATCACTATCACTCCTGCTGTTCTTCACGAGACGTTTGGGCTTCCTAACAGAGGACGACATGACGTCACTGTACTGACAGAGGACAAGCACCAACAGTTCTGGGCGATCTGCGCCAAAAAGGGAGAAACTTTATCTGGAAATATTAGGAAGAAGCAACTGAAGGATGAATATCAGCGGATGGCTGATATGGTGTGCAAGCTGGTTGAGAACTGCACATTCTCACTAGATGCTGTTACCATGAAGAGGTTCAGCATCATGACTGCCATATACTATGGAATGGATATCAACTGGTCCATCATAGTATGGTACATATTAGCTGACTTTCTTGATGATAAGAAAGGAAAAGGCCCCACTACCAACCACAGGATCACACTCAGCTATCTGCTGTCAAAGCTGGGCTGTGATATGAAGAATGGAAAGGAAATTCACAAATCTAAGGCATTGTCCAAATACATGCCTGTTCAAAAGAGGAAGGCTGGTGAGCCTGAGGAAGCTGATATTGAGGAACCAAAGGAGGTTCCTGCCAAAAGGCAAAAGAGGTTAGTCAAAACAGCAAGTTTGGCTGCTGAGACTAAAAGGAAGAGGGCTGCTGATGAGCCCAAGAAGAAAGAATTAAAGCAGATGGAGAGAGTGACTTCTGCTGAAGCCACTAAGATTGTTGAGAACATAATAGCTGATGTAAGGACTGGATCCCCTGCATCACCGTCAAGAACTCCATCAGCAGAGAGGCCTGCTGAGGATATTTCTCAAAGGACAAGAAGTCAACTGAGAAGTACAGCTGCTACCACTTACCGTGAAGGTAGAACAAAGAAGTCTGCTAGAAAGCAGATGACATTCATTGAAGAACCTACTGATCTGGAAAATGTAGCTAGGGAGGACCCTGAAGCTACTCAAAGGCCTATTGAATCAGTTGAGACTGTTGTAACTGACAAAGCTGATAAGCAACAGCCGAGTCAGGAAGCACCAACAGCTGAGGTTGCTCAACCTCAAGAAGATCCAGATGTTCAAATCATCCATCCTATAGCTGCTGCTCCCATATCATCTGCTGGACCAGCTCCTGTTGATAAAGGCAAAAGAAAGATAGTGATTAAGAGAAAGAAAATCACTAAAGCTGACAAAAGAGCAAGGGAAGAAGCAGAACAGAGGAAGCAGGATGAGCTTGAAGAAAAGAAAGCACTTGAGCTAAGCAAAGCTCAAGAAGCAAAGGATGAAGCCAGAAGACGCATGTCTGCAGCAGAAAGAAAAGCTGCTGAGGATGCTGAAATGGCTATGGTGATTGAATTGAGCAAGGTTGATGCCTATGGACCTGTCCATGGAGGTGGCATCAAGATTGGTGAAGGGCAGACTGAAGAAGACAAAAAGAAGATACTACTGCCTTCTCCCAAAGCCAAGTCCAAAGACAAGTTTGAAGTCAGAAAAGCTTTTGAGATAGTCTATGCTGATAAGGAATTGTTCAAGAAATTTGAGAAGTCATTAGCATACTATGATCAGAAGTTGATGCTGAAGACTCTGTTCAACCAAGAAAAGCCAAGATATATCAGTTGGAGGGACAACAGGCTGAACAAGTCAATTACTGAACTTCAAGATATGAAGGAGTTAGCTGATGAAGAACGATGGGTTCTAAGTTGGCTGAAGACAAACTCCATCCAAAAGGCTCTTGATCCAAGCTATGTGAGAGATATCATGCATAGATATGCAAAAGGATTTGCATTGGAGGAAGCCAAGAAAATCAAGAGCACCTTGCCTGAAAGGAAGAAGAAGTCTGAAGATGCTGAGGAAAGAGCAATTAAGTTTGCTGTTATGGCTGCCCTGAAGAGATGGGCTAAAAAGTCAAAGTATCAGCAAGGCTGTTCAAGTGATTTGCCACTACTGCCTAGTGTCCAGCAAATCATTTTTGGCAAGGAAGTGCAACCGTTCTATGAAGTGCCAAAGGGGAATAATGCTTTTGTTAACCCCTGGATCATTGTGAGGCAAATCAGACAAACCACTTGCTTCAATGATGATGGCACTATCACCAACTTAGTCTATGATGATGTTACTAATGAGCCTAAAGCTGCGGACAAGACTGATGTCAAGTCTGCTGATCAGACTGAAGTCAAGACTGCTGATCAGACTGCTGACAAGCCTGCTGATCAAATTGCTGATAAGTCTGCTGAAAAGGCTGCTGATGAATCCCTGGCCATTGAGTGGAAGGCTACGGACTCTGGAAATCATCAAGACGAAAAGATGGAAGATATTCCTGTCCACCAGGAAACTGATGAAAGGGATGTAGCTGCTGCTTCTGCTTCATCAGGTGATAAGCACTCATCACTGATGGAAGCAATCCAGATGCTGATGGAAAACCAACTTAAGGAACTGGAAGACAAGCACAAGCAACAGCTATTAAAGGTTAAGGAGGAGCTGAAAGCAGAGTTGGCAGAAACCAACAGACTTCAGCTGGAAACTGTTCAAGGATCAACAGAAGAAATCATCAAGAAGGAGATCAACAGTATTCCAATTCCTCAAGATCATTCATTACAGTTAGTGCACAGTTTGAGAGAGCTGAACCAGAACGTGGAAGATGTGAAGGGTGATGTGAATCATCTTCACACTGCTTTAAAATCAGCTGAGCACAAGATTGCTGACTTAACTGCAACTTTCATTAAAGTCAGTCATGAAGAGAAGGAAATCAATCTGGGGATGTTGCAAGAAGTTGCAAAGGCTGCACAGGAAGTTCAAAATGAAATTGCAACTATCAACCTCAACATTGACTACTTCAATGATAAGACTGATGTCATCAGCACTGACCTTCATCATCTGACAGCTAGTCATGACGTGGTTAATCAGAATCTAAAGGCTTTGTGTGCTGGAGTGAAGATTCCAACAGTTGCTCTCAACCCTACTGTTGAACCTTCTAATGTCATCAGAGTTGATGATGACAAAAAGGGGGAAGATAAAAGGGAAGAACCAGCAAAGGAGGTATCTGCTGCTGAAGAATCAACTAAGGAAGAAACTGCTGCTGCAACCATTCAAGCCAAAGAAACTGAAGACACCACTGACAAAGCTGAAGTGCTTGGAAAGGTAGAAGAAGAAGAAGAAAAGATAGAAGAAGAAGATACCAAGTACAAAAACACTGAATCTGCCAGGAAAGCCATGGAAGCTTTGAAAGCTCTACAAGAACAAGAACTTAAGGAGAAGATGGAAGCTGCCAAAGCAATTCTGGAAGAAGAAGTTGATGAAAAAGATGATGATGAAGAATCATCATATGAATATGAAGAAGTGCTCGAATCTGATGAAGAAGCTGATAGTTAGAAATTGAAAAATCAATTGTAATCAGTTTACTTTTTCAGAAATCTCATCTGATGAATTTGTACATGTAATTCACTTTCTATATCAATAAAATGTTCAAGTTCAATCCAATAAACTTTTTCTATCTCAGAAAATTTTGAGGATTACAATCTTTAGTTTAGGTATTCAACAGGTACTAAGCTGAAGTTTTGTCATCATCAAAAAGGGGGAAATTGTTGGATAAGGATGAAGATGAAAGCACTGAAGAAAGTTTGATAAGGGAGGTTTTGATGCATTCCAAAACTTCGTAAAATTGGCTAAGTATGGAGTGACTTAGCTGATAAGCTTATCAAGGAATTTTGACTAAGTAATGAAGACATCAGAAGAGTCAAAATTTCAAGGTCCAAGACTTCTGATCTGCTGAAGTGAAGTTATCAGACTAGTGAAGATCAGCCGACTCAAATCAGATTTGTTCAAGTTTGAGATCAGTCGAGTTCACCATCAGACGTATACTTTCGTCAGCCAAGTGAAGAAGATCATGAAGTGTTCCCAACGGTAATAAATGCCCCTTGGTGTAATAAATGCTGAAGTACGAGGATATTTAAGACAAATGATTGAAGAAAAGCTTCGCATCAGCCGAGTGCATTTAATGCTGCATTTAATGCTGCCTGCAGAATAGTACTGTTTACAGTACGGACAGACTGCAAAAGAGCCGTTCGCGGATTTTAAGGACCAGTACTCGAGGAATTTGAATCCTGTCTCTCTTCAACGGACACTTTTCAATCCTCAAGTATAAATAGCTGAAAGAGACGAAGAAGAAACAAGCAACACACTTTCTGAGAGAAATTTCCGAAGCAAAATTCTTTAAGTCTCAAGAACAGCTCACTCATCAGCTGAGTCATTTGTTGACGAAAGCAGAGTTGAAGAACAAAGAAAAATTACATCTTCTGAGTGATTTTGTAAACAAGAGTGTTGTGCGGAGTTGTGATCCATCTTTGTGAGTGATCAAACTTCAGAGGATAGGTTTTCTGTGTGATCTCCTATTGCGAACTTGTGGTCGTTTCATTTGTTGTTCGACGCAAGCAGAGTATACTGTAAACTTTGTGGTTATAGTATAACCCAAGATCTGAGTGACTTGGAAGAGTGGACTAAAGGATATTTAAATCCATATAACCACTATAAAAATTACTTGTGTTTTTACATTGTTTCAAAACTGCATATCTTCTGTTTGCATAAAAACACATTAAGTTAACTGTTTGAAAAAGAACAAAAAGGAGTTTATAAAACTGGGGAAGCATTTTTCAAACTGCTAAGAATACTTGTGAAAAACACTTTGAAAATCCGCTGCAAGTACTCTAAGTATTAAAACTGATTTCTGCAAAATCAGCTAAGTAACTATCAGACGAGTGGTCAACAAGACTGTTCAAAGATTTGTTCGCGAACAGATTTGTAACTTACTAATCTGATCAGCTTAGTCTGTTCAGTTAGAGTAAAGTTTTAAAGTTAAATTTGAAAGAAAATTTTAAAGAGGTTTATTCACCCCCCCCCTCTAAACCTCTTCTGACCACTTGGGACCAACATTTGAAAAACGAGCATTTTACCTCCCGTGAAAATTTTAAATTAGCATTTTACCTCTTTCAACCGGAGAGTGTGAACCACTCGCCGAAATTAAGAGTGACATGTAAAGTATTTTTGTAACGTGGAGGATAAAGTGCAATATTTATCATAACACAATGGGTAAAGTATCACATTTATCATAACACAGTGGGACAAAGTGCCATATTTGTCATATAAAAAGGTAATTTTGTCAATTTGCGTAATTTTTTAAAGTTTAAAAATATCAAGAAGGCATTGTAAAACTTTTATAAAACTAAAAAGATGCATATCACATGGACTAAATTGTCATTACCTCAAACTTAACTCAACAAAAATAAATAAATAAATAGGGATTGGTCGGGTTGGGTCTGAGTTTTATCTAGTCAATTCATGCATTGCTATCCTTTTTGTCACCCCTATTCTATATAATTTTTTTTTTGTCAACCCTATTCTAATTAGTACATAGATTGATAATCAAATTTTATTAAACTTGAACTATATATTGTTAGGTCACTTTTACTCAACTCGTTCACACCTATTTGTTGTTAGACTTTCTCCTTTGATCTGATTCCTAAAATTAAGTAAATTACCAAATCAAATGCCATTTGATAACATTTTGGTGCAGCTCTATAAAGAAAAGGTTAGTAATGGTCCAATCCACTAGCCCACCAGCAGACAAACGACACAGGAAAAATACCATCTAAATTGCCCTTTGCCTACTTTTAGGTACGATATTTACATTTACACCCTTTATGGAAGTTACACTTAGATATGTAGCTCATCTTATGTTAGGTTGATGCATGTTGTATACATATAGTCATATACAATGCAATCAAAGATGGTAAAGGGTTTTGTGATCATTAAAAAAAAATATTAAGAAAAAATTATCATAAACAAATGGATTAATCTTTTAGAGTTTATTATTATCATTTATTTGTATCTTGTATATATTAAGTAGAAAGATAGTTTATTCTTTTAATTAATGTTTTACTTACTTTAACCTAGTTATATAGCTGCATAGGTATTTTCTCTTCTCTTTTATTCTTTACACTTTTGATTGAATAAGAACCATAAAGCTCATATTATTCAATTGATGGCTACCAAAATCATTTAGTTTTTTTGATTTATTATGGTATCAGAGCAGGTAATTGTAGGATATAGTTTCTAAGAAAAATTTAAAAGAAGGTATTTGATTTCTTTTAATATAAAAGTTGTATACTTACTTTCATGGTTATGGAGTGGAACCAACTTTGAAAAAAAATACTGTCCCATTTATTTTGCTCCCTTTGTACGGTTAGTTTGACTAAATTTATAAATATTCTAATAAATAATTAAAGTAATACATTTCACTAATAAGTTGATAATTAATATCATATGACACCATATATATTCTATCTATCTATTCTATATATATTATATATTATATTTATATTATTATTTATTTATATTTATTTATTTATATTTTATATTATTTATTTATTTATATACATATAAAAGTACGAGTTGGCTTAAGGAAATTTCTTCCCTTTTTTGTGAAGACTAACATACCCCTATTTTAAAATTATATTGTGATATTTAATTTTATGGCAAAAAAATAAATAAAAAAAATCCTAGAAGTATAATTTGACAAGAAGTCTATCATACATCAACCTTATAATTATCTTTTAAAGTTTTACAACTCATTAAAATATTAATGATAACAAAAAAAAAATTATTCTATATTTCTTCAAAAATTTCTTTAAAAAGTTGTTAAAAAGTTACTTATAAAGGAACCTCAAAAATATTAAGAGACTAAAAAAAATTATGTCACATTCATGCTACATGAATAAAAAAAGGTACTATTTAGTTAAGTAAAAATGTATAATTGGCTTAAGCCCAAAAAAGTCAAAATATAGAAATTGTTAAAATCAAAAATTCGATAAAAAACGTATGAAAAAAATAGTAAAATCAATAGGAAAATTGATCATATAGAAAGAAAAGAGAGTTAAACAAAAAAAACGGTGAATTGATAAAAAAAAAAAAAAAACAAGGTTAACCGGAAAAAAAATGGGTAAAACCAGAAAAAAAATTGAATGACATCGGCTAAACACGAGATAATAAAAATGGATCAAATCGATAAAAGAACAAACAAAAAAAATGGTGAATTGATAAAACATCAAGGTTAACCAGCAAAAATATGGGCAAAACCGGTAAAAAAAAAATCAAATGACATCGGCTAAACACGGGATAACAAAAAAATAGATCAAATCGATAAGAGAAAAAAAAGGTGAAATATGTGAGAAAATATGTTAAATAAGCAAAAGAATAAGTAAAATCAGACTAAAAATGGGTTAAACCGGAGAAAATGAGTAAACTGATTAATAAATGTGAAAATCAACTAATGGGTTAACTTGAGAATGGATGGAATAAAATGGATAAACCATAAAAAAATTGTGAACGAACGGGTTAAAATAACAAAAAAGAAATGATAATGTAGGACCTCAGGCGCTACCACTTGCCCCAAAACCAATTGGTGTTAGGGAATGCGCATACCCTTCCCTTATAGTGCATTCACGCAAGCGCCCACGATATTCGATTGTGGCTCCACCCGCACACTCAGTTTGGGTTTCCATCCGCACACTCAGTTTGGATGCCACAGGATTGCTGTCACCCGCACACTTAGTTTGGGTGCCCAACAAATAAACTCAATGTAAAAGCATGTAAAATCGATATTTCTTTGTAAGTTTACAAAAAATTATAGTTAATCACGTGCAAAACACGTGCACTTTTCTAATTTGATTAAAAGAAATTAGTTAAGAGAATGAGTGAACTGGTTAACAAATGTGAAAATCAACTAATAGCTTAACTTGAGAATGGATGGATCTTTTAAATAAACTGGATAAACCATCACAAAATTGTGAACGATCGGGTTAAATAACAAAAAAGAAATGATAAACTCAATGTAAAAGCAGGTAAAATATTTCTTTGTTAATCACGTGCAACATATGTGCATTTTTCTAATTTGATTAAAAAAAATTAGTTAAGAGAATGAGTGAACTGATTAACAACTGTGAAAATCAACTAATGGGTTAATTTGATAATGGATGGATCGTTTAAATAAACTAGATAAACCATAAAAAAATTGTGAACGAACGGGTTAAAATAACAAAATAGGAATGATAAACGATCAATTTAAAAGCAGGTAAAATTGATATTTCTTTTGTAAGTTTTTAAAAAATTATAACTTATTAAAGAGCCTATAAATGATAACAACTTTAAAGCGATTTAATCAAATAAATTATGTGGTATGTCATTTAGACCATAATATGATTAAAAATGATGATATGATTCAACTAACATAAGAAATTAGTTAATCACATGCAAAACACGTGCATTTTTCTAATTTAATCAACAAAAATTAGTTAATCACGTCCAAAATACGTGCACTTTTCTAATTTGATTATAAAGAAATTAGTTAATTTTGCACGTGCACTTTTCTAGTTTACAGAAATGGGAGATATTAATAGAAGAGAAATAATTTGAGAAGTAGAAGAAGATTTAGACGAGAAATTTAGAAAATACTGATTTCATTGTTATCCTCTACTGTTCAGAACATCCATATATATAGGTAAAGCTAGGAATATAACAAAATATTGCAACCGAATTAAAACTAAAAATAAAATGGAAAATGACATTAAATGGGTAAATCCGTCAATAAAGGAGTATTGGATATCCGAGTAACAACTCCCCTAAGATTGGATGCCATGTGTCTGATTCTTGTTGGTTCACTTTATTTGCCATGTGTTCGATCATTGAGAAGTGTTAAAAAACTCTGAACTATTATCTTGACTACCAAATGCCATTCTTTGGAACATTCTGATTTGTGCAAAATGTTCCCTTGAATCAAATTTTCCACTCTGGCCTGGTTTCATTCCATTGTTCAAATCTTCCAAAGAATCGAAAGCTCTCACTATCTGCAAAACAAGCAAAACGAGAACCAGATCAATAATCAGAAAGGCGGACTGCAAACAATAAGGGCATTTATGCAAAACTTACTTGACTCATCTTTGGCCTTTTGGAAGCTAAGTGACGCACAAAAGCTGCAACTGCTTCAATCATTCGAAACATTTCTTCTACACCGAAGTTCTTCTCCCACCTAGGATCTACTAGGTCTCCAAAATCTTCTGTCTCAAGTGCTTGATGGAGCAACGATCGAGCCTGCAGGAGAAGCGGCGTTATAGTTAGAAAATTAAAATATGATAAAAATGGCATTGAGTTGTAAATCCATTAACTGTTGGAAATTATAATTATTGGTTGGCTTGTGCTTTCATAATGTTCGATACTACACTAACTCGAAAATAAGAAAATGTAGACAATGTAAATTGAAATTCATTTCCAACTAACACACACTTAATTAGTAACATGTATTGAACTCATAGATAAAATATTTCAGTTTCTAATCCCCATTTTCATTAGATTTGTTTAGTAAAATTCAATTCTCTCAGTTCCAACGCCAGCTAAAGTTTAAAGTACTGAAATCCATCCAGTACTGTTAATGAAGTTCAATAATTGGGCTTCCCTCGTTTTATATCTACTCAGTAGTCGGCTCTTCTTTTTTAAATTAATTTTAGGCTCCATTTGGATTAAGGGATTTGGAGGAAGTATTTCAAATGATCCAATTTGGGATCCACCATTTTGGTTTAAAGAATAATATAAAATGATTACTTAAAGGATTTGAATCCAATATCAAAGTGATCCAAACAAGTTCCATGGATTTGAAATTAATAGCTCCAAATCCATCAACCCAAGATGACCCCCTAGGGAAGTTCGTGCAATATGGAGAACATGGAACAATAGAAATTAGTTAATTACGTGTAAAGCACGTGCGTTTTTCTAATTTGATTAAAAGAAATAATTGATTTATTAATGTTCAACGCACGTGCACTTTTCTAGTAATATTTAAAAGGTTTAATACACCACAAATATGAATAGTATGTGGTGATAAGTCACTTAGAAAATTGAAAAGTTTGACCGAATACAATAACAAATGGAGCAAAATAAATTGGATGGAACACGGAAGGAGTATATATATTCCTATTGTTTAGCTTGATCAAATTCACATAGATTGTTTCCAGTTGATAATCCTGCAGGTGCGTCTCTGATTGAGCAATGCACTTATTTATAATGACTAGTTCAATTAAGTGTTACATCGAAGTGGCCGAACCTACTCCTGAGATTCTATGTTTGCAAGTCCGCATCTTTAAAGGACAAGATTACAATCGCACGACACGTTGATCGGATGATGTCGTGTAAATAATAGAATCGAGATATCGATTAAGGAAAATATATCGAGATGCGATGGATGCCATATAAATAGTGTAATACTATCAACTAATGTCGATATATATGTTGTCAGTAGATGCATGTCGTGTAAACAATAAACTCGAACTATGCTAGTGTTTTACAAGGTGGATTGCCGTTAGGATACATGTTGGTCACTGGATGCCGTGTAAACAATACTATATAAGCTAATAATATAGGTGTTTTTCGTTAACCACAGTCGAAATATGCATTGATTGAAAGATAAACAATGAGTCAACGGAAAAAGGAAAGACATGCTAAAAATATTAAGTTTATACATTTCATCTGTTAGAAAAAATTTATTAACTTAACCTACGGATGAGAGTTTGGGATCGGGAACTGAAAGCCAATATTGTATTTTCCGAATTTTGAACAATCCAAATTCCAGTTGAAGAAAAAGTGGTACGGATTTCTGAGTAGGAGGTCCTACCCAATCCGGAACCAGATAAATTTTGCATATTCTAAAATAAAAGAATTATGTGGTTTTTTTGCACTTTGCACTCTCAAAACATGGGAAATAGACACTTTGCACCCCTGAAACTTAGATTTAGCACTTTTCACCCTCGAAATATGAAAAATGCAGCACTTTGCACCCTCGTTTATTTTCAAGCAAAAATTCAAGGGCAAAATAGATAATTCAATAGTATTGGCACTTTGCTACCTCAAAACTTGAGAATTTCGCACTTTGTACCCTCAAAATAAAATTAGCACTTAACACCCTCTAATTAAGAACAAATTAGCAACTTCCACCCCCGAAACACAATAAATTGGTATTTTGCAACCGAAAACACAAAACTAATACTTAACACCCTCAAACTTAAAAAACCCAAACCCCTCATTTTTTTCGTCAAAGTTGACTATCGGAGTGAAAAAAATCTAAGGCAAAATAGGTAATTCAATTTTTTTCTTAAATTTGCAAAATACAATTATAAATACTCGAATACTCATTTCTCTCTCCATCTTTCTTTTCAACAATATAACCATAAATAACTAAATAAAGTACTCCGAAGACCCATTGTCTACTTCAACATATCAAAGACCCATAAATAATTACCTATTTTGCCTTAAAAAAATCACCTTAATGGTCAACTTTGCCCCAAAAAATGAGGAGTTTGAGTTTTTTTTTTTTTTTTTTTAATTTGAGGGTGTTAAGTGTTAATTTTGTATTTTGGGGTGCAAAGTGTCCATTTATTGTGTTTCGGGGGTGCAAGTTGTTAATTTGTTCTTAATTAGGGAGTGTTAAGTGCTAATTTTTTTTTTTGGGGGGGGGGGGGGAAGTGCCAAAGATTTACAATAGAATTACCTATTTTGTCCTTGGGTTTTTGCTTGAAAATTAAAGAGGGTGTAAAGTGCTGTATTTTTCATATTTCGAGGATGCAATATGCTAAATCTAAATTTTAAGGGTGCAAAGTGTCTATTTCCTATGTTTTGGGGGTGCAAAGTGCAAAAAAACCCGAATCATGCTTGTTTAGCTAAATGTAAAAATAAGAATACTTGTGTCTGTACGTTCCCTTCTCTCAAAAGTTAAAAGAAAAAAGGCTCTCTGTTTCAGTTTTGGTTGGGCTGTTGGGCATTTCAATTGTTGGCAATATTTATATGGACCAATCTCAAAATCCTTTTTCATTCCTTTATTTATTTGGGCCTTAGGAAGCCCATTTAGAAAAATTAAAAGGTTCAGCAGAAATGGTTTTCCACCCGTTCCAGAAATTTCTAAATTTTACAGTACCCAATATACCGGTAACTGGTAAGTCGGCACGGGTTTCGGATTGAGAAATTGAATTCCGAATTTTTTGCACTTTGCACTTTTAAAATATAAATTGATTACTTTGCATCCTCGAAAAAAGAAGAATTCAATACTTTTCACCCCTTTTTTTGGCAAAGTTGACTGCCCGAGTAAAACTACATAGGGGCAAAATAAGAAATACGTTTTTGATCTTTGGCACTTTGCACCCCCAAATTAAGAACAACTCAACAACTTGCACCCTCGAAACATGATAAATGGGCACAATGCTCCCTCAAAAAATAATACTAACACTTATCACCCTCAAATTAAGAAAAATCAGTTCCTAGCAACACCTCGTTTTTTGGGGCAAAGTTGACCACCGGGGTAAAAGATCAAGAGGCAAAATAGGTAATTCATTTTGAATTATTTGAAAATTTTCTTTAATTACAAAATTTTCAAATGTCCACGAAAATTTTCAAGAGAATTCGAAAAATTTCTAGAAAGTTTTTATACATAAAATTTATCGAATCATATTATAAAAATATATTTTAATTTAAGTTTACAATATGAATATATATACTGATTAAAAGAAAGATGGGCTTTTCTAAAGTTAGTACCACTTGTGTTAAGAACCCATC
The DNA here is from genome assembly GCA_038501285.1 of Penstemon eatonii. Taxonomy (NCBI): domain Eukaryota; kingdom Viridiplantae; phylum Streptophyta; class Magnoliopsida; order Lamiales; family Plantaginaceae; genus Penstemon; species Penstemon eatonii. The sequence continues at coordinate 71,190,344 of CM076715.1, forward strand.
AGGTCTCCTTTAATTATCATTAGATCAATCTTAACCATTTAATATTTTGAATAACAACCTATACAATAGGTTTTTATACTTTATATATTTTCAATCTTTAGAAATATTGAAAGATTATATTACTAGAACACCCTTCAATTAAAAAAACTCCAAATCATCCTTCATATCCACAACACGCTCTTCCCCATCCCCATCTCTTCCCCGGTCAGCGGCCGTGATTCTTTTTTTTTTTATAATTATCAGCGACCGTGATTCGTCATCCTAGAACTAGACAAATTGATTCGCAATCAGTAATTATTTATTGATTTAGTTAGTAATTTTTACTTAATTAGTTGATTGTTCAACATCAAACATAAATTGCAAAAGAGATAAAATAAAATAAAAACTATAAGTTGAATGAATTAGTCACACATGGCGGCCGGGGGGGGGGGGGGGGGCGGCGGGAGTTGCGACATGGGAGAATGGGTGTGTGGGTATATGGGGTGAGGTGATGGAGAAGGAGAAATTATGTAGTACAACAGCTGCACCACATCATCAAGTACACGTGGTGCAGCCCACCAATACACTTGGGACATGTGGATTAAAAATCCACATCACCCATATTCTGGCAGTGTGAACACAACTTTCTGAACCCCTATTTTTTTGGAACATGGCCAGAACATGGGGTGATGTGGATTAATAATCCACATGTCCCATGTGTATTGGTAGGCTGCACCACGTGTACTTGATGACGTGGTGCAGCGGTTGTACTAAATAATCTCTCATGGAGAAGAGAGACTATTGACAATTATTAAATAATGGGGAAGAGGGTCTTTAGCAATAATTAAAATATTAAAATTAATTATAAATTCAGTCCTATTTTTTAAATATATATATATATTTAGTCCAATTTAAATCATCAATTCTGTATAAAACTTCTAAATTAATTAAATTTTATTCCAAGCATTTTAAATCTTGCAGATTCTCAAATAATTTTATAATTTATGATTTTTTTTTCTTTTGGGCTAATTTTGGAGGAACTACTAATGAATATATATATGGGGAGTGAGAATGGCAAAACGAATCTTGATTGTGTGATTTACAATTAAATCTAACTTTTTTAAAAAAAAAAAATTTAATAATACGAATGTTATGTCTTGTTTTAAAATTTAAGTGATAGATTTTGAGGAAAATGATAAACAACAAGAAGTAAAGGCTAATTAAATTTCAACTATTTGATGCAAAAATGTATTTTATCTGGTAAGTTTCTCACTTATATTCCATGAACAATTATATCCTTAAAGATGGGAACTTTTTGTAGCTTGTTGAATGTAAATTGTTTGTATTAAGTAATATTCTTCACGCTATAATAATAAAAACACATTATTATTACTCGTATAAACTAAAAATTGATTATCAAGTATAAATATAAAAGATCATATTCAGTTATATAATGTTATATAGTTCCATAAAATGACCCTTTTCATCGAGCAAATATGCCAAAAAAAGTACTCAGCTGTATAATGTTTCTAAATCTTGAGAAAATATGTCAATATATATTTTTCGTTTTTTATGTTTCAAAGTTTATATCAAATGAGGTCAATATGGTTAGTTTAGTATAATGTGTTTGGTTATTATAAGGTAAAAAGTACATATACACATTAACAAATGTTAATTAGTATTAATGTAATATTTAACATACATGTATTTAATAATCATAATATTTTTTTCAGAATATTATAATGATCAATAGTATTTTGCATTGGATTATTATAACGTGAGAAATACATGAGCACTTAATGAACATCATTTTGCATCAATTTGATAATAATGATAACATATTTCATACCCATCGTACTTATATTCAGTTATATATTTAAAAATTTAATATTAATAATTTTGGAGAGAATTTCACTTTTCATACCATAATTCAACATACTTTAGGGATTTGATACCACAATTTTTTCTACCGACACATTTGATACCATAACTCAAACCAACTCAACACATTTGATACTTCCGTCAAATTGAAAACGGAATTGTCACGTGATTGTCACGTGGCCTTTAAAACTTTGCACATTTGATACCATAACTTAAGTTGACTGATAGTTTTACCCCATAACATTTCAGGTTAACAAAAAAGCCCCAAATCTCCATATTTAGTGACGATTTTAGTCCACATTGTTGCCAAATTTCCAAATTGACTCGAATAAGACCACGTGCTGAACAATTTGTCAGCACTTGGTCTTATTGGTCAGCACTTGGTCTTATTCGAGTCAATTTGGAAAGTTGGCAACAATGTGGACTAAAATCGTCACTAAATTTGGAGATGTGGGGCTTTTTTGGTAACCTGAAATGTTATGGGGTAAAATTATCAGTCAACATAAGTTATGGTATCAAATGTGCAAAGTTTTAACGGCCACGTGACAATCACGTGACAATTCCGTTTCCAATTTGACGGAAGTATCAAATGTGTCGAGTTGATTTGAGTTATGGTATCAAATGTGTCGGTAGAAAAAGTTGTGGTATCAAATCCCTAAAGTAGGTTGAATTATGGTATGAAAAGTGAAATTCTCTCAATAATTTTGTATTAACCATACTTATACATATGAATCTCTTAATTTATAATGATCAGAGCACTTTGTTTTGGTTATCATGAAGTGAAGAATATTACTTATACAAATAATAAATATATAGTTTTAGTAGTTTTTTTCTCCTAATATTAGCTATATATATGTGTCAATGTGTGTGTATATATATATATATATAAATTAAAATTATTTTACAATTAAAAGATTTATGATGTTGTAGAAGTCTTATGACTCAATTGATATTAAATTGGACTTGATGATAGAATAAATATTTAATAATTGGAACTGAATATATGATTTTTTTTTTCTGAATATGATGTTGGAAAAATCAGTTTTAAGATTATCAAAATGTTAACACAAATCGAAACTAAATCCAAATAAACCAATCTGGACAGTAAAGGAATAAACAATTAATTAAATAATCGAACAGATAAATTTAAACAAATTTATCTCACAATTCTGTATAGTAACAGAATTGATCCAAACCAAATCGCAGAAATGATTCTGCTTGCCTTGAATAAATTATCGACCCACTTCCGGTGCAATTGGGAATCACGAACACTTCTTCCAGGATAATTTGGTTACATGAATTCCTCCACTGCACAATGACAGAAATTCCACCTCGAAAATCACTCAGAAACAAAATAACCAAAAGAGATTTTCTTTCTTTTCAGAGAGAGAATCGAGAGAATGTGTTGTGTTCGTTGGTTTCTGAAACCAGAATACACATATATATAGGTGGGGAGTGGGCTACACAATTAATTCTGCAACATAAATTTTTGTAACCGAAAAAACGTTTTTCTCAATTAATTCTATAACTGAAAGGAGTTACAAAATTTAAAACCTGCAGAATTAATATTGTGACTGTTTCAAAACGTTTTTCTCAATTAATTCTGTAACTGAAAGGAGTTACAAAATTTAAAACCTGCAGAATTAATATTGTGACTGTTTCAATTTTGAATTTCAAATTAATTGAAATTTTAATTCAAAATTCCTTCAAAAAGATAAGTCCGAGAAGAGACAATTCGCCTAAAAAGTCAATGTGAGACAAATAAAGAGTTTGAAACTCTTCAACTTCCTCACAAGGCTTTTATAATTTGCCAATTAGTCTTACACCAATGAGGGACAAGCCCACATACAAATTATTTTATTTGAATATTAATTTCCCCACTTTATATATATAACAATTTATCTATGGATTCCAACCTTTTAATTAGGTATCCATCCATATAATTACAACAATCCCCCACAAATCCATAGAAAAATAAACTATTAGGGTTACCGTAATGTGCTTTCAGCAATGGTACCTTCCGGTTTGAACCACTACCTAAGTTATCCAACTTATGCTGCCACAGGGACAAATGGATCTAAGCCTTGAATTTGGACCTTGAAGTGGTAGCATCCATTGGTAACAACACGTTACTTGCGATGTGTTAATCTTTAGGTTTGACATTACAGGCCATGTGTCCCGATCCTGTATCATGAATGTTATTTGAGGAATAACCCTATTTCCTCTAGTTGCGGCCAAACAACTACATTCACTTAGTTGAGCGTCTCATGATGTACTGCTAGCATCCCGTCTTACAGACTTGACATCATTTAGTGTTAATACACTTACTGGATTAGCAGTAGTCAGCTCCTATCAGGTATATCAGGGGATAGACTCAGATACTTTGTATCAGTCTTAGTTAGGAGCAACTTTTATATACCCAGCAGTTTGTTTATACCACATTAAACCTTCCTTGTGGGATCTCCACTTGGTAGGTTGGGTTGCCACTGCTTGTATATTAGTTTAGGGTTTTCAGTCCCATCCCCAACTTGGATTTCTGTACTAAGGACAAGTCAAGTCCTTTAGTTAAAGGATTAGCCACATTGTCTTTGGTACCAACAAAGTCAACGACTATGACCCTATCAGACACAAGTTCCCTTATAGACTTTAGTTTAACTTGAATGTGTCTCTTGGTCTTTTGATTATATTTTTGGCTTTTAATCTTTGCAATTGTGGTTTGAGAATCACAATGCACCACGACTGCTGGAAGAGGCCAGCTAACCATGGGTAATTTGATCAATAACTCATGTAGCCATACAGCTTCAGTCCCTGTCATGTCTAAGCCACAAAATTCGGCCTCAAATGTAGACCGAGTCACCAAGGTTTGCTTGGTTGACTTCCAGGAGACAGCGCCCCCACCTAGGGTAAAAACCCGTACACCCATTGCTTCCGAAGTTCTTGGCTATCCAGCTAGCGTCACTATACCCTCAAGTACTGCAGGGAACCTGCCATATTGAAGAGATAGTGATACTGTGCCCTTCAGACAAGAGCTTCCCAATGGGTTCGATTTGGACAATTTGTATATCTTGCTAACTTCGAGACTGCAAACGAAATGTCTGTTCTCGTGCCATTTGTTAGATATTGCAAGCTTCCAATAATTTGTGAATATCTTAATAGAGATTCAAGAACACCACTTTCATTTTTAAAGAGAGCTACTGAAGGATCATATAGTGTTTGGCAATTTTACATTCTTTATAGCCAAATTTATCAATTATCTTCTCAACATAGTGAGATTGTGAAACTGCTATATCCTCAGTTGACCGAGTCAACTTGAGTCCAAGAATTACATTTGCCACACCCATATCCTTCATTTCAAACTTACTCTTTAAGAATGACTTGGTTTCATTTATTATCTCAATATTAGATCCAATCAATAGAATATCATCAACATACAGACATAAAACAATACATTTATCACCTTTAACTTTACAGTAGATGCACTTATCATTATCGTTTACAACGAAGCCAAAAGATAAAATAGTTTTATCAAACTTTTCATGCCATTGTTTAGGAGTTTGTTTCAAACCATATAGTGATTTAACAAGCTTACAAACTTTTTGCTCATTTTCAGAAGCTACAAATACCTGGCTGATCCATATAGATTTCTTTCTCGAGATCACCATACAGAAATGCTGTTTTAACATCCATCTGGTGAATCGGGAAATCATATATAGAAGCCAGTGCTATTAGCACCCGGATTGTAGTTAAACAAGCAACAGGAGAATATGTATCGAAAAAATCGATTCCCTCTTTTTGCCAACCCTTGGGCAACTAACCTGACTTTAAACTTATCTATGGTTCCATCAGATTTAAATTTCTTTTTAAAGATCCATTTACATCCAATCGTATTACACCCCGGAGGGAGATCGACTAGTTCCCATGTCCCATTAGAGACAATGGAGTCCATCTCACTTTTGACAGCTACCTTCCAATGCTTTGCTTCTTTCGAAGTCATTGCATCTTTGAAGGTTACAGGATCACCCTCGATGTTGTAAGTGATAAAATCACTTCCGAAATCCTTGGCAATTCTAGCTCTCTTACTTCGTCTAGGTTCATCTGATTCAATCGGTACTGAATTAGAACTACTTGGATTAACCCCCACATTTGTCATATTTTCCACATGTTCAGGAATTGATGAAGATGTAAGGGCTGAATCTAAAGAATTTTCATTAGGCATTCCCGTTTTCACGGGAAATACGTCCTCAAAGAACGTAGCATCACGATATTCAACTATTGTGTTAACCTCTATGCCAGGAATTTCTGATTTAATAATCAGAAACCTGAGAGCATAGCTTGTTTCCACATAACCTAAAAAGATTGCATCAACAGTCTTTGTACCCAGTTTCTTTCTTTTGTGTTCTGGAACTAGAACTTTTGCAAGACAGCCCCACACACGAAAGTATTTTAAACTAGGTTTTTTTTGCCTTTCCAGAATTCAAACAGAGTGCTTTCATTATGTTTTAGAGGAACTCTATTCAGAATATGGCAAGCCGTATTCAAAGCTTCTCCCTACATATATTTAGGCAATCCAGAATTCAAAAGCAAACTATTAATCATATTTTTAAAAGTTCTATTCTTTCGTTCTGCTATCCCATTCGACGAAGGGGAATATGGAGGAGTCTCTTCGTGAATAATGCCAAAATTTCGGCAATATTCTTCGAACAAATTAGACTCATATTCTCCACCTCTATCTGATCTTAACCGTTTAAGTTTCTTACCAGTTTGAGTTTCAGCTTCATTCTTAAACATTATGAATTTTTCAAGTGCTTCAGATTTATTTTCTAACAAATAAACATACAGTATCTTCTGCAATCATCTATAAAAGTAATAAAGTATTCCTTATTATCTTTAGTTAAAATTCCATTGAATTTACAAATGTCCGTATGAACCAAATCAAGTATTTCAGAATACCTTTCAACAGATTGGGATGGCTTTCTTACTTGTTTTGCTTCAACACAAATGTGACATTTGTCTTTATGGTTTATTTCATGTTTGGGGATTAGATTTAAATTCATCATCCGTTTAACATAACCAAAATTTAAATATCCTAATCTATCATGCCAAACATTAGAAGATTCAATTGCATTCACAACAGGAAATTCAGAAAATTTATTAGAACCAACATTTTCAACTCTTAATTTAAATAAACCATCATCTAAATAACCTTTACCAAGAAAAGTCCCATAATACAGAATTATGACTTTATTGGACTTAAAGTTCATTTCGTAACCCTCCCTAACTATTACAGAACCACTTATTATATTTCTCCTGATCGTTGAAACATGATGCACTTGTAGTGATAGTATGCGCCCTGAAGGAAACTTCAAGTCCACGCGTCCTATCCCTAACACTTTTGCACCACTTGAATTTCCCATCGTCACGGATTTTCCATCAACAGGCTGATAAGACACAAATAGCAATTTATCAGCACATACATGCACATTTGCCCAGTGTCTATTAGCCAATCAAATGGTTTATAAATAGTAAGAATTTCAGGTTTCAAGGAAACATACCCATCAACAGAGTTTTCTGGAGCTTTAGGTTCACTAGTATCTCCCACAACCATGTACCATAGCCGGAGCTCTAGTTTCACCAATGTCTCCCACAACCATGTTGACTGCAGCTGGTGTAGTAGACTCACCCAGTGACCCATCCGTCCACAAGTCCAGCATGGTTTGTTTGCCTTTGGTTTCTTTTTGTTTTTATGTTTATTTGTAGATATCGAGTTGAGATTTAAATGATTCACTTTTTTCTTTCCAGTTATCATATTTGCCTTAGGCTGGTACTCAACATGAACACCATGAGTTCGGTTTTTGTGTTCCTCTTCGATACTTATGGCAATCATAAGATCATCAAGAGTCAACTTTCCCTTTTGATGTTTTAATGTCATGCCAAAGTTTTCCCAAGATTTGGGAAACTTATCAATAATTGACATAACCAGAAATTTATCTGGAAGTTTCATTTCAGCATCAGAAAGAGCGTGCTCAAGATTTATCAGTTCATGCGTTTGTTCAGTTACAGACTTTCCTTCAAGCATCTGAAATTTCAGGAACTTGGAAACATAATACTTTTCGAGCCCTTGCTCTTCAGTATTATATTTCCTGTCCAATTCGTCCCAAAGAGACTTAGTTGTGTATGAATCAGAACAGTAGACGTCAAAGAGTACATTCGATAAAGCAGATAGAATGACTCCTCGACCAATTTGGCCCCGTTTTGACCATTCAGCTATTTGAGCAGTCTTTGGGTCCGTTTCAGTTGGTTCAGGTCTAGTCACCTGAATAACCGACAAAAGTCCCTTCATCGTAAACCAAATTTTCATACGTTGTTGCCAACGTTTGAAAAATTGACCCGAAAACTTTTCCGATAAACCGGATAAGTCGACTTTTGAGGCTGGCATGGACACAGTACCGGAGCCTTCTGCAGATGACATGATAATTTTAAAACACGAATATAATTTCTTCAAGATTGTTGGGAAAAATCACTTTGAAATTATCAAAATGTGATCACAAATCGAAACTAAATCCAAACAAACCAATCTGAACAGTAAAGGAAAAACCAATTAATTAAATAATCGAACAGATAAATTTAAACAAACTTATCTCACAATTCTGTATAGTAACAGAATTGATCCAAACCAGATCGCAGAAATGATTCTGCTTGCCTTGAAGAAATTATCGACCCACTTCCGGTGCAATTGGGAATCACGAACACTTCTTCCAGGATAATTTGGTTACAGGAATTCCTCCACTGCACAATGGCAAAAATTCCACCTCGAAAAACACTCCGAAGCAAAATGACCAAAAGAGATTTTCTTTCTTTTCAGAGAGGGAATCGAGAGAATGTGTTGTGTTCATTGGTTTCTGAAACCAGAATACACATATATATAGGCGGGGAGTGGGCTACACAATTAATTCTGCAACATAAATTTTTGTAACCGGAAAAACGTTTTTCTCAATTAATTCTGTAACCGAAAGGAGTTACAAAATTTAAAACCTGCAGAATTAATATTGTGACTGTTTCAAAACGTTTTTCTCAATTAATTCTGTAACTGAAAGGAGTTACAAAATTTAAAACCTGCGGAATTAATATTGTGACTGTTTCAATTTTGAATTTCAAATTAATTGAAATTTTAATTCAAAATTCCTCCAAAAAGATAAGTACGAGACGAGACAATTCGCCTAAAAAGTCAATGTGGGACAAATGAAGAGTTTGAAACTCTTCAACTTCCTCACAAGGCTTTTATAATTTGCCAATTAGTCTTACACCAATGAGGGACAAGCCCACATACAAATTATCTTATTTGAATATTAATTTTCCCACTTTATTATATATATAACAATTTATCTATGGATTCCTACCTTTTAATTATGTATCCGTCCATATAATTACAACAAACATATGATAGTGTATTCTAGAATTCTCAATTAATCCCTATATGATTAGTTTACCCTCTACAAAATTAAGATTAATTTTCCTGTAATAAATAAGTCGACCTATGAAATTGCTGAAGCAAATCAAGTTTTGGGATGCAGTAATTAGGAAGTGTGCAAATCAGCCCCTGTACTCATATAAAAATAAAGGCCTGTTTTGGCCATAAGATTTTTCCCTTGTATTGTGACTGATCAAACATATATATCTAAATTTATTACAGTCTTTTCCGAATTTCCAATTGATTAGAAAACGACATAGATGACAGATCTCTTTGAAAAGTATTTTATTCGTCTTTTAAAAATAATATTGCCAAGGGTATTTTTTCATTAAGATCACTATGAAACTATAAATTAATTTAAAATTTAATTGTTGGTGTAATAAATTAAACAGAATTTCAAGAAAACTCTAAGACGCAAGAAAAAAATAATATTTATTCAAGCTACAAAACAGGGACTTATAAAAGTTCTTTCCGAGTGCATGTGTCAATTTGTCATAGGTTGAAACCGTTTTTCTTTATTAAATCATTCAAAAAAGTATCAAATATATCATTCTCTACATATACATTATGTTATGATTTAGGTTAAGGACGAGGCTCCATGACCAGGAGGTCATGGGTTCAACTCCCACCAATGTGGGTATTTTCTCTAGTTTCGTATTAGTCTTTCTCTAGTTTAATACTAGTAATTAGTTCACTTTAATATCATTGTAATAGTTTCGATTCGATATTGTGTTTGACATAACAATGTATTCACCATCTCAAAAAAAAAAAAAAAAAAAACGTGAAGCTGGGGCTTGATATTAAACTATATATAATGATTTTTTTTTTATAAAAAGAGTATACGGTAACACAACCTCAAAAATATGTTGAAACTCGAAGCTCATTTAATTTTATTTGACTTTATTATTTTCCTTACATCTATATCTATATCTATATCTATATCTATATCTATATCTATATCTATACTATCTATACTATCTATTCTATATCTATATCTATATCTATATCTATATCTATATCTATATCTATTCTATATCTATACTCTATATATTATTATTATTATTATTATTATTATTATTATTATTATTTATTATTATTTTATTATTATTATTATTATTATTATTACTAATACTAAAAGTGTGAATGTTTTAAGTTTTTTTCTTTTTTTGTGACGACAAAAATGCCCTTACTCAACTTGTAAAGTATAATAAAAAATATAATCAAACATGAATTTTCCTTAAATTTTCTCATAAAATATTTGGTAGGAAAATATTTTAAGAAAATTTGTAACTTCCTTTCCTCCTAACCAAGCACCATGAATATGGATGAAAAATAAAACTAAATTCAAATTAAACTATATTAACTCTAATAAATAAGAAATTAACTAACATCACTTTTATAATTTCATTATTGTTCTATTATAACACATAAAAATAAAAATAAAAACACTATTATATTGAATAGTTGCTAAATTATATATGTAAAATTATTATAATATATTATCAAAATGTTGTTATGTGCAAAATATTATTTGTATCATTTAAAGATTTAGTACAATATGTCACTCCTAAAAAAAATTATATTCTCTTAAATATAATAAAACATGTTCAAGTAGAATCGCATCTTACCTATGAATGACCAAAAATGTTTATGACTTAGAGAATTAAGTAATCTTTATTTGATATGAGAAACATTACCTCAAATTTTCATGGAAATCTTTTCGACAAAAACGTGTGAGTTAAGTGAAAAAACGGATATGTTGTTGAAACCGTTCAAATAAATTTGATGTAATTGATGAAAATATGTGAAATCGATCTGGATGAAATTATGAACGGTGAAGTAGGTGAATAAAAGAGGCAAATCAGTAATAAAAAGTGCCAGTAAAATTGATAAATACATGTGAAATCGATGAAAATTCGGGTGATATTTGTGAAAACATAGAAAACAAATCGATGAAATCAGTGAAAAACAGGTGAAATATATCAAGAAAGGGTCAAATCATTGAATAAATGTTAAAGTCTATGAAATCAATGAAAATTCAAGTGAAATCAGTGAAATATAAGTTAAACTGATAAAAAGTGTGAATATTTTAAGTTTTTTTCTTTTTTTGTGAAGAAAAAAATGCCCTTACTCAACTTGTAAATTATAATAAAAAATATAATCAAACATGAATTTTCCTTAAATTTTCTCATAAAACTTTTGGTAGGAAAATATTTTAAGAAAACTTGTAACTTCCTTTCCTCCTAACCAAGCACCATGAATATGGAAGAAAAATAAAACTAAATTCAAATTAAACTATATTAACTCTAATAAATAAGAAATTAACTAACATCACTTTTATAATTTCATTATTGTTCTCTTATAACACATAAAAATAAAAATAAAAACACTATTATATTGAATAGTTGCTAAATTATATATGTAAAATTATTATAATGTATTATCAAAATGTTGTTATGTGAAAAATATTATTTGTATAATTTAAAGATTTAGTACAATATGTCACTCCTTAAAAAAATTATATTCTCTTAAATATAATAAAACATGTTCAAGTAGAATCGCATCTTACCTATGAATGACCAGAAATGTTTATGACTTAGTGAACTAAGTAATCTTTTGACATGAGAAACATTACCTCAAATTTTCATGGAAATCTTTTCGACAAAAACGTGGAAATTAAGTGAAAAAACGGATATGTTGGTGAAACCGTTCAAATAAATTTGATGTAATTGATGAAAATATGTGAAATCGATCTGGATGAAATTTATGAACGGTGAAGTAGGTGAATAAAAGAGGCAAACCAGTAATAAAAAGTGCCAGTAAAATCGATAAATACATGTGAAATCGATGAAAATTCGGGTGATATTTGTGAAAACATGGAAAACAAATTTGTGAAATCAGTGAAAAACAGGTGAAATATATGAAGAAAGGGTTAAATCATTGTATAAATGTTAAAGTCTATGAAATCAATGAAAATTCAAGTGAAATCAGTGAAATATAACTTAAACTGATAAAAATAAATAAAAGGAAAAAAGTTTAACTAGCAAAACAGTGTGAATTAAACCACTAGAAAATTTTTGTCTTTTTTGTTTGAATATGAAAAAACAAAAGAGACTTGATGAAAAATAGGAAAAACAATGTACAATAGGGTATAATTGATCAAAACGAGTAAATCGGTAAAACAATATAAAACCAGTAAAAAAAATTCAATGAAAATTGAATTAAACTAATTAATATAATAAGTGAAATTACTTAGATCGATAAAGAAATATCTTTCAAATGATAAGGTAAGTGAAATAATTTGAGATATACTTAAAAGTAATTGAAAATGTATAATTATTTGAGTTGAAAATTCGATAAATTCATGTGAAATCGATGAAAATTCAAGTGAAATTAGCGACAAAATGGATGATATCGGTGAAACAATGAAATTTCGTAAAAAATGATGAAATAAGTGAAAAATGGGTAAAATCGGTGAAAAAAGGCTAAAGTCGGCGAAAACATGTGAAAATTGGTTAAACTGGTAAAAATGAGTAAAATCAATATAACAAAAAAAATTCAACCAACAAGAACAAAATCAAACCAAGAGATAAATGGTTTAAACCGAAAAACCTAAAGAAATCGATGAAAATTCCCATGATGAAGTTAATAAATTGAATAGCAGTCATTAATATGTGGTATTTTATGATATAATGAAGTTAAATTTACTCTGATTTACAACAAAGTACCATTGAAATTAAATAGACATGTACAACGTATGTAATTGTATGTGAAATCATAAATACATTTGAAATCGATAAAAAAATTGGGTAAAATTTGTGAAAAATGGATGAAAACTGGTAAAATCGATTAAAATAAAGGTAAAATTGGTGAAAATATTTGAAATCAATGAAAATTAATTCTAGTGGAATTTCTAAGAAAAATGATGAATTCAGTCAAATTTGATAAAACCGGTGAAAAAAGGGTAAAATCGGTCAAAAAACGTAAAGTTGGTAAGAACATATTTAATCAATTGAAAATTCTGGTGAATAACATGTGAAATTAGTGAAAACACATGAAAAATAGGTAAAAATGGGTTAAAATGATAAAAATGAGTGAAATCAGTTAAAGAAATAGTATAACTGGTGAAATCGGTAGAAAAATGGTTTACACTAAATAAGAAATACAAAAGAATGGACTAAAAATGAGAAAACAATGAAAAATATTATAAGCTGTAAAAAAAAGGAGATAAATCGCTAAAAAAAATAAACCGGTAAATTATTTTAAAGAAACGGATAAAATCAGTCAAAAAAGCTTGAAGTCGGCGAAACATGTTTAATGGATGAAAAATTTAGGTGAATAACATGTGGAAATAGGTAAAAACGAGTTAAACTTTAACCGACAAAAACAAGGTGAAATCAGAAGAAAATGGTTTAAATTGGAAAAAAAAATAGTGAAAACATATAAATAGATGAAACTTCGGGTGAAATTGGTAAACACTTGTGAAGTTTGTGAAAAAACCGGAGAAACCAGTAAGAAAAAATGATCGTGAAATCGATGAAAGTTCAAGTGAAATTTCTGAAGAAACGGATGAAACATGTGACATCGGTGAATAACGGATAAACTCGACATGAAAACTACTATGATGTAATGAACTAATTAAAAAAGTTCTTATGATCTTATTTGAACCAATTTTATAAGATATAATAAATAAATTAGTCATCGTTTTATATTTATTATAACTATTCAAAGTCATCATTTTTTTTAAATTAATAATAATAAATTTCATAAAAAATAAATTGACCAATATATGATATTCTATGAAATAAAAATAGCTAATTTTACTCTAATTTATAAAAAATACCCATGAAATTAAAACTAGACACGTACAACGTACGTGCACCTTTCTAGTACATATAAAAGTTAATTGTGATTTTGTCCGAATATCCAACTGCAATTAAAAAATGAGGGAAAAACACTTTTGGTCCCAAACTTTACCCCAAAAAACACTTTTGGTACCATAAAACGCAGAAAAACACATTTGGTACCACAATTTTCATGATTTTGACACATTTAGTCATTCCGTTAAATTTTGGACGGAAATTTCGCGCGTTACCGTCACGCTCGGGTCTAGCGCGTCAAGTTCAAATCGGTCACGAGTTTTGCACGTGAGAAATTCGGTCAAAACACTTTTGGTCCCAAACTTTACCCCAAAAAACACATTTGGTACCATGCTTTGCAAAAAAACAGATTTGGTACCACAATTTACATACTCTTGACACATTTAGTGTCCCTGTTAAATTGATAAAAATCACATATAATGAACATACAACAATTTCTCTAAAAATTTTGATAAAAATCACAAAATATACTTAAATCATTAAAAATATTCTTAATAAAAGTACCTTGGATACCTGAATTGGCGCCCTTTGACTTGCACTTGTATTCCAATGTTGATACAAGCACCAATCATAAGTTCCATCTTTTCCATCGAAAACATCGAAAAGTTTCCATTTTTGAATCAGGCGAAACGATAACATGTAATTCCAAAACTATTTATTTGCCTTAAACTCAATTATTTTCCTAAATTTAGTAATTTTTTTTACAAATTTTCCTTAGTGTTTCTGAAATATTTCCGAATAGTCTCGAAAAGTTTTCAATATTTGGCTCTCCGAAACATACATTCGAAATGAGTTTTTGATCCATGGATACACGTGCAAGTCAAAGTGCACCAATTCAGGTATCCAATGTACTTTTTTTAAGAATATTTTCAAAGATTTAAGTACACTTTGAGATTTTTATCAAATCTTTTAGAGAAATTGTTGTCTGTTCATTATATGTGATTTTTATCAAACTAACGGCGACACTAAATGTGTCAAGAGTATGTAAATTGTGGTACCAAATCTGTTTTTCTGCAAAGCATGGTACCAAATATGTTTTCTGGGGGTAAAGTTTGGGACCAAAAGTGTTTTGACCGATTTGTCACGTGCAAAACTCGTGAACTTAACGGGCGCGTGACGGTCACGCGCGAAATTTCCGTCTAAAATTTAACGGAATGACTAAATGTGTCAAAATCATGAAAATTGTGGTACCAAATGTGTTTTTTGGGGTAAAGTTTGGGACCAAAAGTGTTTTTCCCTCATTAAAAAATAAAATCATCAAAATCGTTTGTCAATATTTTTCTTAGTCCTTATAAGAGGAGAAATCTTTCACTATTATCCTATTAAATTACACTTTCACTATAGAATTGTGAATCTTATCTAGTGGAGATAATTAATAATAGAATAGTAAAACTAAATTACAAGATGATAATACCTATACGTGCACGGCTCTAACCTACTTAAAATAATAATTATGGTGAATTTACCAGGCATATTTGTTTTGGTGTTTGGGAAAGTTGTTTAGGAGATTAGTGGATCTTTGTGAAATAATCTCGATTTGTGTAATGTTGTTTGTTTGAATTTTATGATAGTGGTTTGAGAAATAAAATAGGTGTATGTTTTTTTTAAAAGAGTGAGGTTGTAGGTTTAAGATGTGTAAGACTTTATGTCAAATCATATTTGTTACGTAAGATACACTGTGTAAGAGATAGATTATTTTATATCAAATCAGAGTAGAGTTTGTATATGTTTTGTTCAGATATAAGAAAATTGTTGTTTGTCTGGCTTTTAAAATAATAGTTTGATAAAGTTGAGAAATGAAAAATTTATTTCAGAAAGTAGAAAATATGTTTGTTCGACATTTTTTAAACACGAACTTTTTTTTTAAAAACATCAAACAAACAGACCCCCATTAATTTAAAATTGTAATAATGGTGAAGAATTGTCTCGGTCAATAATTCAAGGATGTTTTATAATCATAAAAATGGTGAAGAATTTTCTCATTCAATAACTCAAGGATAAAATTGTAATTTATCCAGGCATAAGTAATTAAATTAAATATCTAAAGCCACTTTAGCAACTACTATAAATTAGTGAATGATGGTGCATACCAAATTAAATTATCAACTACTATATTTACTTAAAACTCAAAATGGCTGATACTAATGTTGCCCGGCCACCCATTGCAAGCTATAGCCCCAACATGTGGGAAGATATTATAAACTCATGTTCCGTAGATGACCAGGTATGCATGTGTATTTATTTATATTTGATACTCCCTCCAATTTGAGTTTTACTCATATCTCGAATGAATTCAAGAACATATTCGAAGAAATTCTGACTCCCAGTTGGAATGGTTTGTGGGTTCCGAACAGCTATAGTAGCTGAACCTAATAAAATAGCAATTACAACCCAAGAAGTAATAAGTACTTGGCCATGGACTTGAAAACCCCCTATTTGCCAATTGAAATGTTGACCTACTTCCACACCGAAAATTTTGTTCACTTTTATTTGTCATTTTAAAAGTTAAATGTAAAATTAAATATTTTCTATCAATTTTATCTTTCTTGTTAATGCTTATAATTAATGTTAATTAATAATGTAATTATTTGGTTAAAAGGTATTTTGGAATTTTTGCTTTAAAAGGTGGCTATTTATTATATTTCTTAATCTATGTGCAATCCTCCAAAACGACAAATAAAAAGAAAATGGAGGGAGTAGTAATTATTCTTAACGAAAGCAGTTTAACATCAAACTGTTATCAGATGAAAAGAATGAGGAAATTATATTTTTCATACCAAACTTTCACCTGCTTTATACATTTGATACCATGCTTTCTGAAAAAAAATATTTAATATCATAATTTTACCCCCTCGACACATTGAAGGCCAGCGATATTGCCATATCAAAATAATTATTTTTCCTAAAATGACCTTATCATAAAATGCTTGTCAATATTTATATTAGCTAATTTTTCTTTACCAATGTGCTAATTGTAGAGTTTCCGTATTTGATCCTTCAAACATAATTGATTCATTTTGATGCTCAAGTATCACCACCATTAACATTCAGCCGAATATCCCCACTACCAGATCCCTACTCCAATCACATAAAAATAAATAGAATCGATGATTTTTTAAATTACTGAGTTATTAAGAGTTATATGGCAATTCACGAAATTTATAATCTTCAATTTACTTTCACGTGATTTGAAAAAGTACATCTTATCCCTCTATAATTTCATTAAAGTGTGACACCGCTTCCATGACATTTTTATACAGAAACTTTATCCCCTTGTGTTAAGATAAATGAAGTAATTTATTCCCTTGTGCTATGATAAATTATAAATGTGGCTACTTACCCCCCTATGGTTACAAAACACTTTTTATGCCCAGGGGCAGATCCTGAAATTCACTGTGTGGGGGATGAGATTCTACAATTAATTTTTAAAATTGAAATATAAAAAAAAAAAATTCAATCAAACTGTCAAACTTGAAAATTATGTTTCAATCACAAAAATATATATGAGGAGATACATAATAAGGAGGTGAAATTCGTAAGGAGGTGAAATTCGACAAAAATAATCTCCATGTGTTACTTTAATTACATAATACCGTTTTGACCCCAAAGAAATACAAAATATTTAAGTATCTTAATTACAATTTCAAATGACACAAATTACATTCATAATTAACTGCGTCAATTTTTCATTTAAGCTAATTGACCTCGTCAATTTCTCATTTGATCTAGATCAATATTATTGGGGGAATGAAATTTTGTGTAGTAAAATATTAAATAAAAAAACAAAAATTATTATAAAAAAATAAATTATATTGATAGTTATTAAGAAAGAAATAAAATTAATAGAAAATATTAATAGAATAATTGTTAAGAAATTAAAAGAACAATTGTTAAAAAATAAAATAAATTAAAAGAACAAATATAAATGAGACCCATGGTTGTTGACGAGACTAAAAAATACGGAAGTTAGCAAAAAAGGGTAAATAAAATGCTTGGAAATCTCCCATATGGAAGGGTTTTGGTTCGATTTTGCAGGTCACGGTTTCAAAAAAATGATTTGGGCGGTATTGGTGAACATCTGAAACTCTATTTGGTAAGGTTGTGGATGTTGAGTTTTGTGGTTTTGAAAAGCTGAAACCTCACATAGATTGGGATTTCGGGAAAGAATGGGTGGTACGTGTCAAAGTAGGTGATCAGTGTCAAATCGAAGTTTTATAAGTTTCAAAAGTTTTGGTGTGGGTTTCTGAATATGTTTGATGGGTCTGATGATATCTCATTTGGAAGGATTTTGACCCGATCTCGTCAAACCCGGGAGACGGGGCCAAAACTCATCCACATCTATATTCTATATCTATCTATCTATATCTATATCTATTTATTATTATTATTATTATTATATTTATTTATTTATTTATTTTATTTTATACATATAAAAGTACGAGTTCAAAAAATAGAATTTCTTGAACTTTTTGTGAAGACTAATATACCCCTACTAAATTTTTATTAATTATAAACGGCAAAATAGGAAAAAACTTAAAGAAGCATACTTCTACATAAACACTACCACTTGAAAAATATATCTTAGAAATCATTTTCCTATCGAAATTTCAAAAGTCCATATCCAACCACATCAAAGCTATTTCAGTATTTCCATGTAAATGCATAGACTGATTAACACTAGCCACCACACTGTGACATTAGAATAAGAAAATATTAATATAGTGAATTAGTGAAGATGATAGAAAATAAATCTAACAAAAGACATTGTGATGTGAAAAGTGGATGAAATTGAATTTTCATGGAATTGTTTTCATGGAATACGAGATCAGTTAATGAAAATTGGTGAAATCGAGAAAAGTCAGTTAAAACATGTGAAAAAAATAAAAATTTAGGTGAAATTGGTGAACACTTGTAAAGCTGGTAAAAAGATTGAAGCCAGTAAAAAGGCGTCCATGAAATCAATAAATACATACTGAATCAAATAAAATGCATAGGCTGATCAACAATAGCCACCACACCGTGGCATTAGAATAAGGAATAAATAGTGCTCTTAAAATAGTGCTTTTTAAATGAAAACTACTATAATGGAATGAACTAAATAATTTTGTTATGATCTTATTTTATAAAAGAATTTACAAGATCTTAAGAACAAATCAATCATCATTTTATATTTGATTACAATAATTTAAAGTCATCATTTTTTGATGAAATAATAATTTTAATAATAATTAAATTGAATATTAGTCATTAATTTGTGTTATTTTGTGACATGACAAAGTTAATTTTACTATAATTTGTAAAATATTCTAATGAAATTAACTAGACACATACAACATACGTGTTAAAGAAAAAGTGCTTATGATTTAGCTAAGTATGTAATTTTTCTTTGGCTAGAGAAGAAAAATATAAACAAAGTCCAAGAATGTCAAGACGTGAATAACCTTGAATATAAAAATTAGTAAAGTTGATGAAAACGTGTGAAACCGGTAAAACAAAAATTCGTAAAATTCGTGAAAAAAATGATGAAATTGGTGATACTCGAATTTTCATGGAGTTCTTCTCATGGAAATAGGTGAAATTGATTGATTAAATCGATAAAAGTTGGTTAAAACATGTAAGATGAAAAAAATTTGAGTGATATTGGTGAATATTGATAAAGTTGGTGAAAAACGAGTGAACCTGGTAAAAATGGGCCTATAACTTTGGAAGGAATTCGTGAAAAATAGATCAGATCGGTGACATTAGTGAAAAACGAATGAAATCGGTAAAATGGGTGAAATCAGTGAATCTAGAAACAAAGTTGGAATCGGTGAAAACATGTGAAATCAATTAAATATGAAGTGTGAATAAACGTGTAAATCATTGGGAAAACGAGTGGATACATTGGATTTAATACATTGGGGTTGGATGTCCTACACATGGACACGAGAGGACAAAAAATTGTATTATTTCAAATAACAAGGTATTATTTCAAATTAAAACAAAAGAATAGTTCTTAAAATAGTGTTTTTAAATGAAAACCACTATAATGGATTGCACTAAATAATTTTGTTACGAACTTATTTTAGAAAAAAAATCTACAAGATATTATGAACAAATCAATCGTCAATTATATTTTATTACAATAATTTAAAGTCGTCATTTTTATTAATTAAATTGAATATTAGTCATTAATTTGTGCTATTTTGTGACATAATTTTGCTATAATTTATAAACTTTATTTGAAATTAACTTTACTTTTCTAGTATACCCTAAAAGTCAAAACAAGCAAAGGAACAGCGCGGTTTTATATATATTTTGGTTGAACATATAACTATTTTAAGTAATGTACATAAATATATGAGCATGTATGTTCATTCTTACAAAAACTAGTCTTTCCATCTAAAAGTGCTATTGGCCTTATAGGTGCAAGAAGATTATGTTGAATCCATCAAAGAATTGAAGGAAGAAGTAAGGAGTTTGCTAATGGCTGAAGAAAAAAATACAACAATTGAGACAATAATATTAATCGACACCATCGAGCGTTTAGGACTGGGATATCACTTCGAAGATGAGATCGAAAAACAATTAGAACAAATCTACAAATTTCATCATTTGAACTCTCAAGAATATGATTTGTACACTACTGCGCTTCAGTTTCGTCTCCTAAGACAACACCGTTATAATATTCCTTGTGGTATTTTATATATATAAATACATATATGTTCTTAATTTAATTTATATGTACATATATATTGGTCTCTGGAGTTAAGTCAGGTTAAAAACTGATGGACCATTTGCTGAAACAGACGTTTTTAACAAGTTTAAGGACAACAACAACGATGATAAATTTGATGACAAATTTGCTAGTACTGCTAAAGAACTTTTGAGCTTGTACCAAGCCGCGCATTTGAGGATGCATGGGGAGAACATTTTAGAAGAAGCATTGGTCTTCACTACACATCATCTTAATCGCATGCTACCGCAATTAGTGTCACCTCTTCGAGACGAAGTTAAGCAAGCTTTAGAGCAACCAGTTCACACGGGCATTCCACGAATAGAAGCCCGAAAATACATTTCCATATATGAAGCTAATCATGATGCAAAGAGTGAAATGATTCTTAAGCTTGCCAAACTAGATTTCAACTTTATCCAGAACTTGTACAAGAAAGAGCTCATTCTTCTTATGAGGTACGTAATATCATCAATTAATTAACCTTTTCCTTTTAATTTATATATTTGCAATTCTATCTTGAAAATTAATTAATTGTACGATTTTACTTATATATATATATAATTGTATTTATAATTATGTATATTTATAATTAAGGTGGTGGAACAATTGTGGTCTTAAGTCAAATGTATCATACTCGAGGGAAAGAATAGTGGAGAGCTATTTAATGGCCGTGGCATGCCGTTTTGAACCTCAATACTCTTATGTTCGAAATGCATACGCTAAAAGCACAGAATTGCTTACCAAAATAAATGATACATATGACAATTATGCTACGGTTGATGAAGCAAAACTATTTACTGATATTTTGGAAAGGTAAGTATACTTCCCTTCCTAAACTTTGAGTGTTTTTTCAATTTCCCCCAAACCTTTTTATTTAACACTTACCCCCTCATATATTTTGAATGTTGCGGATCGCCAACTTTGGCCGAAAGTTTATGTTAATTAGAAAAGTGCACATACGTTGTACATGTCTAGTTTTAATTTTATGGGTATTTTTTCGTAAATTAGAATAAAATTAGCTTCTTCTTTTTTTTGCCATAAAATTTCATATATTTATAATTGATATTAAAATTTTTTTTTATGAATTATTATTGTTTTGTAATAAAATATAAAATGATGGCTGATATGGTCAGGACATATTATAGAATTTGTTCTAAAATAGTAGTTTTTATGTTAAGTTTATCCACTATTCACCGATGATACATGTTTCATCCGTTTCTTCATAAATTTCCCCCGAACTTTCATCAATTTCACGAGCATTTGTTTTTACTAGTTTCACCAGTTTTTTTTACCAACTTCACCAATTTCACCCGAAGTTTAATAGATTCATATGTTTTCAGTGTTTAATTTTTTTACTGGTGAATATATTTTTAGCGAATTTCCCGTTTTCTTATCGATCGGTTATAACCTTTTTCATTAATTGTTTTTCCATTTTTTTCGATTTTTCTTTTCAATTTAGACCATGTTTCCATCCAATTCACCTTATTTTTGTCGGTTTAAATTTAACCCGTTTTCACCTATTTCACATGTTATTCACCTGAAAATTTCATTGATTAAACATGTTTTCACCGATTTTATATAAGTTTTTTTTGACTAATTTTACCCTTTTTCACTTATTTTACCATTTTTTCCGTTTTCATCTGTTTTTTTACAAATTTCACGCATAATCTTGTTAAGAAATGGAGGTAGTAATTAATTCAGTTGATATATATTACTCATTTCTCTCAGGTGGGATATTAATGAAATCGATAAGCTCCCAACTGACTGCATGAGAATTATTTATGAATGCACTCTAAATCTATATGAAGATTATGAGCGTGAAGCCATCGAACAAGAAAAAATATTTGCAGTTCCTTATGCCATAGAAGCAGTAAGAACACGTTCCCTAATACGTGAAATTATTACCCAAATTTCTAGAAGAGTGATCAATCACAACAACAATAAAAATGATCTTTGGTGGCACCATGCTTGATGACATTTTGAAGAAAATGTCACAAAATATTAATATTGTCTTTTGAAAAATTTCACAAACTATAAATGTTAATTTTACTAATTAATAATATTTTATACTATAGTGATATTTTATAATGTTATTTTTAATTACAATTGTGACATTGATAATTTAGCCACAACGCTACAAATAATATTTTGCTAGTGACATTTTATATATAACGATATTTTTCAAACTGCCACTTGTAGCGTTGTGACTAAAAGTTAAATATCACTATCATAATAAAAGGTAACATTATAACATGTCATAATAATATAAAAATGTCACTAAATAGTATGATTAACATTTAAAAAAAATGTAATTGTATTCATTCATTTTTTTCACATTTTCTTCAAAATGCCATCAACCAAAGATCATTTTTTGTTGTAGTGCACATAGGAAGTGCAAATACACTTGCTATGTGATTGGATGTGTTGGGTCAAACCAGGTCTGGACAGAAATTCTACAAACGTTGTGCATTTAATATTTGCTATTTAACCAGCTCATTTGTTTTCCTCTTAATTTCTTAATCATCTTAATTCCTATTTCTTTTTATATTTTGGTTAATTTATTACTAACATCAAAGTTTGGTGAAAGGTGAAACAAATTTGTAGGGCATACTTCCGAAAAATGAAGTGGTTTATGGAGCGGCAATTACCGACGTTTGATGAATACATTTCAAATTCATGGATCACTAGTTGCATTTATGTGTTCTATACATTTATCGTTCCCGGAATGAAATCTGTCACTAAAGAAAATATCGATTGGCTAACGAAGGATGAGCCTAATAGATTGATTGTGGGTGCATCAAACGTTACTCGATATTTGAACGACTTGACAAGTTATGAAGTAAGTCTCTTAATTAATAAATCATTTTTCAAATATGATACAACGCTTGAAAAACAACTGCAAGAAAATTGAACTTTAGTGACAATAACTTAATTTTTGTCACTCAAATAATTTTGATAAATATATTAGTGGGAAAAACAAATAAAATATAGTTATATTTGACATTTAGTGATACATCAAAAAGTGACAAGCAATATATTATCACTGAATCGTTGTGATAATATCTATTGTCACTAGGTTATCGCTAATTTCCAATATTAACAACTTAAATTATGATGCACTTGTCACTAAATCATTGAATAACTATTAGTGAAGACTATAAGTATTTTGTCACTATTGCACCTGTCAGTCTTCTCACTAGGTAAAACACAAAGAGTGCTGACTTTCATATTTGTAGCTTAATATTCTGTCACTAAATTTATAATTCTCTACCGTGAACCTCAAAAAATGAATTGGCAATCATACTAGATCAATAATCAAACTTTAATTCAGTTGACGCTGTGCAATACACGAAAAATTTTCTTTTTCATTTTCTTCTGATGATCCAATTTAATCAAATTCATTTGATGTAGCGCGAGAAGAGAAAAGGTATAATGTTGACGGGGATTGAATGCTACATGAAACATTATGGTGTATCAAAACAAGAGGCTATGAAAAAGTTTGTTGAATTAGCAGATGAGGGATGGAAAGATGTGAATACGGAATGGATTAATCCAAATAATAATAATAATAATTCAATACCAAAGGATTATCTTGAGGGGGTTCTTAACTACGCACGCACAGGAGAAGTTTTCTACAGAAAATCAGATTTCTTTTCGGAACCGAAAGATTTGGTCTATTCGTGGATTAATGATCTATTTGTGGATCCTATAATTATTTGATGATTTTGATGAATTTTATTAATCAAGTGTGCGTGTTCATAGTCCTTGATAAATAACTACTTTTTGTATCAATATTGCATATGTGATCACTAGTTAGAATTGGGTTGAACTATTTGGATGTATGTTTATTACCTCTTATATATTATGTGTACTATGAATTTGAATAATAGTATGTTTGAATAATATTACTGTGTTGTACATACTACATACATCTTTCTCCCTTTTTCTTTTTATTATATTAATTATTCTATTTTCGTGCTATGCACAATCCCAAATAATTTATTTCCCTTTACATCAAAATAAATTATATGTGTTGTGAGCACTGCAATTTTAATGCATGTGAAAATTATAATTTGATACTTTTTTTACCGTGTTAGAAATATTTGTAAAGGTGTAATTTTAATTAAAATGAATGTTTTCGTATATTTTTTTCTTTATGTGATATGAACTATGAATGATTGACAATGCATAAGTTAACTCAACAATATCAAAAGATAATTATTTAAAGTATCTCTCATATTTAGTGTAAATACAGTGACCACCATTAAGTTTTGAAAATAACTCAAACTACTTCGTAGGTATTTAATTCATTACATTATTTTTTGACGGTATATGTTGATGTCATAGGAAAAGAAATTTTCATTCAAGAAATGCCCCCTATATTATTTTTAAATATTTTTAAAATTTCTTGCTACACCTCAAAGTTAGTGTAATTACACGATCACGCTTCAACTTTGAAAAAAAATTACTCAAACTACCCCAAAGATATTGGATTTACTACAAATACCATTACAACCTTAAAAATATAAATAAATGTAAATGAGAAAATAAGAAGTTAAATTTAAGTTTATCTCAAGATAATATAGTTGAATAGTCAAAAACACTTTTTATGAATACCCCAAAGATTTCTTTTTCTTTTTCTTTTTGTGTGGTTTCCCAAGGATTTATTCCCTTTCAAGGCAGGTTGGACATATAAAGTGGGTATCTCTCCCAACATGGATTCGAACTTGAGTCCACTATTTTGTAGATATTAGTCTCTTCCACTAAACCAATCACCTTTTGGTATAATATTAATCTTATGAACGCATAGTATATAATAACATAAGTATGAAAAAGATAAGAAATCATCATAAAATTAACACACTACCATGATGAATACTCCGTTCCGTTTTAGGCTATGGACAATTAAGAACATAAACAACTCGATAAGATAAATTGTGGACGTAAGTCCATGAACAAATTAAAAAAAAAAACTGAAAAATTAAGAAAGAACAATAATTAATTTTCGAAGTTGTTATATATATATTTTTTATTTGACAGCCAAAAGTAATGATAGGGCTTTCACTTTAGTATCTAAAGATTAAAAAATGCATTAAATTTTAACTATTATGTATGAAGTATCTATTATCTACACAACTGAAAAAATGATTAGTATTTCAAAAATATATGTTCCATGAAATTTTAAAATATGAAAATGCAAATAATTTTTTACTTACCGAACTATGACTTATTGAACTTTATAAATATAAAGTTCAAGAAGTTCATTTCAGCTGAAATTCAAAAGCATATAAAACTCTCACCAAGTTATAAATGCATATATAATTACAAAAATATTGTTCTAATCAATCAAATATTTAAAATTTGATCGTTAATATTCTAAGTTATACGTTTTCGATATAATAAGAAGTCTTTCTAAACATAAAATATTCTTTAATTTTGTCTACCCCTTATGCTTCGACTCTTTCAATTCCACACTCTTCTAAAAAATTCACTTCAAAATCAGTAAAATTAGAATTTTATATGTAAAAATGAAATATCCATGTACATGCGGACTATTTTTTTTTTAATAAACAATCTATCAATAATTTTTTTTAAAAATAAATTTGAGTTTATAACCTCCAATAATTGTTCAATCTCAATTGAATGATTTGGTCACGGGGAGAGTTAGCCTTTCTTGACTATGATAACAATCCTTATGCTTTTTCTTTCAAGCTATTCACATGTTTCCATCTCAGGGATTTGAGTTCTTGAAATCAGAAAAAGAAAAACGCTCGTCAATATAATAAACTAATTAAAATCCATAAATAATGCATGCGCATGAATTTAAAAAAAATGGTATGGAACGGAATAGAGAATAAAATACATAATGAAGAAAATTTGGTTTCATGTCTTTTTATATATTGAGAAAAAATTTTAATGCAATTAACTACCTTATTCAAAGGGTCACATTTACATTTGGTTCTATATATAACTTTTGTGAACGCAAATTTGATATTCATAAAACATAACTATCCGTAAAAAATTGGTCAAAACTGCGAGCTTACCCTTTCAAGGAATTCAATTTTTTCCACGGGCTTAAAATATCATAAAACGGACTTATAACATAAGAAAAATATTGCCGAGGGTTGCGTACGTACCACTTTGAACATATATTTGTATTTAAACTGATTTTTAGTATCCGCAAAAATTGGTTGAAAATTTGAACTTATCCCTTGGAGAATTGTCGAGAGTTTAGTACTTTCCACTATTAACAAATTTATTTTTTGTAAGATTTTAAGTATCCGTACAAATTGGCCAAAACTGTGAGAGTTGCCCGGTCGAGAAATTCAATTTTTCCACAGGCTCAAACTATCCGAAAACCGACTTATAATATAAGAAAAACATTGTCCAAAGCTAAATACTAAGTCTGGTTTAGCTAAAGTTTTCCTATAAATTGACTCCTCCAAAGGTTCAAGTGATTGGTGCTTATTGTCCATTGGCACAAAAAATATAAAATAAAATAAAGGCCACGCTTTATTCTTTTCATTCAGTATGATGGTCGAGAGCACAATTGTGTTACAACCTTGAAATAAAATACTCCATTATTAACTTAGACAAATTAAAAGTTTGCTTTTTAGTAAAGTCGTTGGGAATTTGGAATGCATTGATTAATTAGGACGATTCCAGCCCCTACGAATACACAGGAAGGGTTGGTTATTTTTTTTTTGTTTCCCAAGGATTTAATCTCTTTCGAGGCGCGTCGGACACATAAAGTGGGAACCTCTCCCAACAGGGACTCGAACCTGAATCCGCTACTTTGTAGTGACTAGTCCCTTCCACTAGACCAATCACCTGTTGGTAGGAAGGGTTGGTTATGATAACGTACAAGGTTTCCGAAATTTTGGAAGTGCGATTGAGTTGATAAATGAGGCAGCGGTCGTTAACGCAGAGTTGGAGCACAGCTACTGGTTTAGCTTGGAAAACGAGGCCTACGATGAGGTTCTTGAGGCGGTGACTGTTGATGCGCTCGATCTCGGAGATCCATTCGATGACGACTTGTGGATTGTTGGTGTGGATAACGGAGTTGTGAAATTCGACTATATAAACCTCGTTGTAGAACTTGATTGCACGAAACTCATCGTGGATCTTGATTGTATGAACGCAGGTCGTCATTACTGATGAGGGTGTGTTGAATGAATTCAAAATTATTAATTCAAAAATATTATATACCGTGTCATATCCATGTCTATTCATTCATCAAAATGCCATGAAGTTCCATTTTCTATGTAAGTAAATTTTTTGTTGATAAATTTAGTTGCACTCAAGTCAGCTGTTGGATCAGGATGTAAATCATGACTTTCTGATGTAGACACTTAGCTGATTTCCAGCAGAAAGAATTCATCAACGTGATGATCATATTATTACAAGTTCTTTATAACAAGCATGATTCATTCAACTCTACAATTAATTTGTAAAAAAACCCTGCAAAAAACATTTAATTTATAAAAAATAGGTCGTTTTGGATCGACATATTTCAAGAAACCATTTTTAAAATACTTCAAGTTGATTCTTACAACTTCATGTGAAATATTTTTAAAATGGTTATTTGAAATATGTCGATCCTAAACGACCTATTTTTACTAATTGGGTTTTTTTTGCACGGTTTTTGGAATCACAAGGAAGTTTGGCACAATAAAATTTCACACGGTAGTTTCTTGCAGGTTTAGCAAAAAATAGGGAAGTATTTTGCAGTTATCCCGTTTTATAGGTCTCTTAATCATCCGTAGATTTTACATCTCTACAGATAAATTTGCAAATAGTTACAAATTGTTGCTGAGACATAAGATGCAGCTAGCAAATGAAGTGTAAACAAGATAGCTAAATAAGTTCAAAGATTATGAACAACCACATTGAAGCAGGTTCATTTTATCAAACACACTTCTTAGAAGTATAAATGTTCCTCACTTCAATCAAAGAGAAGAAGTTCAGTAAAACATATACATATGAAACAAACCATTAAAATCCTATACACAATAGGAATTCCTCTATCCATTTAAATAACCATCCTATATATGTCATATTTTCCTGGTCATTTATAAAGCATAAATCAATCGATCCTCAAATAATAATCAGATTTCAGATCATGTGACATAATGAATCAAATTGCTGATAGTTGATTATAGCAAATAAAAGAGGAGATCATGTACTCATCTAATACCTGATGAACTGCAATTCATAAGAGAGATGGAACGAAGAATAGGAACCTACCTTAGTAGCAAGAACCGGAAGAAATCAGAATAGAGAAATATATGGCAAACCATATTCTGGCTCACCATAATAGATAGCATAGTTTGGGCGTGGAGCATACCAGAAAATAAGTACTTTTCTCTCCGTATTTGTTCTGAAACCCGCAAATCCCTGCTACAAAAAAACAAAAAAAGTTACACAATACAAAATTAAATCATTGAAACCGTGCGAAAACCATGGCTGCAGTCTTAAGATTCCCCATCCATAAAAAGTTTGTTGAATAAGCCGATGAGGAATGGAAAGATGTGAATAAGTTTTCTACAGAAAATCGGATTTCTATTCGAATCCGAAAGATTTGGCGCAACAGATTATTGATGTATTCGTGGATTTATAATCATTTGATGATTTTGATGAATTCTTTTTATCATGTGTGCGTGTTCATAGTCCTTGATGAATAACTACTTGTATCAATATTGCATGTGTGATCACTAGCTAGAATTGGGTTGAACTATTTGGATGAATGTATATAACCTATATGTGTACTATGAAATTGAATAATAGTATGTTTGAATAATATTAGGTTAGTCTAAAATGAGATTTTGAGGGATGAAGAGCATATGAGATAACTTTTATCTTGTTGACACGTGTTCCCTTAAAATTTAAGTTAAGATAATTTATTTTCTTCAAGACAAATTTATCCTTTTTAATGAGTGAAATTGAACAACACCCTTTGGGTATTGTCTAACTAAAAAAAAAAAGTTTTATGTTATTTTTATTTGCAAGAAAAACCCTGTATTTTTTTATTATTTCCAAAAAATATCCCTCTCAATTCGAAATAACAATTTTACCCCATCAAAAAATGAAAAAAATCCCCTTAACTTAAAATTACCAATAACCCCTCGTAGCTTTAAATTTTTGCTATAAACCTCCTGTATTTTTTAAGAAAAATTGACAAAAACTTCCATATGACAAAAATCTTATCCCCTAAAGCTATGTATTGTGGCACTTTACCAACTATATATACAAATTAAGCACTTTACTCTTATGTTCTATAAAATCTTATTTTAGAAAAATCCATAATTTTTTTTTTTGGTTTCCCAAGGGTTTAATCCCTTTCGAGACACGCCAGACACATAAAGTGAGAACCTCTACCAAGAGGGGTTCGAATTTGAGTCCGTTACTTTGTAGTGATTAGTCCCTTCCACTAGACCAATCACCTGTTGGTAGAAAGACCCATTATATTATTGTGTTGTACATGCATCTTTGTCCCCCTTTTCTTTTTAGGTAAAATTGCAAAAAAGGTCTCAAACTAATCAGTGATTTTGGATTTTCGTCCCAAACTATATTACTTAGCCAATTTCGTCCCATAATTTTATATTCTTTTAGAATAGCGTCCCACTTGCAACATGGCTGCTTACGTGTCAAGACGTGGTAAATTTTAGCATGAACAATTATACAAGATTGCAGAATTCGTCCCAAACTAATTATAAATTTTGATTTTTCGTCACAAACTATATTAATTCGCCGAATTTCATCACACAATTTGTCATTTTGCATGAATTTCATCCCAAACTAATTAAATATGTTTGGTAGATTCGATTGTGTCATATTAAATCAACCGTAATATATTTGGTGGAGTTATGAGTTTAAGCATATACTAATATATTTTCACTACTTAATTAATTGAACATATTATGTTAGTTAAGATATAACAATTCATCGAAGTCATTTGTATAATATGTATAAAAGTATGAATCAAGGTTTGTTCAATATTTTAGTTCGAATGCCTCCATGTTAATTGTAAATTGATATAGATTTTAGTTTGTGATTTATTTATGTAGAATGTATTTTCATTTTCAGAGATTTGAGAAGGATTTATGTTATTTAATGATATGTTAAAATAGATAATATGTAAATTTGAGGTTATAAGTGACATTTCACGGAATACATATTCACCCGGATTAATTAATCCACCCATGCCTAGGTGGATTATAATTTAGTCTTACTACCGGGTCATAAGAATTTAATCCATTTGACCCGATATTTGAGCAATGCCACCAAACATTGTACTGGCCCATATTAACACATATAATATAACCTAATATCCTCTATTAGGTCCTACCTAACGACCCCTGTGTGTACTATGATTTTGTATAATAGTGTGTTCGAATCATGGATCAAAATTTTGGTTCAGATGTATGTTTCGGTCAGTCAAATATTGGAAATTTTTCGAGACAATTCGGAAATGTTTCGGAAATACTAAGGAAAATTTGTAAAAAAAGTTACTAAATTTAGGAAAATCACAGAGTTTAAGACAAATAAATAGTTTCGGAATTACATCTTGTTTTCGTTTCGCCTGATTCAAAAACGGAAACTTTTTGATGCTTTCGATGGAAAAGATGAAAATTTTGATCCATGGTTCGAATATTATAGTGTGTTCGAATATTATTGTGTTGTACATACATCTTTCTCCCCCTTTTTCTTTTTATTATATTAATGTGATTAGCTTAGTAGTTAAGTTAAGAGCTTTTTACTTGTATAATTACTGTTGCAAAAGAGATTTATTAATGAAAAGATAATAGATAAACAATGTGATTAGCTTATTAGTCAAATTATTATGATCTAAATTGGTAAGTAGTACAAGGGAATTACACTTTTCATAAAGAACTTTCACCTATTTTATACATTTGGTATTATATTTTCTGAGAAAAAAAAAATTAATATCATGAATTCACTCTCCTTGATACAATTCATTTTTTCGTCTTTATTACAAGGCCAAATTCGTGTTCCTTATAAGACTGAAAAGCTCTTAACAAGAGATTTCTAACGGTATAAGTTTCATTTCATGAAACGCAATAAACTATCAGCAGAAAATTAACAAAGTTTCGAGATATTAATCAAAATTAAATCATATCTCATAATCTACAATGAATCATGTCATAATAATTTTCAGATATGATATAGGGCACATAAGTGTGCCATTAAGGTGACTTAATGACTATTCATGTCCAAAAAAATTGACAGAAAAAAAAATGTGTGAGGGGATGAAATCATGATATTAAATATATTTTTTAGAAAATATATTATCAAATATATAAATTAAGTGAATGTTTGATACGAAAAGTCAAGTCCCTCTAATTAATACACAGACTTCCAGGCTCAATACTTGGGCCCATATATAAACTGGAGTTATGAGTTATTATCTAATAGCCCATTCCAAATTCATTTTGTGATGGTAGATTTTTTTAAGATATTATGCTCGGCCCATGAATACTAACATTAGCCCAATTCATGTTTGTTTCACAAGAAAGGCTAAGGCCCAAAGAAAGGGACAAAAATACAAGAAAATTATTAATATAAATCAAAGCCTTAATAATAATTTTAATGCTTGATAATTTTATAATCTCAGTTAGAGTTCAATTCTATTAGTTTAAAAGTGACAAAATAATTTGAACAAGCTAAAGATCATCTGATTTCAGTTACAATAAATTCAATTTAAACATCATTTCATTATCGATAAAAAAAAATGGAATCAATCTTAAATAATGTGTTGCTCAACGCTCTCCAACCCATCCAACTTACACCTTTACTCAATCTAGAACCAAAGTATCTAATACATACCAAGTGTGGTTATACACTAGTAATTTTTATTTTTATTTTATTTTGATAAATCTTAATTAAAACACAAAAAATAAACGTCAACTTGTCAAGCACCAACTCCAAACCTCAGGTTCTGTCATCCTCCCAAAGAACATTTTTCTTTTCCTATAAATGAACAAACAAAATTTCTAAGACTACCTTCCAATTTAAATAGGAAAAAGAAGCGATAATAATATGCTAAAATGATGAAAAATAATAAAAAGAAATGGAATAAACATGACTCCATCCCTCTGCAGCAATCTTATCCTTGAATTCTATTTTACCCATCCCAAAAGTCACCCACCGTAATTATTTTGTCATTAACAACTCGGGAATAAATTATTGCACTATTTTTAGTGAAGATAATTGATGGAAAAAAATGAAATGAACAAAAGGATAAATCATAAAATGTTATCATTTGAAGTACGTTCAAAATTTGCAGAGTAAATTCTATAATTCAAATATAACCTATTTAAGAAAATGAAAAAGAAAAAATCCTTATCTTATGAATGTAACATGTTAAAAAATCTCATATATACATGTAGTTTCAATATTTTTGCTTCGTTGTCAAACTTTCCATGTTTTAATATAATACTAAATTGTTATGAAGAATTTTATTTGATTAAACAATCAATTATGGAAATATATTGTACATATTTAATGATTTTTTTTAATTTCCCGATGATATTCATGTTTTGGGCTTAATTTTATTTCTTTTAAGGTACATTGGTCACATAATGTGAGAACCTTTACCAATCAAGATTCGAACTTTGGTTCATTGTTTTTTCGGGACTAGTATCTTCCAATAGATAAATCAAGGGGTAAGATAGGTAGTTTATTTTTTAATCTTGGCAATTTTTCTTTAATTACAAATTTTTCAAATGTCCACGAAAATTTTAATAGAATTCAAAAATTTTAATATATAAAATTTCCCGAATCATATCACAAAAATAAAATTTTAATCCAAGTTTATAGTATGTATAGGTATATTGATGAAAAGAAAGATGGAGCGAGAAATGAGTATTCTAGTATTCATAATCGTATTTTACAAATTTAAATAAAAAAATGAATTACCTATTTTTCCCCTGGAGATGCTAATTATTGAGTTTTTCTTAATTTGAGGGTGCTATTTATCTTATTTCAAAGGTGCAAGTTATTGAGTTCTTCTAAATTCGAGGTTGTTAATTTTGTTTCAGGAATGCAAAATTCCAATTTCTCATGTTTCGGGAGTGCAAAGGGCAAATTCCTATTTTGGACGGAAAATTGATGGAAATTTTACAGAATTGATCCTATAATTAAGGTTAGCAATATTGCCAGAATAATTTTTAAAAAATTCCCGACATACCTTATTGGTCAAATATATTAATAACATAGTCAATAATTATTGAAAATGTTCTCTTTCTTCATAAATATATTTGTAACTTTATTTTATTTTCAGTATTTACCATAATCATACTATAATTAAAGATTGCTGGTAAGGTTTGCCCCACGTATATTTTGGCCTGCAATGGCCGGCAAATTTACCCCACAAATTTGAAGCATTTAAGTTTCAATTACAAAAATTGTTAAATTATTAATTCTATTTAATAAATTGTAAGAGTGTATTTTATTATTAAATCTCTTAAACTAATTAGAATTTATATAATATATTAACTTTGTGATTGTTATTCAATTATTTCGATAATCCAATTTGGGTAGTAATTTCTCATTTACTAAAGTATTCATTAAATATATATAACTAAGAGAGAAGTTGACTTCGAATTAAAAAAGACTTTAGGTTGAAGTTGTACTTCAATGGGGTGTATATTTGTAAATTGATGGACATGCATGGGTTTTTATTCCTGCCATTTTCCTCAATACAGGTTTTTTAAAAATATTCTACCGATTTTATGTTAAGGCAAAATTCACATTATAAGATATGTGACCAGTTATAGATTTTATGTCGCTTATACTAAGTTAAGTTCCATGTTTTCGATTTCATCAGATTGATCTTAAACTCAAATTAATGAGTTAAAAGGTAAATTACCTTCCTGTGATATGCATAATGTTCGAATTACCTCTTTTGATTTGTAAAAAATACTTTACACTTCATAATTTTATAAAAGTTTCACGTTGTCTCCCTGACATTTTTTAACTTAAAAAAATTATACGAATTGACAAAACTATCACTCTAACATACAATTTAACTGAGTCAGCTAATAATTGTGGCACTTACCATATGTATTATCATAAATGTGTAAGTTTACCCTCCTGTGTTATGATAAATGTCACATTATACCCCCCGTATTAAGATAAATATGATATTCTATCCCTTGTATTATGATAAATGTAACACTTTTATCTTTATACGCAACACTTTCACTCTCAATTTTATGTTACACTTTTTGTTGTACAAAAGCAATTACTCATTTAATTTTTTTGCAGGAAGATAAAGTGCTACTTTTAAAATTTTAGGGTTACACACTTATTTTTCTTTTCTTGTACAAGTCATGTTCATTCAACATCAATAAAGGACCAAAAATGAAACAAATGAAACAAGTGTTCTGTACTATCAAAATTTCAACCGCACATTTTCCTATCTTATCTTTTTGAGAGATTTTGAAGTGATCTTACAAATAAATCATATATAATTAAATATGATTAATAAATTTTTGCAATTGGGACTGAAACAATCCAGATTTATGAATTGTGGGATAAATATGTCGGCTAGAAAACATACGGGACAAGCTTTTCCAGCAATCTTAATTATTATGTAAAATTTTCATTAATTTTCCATTTAAAATTGGAATTTCCGTAAAAAATCTGACGAAAGTACCAAATGTGTCGAGTCCCGCTAACTTTTGATACCAAATGTGTTGACTTTGTAACTTGTAGTACCGTAATCTTATGATACCAAAAATGAAATTCTTTCATTTCAAAATTGTAATAATGGTGAAGAATTGTCTCATTCAATAATTCAAGGATAAAATTGTAATTTAACCAGGAACAAAGAATCAAATTAAATATCTATAGCCACTTTAGCAACTACTATAAATTAGTGAATGATCCTTCATTAAAATAAATGGTGCATACCAAAATCATCAGATCTAGTATATAATATATTACTTAAAATGGCTGATACTAGTGTTGCCCGGCCACCCATTGCAAGCTATAGGCCCAACATGTGGGAAGATATTATAAACTCATTTTCCGTAGATGACCAGGTATGTATTTCTATTTAGAGTTAATGGCAATTATAGACATTAAATGTGATTTTATATCTGAATATCCTTAGAAACATATATATATATATATATATATACAATATTCTGAAAGTATTATTGGCCATACAGGTGCAAGAAAATTATATTGAAACCATCAAAGAATTGAAGGAAGAAGTAAGGGGTTTGCTAATGGCTGAAGAAAACAATACACCGATTGAGACAATAATATTAATCGACACCATCGAGCGTTTAGGACTGGGATATCACTTCGAAGATGAGATCGAAAAACATTTAGAACAGATCTACAAATTTCATCATTTGAACTCTCAAGAATATGATTTGTACACTACCGCGCTTCAGTTTCGTCTCCTAAGACAACACCGTTATAATGTTCCTTCTGGTATTTTTTATATATATAAATACATATGTTCTTATTTTAATTTATATATACATACATACATACATTGCTGTATATAGGGTAAACACCATATTTGGTCCCTCTTATCATTAACTTTTTACAGAGTGGTCTCTCTTATGTTTTTTTTCCCAGGTTAGTCCCTACTATGTATTCTTTGTTTCACTTTAGTCCTTTTCAGGTGTTCCAAGGCAGTTTCGGTAACATGTGATATGCTCATAAGGGCAATTTCGTCATTTCAAGTAAACTAACATGAATATTTTCGTCTTTCTAATCATTTGAAAAAAAAAACTAAAGATTTAATCTCTTCCAAACTAGGCTTTCATGAAGGAAGAAAATCATACATAATATGAAATTGGATTTTCTAACCCTAGATCGATTTAGTCGATTAAAAGAGGATTACTCACCATAAGAGTTTAAGAAAACCTACCAGAATCCATAGTTATGAAGCCTTGATGAATAAATGAATCGAACTTGAAGGAATTGACGAATTGAATCACCCAAGACTTGAATTTCTAGATCTAGTTACCAAAAATAATTTCTGCAGTTGTTTTCTCTTATGGTGGGGAGATAACACGTTTTGTTTGTAATGGTAACTGACCCAGGGACCAAGTCTCCCTATTTATTAACTGCTATAGCAGTTAATAATTGTGTAATTATTAAACTAGCCCATCAAAGTTTAATAATTACACTTTCAGTACTCTACACATATAAATTACTTTATTTACCCCACACTTATATAGATGATATTTCCTATGCCCATATAATAATTAACTTAATTCGATCACTTTAATCGGGCATATATATAATTGAAATAGCCCTTCTTAACAATCAACCAAACTTACTAAAAGTCCACCTAAAGGATTTATTATTGGATTTACAATAAAAATTCCAACAATCTCCCACTTGGACTGTATAAGTTTCCTAAGATCGTTTAGAAGTAACCTTAATGCACGCAGTATGCTATTTCTTCCTTGAAATATCTCAAAAAAACAATCTGGTCCATTAATTTACAAAAATAAAGGATCAAAGCGGCTTTAGTCGAATTAACTCATGACTTCAACCTTCAATGGTCACAATATTCAAGCAATTAACAACATAGATCAAGTGTGGATGTGTAGCATGGAAATTACATGCAATGCGATCACACATGCCTATTTCCAAATGGTCCTACCTTATGACTTCAACAGTCAAATTTAACTTTTCTACCAAATGTTAAACCACAATGGAAAGTTGCAAACTTTATGTCAAAATGCTCAAACCAATATGAAAGAAAATTCATATCACTAATACCATAATCTGTACAGAAATAAATATCCATAAACATATCAAAGAGCATAAATGTATATCAATACAACTAAAACAAACTCCCACTAGGAAAACACATCTTAAAGTCCAATGACACCCATTTGAGCAACATGCTCAAGAAACACCTTAGGCGGTAAGCCTTTGGTAAACGGGTCAGCTATATTGGAGTTTGTGCTGATGTGCTCTATAGATACTTGAGCATTTTGAACCCTTTCTTTTACAACCAAGTACTTTATGTCAATGTATTTAGACTTTGACGAACTTCGGTTGTTCTTTGAATATGACTCGGCAGCCATATTGTCACAGTTGATCCTAAGTGGTTTTTGAATGCTATCAACCACTTGTAACCCAGTGACAAAATTTCTGAGCCATATAGCTTGGTTGGATGCTTCAAAGCAAGCCACAAATTCAGCCTCCATGGTTGAGGAAGCTATTAATGTCTGTTTGACACTTTTCCAAGAAATAGCTCCTCCAGCTAGCATGAAGATATATCCTGATGTCGATTTCTTACTATCAACGCATCCAGCAAAGTCTGAATCGGAGTACCCCACGATCTCTAAGTGATCTGATCTCCGATAAGTGAGCCTATAATCCTTAGTTCTTTGCAAGTATCTTAGTACCCGTTTCACTGCTTTCCAGTGACGTATTCCCGGGTTACTCAAATATCTGCCCAACATCCCAACTATGTACGCAATATCTGGACGCGTACATACTTGTGCATACATGAGACTCCCAACTGCGGAAGAGTATGGGATTGTCTCCATTTCCTTTTTCTCAAGATCCAGTTTAGGACATTGGAGCAAGCTGAATTTGTCGCCTTTAGCGACAGGTGTATCTCCTGGTGCACAGTTTTGCATGCCAAAACGGCATAACACCTTATCGATATAAGCCTTCTGAGATAGTCCAAGTATACCCTTAGATCGATCGCGATCGATTTGTATACCCAAAACAAATGAAGCATCACCAAGATCTTTCATTTCAAATTTACTCGATAGAAATTTCTTGGTATCATGCAACAGACCCATATCACTGCTTGCTAGTAGAATATCATCTACGTATAGCACCAGGATAATGAATTTGCTCCCACTGATCTTGAGATATATGCACTGATCGATGACATTCTCCTTAAAACCGTAAGAAGTGATAATGTCATCAAATTTCCGGTACCACTGACGGGATGCCTGCTTTAAGCCATAAATGGACTTCTTTAACTTACATACAAGATGCTTCGAGTTTGAGAAACCCGAGTTCTCTGGTTGTACCATGTAAATTGTTTCTTCAATGTTTCCATTGAGAAACGCAGTTTTTACGTCCATTTGATGTAGCTCTAAATCAAAATGAGCTACAAGTGCCATGATAATCCTTAGGGAATCTTTTGTTGAGACTGGTGAAAAAGTCTCTTTGAAATCGATTCCTTCCTTCTGAGTGAATCCCTTGGCTACTAGACGAGCTTTATACCTTTCGATGTTACCATTTGCATCCCGTTTGGTTTTAAATATCCATTTACAACCAATTGGTCTTGCACCTGTTGGTAACTCGATAAGGTCCCAAACGTCATTATCAGCCATGGATTTCAACTCTTCTTTCATGGCTGCGATCCATTTAAGAGAGTTTGAACATGATATGGCTTCACTGAATGAGGTTGGATCATTTTCTGACCCCAAGTCATAATCATGTTCTTGAAGATAGATCTCATAATCATTAGAGATGGCACTCCTTCTTTCTCTAGTGGATCGCCTAATTGGCTCAATAGGTTGAGGTTGCTGATTTTGTATCTCCTCGGGAACTTCCTCTAAAGGTTGAGGTTGTTCTTGGAACTCTACGGGAGAACGTTGTGGAACTACATTGGGATTTGTAATAGGATCAATTATGTTTGAAGGGACAACCTGATTTACGGGTTGAAGAACGACAGGGATGGATACCTGATCATTTTCACTCGTAACTGGAGTAGGAATATTTAAACATTCCTCTTCAAACTTAATATCATTACACCGATTACTCCCACTGAAATCAGCATCCTCAATAAATTTAGCATTCCCTGTTTCGAAGAAGGATCCTTTTGAGGGATCATAGAACTTATAACCCCTTGATCTTTCCGAGTATCCCACAAAATAGCAGCTAACGGTTCTTGAGTCCAACTTCGGCTCTTTAGGCCTATAAGGTCTGGCTTCTGCTGGACAACCCCAGACATGCAAGTGCCTAATACTAGGCTTCTTGCCCGTCCACATCTCGTATGGGGTTTTAGCTACTGCTTTACTAGGGACTCGATTTAGGATATAAACTGCGGTTTTTAATGCAACTTCCTCTAAAGGTTGAGGTTGTTCTTGGAACTCTACGGGAGAACGTTGTGGAACTACATTGGGATTTGTAATAGGATCAATTATGTTTGAAGGGACAACCTGATTTACGGGTTGAAGAACGACAGGGATGGATACCTGATCATTTTCACTCGTAACTGGAGTAGGAATATTTAAACATTCCTCTTCAAACTTAATATCATTACACCGATTACTCCCACTGAAATCAGCATCCTCAATAAATTTAGCATTCCCTGTTTCGAAGAAGGATCCTTTTGAGGGATCATAGAACTTATAACCCCTTGATCTTTCCGAGTATCCCACAAAATAGCAGCTAACGGTTCTTGAGTCCAACTTCGGCTCTTTAGGCCTATAAGGTCTGGCTTCTGCTGGACAACCCCAGACATGCAAGTGCCTAATACTAGGCTTCTTGCCCGTCCACATCTCGTATGGGGTTTTAGCTACTGCTTTACTAGGGACTCGATTTAGGATATAAACTGCGGTTTTTAATGCCTCGCCCCAAAGTGACTCAGGTAGAGAAGAATGACTAATCATACTTCTCACCATATCTTTAAGTGTTCGGTTTTGTCTCTCAGCCACACCATTTTGACTTGGAGTCCCTGGCATGGTGTATTGAGGGACGATACCGCACTCAGTCAGATATTTGGCAAAAGGCCCTGAACGTTGTTCCCCTGATCCATCATTTCTGCCATAGTATTCACCACCACGGTCAGATTTGACGGCCTTTATTTTCTTGCCCAGTTGATTTTCAACTTCAGCTTTGAAAATTTGGAACATATCCAGTGATTCAGACTTCTCGTGTATTAAATATAGGTAACCATACCGAGAGTAGTCATCTATGAAACTGATAAAGTACCGCTGCCCATTCCAAGAAGCTTTAGGGAATGGACCACAGATGTCCGTATGAATCAGTTCCAAAGGTTCACTACTCCGATATGCACCTTTATTACGTTTATTTGTTTGTTTTCCCTTGATACACTCAATACAGATTTTAAAGTCTGTTGTATCTAGGGGATCAAGAATTCCTTCTGACACAAGTCTTTTAATTCTCGGTTGAGAAATATGACCTAATCGTTTGTGCCATAGCATGCAAGAATTCTCATTGTTTAATCTACGCTTAGTACCTAAACTTGAATGCAGATTTTCATGATTAGTAGTTAAGATGTCTAACTTATATAGCTTGTCAATTAAAGTACCGGTACCAACAATATTAGAATTTAAAGACACGCTGAAGGTTCCATTGCCAAAAGAACAAGAGTAACCATATTTGTCCAAGCAAGAAACAGAAATTAAGTTCCGCCTAAATGACGGTACAATAAAAGTGTCTTCCAAATCTAAATACAAACCAGTACATAATTGCAACCTAACTACACCTATAGCTACTACTTCAGCCTTGTTCCCGTTGCCCACATAGATGTATCTTTCACCATCAATTGGCTCCCGGTAACTTAGGCAATCCTGCAATGTGACACTTATGTGAGTAGTTGCACCGGTATCTATCCACCAAGTGTCACTAGGTACCATAGAAAGATTAACTTCAGAACAAACAAAATTGAGAAGTTTACCCTTTTTCACACGCCATCCGGCGTATTTTGAACAGTCTTTCTTGAGGTGTCCAGCCTTTTTGCAAAAGAAACAGGTTAAGCCCTGATCCTGCTTTTTCTGCTCCTTATGCTGAGATGTTCCAGGGTCTGCAATTTTCTTTCCCTTATCCTTCCTCTTTCTTTTCTTGGCGTTTCCATCGTTGGAAGTAGATGCCAAATAAGCACTTTCAGTCTTCTCTTGCTTCAGCCTCTCTTCCTCCTGCACACATTGAGCAATAAGCTCATTGAGAGTCCACTTTTCCCTTTGAGTATTGTAGGAAATCTTGAAGGGACTGAAGTGTGCGGGAAGGGAGATCAGAATGAGATGCACGAGTATGTCTTCCGACATATCCAACTGGAGTGCTCTCAGCCTTGTCACAAGATTGGACATTTCCATAATGTACTCACGGACATTTCCTTTGCCCTTATACTTCATGGAGGTGAGCTTACTAAGAATAGTGCTCGTCTCCACCTTTTCACTTGCAGTGAAACGGTCTGAAAGTTGCTTAAGGAAATCTTTGGCAATTGCTTCCTCGGATATCCCACCCCTTATGGATTCCGGAATTGAGTGCTTCATGATCATTAGACTCATGCGGTTTGTTCGCTCCCACTTCGCGTATGCAGCCTTTTCCTCATCAGTACTTTCATCGGTCAAGTCTGCAGGGCGATCAAACCTAAGTGCATGGTCCATGTCCATGACGCCAAGCACTATCATAATGTGCTCTTTCCATTTCCCAAAGTTGGTGCCATTAAGCACCGGGATGTTGTTCAAATTAGCAGTCACAGCAGATACTATAATAACAAAGAATCACACAATAAAACTCAAGTTAATACATAATAAATGCATGCGTAATCTTTAACATATAATTAAACATGCTCAATTGGTGGGCCCATAAACAAGATACCTAACACGACATTATTATTTAGTCTTTGGACTTAAACAACAATTCGTAAATGGTACTCTCTAACCAAAATAGTACTAGAATATGCTTAAATAAAACCAGTCAAATATCATGCCTTTCTTTGGACCGACATAACAAACGCATGGTAAACAACATATAATTTGCATATTTTAGACTGACATTATCCGGTCAAAACAATCCTCCTTTGGGTTGATTGTTCCACATGGATAACCCATGTTACCTCGTGAAAACACAATTAATTTTACCAAACAGAGGTTGCTTTGGCTACATATTTGTTCAATCAATTGAGTTAAACTAGGAACAAGAAAAGAAATTCCTTTGACAAAAACATAATTTCAATTTTTTTATTTTTTTTTATTTTTTTTTTATGGTCATCCAAACAGGGCCTTATGAATAGTGCTGGTCCTGTTCAGGATCAATCCCAACCAGAACCACACCAATTCAGGTTCAGATTGAACCAAATAGGATCAGTTTAGATCAAGCTCAGAATGGATCCAGATCCGATCCAGATCCAGTCCAGACTAGAGAAAATCCAAGTTCAACCAGACCAAACTGAATCGGATCATCTTTAATCCAGATCCAGATGAAACCGGATCGGGTTTAAACCATATAACCCGAACCGAAAATAACCGGATCGGGACCGAAACCAATCCGAATTGGGTCCTAAACTAAATGAACCGGATAGAAAAACCTTCTCATACCATATTGTCCGGGTCGGATCCGAATCGACCCGAAACTTCATCTTCTTGACCCGGTTTGAAGAGAAACCATAGATTTACCGGACAATCAAGAACTACAACCGAAATTGAAAACAATCTCACACATAAATAAACATCAATTTTATGTTCTTCATCAATTAAAACACTCAAAAAAATGAAGAAGTCCAAATGAAAATTGGCTTTGAATAATTTCCAAATCTGAAAATTTATTTCTCACAAACAGTTATAATCAGTCCCTGTTATGAAACTTAAATTGCATACACATACATGAAATAACATTCCAAAAGAAACTGCCATGTCATAGATCTAAAGTTTCTAAGGCAATTTTGTAAAGGAGAGAATGATTTCATATACTTATGAAAACAAGCAGCAAAATCAATTAAACAAGGACAACATATATACGCATAAATAGAAACCAAATTTCAGAACTGCATATGCTTATGTTCAATTAAATTAAACTAACTAATTCAA
Source organism: Penstemon eatonii (assembly GCA_038501285.1). NCBI lineage: Eukaryota > Viridiplantae > Streptophyta > Magnoliopsida > Lamiales > Plantaginaceae > Penstemon > Penstemon eatonii. Next base: position 71,234,072 of record CM076715.1, read on the forward strand.
TTAAACAAAGACAGCATATATACGAATCAGTAAAGAAACTGAAAATTGAGAAGTAAATAGCAACCCACGTATCAAGATTGATTTGAAAATTTATAATTTAATACCAAAACTATCATAACAGTGAAATACATATCATACGGTAATGCATAAGTATGAACAGTATAACTTTTCAAATTTCTGAAAATTAACCGAAAATCCTCCAAAAATCGAGCAAAACACTGCTCTGATACCACTTGAAGGAAGAAAATCATACATAATATGAAATTGGATTTTCTAACCCTAGATCGATTTAGTCGATTAAAAGAGGATTACTCACCATAAGAGTTTAAGAAAACCTACCAGAATCCATAGTTATGAAGCCTTGATGAATAAATGAATCGAACTTGAAGGAATTGACGAATTGAATCACCCAAGACTTGAATTTCTAGATCTAGTTACCAAAAATAATTTCTGCAGTTGTTTTCTCTTATGGTGGGGAGATAACACGTTTTGTTTGTAATGGTAACTGACCCAGGGACCAAGTCTCCCTATTTATTAACTGCTATAGCAGTTAATAATTGTGTAATTATTAAACTAGCCCATCAAAGTTTAATAATTACACTTTCAGTACTCTACACATATAAATTACTTTATTTACCCCACACTTATATAGATGATATTTCCTATGCCCATATAATAATTAACTTAATTCGATCACTTTAATCGGGCATATATATAATTGAAATAGCCCTTCTTAACAATCAACCAAACTTACTAAAAGTCCACCTAAAGGATTTATTATTGGATTTACAATAAAAATTCCAACATTTCATTCCAGTCCAACTTAATCGTCCATTTCGTTCCAAACTAAAGTTTTCTCCCAAAATCTTCTTCAAACATCAAAATTGCTCACCAATTAAACAATATCTCAAATGGTCTCAATAACGAACGGACTTAAATGCCCTAAAAATATTCATATGTATGTCATGTGTTATCAGAACCACCTGATAAGGACTAAAGTGAAACACATAATTCATAGTAGAGACTAGAGTGAAATAAATAATTCATTGTAGGGACTAAAGTGGGAAAAAAACATAAGAGGGACCACTCTGTAAAAAGTTAATGATAAGAGGGACCAAAAGTGATATATACCCTTATATATATAAGTACATATGTTCTTGATTTAATTTATATGTAAATACATACATTGCTAGCTGGAGTTAAGTCAGGTTTAAAACTGATGGATCACTTGCTCAAACAGACGTTTTCAACAAGTTTGAAGACAATAGCAACAATAATAAATTTGATGACAAATTTGCTAGTAATGCTAAAGAACTTTTGAGCTTGTACCAAGCCGCACATTTGAGGGTGCATGGGGAGAAGATTTTAGAAGAAGCATTGGTCTTCACTACACATCATCTTAATCTCATGCTACCACAATTAGTGTCACCTCTTCGAGACGAGGTTAAGCAAGCTTTAGAGCAACCGGTTCACACGGGCATTCCAAGAATAGAAGCCCGAAAATACATTTCCATATACGAAACTAAACATGATGCAAAGAGTGAAATGATACTTAAGCTTGCCAAACTAGATTTCAACTTTCTCCAGAACTTGTACAAGAAAGAGCTCATTCTTCTCATGTGGTACGTAATCATCAATTTAGTTAGCCATTTCCTTTAATTTATATATTTGCAATTCTATCTTTTCTACTTATATATTTGTAATTATAATTTTTTTTTTAAATTAAGGTGGTGGAACAATTGTGGTCTTAGGCCATCTCCAATCGTTGGGGCAAAACTGCCCCCTCCCCCTCCCCCTCTCCCCCTCCCACTCCCCCTCCCACTCCATAATCGTCTTCAACAGTTAGGGGCATACAATAATAATAATAAAATAATAATAACAATAATAAAAATACAAAAAAGTAAAAATAATAAATAACAAAAATAATAATACAAAAATAATTATATAATAATAATAATAATAATAATACAAAAATTATCATTATAAAATAATTTAATAATAATAAAAATACAAAAATATTAATAATAATAAACCAAAAATAATTATAAAAATAAAAATACAAAATAATAATAATAATACAAAAATTATTATTATTAAAATTACTAATAATAATAATAATGGTAATAGTAACAATAATGATAAAATAATAATAATAATAATAGTAGTACTAGTAGTAATAATAATAATAATAATAATAATAATAATAATAATACAAAAATTATTATTATCAAAATTACTAATATTAATAATAATAGTAATAGTAACAATAATGATAAAATAATAATAAATAAGAATAATAATAATAGTAGTAGTAGTAGTAGTAGTAGTAATAATAATAAATTTTAATAAATAATAATAAAAATAATAATAGTAATAATAATAATAATAATAATAATAATAATAATAATAATAATAATAATAATAAATACTAATAATATTAAAAGTACAGGAGATAAAATGCTATTTTTTAAATCACAAGGGGATAAATTGAATATTATGCATTTCATAGGGGGTGAATTATCATTAACTTTAGAGAAAAATTGAGTTTCATACCAAAGTTGCAATAAAAATATATCATGTGATACCAAAGTTGCAAGTTGGCATATCCTATAGTACTCAAAAAGCAAATGTTCCTTAATAATAATAAGATAGAGTTACCATTGACAATACTTAATTTAAAGAAAATTACAAAGTCATACCAATACTAATACAAGAAAGACTTAACAACGATTTTTACAATCATAACAATACTAATATAACAAAGACTCAACAACGATTTTTTAGAAGTTCCTTGGATCAAAATCACTGTCGCCTAGATTTGATGAATCTCCAAATAAATTCCTTGGAACTTGTTTCTGCATTATTTCTTGTCTTTTTCCCTTCCAATATTTCTTTGTGTCTGGGGTATAGCCGGAGCAATCCATTGCCATAATCCGTTGTTCTTCCGCCCTTGTGGATTCTCTTGTTTGACGTTCGATATCTCTCGATTGATGCTCGAGCATTTCAGAGTGCCTTTTTTCACGTCCAGCCTCTAAAATAAGTTGTGTTTCCGACATTTGTCGTAATCTTTCAGCAAATTGAAGTTCAAATTCACTAGTGTTGGCCTTTGCCTTGCCTTTTTTAGCTTTCTTGGTTCCCATAGGTCTCTCACTAGGTTGGCCTTCTGTAGGAGTATGCATAGGTATTTTTTTAAACATTTTTATAAGTTGTAGGGGGTCTCCTTGTATATATCAAGTTATACTCGAGTTTTAAACATATTAAAGTTCATTTATTTGATAAAAAAATAATTTATAATTTGAATCATTTGTACATTTTATCCAAATTAAAATTAAAATTTAAAATATCTAATTAAAACTAATTCCTGTAAAGATTTAATTTTTTATAATATAAAATTTATTAATCCATACACAAAATTTATTAAAATAAAAACCATCAAATGTACAAAAAACGAAAAAAAAAATGTAGCTTGTGAGCCGAGGGGCAAAGGAGGGGCAAGCTTTTGCCCTTTCTTTCCCACTCCCACTCCCACTCTCCTCCCCCTTCCCACTCCCCCCCACCATTGAAGACCATAATTTTAGAAAAACCCAAAAATCCCCATCCCCCTCCCCCTTACCATTGAAGATGGCCGGAGGGCAAGTTTTTGCCCTTTGTCTCTCATTCCCCCTCCCACTCTCCCTCCCCTCCCCACTCCCCCCCACTATTGAAGACCAATTTTCTTTTCCCCCTCAAAATCCCCCTCCCCCTCCCCCTAACGATTGGAGATGCTCTTAAGTCAAATGTGTCATACTCGAGGGAAAGAATAGTGGAGAGCTATTTATGGGGCGTGGCATGCCGTTTTGAACCTCAATACTCTTATGTTCGAAATGCATATGCTAAAAGCATAGAATTGCTTACCAAAATAAATGATACATATGACAATTATGCAACAGTTGAAGAAGCAAAACTCTTCACTGAAATTGTGGAAAGGTACGTATATACCTCAATTAATTTTAGAGAAAAAAAATACTTTCCTCCTAAATTTTGAGTGTTTTTTCACTTTCCCTCAGACCTTTTTTAGTTAACTCTTACCCCCTCGTATATTCTAAATGTTGCAAATTGCGAACTTTGGTTGACCAATTGTCAATCTTTGCGAGATTTTTTGTTAAATATTCACCAGTTGAGTTTATTTAAGGAAAACATAGTATTTCAAGCCTATTATTGATGAAAGTTGTAGCTTTCACTTTCTAATTACCAATGGTCGTTGATTAGTATTAATATTTATATATCATATATAAAACAAAAATAAAAAAATTATGAATTCGATCATAGGCCAAGAAAATGTGACAATATGCAACATTTAGAATAAGTGAGGAAGGAGTGCTAACTAAGAAAAGTTACGGGCAAAGTGCACAAACACTCAAGCTTTAGGGAGGAATGTGTTTTTTCCCCTTAATTATAGTATTAAATGGGAAAAAATTAATGTTGCACCAATATATTGACACTACATTCATTCCTAAATATATATTGTAGTATAAAGATTTAAAAAACAATTAATTGCCCAAATTTTAGAAGAATAAAAGCCTTATGATACAAAATTACTCTTGAAAAAATATTAAAAAAATCTCCAGTTTCCCATATCAAATAATGAGAAAGGGTAAACTTGTCAAAAAAGAATTTAATTATAAGTCTCTCTTGAATTTCTAAAATGACATGTAATTAAGAATATTTTTTGTTTATGTAAATGACATATATTTAGAAATGAAGGTAGTAATTAATTAAATTGACATATATTACTCGTTTCTCTTAGGTGGGATATTAATGAAATCGATAAGCTCTCAACTGACTGCATGAGAATAATTTATAAATGCACTTTAAATCTATATGAAGATCATGAGCGTGAAGCAATCGAACAAGAAAAAATATATGCAGTTCCTTATGCCATAGAAGCTGTAAGAAACTTCCCCTAAAACGTGAAATTCTTATCCAAACCAGGCTTAGACATATCCTAAGTAACTACATGGCAAGTGAAATAAATTTGCTTTATGATTGGATGAAACTCCTATGAGAGTTATCAATCACAAAGCAGTTGCAATACACTTACCATTTGATTGGATGTGTCTCGTCGAATCAGGTCCGGACAAGAATTTTTCAAACTTTTGTCATTTAATTTGGCTATTTAACCAGCTCATTTGTTTTCCTCTTAATTTCTTAATCATCTTAATTCATATTTCATTTTATATTTTGGTTGTGTAGTAATTTATTACTGACATCAAAGTTTGGTGAAAGGTGAAACAAATTTGTAGGGCATACTTCCGAAAAATGAAGTGGTTTATGGAGCGACAATTGCCGATGTTTGATGAATACATTTCAAATTCATGGATCACTAGTTGCATTTATGCGTTCTACACATTCATCGTTCCCGGAATGAAATCTGTCACCAAAGAAAATATCGATTGGCTAACGAGTGATGAACATGAACCTAATAGATTGGTTGTGGGTGCATCAAACGTTACTCGATATTTGAACGACGTGACAAGTTATGAGGTAATTATAAGTTTCTTAATTAATAAATTATTTTTCAAATATGATACCAAGCTTGAAAAACTACGGCAAGAAAATCCTAATAAATCGGATCAGATTCGGACGGATCCGGGTTGAAATATGCCCCATTGATAACCCTAAATCAAACTATGTAATTCGATTGACACAGTGCAGTACATGATAAATTTAAGGAAAATAAGTTTTTCTTTTTATTTTTCTTCTGATGTTCCAATTAAAATAATCAAACGAATTTGATGTAGCGCGAGACGAGAAAGGGTATGATGTTGACGGGGATTGAATGCTACATGAAACATTATGGTGTATCAAAACAAGAGGCTATGAAAAAGTTTGTTGAATTAGCCGATGAGGGATGGAAAGATTTGAATACGGAATGGATTAATTCAAATAATAATTATTCAATACCAAAAGATTATTTTGAGGGGGTTCTTAACTACGCACGCACAGGAGAAGTTTTCTACAGAAAATCAGATTTCTATTCCGATCCGGAAGGGTTGGCACAACAGATTATTGATCTATTCGTGGATCCTATAATCATTTGATTTGATGAACTTTTTAAATCATATGTGCGTGTTCCTATGTAGTCATGAATAACTACTATTTAATTTGTATCAATATTGCATGTCATTGGGTTGAACTATTTGAATGTATGTATATTACCTCTTACGTATTATTGTGTTGTACATACATCTTTCTCCCCCTTTTTCTTTTTATTATATTAATAATGTGATTAGCTTGGTAGTTAAGAGATTTTACTTGTATACTTATTGTTGGAAATGAGATTTATTAATGAAACGAACTTAGACGTGGTAAATTAATTTCCAGATGATTTAAAGTGCTTAACTTAAACCATGATGTACTTAAAGTATCAAACAAAAAAAATCTTGTTAGTTTCAAGTAATTACAATATATTTTTTCTAATTTTCCCCATCTTTTTACGTATTCTTTGCAATGAAATAACGAAGAAAACACATCAACTGTGTGCAATATATATACTACAGTAGAAACCCAATCGACACCCCCCTTTGGAAATCTTTTCTCTCAATTTCTCTTTCTTTTCTCTTTTTCTGTGTTTCAATTGCTTTGCCGGGAAAATCACATTTATCGTGTAAAGTTGCCATTTATCGTGTTTTGGGGTGCAAGTTGTTGAGTTGTTCTTAATTTGAGGGTGTTAAATGATAATTCAATTTCGGGTGCAAAGTGCCCATTTATGATGTTTCGGGTGTGCAAAGTGCCAAAGTCTCAAATTGATTTACTTACCTATTATACTCCTAGGTTTGTCACTCCGGTGGTCAACTTTGTTGGAAAATAAGAAAGGGTGCAAAGTGCTGAATATTCTTATTTCAGGGGTTCAAAATGCTAAATTTGTATTTTAAGGATATAAAGTGTCTATTTTCCATTTTTTAAGCGCGCAAAGTGCAAAAAACCCACCGTAATAACGTTGCCAAAATTCTCAAATTCCCGATAATATGTACCGATCCCACCTTTGTCTTAACAAAACATCAAAGTGAACATGTAAGTTAATTTAAACAGAGAATTTCACTTTTGATACCATAATTATACCTACTTTAGGGATTTGATACCACAACTATTTATGTCGACACATTTGATACCATTTCTAAAATCAACTTTACACTTTTTATACTTCCGTCAAATTGATGACGGAATTGGCACGAGATTGTCACGTGCCCGTTAGTTCTCGTGAAATCTGAATTTGGGGGGAGACTCATTCCAGGTGGCATCGTTTTTGGAGGATGGTGGTTTCTTGACAAAAACAGTTCAACACCCTTTCAGTGCTAAAATAACGGGGAAGAGGAAGACATTTTTGCTTTTGTGATTGTGAATGAAGAGGAAGACAATTAGGGCTCTGTATATGTGACCGTCTTTTATGTAATGAAATTGGGGCAGCTGACATAGCAATTTTCCCCCCAAATTCATATTTCACGAGAACTAACGGGCACGTGACAATCTCGTGACAATTCCGTCATTAATTTGACGGAAGTATTAAATGTGTAAAGTTGATTTGAGATATGATATCAAATGTGTCGACATAAATAGTTGTGGTATCAAATCCCTAAAATAGGTATAATTGTGGTATCAAAAGTGAGATTCTCAATTCAGATTTCACGAGAACTAACGGGCACGTGACAATCTCGTGAAAATTCCGTCATTAATTTGACGGAAGTATTAAATGTGTAAAGTTGATTTGAGATATGGTATCAAATGTGTCGACATAAATACTTGTGGTATCAAATCTCTAAAGTAGTTATAATTGTGGTATCAAAAGTGAAATTCTCTCTAATTTAAAGTTAAGGATTTTGATAATAACAAAATAGTTAAGTTCAAATAACTAAGTAAAAGTTATCAGCCTAATTAACAACGTAACTAAGCTATGGAAAGTGAATCAAACACGCGTGTATTAGTCAGAAGTGTAATATTGAAGAAATCAAGTACTCAAATATGAAGAATTAATCAATGTAATGTTATTGATTAATTATGAAGAAGCCACCATCAAAGTTTAAATGAAGAAATCAAGTCAGTTGAAGAATATTTAGACCTTTTGCCAAGGCAAGCGACAACGTTGCGATAGTAGCTCACGAAATGGAATGTTTCGAGATAGAAATCACAAAGTCGAGATAAGTAGGGCAATCGATGAAAGTCCATACCCTAGATCTTGATTGGGAGACCTTCTAATGGAAGGATCATATCGTACATGAAAACTGACAAACTGTAGAAGAGACTAAATTGTTCACTGAAATAATTCACCAAAGATGGGGCTCCACGGGCTTGTGGTTAGATATCAAGTGTGGAGTGTGGGATAATTTGTAAATTAGCAGGGGGTGTTCAAATGATTCATAAAGTAATTAATTACTCGTCTAATAAAGTAAAAGTTTAATTATCACCACGGCCAATCATGCAGTGGATCTACGGGAACACACAATACACACATAGCGAAAAATAAGAAAATGAAGAATTGTGAGCTCGATTGGATTTAATTTTTAATTGTTTGGCCTATTTAATTTATAAAGTGGAATATAATTAATTGAACTTGGAGTTCGAATTAATTAATTAGAAATTAATTAAATGACATTATGGGTCAATTGATTGGTTAATTAAGTGTGGCAATGTGTAATTGATAGACAAAGTTCATTAATTAATTGCAAGTTAACTAAGACTTAGTCAAACTAAATTGCTAGACAATTTAATTGGGGAAGAGTTACCTCATTTGGAAAGGAGATAATCTCGCAAGAGGTTAGGTCATCTCCTGTGAACTCACAGCAAGGGGAAAGAGGAATTAGATTTAGGGGATAAAATGAAGAAAGAGGTAGTAAAGGTGATTTTGCATTGAGGTGTAATTAAACACCTTGGAGGGGTGCCTCACCCATGGATCTAGCCACTTGTTGTGCGGGCGAGTGAAACGCACTCGCCTGCCCACTTGTTGTGCGGGCGAGTGAAACGCACTCGCCTGCCCAGCCTCAGTTTTTTTTTTTTTTCCTGAAATAGTTTTAAATAAAAACCTTTTTGTTGAAAAAAAAATTCTTTAAAATATCTTATTAAATGAAATGTAATTAATTGTTGTATTATTGTGTATTTTTAAAAAATTTATTGGTTGTCAACTATTTAATTGTTGTATTATTGTGTACCAAATTTATTTCTTATTAATCTTAAATTATTTTTATTATTCCCAAATTGGTATGTGTATTATTATCCATTATTAATATTGTTAATTATTATTTATTTATTTATTATTATTATTAAGTGAGAGTGGGAAAAATGAGAATTGAAATTAAATGGAATTGATAGATTGAATCATTTGAGATGACTTATAAAAAGGAAAGGGGAAGCTGGACTTGAAATCTGAGGGAAAGCTGGACTTAGACTGATGAGTCACTAAGATGGCCTTAGGGACTTATGGAAGAAAATCTAGGATTCTCTAGTGCCAATAAATAAGACATGAGGGGCTTGTGGAAAAGAGTTATTGAGTTTCTATGTTCCACGGATAAAACGGAAATATGGATATAGTATAATACAGATATGAGGATACGAATTATTGAAATTTATTGAATATGATAAGGCATGTATACGGATTCGGATGTAAAAATATAATTTATATTTAGTGCGAAATATAGTTTTCTCCCTTAAAGTATGGGGGTGATATAAGTTATCCCCCTAAAGTATCATTTGTAACACTTACCCCCCTCTGTTATATTTTTAAAGTTTTTATTCCACAAATACCTCCATCCCTTTTATTAAAAATAAATATTTTTATTTATCTATCAACAAAAGGCTGTCTCTTTATTAATTATGAATCCATTCATCCACCAAACAACATTATGTTTCAATCTCTTCAATTTTTTTGTTACCTTCTGCTTTTCAATCTCAATTTTTTTCTTAATTTTCATCACATTTTTTTTCTTTCTTTATGTTCAATTTGTTTTCATTATTTTCTATTTCAGTAACAAAAACAAAGAAAACAAATATAAATAAAGAAAAAAAACTTTAACAAAAACAAAGGAGATAATTGTCACCAAATAAAATTTGAGCCAAATTGTAAAGAAAAAATCGAGATATAAATGAAGAAAAAAATTGAAACAAAAAATAAAGAAAACAAATTTAAACGGGAATAAAAAAAATTAGAAAATGAAGATAAATTGAGACAAGAAATGCAAATGAACTAAATACATGAAGAAATTGAAACATAATATTGTTTGGTGGATAGATGGATTCATAATTAATAAAGAGACAACTTTTTGTTGATAAATTAATAAAAATATTTATTTTTATAAAAGGGGTGGAGGTATTTTTGGAATAAAAACTCGAAAACTATAAAGGGGGGGATAAGTATTATAAGTGATACTTTAGGGTGGTAATTGATATCATCCTCATACTTTAAGGGGATAAACTGTATTTCACCCTTATGTTTATGCATAAACAACTACATCCTTCAATTTAAGCTCCAAAATAAAATAAAAATATCCACTCGATCTAACATACACAAAAGTTATATAACTCTATAAGCAAACAATTCATTCTTAACATACACAATAAGAGTTGTCTAGTAGTCTAAATATATATATTAGAGCATAATTTTCTCCAACTAATATAAACGAATATAACATTTAAATTTGCAATTAGATATCTTGATAACAATTGATAAATGTTAAAAAAAATGATAATGCAAATCAAATACTATGATAAAAATTAAAAGCGTAGTTGATTCAATTTAAATATGTTACTTCCTTTGAGGAATGCTATAATAAAAATTATTAATGACTAATAAAATTTAAATACTAATATATAATACTTCTATTGGGAAATGGTGACATGAAAATAGAGAAAACAAATAGAAAACAAAAAACCAAGATAACAAAGAACAATGAAAAGGGCAAGATGCCGACAATAAAAAGCACCGTACACTTGTCATAAGCCATGGTTTGGGCTGGTTTCGGTCATGGGCCGAAACTTGGGTCTGGACTGAAACCTGTCCAGACCCTTTATCCAAATTGGGTTCACTACAAGAAAAATGGATTTTAGTGACAATGGTTTGGGCTGGTTTCGATCATGGGCCGAAACTTAGGTCTGAACTGAAACCTGTCCAAACCCTTTATCCAAATTGGGTTAACACCAATGTTATTAAAATCGGACCGGACCGGCTGGTCCGACCGATTGGACCGCAAACCGGAGGCTGGTCCGGTCCGGTTTACCCCATAAAACCACTTCCTCCAAAATCCAGTTTGAACCGGATTGAATCGGTCCGAAACCGTCGAACCGGTGAACCGGTATGGACCGGTTCAACCCGGTTTTGAATTTTATTTTTTTTATTTTTTATTTTTTTAATTTTTTAATGTTAAAAATTCTTGTAAAAGTTGGGATTTGAACACCTAACCTTTAGAGTGAAACATTACTTCCTTACCAATTATGTTATATTAATACAAATTAAAATTTATAAATTATAAAAACTTGTTGTCAAATTTATTTATAAATCAAATAATTAACTCAAATAAATATTTTACACATTATGAATGAAAATCAATACTCAAATAATAAATTTTATTAATTTATTCTATAAAATATTTATTTTCAATATTATTTTTAGGATAAAGAGTTAAATTGATATAATATGCAAGTTTGACTTTGAATATTAGACTTTTATACATAACCATATTTTAAAATTTATGAATTTCTTAGTTTGTTGTATTTTTAACTTACACTTTTAAATTTTTATAAGGAAATATAATCATTTATATGAGCATACAAATTGGTACCATATTACCGTTATGATATAAGTTAGATAAATATTATATGATTTAATTTTAGTATAATATAACAAATTTTATATTTTTAATCAATTGTAGGATAATGTTTAAATTTTACGCACATTACATATACTTTAAAATTAAATATATTTATTATATTATTATGACGTCATCCGGTCCGACCAGTGTCCGACCGGTTCGACCAGTAAAACCAGTAACCAATCGGCTCACCGGTTCACTGTCCGGTCCGGTTCTGAAAACATTGGTTAACACTACAAGAAAAATGGATTTTAGTGACAAAATATTAAGTGACATTGTTGAAATTATCACTTTTTGCATACATTTAGTGATAAAAATAATAGTTTTGTCACAATAATAATAGTGACAAGTGCAATAGTGACAAAATATATTTTTAAGTTGTCACTAATGGCTATTACTGACAAGTTTATAAACTTAAGTTGTCACTATTGACAATTAGTGACACCCTTTCAGTGACAACCTAGTGACGATAAATATTGTCACTATAATTTAGTTGTCACTTTTGGAGTATCACTAAAAATCAATAGTGACAACTTTTTTACATTTCTTGTCACTAAGGCCATCTCCAATGGTTCAGGGCTAGCCCTGGGGCTGCCCCGGGGGGGCAGCCCCAGGGCTAGCCCTGAGCCCTGTCGTCGTCTCCAGTGGTTGGGGCTCCGTGGATGAATTAATTCCATTTTGAAACTTTGCCCACTCTCACCTATTAATATTATAGTTTTAAATTTTTTTAATATTAATATTAATAATAGTAATTATATTAATACTCGTAATTTAATTATTAATTATATTAAAAATATTAATATTAAATAGAATATTTAATAAAAGTAATTTAAAATTAATACAGAAAATTAATACGCAAACAAATATTTTTATAACACGGAAGAAAATACAAGAAATGAAATACAACAAACAACAAAGGAAATACAAGAAATCAAAAATACGGGAAATACAAGAAAGGAAACACATAAAAATATTACATTTTACTGATTACCCCCCTGAAACCAGTCGGGACCTTCATTCGATGCATCTCCAAATAAGTTTGTTGGAAGATTTTTCCTTGCTATTTCTCTTCTTTTGTGACTCCAATACGCCTTTGTAATTGGAGTGAATGATGAGCAGTCCATCGCCATAATCCGTTCCTCTTGTAACTTTTCTGTGATTCCCACTCTCGTTGCTTCTTCTTCCCGTTGACGTTGAAGATTCTCCGCATGCCTTCTCTCTCGTCCAGCCTCGAATTCAATTTGACTTTGTCTGGACAACTCCATGGCTATCAATCTTTGGCTTTCAAAATCAGAAAGATGCGAACTCGACGAAGCCTTCCCTTTTCCCTTCTTGGCTTTTTTATTACCAATAGGTCTTTCAGATCTTGCTGTCGAGTGGGGAGTCTCGGGATTTTCTTCATCGCCTAGTGGAGTTGTTTCCGATTCAAATTGAGTTTGTAGTGGGGTTGGAGTATAGCAATCTACCGTTGGTTGAGATCGGTTAACCGGAGGTGGTTGAGACGCTCCAGCTGTTGACCTGAACATGATCCACTCTGATGCAACTTCCCATGTGTGTTGGAAGCACCAACTTTTCTTCATAGGGAAATTCTTACCCAGACCGGGTTTGGCCGAACCCAAAGCAACTACATGGCAAGTGTAATACACTTGCTTTGAGATTGGATGTAACTCCCAGGAGAGTGACCAATCACAAAGCAAGTGCAATACACTTGCTTGGTGATTGGTTGGGTTTGGCCAAGCCAGGCTTGGACAAGAATGACTTGTACAAACGCAATGCCAGATCATGCTAAAAATTACAAAAAATAGTTAATATAACATATTAATAATTATTTAGCATATAATTAACTTAATATTTACCTCGTCCATTATTTGGCCGCCACTTCCCACTTCCCTTATAGCTTTTTGAAGTGCTTCGTTCCATTTTTGCATGCTGTTGCAGATGTGTTTTTTCCATCTACTAGTGAGTGATTCTTTTGTTCTGCGTTCGTAATGAACTCCAGTACTTTCAAGAAGAACATACATTAAAAGGATGACTCTATCCCAGAAATTTCCCGAAGCCTGGTCTGCCCCGACGATGTTGTCCTCCGATATCTCGATGTAAGCCTTTGTCAAGGCTACATCTTCAGCGGGAGTCCACTTTTTAGTTGACATTGCCTAAAATTTTTTTGCTTTCTTTTTTAGTTAGAGAGAAAGATATTGAGAGGTGTGATTTCAGAAGTGAATACAACTCCCTTTAAATAGGAAAAGCTATAGGGTGTATTATGTAATTTTCTAAAAATTGAAGGGTTGAGATCTGATCGGTACAAAATAAAGAAGGGTTGAGATTGTTGCAGAAAAAGAAGGGTTGAGATCTGATCGGTACAAAATAAAGAAGGGTTGAGATTGGTGCAGAAAAAGAAGGGTTGAGATCTGATCGGTACAAAATAAAGAAGGGTTGAGATTGGTGCAGAAAAAGAAGTGAATGGAAATACTTACCGCATGCCTTACTATCTTGCGGATGGTATATATCCGAAGTGGGGAACGCTAATACAGTCGGTGAGAAATCCGAGAACACCTCAAGAACAAGTATTCTCGCGATATCAAGAATCGTTCCGCAAAGATGTTGAACGAGCGTTCGGAATTCTCCAAGCTCGGTTCTCAATCGTTAATCAACCTGGCAGGGGGTGGCATACGCAAGATCTTGGCAATATCATGTTAACTTGTATCATACTCCACAACATGATTGTGGAGGATGAACGTGACGAATACAAGGACGATGACTCGGACGATGATGATACCGACATTAGCACGTCTCGTAGAGCACGCGCTAGAATTTATGACAATCGCGGAAAAGAGTTTCAAAATGTTGGACGGAGAAGACAAACGTTGGATAATTATATGCTGCGTCATGAAGCAATTCGGGACAAGATGACCAACCGTAGACTCCAAAAAGACTTAATAGAACATGTTTATGCAAAATACGGTTAAAAACGAGTGTTTAAATTTAATTTATTATCTATTTTAGTATGTATTTAAATTTTTAATTTAGATTAAGTATTAATCTAAATTTTATGGTTATGACGTGTTTATTTTGTATTTTTAACTAATTTGGTATTTAAAAAAAATTATTTGTATGAGTGTTAAATTAAATGGACTATTCTAATATTAAATAGTATATCATAATTTTATTTAAAATATCATTAAATAATTAATCATATTATATCTATATAATTAAAACAACACATTAATTAAAATAATACATTAATTACTATAACACATTTATTAAAATAAAACACTAATTAAAATAACACATTAAATAAAATCACATTAATTACAATAACACATTAATTAAAATACAACACATTAATTAAAATTACATACAACACATTAATTATACAAAATCATACACACATTAAATAAACCATACACACAATAAATACACAATAAATACACAACAAAAAAAAGAAAAAAAAAAAGAAATCGGGTCCAATCAGGTGCCGCCACTTGGCGGCACCTGACTTAAAGAGGGGCGCGTGTTTACACGCGCCCCTCTTCTTCCCAATCGCGGCCCGGGCTGGGCGCAGGGCTCCGCCGAGCCCTGCGCCCAGCCCGTTCCGCCCCGCAGCCGACCCCGACCCCCGCCCCGCACCGCTGGAGATGACTCGCCGCCCGCACCCCGACCCCGGCCCCTCGGCAACCGCTGGAGATGGCCTAATGTGTCTATATATATTACTTTAGAGACAATATTTAAATTCTTGTCACTTTGTTATTTACTATTTTGTCACTAAAATTTAATTTTTTTGTTGTGATTTGGCCCAGGGTGAAACCAGACTGGATCAAACTACTCCATATGAGCCCTTAGTAATTGGCTAGCTTTGCAATTTTATGAATATGATATGGTAATCTAGAATTCTCAATTAATCCACATATGATTAGTTAACACTCTACAAAATTAAGATTAATGTTCCTGTAATAAATAAGTCAAAATATGAAAATGCTGAAGGAAATCAAGTTTTGGGATGCAGATATTATTATGAAACGTGCAAGTCAGCCCCTGTACTCGTATAAAAATAACGGGCTGTTTTGGCCATAAGATCTTATTCTTACCTTGTATTGTGACTGATCAAACATATATATCTAAATTTATTAGTCTTTTCCTAGATTTCCAATAGATTAGAAAACGACATAGATGATAGATCTTTTTGCAACGTGTTTTTGTATTCATCTTTTAATAATAGTACTAGCCTAAAACTCGTGCTATGCATGAAAATATAAAATTAGTAGAATTTATCAGTATTTATGAAGCAAGATCATAATGTTGATAATATTTCAACATGAATTGCCGATGAGGCCTTAACCAAGTGGTTAAGGATGAGGTTTCATGACCAGAAGATCATGGATTCAACTCCCACAAATGTGGGTATTTTCTTTAGTTTCATTCTAGCCTTTCTCTAGTTTAAAACTAGAAATTATTTCACTTTGATATCATTGTAATAGTTTCGATTCTATATAATGTTTGATGTAACAATGTATTCACCTTCTTAAAAAAAAAAAAAAACTCAACATGAATTAAAAAAAAAAAGGAATGCTAAATAAATAAAAGTATATATAAAAATACAGTATAAAAAATGTCCCATATGATTCTACTTGTCTAGTTTAAAATCAGACAAATAGTTTGGTAATAATTATGGAAAATCCAATAATGATATTTCGTATTTCGTATTAATCAACCTAAAAGGTTGATCTTTAGAGTGAAAAATCAAATAAAATTGACATTTGTAAAGAAATATTGGATAAAACAAAAAAGTAAAGGTCTATTTGGCTAGGTTTTGGACCAATTTGGTCGGACTCGCGAAATGGAGCAAGAACTCTTACAAATAGAGTTTGGCAAAACCCATAAAACTCATCATAAACATCTTCATAAACTCATCATAACAGGTGATTGGTCTAGTGGAAGGGATTAGTCACTACAAAGTAGCGGACTCAGGTTCGAATCCCTGTTGGGAGAGGTTCCCACATTATGTGCCCGACGTGCCTCGAAAGGGATTAAACCCTTGGGAAACCAAAAAAAAAAAAAATTCAAGTGAAGTTTTAGCCCTTTCAAAACCACAAAATCCAACATTCAACATTCAAAACATAACCAAATGAGGTCTCAAAAGGTTTGAACGGAACTACCCAAATCATTTTTTTAAACCATAACCCACACAAACACATTTTTTTTCATATTGATTACTCAGTGGCATAGCCATGATATTTTTCAATAAGATCACTACGAAACTATAAACTACATTAAATTTTAATTGTTGGTGTAATATATTAAACAAAATTTTCAAGAAACCTCTTTAAGACGCAAGAAAAAAAATAATTATTTTTTTTATTTTCAAGCTACTTAACAAGGACTTATAAAAATCTTTCCGAGTGCACATATCTATTTGTTATAGGTAGAAACCGTTTCTTTATTAAATCATTCAAAAAAATATCAAATATATCATTCTCTACATATACATTATGTTATGATTAAAATTTACATGAAGCTGGGGTTTGATATTAAACTATAATGATTTTTTTTTTATATAAAAAGAGTATACCGTAACACAACCTTAAAAATTATGATATGTCTCGAACCTGATTTCAAATTTGTAGTATTTGACTTTTTTATTTTCCCTAAAATCATCAAAATAGTTTGTCAATATTTTACTTAGAAGAGTAGAAGAGAAATCTTTTACTATTATCGTATTAAAAACAAGAACCCTCCACTATAGAGTTGTCAATTTATTTATTTATTTATTTTTATTTTTTTGAGAGAAAAGAGTTGTCAATCTTATCTAGTGGAGTTCATTAATAAATGAATAAAACAAAATTATATTATACCTATACGTGCACGGCTCCCCCTAATTAACCTACTTAAAATTGTAATAATGGTGAAGAATTGTCTCAGTCAATAACTCAAGGATAAAATTGTAATTTATCCAGGCATAAGTAATCAAATTAAAGATCTAAAGCCACTTTAGCAACTACTATAAATTAGTGAATGATCCTTCATTAAAAATAAATAGTGCATACCAAAATAATTTATATTACTTAAAACTTAAAATGGTTGAGACTAGTGTTGACCGGCCATACATCGCAAGCTATAGCCCCAACATGTGGGAAGATATTATAAACTCATTTTCCGTAGATGACCAGGTATGCATGTTTATTTATTTATATATATTTTCTATCATTTTTACCCTTTTTATTAATTCTTGTAATTAATGTTAATTAATAATGTAATTATTTGATTAAAAGGGTATGTTGATTTTTGTTTCAAAAAATGGCTATTTATTATATTTCTTAATCTGTGTGCAATCCTTCAAAACCACAAATAAAAAAAGCGGAGAGAGTAGTACATTTTCTTAACGAAACCAGTTTAGCAGCAAACTGTTTTCACATGAAAAAGGATGGGGAAATTGTACTTTTCATACCAAACTTTCACCTGCAATATACATTAGATACCATGCTTTTTGAAGAAAAAAAATTTAATACCATAATTTTAAATCCCTCAACATATTTAAAACTAGCGATATTGCCAGAGCAAAATAATTATTTTTCCTAAAATGACCTTATCATAAAATGCTTGTCAATATTTATATTAGCTAATTTTTCTTTACCAATGTGCTAATTGTAGAGTTTCCATATTTAATCCTTCAAACATAAATATATGAGCATATATGTAGTTAATTCTTACAAAATCTAGTCTTTCAATCTAAAAGTACTATTGGCTTTACAGGTGCAAGAAAATTATCTTGAAACCATCAAAGAATTGAAGGAAGAAGTAAGGGGTTTGCTAATGGCTGAAGAAAACAATACATCAATTGAGACAATAATATTAATCGACACTATCGAGCGTTTAGGATTGGGATATCACTTTGAATATGAGATCGAAAAACAATTAGAACAAATCTACAAATTTCATCATTTGCACTCTCCAGGATATGATTTGTACACTACTGCGCTGCAGTTTCGTCTCCTAAGACAACACCGTCTTAATATTTCTTGTGGTATTTTATATATTTAAATACATATGTTCTTAATTTAATTTATATGTTCATACATATATTTCTCTATGAAGTTTAGTCAGATTTAAAACCGGTGAACCATTTATTAAAACAGATGTTTTCAACAAGTTTAAGGACAACAACAACGATGATAAATTTGATTACAAATTTGCTAGTAATGCTAAAGAACTTTTGAGCTTGTACCAAGCCGCGCATTTGAGAATGCATGGGGAGAACATTTTAGAAGAAGCATTGGTCTTCACTACACATCATCTTAATCGCATGCTACCGCAATTAGTGTCACCTCTTCGAGAGGAAGTTAAGCAAGCTTTAGAGCAACCGCTTCACACGGGCATTCCACGAATAGAAGCCCAAAAATATATTTCTTTATACGAAGCTAATCATGATGCAAAGAGTGAAATGATTCTTAAGCTTGCCAAACTAGATTTCAACTTTATCCAGAACTTGTACAAGAAAGAGCTCATTCTCCTTATGAGGTACGTAATCATCAATTAATTAACCTTTTCCTTTTAATTTATATATTTGCAATTCTAACTTGAAAATTAATTAATTGTACGATTTTACTTATATATATATAATTGTATTTATAATTATGTATATTTTTAATTAAGGTGGTGGAACAATTGTGGTCTTAAGTCAAATGTATCATACTCGAGGGAAAGAATATTGGAGAGCTATTTAATGGCCGTGGCATGCCGTTTTGAACCTCAATACTCTTATGTTCGAACTGCATACGCCAAATGCACAGAATTGATTACCAAAGTAAATGATACATATGATAATTATGCTACAACTGAGGAAGCAAAATTGTTCACTGATATTGTGGAAAGGTAAACTTTTTTAGTTAACACTTACCACCTCATATATTCTAAATGTTGCGGATTGCCAACTTTGGCCAACCAATAGCTAGGCAAACAATTTGCGATTTTATGTTAATTAGAAAAGTGCACATACATAGTACGTGTCTAGTTTTAATTTTATGGGTATTTTTCGTAAATTAAAGTAAAATTAGCTTCTTCTTTTTTATGCCATAAAATATCATATATTTTTTATTGATATTTAATTTTTTCTTATGAAAATTATTTTTATTAATTATTATTGTTTTGTAATAAAATATAAAATAATGGCTAATATGGTCAGGACATATTATAGAATTTGTTCTATAATATTTATTTTCATGTTAAGTTTATCAACTATTCACTGATGATGCATGTTTCATCGGTTTCTTCACAAATTTTATCCGAACTTTCATCGATTTCACAAACATTTGTTTTTACTGGTTTCACCAGTTTTTTTAGTAACTTCACCAGTGTTCTGCAATTTCACACGAAGTTTCATAGATTCATATGTTTCCAGTGTTTAATTTTTTTACTAGTGAATATATTTTTAGCAATTTTCCATTTTTTATCGGTTTTAACCTTTTTCATTATTTTTCCATTTTTCTTCGATTTTTTTTTTCCAATTTAAACTTTTTCCACCCGATTTCATCTTATTTTTGTCGGTTTAGGTTTAATCCATTTTCAATTATTTCACTGATTTCGCATGTTATTCACCTGAATTTTCATTGATTAAACATGTTTTCACCATATGCTTTTTTGACTGATTTTACCCCTTTTCACTAATTTTATTCGTTTTCCGTTTTCATCCGTTTCTTTACAAAATTTAAGCATAACCTTGTTAATATTTTTTTTTTAACGAAAACGATATAAATTTTAAAATGGAAGTAGTAATTAATTCAATTGATGTATATAAATGGAAGTAGTAATTAATTCAATTGATATATATATATTACCCGTTTCTCTCAGATGGGATATTAATGAAATCGATAAGCTCCCAACTGACTGCATGAGAATCGTTTATGAAGGCACTTTAAATCTATATGAAGATCATGAACGTGATGCAGCCGAACAAGAAAAAATATTTGCAGTTCCTTATGCCATAGAAGCAGTAAGAACACGTCCCCTAAAACGTGAAATTATTACCCGAACCAGGTTTAGCTAGCCACATTCAAAGTAACTACATGTCAATTGAAATACGTTTGTTTTACTGATTGGATGAAACTCCAAGGAGAGTGACCAATCACAACTACAACAAAAATCATCTTTAGTGGCACCATGCTTGATGGCATTTTGAAGAAAATGTCACAAAATATTAATAAGTCATACTTTTGAAAAAATTCACAAACTATAAATGTTAAATTTACTGATTAGTTACATTTTTGTACTATTGTGATATTTTATAATTTTATCTTTGTGGCATTGATACATTTAGCTACACCGCTACAGATGGCATTTTACTAGTGACATTTTATATATAACGATATTTTTCAATCTGTCACTTGTAGCGGTGTGACAAAAAGTTCAATGTCACGATCATAATAAGAGGTAACATTATAAAATGTCATAATACTATAAAAATGTCACTAAACAAAATGTAATTGTATTCATGTTTTTTTAAATTTTCTTCAAAATGCCATCCAATTTTATGCCACAAAAGATCATTTTTTTTCTAGTGCAATACACTCACCATTTGATTGGATGTGTTTGGTCAAATCAGGTCTGGACAAGAATTTTTCAAACGTTTTGCATTTAATTTGGCTATATAACCAGTTCATTTTTTTTCGTCTTAATTTCTTAATCGTCTTAATTCCTATTTCTTTTTATATTTTGGTTGTGTAGTAATTTATTACTGACATCAAAGTTTGGTGAAAGGTGAAACAAATTTGTAGGGCATACTTCCGAAAAATAAAGTGGTTTATGGATCGACAATTGCCGACGTTTGATGAATACATTTCAAATTCATGGATCACTAGTTGCATTTATGTGTTCTACACATTCATCGTTCCCGGAATGAAATCTGTCACCAAAGAAAATATCGATTGGCTAACGAGTGATGAACCTAATAGATTGCTTGTGGGTGCATCAAACGTTACTCGATATTTGAACGACGTGACAAGTTATGAGGTAAGTTTCTTAATTAATAAATCATTTTTCAAATATGATACCAAGCTTGAAAAACTATGGCAAGAAAATCCTAATAATTCGGATCAGAATTCGGATTGAAATCTGCCCCATTGATAGTCCTAAATCAAACTATGTAATTCGATTGACACGGAACAATACATGATAAATTTAAGGAAAATGTGTTCTTTTTTATTATTTTTTCTGATGATCCAATTTAATCAACTGAATTTGATGTAGCGCGAAAAGAAAGAGGGTGTAATGTTGACGGGGATTGAATGCTACATGCAACATTATGGTGTATCAAAACAAGAGGCTATGAAAAAGTTTGTTGAATTAGCCGATGAGGGATGGAAAGATTTGAATACAGAATGGATCAATTCAAATAATAATAATAATAATTGTTCAATACCAAAAGATTATTTTGAGGGGGTTCTTAACTACGCACGATCAGGAGAAGTTTTCTACAGAAAATCGGATTTCTATTCGGATCCGGAAGGTTTGGCACAACAAATTATTGATCTATTCGTGGATCCGATAATCATTTGATGAATTTGATGAGTTTTTTAAATCATGTGTGCGTGTTCATATATAGTCATGAATAACTACTACTTGTATCAATATTGCATATGTGATTGGGTTGAACTATTTGGATTTTTATTTTTATTTTTTGAGGGAGGTTGAACTATTTGGATGTATGTATATTATTTACCTCTTATGTATTATTATGTGTACAATGAATCTGAATAATATTATTGTGTTGTATATACATCTTTCTCCCCCTTTTCTTTTTATTATATATATTAATGTGATTAACTTAGTTAAGATCTTTTTACTTGTATAATTATTGTTGAAAATGAGACTTATTAATGAAAAGATAATTGATAATTAATGTGATTAGCTTAGTAGTCAAATTATTACGATCTAAAATGATAACTAATACGAGGAAATTACACTTTTCATACAAAACTTTCGCCTACTTTACACATTTGGTATCATATTTTCTGAAGGAGAAAAAATACAATTAATACCATGATTTCACTCTCCTCGACACAATTCCTTTTTTCGTCTTTGTTACATGGCCAAATTTAATGTTCTTTATATGACTGGAAAGCTCTCGACGAGATATTTCTAACGGTACAAGTTTCATTTCATGAAACACAATAAACTATCCGAAAATTAACAAACATTCGAGATATTAATCAAAATTAAATCATATCTCATAACTACAAGGAATTATGCCACAATGATTTCCAGGTATGTATAGGGCACATAAGTATGCAATTATGGTGAGTTAACGGCTGTTTCTATCCAGAAAAATGATGAAAAATTAAATAAATGGGTCAAGGGTGGGGTGGGGTGGGGTGAAATCATGGTATTAAAGGTATTTTTTCAAAAAGTATTGTTGGTCACTCAAACTGAGTGTGCAGGTGACATCAATTGTCCCGTGGCACCCAAACTGAGTGTGCGAGTAGAGTCACAATCGAATACATTGGGCACTTGTGTGAATTCTCTAGAAGGAAATGGTATGCGCATTTCCTAACACCAATTGATTCTGAGACAACTGGTAAAGCTTAAGGTCCTAAAAGTATGATATCAAATATATAAAATATGTGAAAGTGTAATATGAAAAGTGCAACTTCTTCTAATTAATATAGGGACTTCCGGGCTCAATACTTGGGGCCCGTATAGAAACTTCAGTTATGAGTTATTATCTAATAGCCCATTCCAAATTCATTATGAAACTGTCATTGTTTTTCGATTTATTGTGCTCGGCCCAATAATACTAACCATAGCCCAATTCATGTTCATTACTCTAAGGCCCAAAGAAAGGGACCAAAATACCAGAAAATTATTATTATAAATCAAGCCTTAATAATAATTTTAATGTTCGATAACTTTGGAATCTCCATTCGAACTAAAGAGGATTAGTTTAAAAGTAATCAAATATATGCAAATACAAACTAGTATTCAGACAAGCTAAAGATCATCGTTTAATAATAACTCAACTCGAAAACCATTTCAATCTCGATAAAAAAAAAATTTAAATCAAAATTGATCAACACCATCCAACCCCGCCAATTTACACCTTTACTTCTTTCAACCTCCCAACGACCATTTTTATTTTCCTAGAAATGAACAAACAAAATTTCTACAACTATATTCCAATGGAAAAATAAACGAGAATAATATCCTCATATAAAAATTGTTAAGTTAAAAAAGAAATAGAAGAATAAGTTTCCTAGTTACAAAAACGTAAGGTAGCAATTTAGGTATTCAGAAAAGTAATTAAGGAAATAGATGTATTTATGAAAAAAGAGAACAACATATTCCATTAATTGGTGATTGTGCAGTTAATATGTTTTGAACATGAAGGACATATTATAAATTTTATTAAAATTGCTCCGGCAGCAACATTTATTGCTATAGCAATATCACTAGTCTATATTTAAAAAGTGTTGGTAAGGCTTACCCCACATATATTTTGGCCAGCAAATTTCCCCCACAGTTTACAAGTTTGAAGCATTTCAATCCCAAATAATTATTAATCCTATTTAATAAATTGTAGGAGTATATCATATATTAACTTTGTGATTGTTATTCAATTATTTCATTAGTAATATTAATTATTACTGAAGTTGTAGACAGATGGTACAAGTTTCATTTCGAAACGCAATAAACTATCAGCAGAAAATTAACAAAATTTCGGAAAATTAATTAAAATTAAATTACATCTCATAATCTATAAGGAATAATGCCACAATAATTTTTAAGTATGATATAGGGCGCATAGACGTGCCATTATGGTGGCTTAGCGACTATTTTTGTCCAAAAAATTTGACAAAAAAAACTTATATGGAGTGGGGTGAAATTATAATATTAAATGTATTTTTTCGAAAAATATAATATAAAATATATCAAATAAGTGAAAGTTAGATATGAAAAGTGTATATCTAATTAATACAGGGACTTCCAGACTCAATACTTGGGCCCATATATAAATTGCAGTTATGAGTTATTATCTAATAGCCCATTCCAAATTCATTTTGTGATGGTAGTTTCTTTAAGATATATATCATGCTGTGCCCATGAATACTAACATTAGCCCATTTAATGTTTGTTTCACCAGAAAGGCTAAGGCCCAAAGAAAGGGACCAAAACTCATGCAAACATTATTTAAATATGACACTTAAATAATCCATAATACAACGATATATTTTAAAAATTATTTCTCGAAATTTGTCGATACGACCTTTTTTTAACAAATTGAGTGTCTTTTGCAGGGTTTTTGAAAATACAAGGAAGTTTGGCGCAATAAAAATTTCACAGAATAGTTTCTTGCAGGTTTAGTAGCATAACATAGGCGAGTGTGTTGAATTTTCCCCGAATATGACACTAAGCAAAGACATATAGGAGTTCTTTCCGAGTGCCCATGTCTATTTGTCATTAGGTTGAAAACAATATATATTCTTGTGACACATACCAGATGGTACTTTCTCCGAATATGTCTATTTTTTTACGCAACTCTTTCATTCTCAATTTCATGTTGCAATCTTCGTTGTAAAAAGAGAATTACTTTTTCAAAAGAAAATATGTCTATTTTTTCCCCGAATATGTCTATGTTGCTTGAAAACGATATATATTCGTTAGGTTGAATTTTCCCCGAATATGTCTATTTTTTTACGCAACTCTTTCACTCTCAATTTCATGTTGCAATCTTCGTTGTAAAAAGAGAATTACTTTTTTAAACTTTTAACAGAGGATATATGCTCTTTTAAAATTAAAGGGAGGTAAATTAAGTATTATGGCATATAATATGGAATAAATTGGTTTATATTTGCATGCATGAGTCCTACCGTCTTCTCTTTCTATTTTCAACCACACTTTTTTTTTTTTTAATATCTCAGGTGTTTAAGCTTACAGTAGACTAATCCTAGACCTCCAGAACTCCTGCATTAGAACCCTGAAGGATGTAAATGACAGCTTGCAGGACATGCCTCTATCAAGCCTCGAGATCTAACCACAAATGACCCTTAAACAACCCATGAAAATGGTTCCAAAATTATCTTATGCAAATCATATTTAACATCAATAATTGGCCAATAATGAAACAAATTAAAAACGTCTTTTACCGATCAAAATTTTAACAACACATTTTCCTATCTTATTTTTTGAAAGAACTTCATTTTTTATACCATAAATGATCTTATTTTAAGATTATGTTACCATAATTATAAAGCCAACACATTTGGTACCAAAAACAAACATAGCTCGACACATTTGGTACTTCCATAAAACTTTTGATGAAAATTCTTGCTTTGGATGGAAATTGATGGAAAAAAAATTGCATAATTTGTCCTATATTTCAGTCTCAATTGCAAAAATATTAAATTACTAATCCTATTTACTTAATTTTATATATTATTATTAAATCTCTTAAACTAATTAGATTTTATATATAATATTAACTTTGTGATGGTTATTCAATTATTTCATTATTAATATTTACTATGGGTTTTTTTGCCCTTTGCACCTGGAAAACATGATAAATTGACATTTTGAATCCTCTAAACACAAAATTAGTGCTTAGCACCTCAAATTAAGAAAACGTCAACAACTGACACCCCTCGTTATTTTCGACATAGTTAACCTAAGAAAATTCGAAGTTAAACTACGGGTTCGTTGACCAATTAATTTGTCGAGAGATTAATTTTTCCAAAACAATTGGTTCTAGAGTATAAAGACTTAAAGGAAAGATTTATGCCGATTGCCGGTCGGTCAAGCAATTTTCACTATTAATGCCTCTCTTGTAGCCAGTAGCCACCCTATCTAGTTATCATCAACCACCCCTACATGCATGGAAGCACAAAAATAGCCGGTCGGTCAAGCAATTTTCACTATTAATGTCTCTCTTGTAGCCTGTAGCCACCCTATTAATTTTCACTATTTTCACAAAAATGTTGCATTTTGTTTATTTAATTTGCCCTCGTACGCAATTTAAAAAATAAAATCATCATCTCAAAAACGTCAACAACAACTGGCACCCCTCGTTATTAATATATTTAATATTCAATAAAATAATAAATAATTATAATTTTAAAAAAAAAATTCCCATCTCCACCCACCTCCTCCCCTCCCCCTACAGGCGGCATGGAAATTGGGGTAGGGGTTGGGAATTTTTTTTTAAAATTATAATTGTTTATTATTTTAATAAATATTAAATGTTTTTAATTATGTAATTTATTTTTTAATAAAAATTAAATAGATTAATGCTATTGTATAAATTTCATATTTAAAAAGAATATATTTTCTTAATTTTGGTGATATTTATGTTAAATTATTTTTTAATTTATTAAATTTTTTTATAAAATAAATTAGTTATATAAAAAAGTAAAATATTCAAATTGGTCCGCACGTGGTCTTATTCGAGTCTGTTATGAAATTTGGCAACAACGTGGATTAAAATCATCACTAAATTTCGAGATGTGGGGATTTTTTGATAACCTGAAATATTATGGGGTAAAATTATCCGTTAACATAAGTAATGTCATCATTTACAATCATACTTAACTGTCACGTCATCACTTAACGACAATTATTAAAGGTTGTATCAAATATGTCACAATTTGTTAAAGCTCAGTACCAAATGTGTTGAATCCATAAAGCTCAGTACCAAAAATGGGAATTGATCTATAGCTATGTACCAAAATGCAATTCTCTCAAGGATAAATTGTAATCTATCCAAGGCAAACTAGATTAGTGAATGATGGTGCATACTACTATAAATTAGTGAATTAAGGAATCAAATTAAATATCTAAAGCCACTTTAGCAACTACTATAAATTAGTGAATGATGGTGCATACCAAAATTATCAACTACTATATTACTTAAAAGAGAGAATTTCACTTTTGATACCGTAACTCAACCTACTTTAGGGATTTGATACCACAACTTTTTTTCCCGACACATTTGATACCATAACTCAACCTACTTTAGGGATTTGATACCACAACTTTTTCTCCCGACACATTTGATACCATAACTCAAATCAACTCGACACATTTGATACTTCCGTCAAATTGGAAACGGAATTGTCACGTGATTGTCACGTGGCCGTTAAAACTTTGCACATTTGATACCACAACTTATCTTGACTGATAATTTTAACCCATAACATTTCAGGTTATCAAAAAAGCCCCACATCTCCAAATTTAGTGACGATTTTAGTCCACATTGTTGCAAAATTTCCAAATTGACTCGAATAAGACCACGTGCTGACCAATTTAGAACTTTACACATTTGATACCGTTACTTATGTTGACTAATAATTTTACCCCATTACATTTCAGGTTACCAAAAAAGCCCCACATCTCCAAATTTAGTGACGATTTTAGTCCTCATTGTTGCCAAATTTCCAAATTGACTCGAATAAGATTACGTGCTGACCAATTTAAAATTTTTTACTTATTTTATTTAAATAACTAATTTAATTTATAAACAATATTAATAAATTAAATAATACATTAATATAAATATCACAAAAATTAAGAAAATATATTCTTTTTAAGTATAAAATTTATATAATAGAATTAATATATTTAATATATATTAAAATAATAAATTATATAATTTAAAACTATTTAATATTTATTAAAATATTAAATAATAAATAATTATAATTTAAAAAAAAATCCCCACCCCACCCACCCAACCCAACCCGACCCACCCCTCCCCTACCCCCAGATTCCCAGGCCGCCGGCGGCCTGAGTCTTCTGTCCCAGGCCAACGCCGGCCTGGGACCGAAGATCCCAGGCCGGCAGTGGCCTGGGATCGAAGAACCCAGGCCAGCGGTTGCCTGGGACAGAAGACCCAGGCCGCCGACGGCCTGGGAATCGGGGGGTAGGGGGGAAGGGTGGGGAGGTGGTGGGTGGGGTGGGGATTTTTTTTTTAAATTAAAATTATTTATTATTTAATATTTTAATAAATATTAAATAGTTTTAAATTATATAATTTATTATTTTAATATATATTAAATATATTAATTCTATTATATAAATTTTATATTTAAAAATAATATGTTTTCTTAATTTTGGTGATATTTATGTTAATGTATTATTTAATTTATTAATATTGTTTATAAATTAAATTAGTTATTTAAATAAAATAAGTAAAATTTTCTAAATTGGTCAGCACGTGGTCTTATTCGAGTCAATTTGGAAATTTGGCAACAATGTGGACTAAAGTCGTCACTAAATTTGGAGATGTGGGGCTTTTTTGGTAACATAAAATATTATGGGGTAAAATTATCAGTCAACATAAGTAATGGTATCAAATGTGTAAAGTTTTAAATTGGTCAGCACGTGGTCTTATTCGAGTCAATTTGGAAATTTTGCAACAATGTGGACTAAAATCGTCACTAAATTTGGAGATGTGGGGTTTTTTTGGTAACCTGAAATGTTATGGGGTAAAATTATCAGTCAAGATAAGTTATGGTATCAAATGTGCAAAGTTTTAACGGCCACGTGACAATCACGTGACAATTCCGTTTCCAATTTGACGGAAGTATCAAATGTGTCGAGTTGATTTGAGTTATGGTATCAAATGTGTCGGGAGAAAAAGTTGTGGTATCAAATCCCTAAAGTAGGTTGAGTTATGGTATCAAATGTGTCGGGAGAAAAAATTATGGTATCAAATCCCTAAAGTAGGTTGAGTTATGGTATCAAAAGTGAAATTCTCTCTTACTTAAAACTAAAAAAACTAAAAATGGCTGATACTAGTGTTCCCCGCCCACCAATTGCAAGCTATAGCCCCAACATGTGGGAAGATATTATAAACTCATTTTCTGTAGATGACCAGGTATGCATGTATATTTATATATAGTCATTAAATTTGATTTTATATCTGAATATCCTTAGTAACATATATATATATATATATATAAAATCTGAAAGTATTATTGGCCATACAGGTGCAAGAAAATTATATTGAAACCATCAAAGAATTGAAGGAAGAAGTAAGGGGTTTGCTAATGGCGGAGGAAAACAATACACCAGTTGAGACAATAATATTAATCGACACCATCGAGCGTTTAGGATTGGGATATCACTTCGAAGATGAGATCGAAAAACATTTAGAACATATCTACAAATTTCATCATTTGAACTCTCAAGAATATGATTTGTACACTACTGCGCTTGAGTTTCGTCTCCTAAGACAACACCGTTATAATGTTCCTTCTGGTATTTTATATATATATAAATACATATGTTCTTATTTTAATTTATACGTACATACACATATTGCTTTCTGGAGTTAATTCAGGTTTAAAACTAATGGAACATTTGCCGAAACAGACGTTTTCAACAAATTTATGGACAACAGCAGCGATGATAAATTTGATGACAAATTTGCTAATAATGCTAAAGAACTTTTGAGTTTGTACCAAGCCGCGCATTTGAGGATGCATGGGGAGAACATTTTGGAAGAAGCATTGGTCTTCACTACACATCATCTTAATCGCATGCTACCGCAACTAGTGTCACATCTTCGAGACGAAGTTAAGCAAGCTTTAGAGCAACCGGTTCACACGGGCATTCCACGAATAGAAGCCCGAAAATACATTTCTTTATACGAAGCTAATCATGATGCAAAGAGTGAAATGATTCTTAGGCTTGCCAAACTAGATTTCAACTTTATCCAGAACTTGTACAAGAAAGAGCTCATTCTTCTCATGAGGTACATAATCATATATCAACTTAGCCTTTTCCTTTAATTTATTTATATATTTGCAATTCTATCTTTTCTACTTATATATATGGATAGATCTATTTGTAATTATATATATATATATATTTTTTTTAATTAAGGTGGTGGAATAAATGTGGTCTTAAGTCAAATGTGTCATACTCGAGGGAAAGAATAGTGGAGGGCTATTTATGGGGGCGTGGCATGCCGTTTTGAACCTCAATACTCTTATGTTCGAATTGCATACGCTAAAAGCATATATTTGCTTACCAAAATAAATGATACAAATGACAATTATGCAACAATTGAAGAAGCAAAACTCTTCACTGAAATTTTTGAAAGGTACGTATATATCTCAATTAATTTTAGTGATAAAAACATTCTTTCCCTCCTAAATTTTGAGTGTTTTGTCATTTCCCCCCAAACTTTTTTTTGTTAACTCTTACCCCCTCATATATCCTAAATGTTGCAGATTGACAACTTTGGCTGACCAATTGTCAACCTTTGTGAGATGTTTTGTTAAATATTCATCGACTGAGTTTATTTAAGGACAACATAGTTTTTCAAGCCTATTCTCGGTGAAATTCGTAGCTTTCAATTTCGAATTATCAATAGTTGTTGATTTGATTAGTATTAATATTTATCATCATTGTAGTAACCCATTGTAGTTTATGATATTGAAAAGAATGTCTTGACCTTAAGTATGCCCCATGTAGCTAGATAGCATATATAAGCAAAACAAAAAAAAATTACAAATTCGATCTTAGGCCGAGCAAGGCTCAAGATTCTCTGTACCACTCTTGTGTATCACTAATAATTAATTGCCACGTGTACATATGTCAATTAAAATAATTTTCAAATGTACATGTGGCAATTAGTTATTAGTGATACACAAGTGTGGTACAGAGCACCTTCACCCGCCGAGCAAATGTGGTGATCTGCAACATTTAAAATAAGTGAGGGGGAGTGCTGTAAAAACACTCAAACTTTAGGGAGGAATATGTTTTTCCCCCATTAATTATAGTATTAAATGGGAAAAATTTAATGTTGCGCCAATATATTGATACAACCTTCATTCCTAAATACATATGGTTTAAAGTTGTAGTACAAAGATTTAAAAACTATTAATGGTCTAAATTTTAGGAGAATAAGAAATTGAGAAATCTTCAATTTTCCCATGTAAGAGAAGGGTTCTTTTTGAAAATTAACTCCCTATGATATGTTTAATGAACAATTTACCTCCCTGTGAAATAAAAATAGGCAGTTTAACTCCCTCTTAAATGAAATAATGAGCAATTTACCTCCTTGTAATATAAAAATGGGCAATTTACCTCCCTGTGAAATTAAATAATGAGCAATTTAAGTCCCTTCGATATGAATTAATAAGCAATTTAGAGGGAGGCAATGTGCTTCTTCTATAAAAACACAGGGAGGGATTTTGTCTTTTTTCTTATTACAGGGAGTTAAATTGCCAATTTAGGATATCACATGGAGTCATTTTGCCCTTTTACTTATCACATGGAGTTAAATTACCTATTTAAAATAACAAAGGGAGTTAATTTGCTATTCACTCTTAATGAGAAAGGTAAAGTTGTCAAAAAGAATATAATTATAAGTCCCTCTTCAATTCCTAAAATGATAATGTAATTAAGAATTTATTTGTTTACGAAACAACATATTTTTAAAAATAGAGTTAGTAATTAATTCTATTGATATATATTCCTCGTTTCTCTCAGGTGGGATATTAATGAAATCGATAAGCTCCCGACTGACTACATGAGAATCATTTATGAATGCACTTTAAATCTATATGAAGATTATGAGCGTGAAGCAATTGAACAAGCAAAAATATTTGCAGTTCCTTATGCCATAGAAGCGGTAAGAAATTAACGTCCCCTAAAACGTGATATTCTTACCCAAATCGTGTTTAGCCACATACAAAGTAACTACATGGCAAGTGAAATACATTTAGTTTTATAATTGGATGAAAGTGCTAGGAGAGTGACCAATCACAAAGCAAGTGCAACGCACTTACCATATAATTTAATATGTTTGGTCAAATCAGGTCTGGAAAAAAAATTCCTAACGTTTTGCATTTAATTTGGCTATTTACCCAACTCATTTGTTTTCATCTTAATTTCTCCATCATCTTAATTCATATTTTATATTTTGGTTGTGTAGTAATTTATTACTGACATCAAATTGGTGAAGATGAAACAAATTTGTAGGGCATACTTCAAAAAAATGAAGTGGTTTACGGAGCGACAATTGCCGACGTTTGATGAATACATATCAAATTCATGGATCACCAGCTGCATTTATGTGTTCCTCACATGTATCATTCCTGGAATGAAATCTGTCACTAAAGAAAATATCGATTGGCTAACAAGTGATGAGCCTAATAAATTAATTGTGGGTGCATCTAACGTTACTCGATATTTGAACGACTTGACAAGTTATGAAGTAAGTCTCTTAATTAATAAGCATTTTTTTAAATATGATACAAAGCTTTAAAAACCACCGCAAGAAAATTGAATTTTAGTGACAATAATTTAAATATTGTTATGCAAATAATTTTCATAAACATATTAGTGACAAAAGCATAGACAAATATAGTTATATTTGACATTTAGTGATACACAAGCAACATATTATCACTGAATCATTGTGATTAACAACATAAATTATGTACCATGCACTTTCCACTAAATCATTGAATAACTATTAGTGAAGACTTTAATTTTCTTTTGTCACTATTGCACTTGTCACAATTTTTATTTTGACGAACCTACTTTTGTCACTAATTAAAATACAGTGAGTGGAAACTTCATACTTAATTGTCACTTAATATTTGTCACAAAATTTATAATTTTCTTGCATAAACCTCAAAAATTGAATTGGTAGGTCATACTAGAACAATAATCAAACTAGGGTTGTCCACGGGTCGGATTCTGGTGGAATCAGGCTCGTCCAGATCAGGCTTCATATATATCGAGTCGGATCTTGTTCGAATTGTGCTCGAATCTAGATTTTTTTATTCCAACGAATCTTTGTCGAATTTGGCTAGATATCAGATCTTTTTCGAATCCAATACAAATTTTATTTAAAACATTACATTAATATTTTTTCCGAAAATATGTTTATTAACTTTACAATTTAATTTAGTATTAGCTCACATGTTCAAAGATCCTTACTAATATTCACATTTTCAGAGGAAAATATTGGTTTAATAAATTTATAAATGAGTATAAATTATTTTTCTTAAATTAACAATATAATATTATTAATACTTACTTTTATAAAATAATATATATATTTAATTTAGTATTAGCTCACATGTTAAAAGATCCTTACTAATATTCACAATTTCAGATGAAAATATTGGTTTAATAAATTTATAAATGAGTAATAATTATTTTTCTTAAATTAACAATATAATATTATTAATGGTACTTACTTTAATAAAATAATATATATATATATATATATATATATGTATGTATATATTTATAATTCTTTTTATTTTTTATTGGATACGGATCGGATCGATCTAAATACTTAATCGTTTCATGTGTTTCGTATTACGGTTCTTTATAATCGGATCATGTTCATAGAATATTTAATCGGACAATTATCCTAATAAATCAAATCGAACTGGATTCGGACAGATCTGGATTGAAATCTGCCCCATTGACAACCCTAATCAAACTATGTAATTCGATTGACACAGTGCAGTACATGATAAATTTAGGAAAATAAGTTTTTCTTTTTCTTTTTCTTCTGATGTTCCAATTAAATTAATCAAACGAATTTGATGTAGCGCGAGACGAGAAAGGGTATGATGTTGACGGGGATTGAATGCTACATGAAACATTATGGTGTATCAAAACAAGAGGCTATGAAAAAGTTTGTTGAATTAGCCGATGAGGGATGGAAAGATGTGAATACGGAATGGATTAATTCAAATAATAATAATAATAATAATTCAATACCAAAGGATTATTTTGAGGGGCTTCTTAACTACGCACGCTCAGGAGATGTTTCCTACAGAAAATCGGATTACTATTCGGATCCGGAAGGTATGGCACAACAGATTATTGATCTATTCGTGGATCCTATAATCATTTGATGAATTTGATGAATTTTTAAATCATGAATAACTACTTATTGTATCAATATTGCATGTTTGATCACTAGCTAGAATTGGGTTGAACTATTTCGATGTAAGTTTATTACCTCTTATATATTATGTCATATGTGTACTATGAATTTGAATAATAGTATGTTTGAATTGAATGATATTATTGTGTTGTACATACATCTTTCTCCCTCTTTTTTTCTTATTATATTATTGTGATTAGCTTAGTAGTATGATCTAAAATGATAATTAATATGAGAGAATTGTATTTTTCATACAAAATTTTCATCTACTTTATACATTTAGTATCGTGTTCTTTGAAAAAAAAATTAATATCACGATTTCACTCTCCTTGACACAAATTCTTTCTTCGTCTTTGTTACAAGGTCAAATTTCGTGTTCTTTAAATGACTGGAAAGCTCTTGGCGTGATATTTCTAACGATACAAGGTTCATTTCATGGAATTTAATAAACTATTAGAAAAAAAATTAAGAAAGTTTCGAGATTTTAATCAAAATTAAGTCATATCTCTAAGGAATCGTGATATAGGGCACATAAGCATCCAATTATGATGACTTAACGATTGTTTCTATCGAAAAAATTGACAGAAAAAATGAATGTGTCGAATGGATAAAATCATTTAAATGTATTTCTTCGGAATTTATGTTTCTATGTTCTCAAATATATAAAGTAAAAAAAAAAATAGTATGAAAAGTACAAATTTCACTACGTGACTTTGAGGCTCAATACTTGGGCCCGTATATAAACTGCAGTTGTGAGTTATTATCTAATAGCCCATTCCAACTTCATTTCCTAATGGTATTTTCTTTTAAGATTTATTGTGCTTGGCCCACGAATACTAACCTTTGCTCAATTCATGTTCGTTTCACCAGAAAGGCTAAGGCACAATAGATAAAATGGACCAAAATACCAGAAATTTATTAATATAAATGCCTTAATAATAATTTTAATGTTCGATAACTTTGGAATCTCCATTCGAACTAAAGTGGATTAGTATAAAAGTGATCAAATATATGCAAATACAAATTAGTATTTAGACAAGCTAAAGATCATCGTTTAACAATAAAACTCAACTCGAACATCATTTCAATCTCGATAAAAAATATTAAATCAAAATTGATCAACATCATCCAACCCCGCCAATTTACACCTTTACTCAATGCAGAACCAAAGTATCTAATACATACACCAGTAACTTTTTGTTATTTTGATAAATCTTAAACACCAATAATGAATGTCAAGCACCAACTCCAAACCACAACAAACAAAATTTCTACAACTATATCCAATGGAAAAAAAAGATATAGAAGAATAAGTTTCCTAGTTATAAAAACGTAAGGTAGCAATTTAAGTATTCAGAAAAATAATTAAGGAAAGATGTGTATTTATGATAAAAGAGAACAACATATTCCATTAATCAGTGATTGTGCAGTTAATATGTTTTGAACATGAATGGCATATTAGGAATTTTATTAAAATTGCTCTG
The DNA here is from genome assembly GCA_038501285.1 of Penstemon eatonii. NCBI lineage: Eukaryota > Viridiplantae > Streptophyta > Magnoliopsida > Lamiales > Plantaginaceae > Penstemon > Penstemon eatonii. Next base: position 71,270,293 of record CM076715.1, read on the forward strand.
ATATTAGCAATATCACTAGTCTATATTTAAAAATTGTTGGGAAGGCTTGCCCCACATATATTTTGGCCAGCAAATTTACCCCATAATTTACAAGTTTGAAGCATTTCAATCCCAAATAATTATTAATCCTATTTAATAAATTGTAGGAGTATATGATATATTAACTTTGTAATTGTTATTCAATTATTTCACTATTAATATTAATTATTACTGAAGTTGTAGACAGATGGTACAAGTTTCATTTCTGAAACGCAATAAACTATTAGCAGAAAATTAACAAAGTTTCGGAATATTAATTAAAATTAAATTATATTTCATGATCTACAAGAAATCATGCCACAATAATCTTTATGTATGATATAGGGCACATAGTGTACCATTATGGTGGCTTAACGACTATTTTTGTCAAAAAAAATTGACAAAAAAAATAAATATATAGAGTGAGGTAAAATCATAATATTAAATGTATTTTTTTTTTAAATATAATATTAAATATGTAAAATATATAGATAAAAGTTAGATATGAAAAGTGTAAGTGCATCTAATTAATCTAATTAATACAGGGACTTCCGGACTCAATACTTGGGCCCATATATAAGTTGCAGTTATGAGTTTATCTAATAGTCCATTCCAAATTCATTTTGTGATGATAGTTTCTTTAAGATATCATGCTCGGCCAGGAATATTAACATTAGCCCATTTAATGTTTGTTTCACCAGAAAGGCTAAGGCCCAAAGAAAGTGACCAAAACTCATGCAAACATTATTTAAATATGACATTTACATGATTGACAACGAAATCTCATGCAGACATTAATTAAATATGACAATAGAAAAAATAAATAAATATAATTAATTTTCCAGAATATCTCGGAACCCTGAGTTTTAAATTCTGGCTCCGTCCCAACTGCCAAACCCAGTTTGAATATTTCTCATTTACTAAAATATTCATTAAATATATATGACTAGGAGAGAAGCTGACTTCGAATTAAGAAACACTTTAGGTTAAAGTTGTAAATCAATGGGAGTCTCCTTGTAAATTGATGGACATGGATGGGTTATGGAAAATGATTATTTCACAGTTCAAAATTTCACAGCCCTTTATACATTCCATATTTTATGCTTTTAAAGTTAATAATTGTGTTACTTACTACCTGTTTCACAGATTTTTTCTTGAAATAAATTCTTTAATTTATTAACAGTCCACTCAACTTTCAAAAATTATAAAAGAGCACCAATATTTTTCGATATTACTCATATTAAAAATAATTCAATACTTTCCAAATGATAATTAAACATTCAATATTTGAATATAAATATCTCGAAAATTACAATAAAAATATAAACTCATTATTTATAAGCATTACAATGACTAGATTTTTCATTGACCTTTTCTAGAAGACATTCCACGATCCACCTTGTGTTAATCCATTTTACTCTGATCCACCTCGTGAAATTCACGATAAACCAAAAAGAGGAGTTAAAAGTTACAGCAAACCATATTGGTAAATATCATTGAGTAGAAATAATAAAAATACAAACGATGGAGACTGATATTTAACTCACTTAATAATATATAATACCTTTCAAATAAATTCAACTTTTTGTTGATGGATGTTAATAATCTCTTTCCTACTTTTCTTGGCAGGGAAGAAGTGTTGTGTTGATTCATATAATTAGAATTATGTTAATAATGAGTTTGTGTTGATTGACATATAATTAGGGCTTATTTTTACTTTATAATTAATTAGGGACTTTTTTTTTTTTTTTTGCAATTTTATGTTTTAGAGTCCAATTTCAAGACTTTTGAGATTTCACCGACTGTAAAAAAGGCTGTGACACTTGGCTGTTATGCTAGTGGTGTCCGGGAGAAATATTCAGAGTCGTCCAATTATTCTTTGTTCTTCAAAGGCGACTCCTCTTTGTTGACTGAGACTGAGAATAATAGGAGTATACGGCCTCGTTTGGATCGGTTTTGGTTCTGTTTCGTCCTGTTTCGGTGTTTCAAATTGGTTTGAATGAGTTTGACGAAACATTTGAAACACGACTTGAATTGGTTTGGGTTGGAATATTTTGATAGTAATATAATAGTAAAATAATAGATAGTGGGTTTTGAAAATTTGAGATATGATTTGAATTGAGTTTGAATGTTGGTGTTTGGAGGTGAAAAGGTAATGACAAATGTCACATCATAGACTTTATAAAAGTAGGATATAATATTAAATAGTGTAATAATTGAGATTGTGATTATAATAATATTGTTATGATTGAGATGATGATTGTAATAATATTATTGTAGTATTAATTTTGATAATTTTATAATAATTGAATGTAGGTGTAAAATTAAATAGTACTATATATATAAATTTTTTATATGAATTCGATACAAGTCTCAATTAAATAGTAATATTATTCGATATATATGGTTAAAATTACTATATATATAATTTTTTTATATGAATTCGATACAAGTCTCAATTTTAAAAATAATATAATAAATTAGTAACAATAAATTCTGAAATTTATATATAACTAGAAAAGTGCACCTACGTTGTACGTATCTAATTTTAATTTTATGTGTATTTTTCGTAAATTAGAGTAAAATTAGCTATTTTTATATCATAGAATATCAAATTTATTATATCATGTCATAGAGTAAAATTAGCAATATATATTCTATCAAATATATTAAATATATTCTATCAAATATATCAAATAAGAAAACAATAAAAGATTTCTCTGTTGTACTTTTTCTCGTGACTCTGATATGACAGACAGGGGCGGATCTATGTTCATGGTTGGGGGGCCCTCTCCCCCCCCCCAAGGTTTTAATTTTTTTTTTACCCTTTGGTTCCTATTATATCAGTTTTTATCATTGAAAATACAACTAATATGTTTATGTATATGTGACCAAATTAAATAATCATATTATGACTCGTTAGAAGATTTTGGCTAAATCTTACAAAATCAAATAGACAAATTCCACATGATCCCTTTTTTAATAAATATATTTTTTTTCATTAATTTTTTCAATATGTATGTACTGTAAATTAATGTAAGTAACACATTTATACTAGTTGAAGAATGTTGAAAAGTATCCTGCATGATTACCTACATAGTTACATTATATATGAAAATAATTGTTGATAATTTGATACTCATCATATAAAAAAAATTATAATTGTGCATCTTTTATAATTTATCCATGTAGGAATAAAACAGTTCTTTTTGGTAATCTATTATGTAGTGTTGTTATTTTTTTATTAATATATAAAGCTCGGCCCCCCAACTATCTCATCCTAGATCCGCCCCTGGGGACAGAAATTGAAAGGTGGGGAAGTGTGCACAGAAATTGATAAAAGTCTGGAAAGGCTTGCTGATTGTGTTTTGAAACAAGCATGTTTGGGCTTTAAGCGAAACATGTGTTTAGCTGAAATTCTGGGCCAGAAGCGATTGGGTTGCTATTTGGCCCGTTTCATGGACGAAGATTTTGGGAGAAAATCGACCCAAACAGACCCTACATTTCTACCTCTGACATCACGTTGTGGGAACTTCTTCCCTTTGATTCATTTGCACATTTACTTTAATTGGTAAAATAGCCTCAAACATATTTTCAAGAAATTAAAAATACACTAGAAATTATATTCAAATATTACTAAAATACAAAGATAACTTAATTAAATACAAATACTAACATTAAACTAGAGAACTCATAACCTTTTCGTTACGGGACATTTAGAATATGATACTAAGAAAAACAATATATTTGGGACACATAACAAATGGTACCTTTATCTTTTTATGCAACTCTTTCACTCTCAATTTCATGTTACACTTTCCATTGTAAAAAAATAATTACTTCTTTAAATTTTTTACAAGAGGATAAATGCTCCTTTTAGAATTAAAGGAAGGTAAATTAAATATTATGGAATAAATTGATTTATATTTTCGTGTCATGAGTGTCCTACCGTCTTCTCTTTCTATATTCAACCACATTTTTTTTTATAACACAGGTGTCCAAGCTTTCACTTCAGAATCCTTCCTTTCTTATTTTTATCTTATGCAAATCATGTTTAACATCAATAATTGGCCAATAATAAGACAAATTAAAAACGGGTTTAATTTTGACTTATCAAAATATCAACAACACATTTTCCTATCTTATCTTTTTTAGAGAATTTTACTTTTGGTACTATAAGTGATCTTAATTTAAGATTATGTTTCATAGATTATAAAGCCAAACACATTTTGTACTTTCGTAAAATTTTGACGAAAATTCCTGTTTTCGATGAAAAATTTGAATAATTGGTCCTATAATTAAAGATTATTGGCAAAGTTTACCCCACATATATTATGGCCGACAAATTTATCCACAATTCACAAATTTGTAGCATATCAGTTCCAGCTGCAAAAATAATTAAATTATTAATCCTATTTAATAAATTTTATATATTATTATTAAATATCTTAAACTAATTAGATTTTATATCATTCTCTACATATACATTATGTTATGATTTAAATTTACGTGAAGCTGGGGTTTGATATATATTAAACTATAATGATTTTTTTATATAAAAAGAGTATACCGTAACACAACCTCAAAAATTATGATATGTCCCTTAGTATGATTAGAACAAAAATATGTTGAAACTCGAAGCTCATTTTATTTGACTTTATTATTTTCCTTACGTATACATAAAGTTAATTGTGATTTTGTCTGAACATCCGACTGCAATTAAAAGATAAAATCAGTAAAATAGTTTGTCAATTTTTTTATTAGTCGTTAGAAGAAATACTTTTTCACTATTATCCTATTAAAAACAAGAACCCTTCACTATGTATATATAGAATTGTAAATCTTATCTAGTGGAGTTCATTAATAAATGAATAATAAAACCTATATGTGGAGTCCATTATTATAATTATAAAGGATGTTTTATAATTAAAATAATGGTGAAGAATTTTCTCATTCAGTAAATCAAGGATAAATAGTAATTTATCCGGAGGCATAAGGAATCAAATAAATATCTTTACTTTAGCAACTACTATAAATTAGTGAATGATGGTGTATACTATGGATCAAATTTTCGTTTCGAGTGTATGTTTCGGTCAGCCAAATATTGGAAACTTTTCGAGATTTTTCGGAAATGTTTCGAAAACAATAAGGAAAAATTGTAATAAAAATTACTAAATTTAGATAAATAACAGAGTTTAAGGCAAACATATAGTTTCGGAATTACATTTTATTTTTGTTTCGCTTGATTTAAAAACAGAAACTTTTCGATGTTTTCGAAGGAAACAATGGAAATCTTGATCCATGGTGCATACCAAATTAAATTATCAACTACTATATTACTTAAAACTCAAAATGGCTGATACTAGTATTGCAATTTTAATTCCGTAGATGACCAGGTATGTATTTCTATTTAGAGTTAATGGCAATTAGCCAATTATAGATATTAAATGTGATTTTATATCTGAATATCCTTAGAAACAAATATATATATATATATATATATATATATATATATACACTAGGGATTACGTATGTGTGGTGCTATAGACCCTGTATATATTTGTGTAATTCAGTAGTTGTATTAATATTGTGACTTGTAATTCTTTGTTTTGTTGAAATTATTAATTATTACATAAGACAACCTTGTAAGAGGGTCACTTTGATGGGTTGCTTCGACACGGTTCTCTCAAGATTCTTAATATACTCTACTTGTTAATCTGTTTGAGTATGGATTAAAATTAGTTCATTGAGAAACTTCTATGCTTCAATGGAATAAAATTCAATCATTTCTTTGCAGTTGTGATATGTGTATTAGATGAATAATTTCAGTTGATAAGGACGTATCTTTGTGCAAAGAAGAAGAAACAGAACACAGTCATATGACCGTCCCGTATGTGTTCTAAGGAAGATGAATTATGTAAGGAATTTAAGATTAATTTTGCATTCCCTACATGATGTATCAGAATGAGTATTCTATCTTTTTTCTAAATTAAAGTAATAAGCATTACCAATAATACGTATACGACGTAATTGTACTTCATGATAAATTAAAATCACCATACATGTAGAGAAGTCTTGAAAGTGTCATTATTCAAATATAGGGAATACAATGATACTATCAATGCTACACATATAAGCGTGATTCAAATCGTAAATAAATACAAAGCTATTACATGAAATAAAATTTCCTTCAAGTCTCCTAAATAATGTACAAAACAAGACTTATACAACACATGAAACAAATCAATCTAAAGCCCAAAACACATAACATTCACAGTAAGCTCTCGGTTAATAATCCAAGAAAGCATTTAGAAGCATGTATTAGAACATATTACTTCAATCTATCCATGATATAAGAAGAAGCAAAATTGGAACTCTATTCTAATTCCCTTAAAAGTTGAAACCAAAAACTCTGCACCACATGAACGCAAGAAATGCTTCCTCGGAACCAGAAGTAAATATAACATATATAACAAAACAATAAATGTTGAAGGAGATTGATGAAATAACGTATGAAGAAATCTAAACAAAAGCTAAACATTTTATGACACAACTAAAAAGATTATTGAAGTACCAAACTAACAGCAGAAATAAAATAACAAACCAAATAAAAAATCCCTTCAACCCCTTTCACACCTTCTAATTATTTAATTCAATCTTATATCGAGATCTCTTCATTCTCGTTTTCAGAAGAATCCCCTATTTTCTTTTCCTTCGTTTGAGGCTGTAGAAACAATCCAATATTTGTTTAAGGTTGTACAAACAATTCAATATAATATGCTAAATTTATAAGCATAAATAAATATAGACATGGATATAGCTATTTTCTTTAAGAAGATCCATTCCGAGCAACTGAAACATCAGTAATCTAAAGGAGTTATGATAGTTCACCTTGTCATCTAGCTTTGTCTCTCATTCTTCTATTAGACAAACACCCGTACTGAGGCTCGTATTACCTTCATATGTATAATTCCACATGCTGATTTGGTGGAGAGGTACATAGAAACCCAGCTTGTTTAACGAGAGAAATTGATTCATAAGAGTAGGCATTCTAATAACCTAGAAACCAAAAGGAAAACTCATAAAGGTTTGAGATATGCTCCAAAAGTTACTACATAATAAGTATTATTTATGAAATCTTGAACTATACTCTAAATCCATTGAAAGTCGGTTTACTTTGTACCAAGGAGGCTATTTCCTGTGGCGGGTTTTGAGCCAGAACTTTAAGTAAAGGGGAAGCGATGCTGCTGGTTCAACTCCATTCATCTCTAACACTTTTCTAAAACTGGCCAAATCAAAATAGAAAATTTTCAGAAAGGGAAAATGGGTAAATAAAGGTTTATAGAAAATTAAGTTAACGATAATGTTTTAGGTACCTGATAAGGCAAAAATAATAGGACTTATTGGACTTTCAAGTATAATTTTTATCTACTTTGTGGATAGCCAGCAACCTATATACAAAGATAAAGATTACTTCAATGATCAAAATCTTTCAAAGAACATCTCATGTAAGCCACATTATCCTATATATACCTCATTAGGATCTGGTCCCAACTTTGATTACTATTAAAGTTTCATTTCGCAAGAGTTGACACTTTCAAAAGTTCAACTGGGAAGATTAAACATAAACTTGACCTCTTTCATTGAACATAGAAATTTACATCACCTATTTTGCAAAACTATCTAATGAGTGCATAAATAGTCAAATGTAAAGACAGAAGGACAAGAAATGAACCTGGAAGTAGGGCAAATTTTTAATGTTGTCTTCAATTATAAATAACCATATCCAACAAGGGCATTAGTAACCAAAAAGTCTTTCAAATATCTACTGAGTGAAGTAATTTATGGTAAGATGGATACTTACTTTTGATTGTTTTCATCTTGACTCAAATCTCTCAATTTTTCCTACATTGACATTGTAACAAATAAAATTTCAAGTTTAAAAATATATATTAAACAAGAAATAATTGTACAAATAAAATTTTATTGAGTAGTGGTTACAATCTCTATGATTCCTCTGATTCTAATCTTAAGGAAAATTAAATGTTTCTTGCGCTTGATCTTGAAAATGTCTTTTTGATCTTCTCAGAATTGAATTTGTGCTCGAATAACGTTAATCCAGGGGCAAATTTGCTTAATCCTGGATCAAACGTGAAATGATTTGAATTTCTTCAACGAACGTCTTGAACTTCGCCTTGGATATTCTGGATTTTTGAGGGATTTGATCTTTATTTTAACTTCGTGAATTTCCAATAACGTTAATCTAAGAGTTAAGTATATTAATCTTAGATTAAACGTTGGATTTTTCTTCAGTTCTTGAAGAACACCTTTGAATATTGGAAAGAACGCCTTGATTTGAAGAACGCCTTGATATTTTGGAAGAACGCCTTGAGAGAGTTTGCTTTTCTCCTTGCACTTCTTTTTGCTTTTTGAATTGTGCTTTTGAGTTGTGATTTTCTTCTTGAATATGACCTCTATTTATAGGTGGGTTTTGAGAAATATTGTAATATTCTCCATATGACGTGGCGCAATTTGATTGGTTCTTCACACCTTGTATGACAAGAAATATATCTTGTTTCATTCTCTTGCCATTTAAAAAGATATGACATGCAATATTGCATTGTGAAGAAAATCTTGCCTTGCTTAATAATTTCCTACACAAACTTGCCTTGTGTATGGAGATTTTAATTTATTTGCAAGAAATCTTGTATTTAATTAATCATAGAATATAAATTAATCAATTAATTATTTAATTATTATTTTAGGAATTAAATTTGATATAATCCCAAAATAAATAAATTAATAATTAATATGTCTTGGACTCAAATTTGGCAAGAAAATTTAACTGTCTACAATTGCCCCCTCGAGACTTATTTACGAAAATGCATTTGTTTTTGAGTAGATAAGTATCGACTTTTCTTCACGCCTTCATCAAATTTGAAGTCAACATTTTTTTTAAGGAATTTGACTGGGCTCAAAATTGTTTCAAGCTGCCTACGTATCCCAAAAGGGAATCAAGTCATAACGTAGTTCAAAACATCAAATTTGATTTGATAGATGTTGTTCACATTTATACTCATGTGAACGAAGAGTAACATACATTTTAGGCTCATGTGTCAAGGAGCATTGAGATTTGGTAGACCCTTTTGACTCGTGTCAGGAGAAGTAGACATTTTCGTCTCGTCTACTGGAGGCTTTCATTTGAACTTAGTAGACATTTTATTCTCATGTCTAGGAGAACTTGATTTGGGTTTTGTAAACTTTTTCGTCTCGTCTACTTAAGGCTTTGATTTGAAATTTGCAGACATTTTTTTCTCTTGTCTTGGAGAACTTGATTTGAGTTTTGTAGACTTTTTCGTCTCGTCTACTGGAGGCTTTTGACTTGAGATTTAAAACAGTTTATACTCATATTAAGGAGTGATGAATTTGATTTGTGTAAACAGTTTATCCTCGTGTTAAGGAGTGATAGATTTTATTTGTAAACAGTTTATCCTCATGTTAAGGAGTAATGAATTTGACATGTAAACAGTTTATACTCGTATTAAGGAGATTTCAACTTGAAGATTTTTAGACAGTTTTAACTCGTATCAAGGAGTTTTCAACTTGAAGATTTTTTAGACAGTTTTAACTCGTATCAAGGAGTTTTGAAGAGACCTAACTTTAAAAGATTCCTAGATAGTTTTAGCTCGTATCTAGGAGCTTTGAAGAGATCTAATTTTAAAAGATCTCAGATAGTTTTAGCTCGTATCTAGGAGCGTTGCTATATTTTCAGATGAATTCTTTATTTGGAGATTCATCAAAAGATTTGCCCCCTTCATTGGCAGTGGAATCGTCTTGAACTTTGTTAGGAGAATGCACATGCGGCTCATCAGTTTGACTTCTAAACATGTTCAATTCCATATTATAGGCTCGAGTGGCTAACTCTTCAAAAATTTTTGGCTTTATTCATTGTAGAATGTATCGAAGACCCCATTGCATTCCTTGGATACACATCTCAATGGATGAAGCTTCAGATAGTCGATATTTGCAATTGAGACTTAGATTTCTCCAGCGGTTTATATAGTCGATGACAGACTCCTCCTTCCATTGGCGAGTGTTAATGAGTTCGACCATTCGCACAGTTCTTCGAGTGCTATAAAAGCGATTGAGAAATTCTTGCTCCAGTTGGTCCCATCCATCAATGGAATTTGCCCCCAAATCAGTATACCAGTCAAATGCATTGTCCTTCAATGAACATACAAATTGCTTGACAAGTTGATCTCCATGTGTCCCAGCATCATTGCACGTCTCGAAGAAATGCGCCACATGTTGCTTTGGATTGCCTTTGCCATCAAATTGTTGAAACTTTGGGGGTTGATATCCAATTGGCATATTTAAGTTGTCAATTCTTTGAGTGTAAGGTTTGATGTATGTGAGGGAAGACTTCGAGCTCCCATGTAGTTTGCTTTTGATGGCCTCCAAAATGAACTCCTTCAATTGGCTAGCTTGGATCATACCATCAGACGAGATTTGAATTTTTTTAGATAAAGATTTTTCTTTTGCATTTAATTGCTGCTTTATGGAAGTCTCGCCATCGTCAAACTCATTGGGAAACTTTTCCATCAGGTGGTTCGCCTCGGGATGACCTCCTTTGGTAGATGACTTGTCCTTTGCATTTGATTGTCGCTTTATGGTTGCTTCGCCATCATCGAGCTCCTTGGAAAACTTTTCCATCAGGTGCTTCGCCTCAGCATGACCTTCTCTGCTCAATAGTTGATTTGCGGATTTATTGCCTTTTTCAAGCTCCTCAAGTTCTTTCTCATTCGCGTTGACGGCCTCAACATTGTCCCAATTGATCAATAGCTCATCGAGCTTAGCATCTCGCTGTTGGAATCGCATTGTGAGCTCCTCCATCGCCTTTGTTAACATCAAAAGTTGTTCCTCCATGGTTGGATTGTTTGTCGTCATTATTAGCGCCACTTAATGAAGAAAAGAGATGAGAGGTAGAGATTGTCCCACTGGGCGTGCCAAAAATTTGTAACAAATAAAATTTCAAGTTTAAAAATATATATTAAACAAGAAATAATTGTACAAATAAAATTTTATTGAGTAGTGGTTACAATCTCTATGATTCCTCTGATTCTAATCTTAAGGAAAATTAAATGTTTCTTGCGCTTGATCTTGAAAATATCTTTTTGATCTTCTCAGAATTGAATTTGTGCTCGAATAACGTTAATCCAGGGGCAAATTTGCTTAATCCTGGATCAAACGTGAAATGATTTGAATTTCTTCAACGAACGTCTTGAACTTCGCCTTGGATATTCTGGATTTTTGAGGGATTTGATCTTTATTTTAACTTCGTGAATTTCCAATAACGTTAATCTAAGAGTTAAGTATATTAATCTTAGATTAAACGTTGGATTTTTCTTCACTTCTTGAAGAACGCCTTTGAATATTGGAAAGAACGGCTTGATTTGAAGAACGCCTTGATATTTTGGAAGAACGCCTTGAGAGAGTTTGCTTTTCTCCTTGTACTTCTTTTTGCTTTTTGAATTGTGCTTTTGAGTTGTGATTTTCTTCTTGAAGATGACCTCTATTTATAGGTGGGTTTTGAGAAATATTGTAATATTCTCCATATGACGTGGCGCAATTTGATTGGTTCTTCACACCTTGTATGACAAGAAATATATCTTGTTTCATTCTCTTGCCATTTAAAAAGATATGACATGCAATATTGCATTGTGAAGAAAATCTTGCCTTGCTTAATAATTTCCTACACAAACTTGCCTTGTGTATGGAGATTTTAATTTATTTGCAAGAAATTTTGTATTTAATTAATCATAGAATATAAATTAATCAATTAATTATTTAATAATTATCTTAGGAATTAAATTTGATATAATCCCAAAATAAATAAATTAATAATTAATATGTCTTGGACTCAAATTTGGCAAGAAAATTTAACTGTCTACAGACATGTAATGTTCTGAAAATTAACCTGAGCAATAATACAATTATAACAACATTACATTGCTTGACAGCACATAAACTCTCCTAAACACTCACACAACGTCATATTGAATTTTCATTAAGAAATCCACAAAATCTCCCTTTTTGACCATAAAAACATCATTAAAATATCACAAAAAAATTCTCAAAGCCCAAAAGTTTTGTTTCTGATACAAAATAAATATTTCTTCAAAGGCAACTACTATTTGAGCAATAAACACCAGATATTTATTTCCACAAAAATAAAATTAATGGTTTAACTTATAGGCATATCAGCTAAATCCTAAAATTACCTTTTTCAATTAAATTGCTTATGAAAACACAAAAAATGAACCCTCCATCTGCCAATTTAACTCCTGCAAAATACCAAGAAACTCACAAATACAACAATAATAGAAAGCGATTATCCCTGAACCAAAGCACAACACACAAACATATATGCAAGAAACAAATGATAACAGAACAATACTTTCACAACAACGGAATGTAAAAACAGCAACCGGAGACCAAAATTCTAATAGAGAAACATCAGGAAAAAAAAATACATCATATAACACATAATTTGCAACCATAAAATGGGGGAAAAGTAAGAAAAAAATGACATTCCCTTATCTTCTACACACATGTAATACAATCAAATTTCCCAAAGTCCCAAAAAAAAAATGTCAAACAAGTGTAAAAGAGCAGCAAAATCCACTCCTAAACACCTAACAAATAAATTTCTCTAACACAACTGAAAATAACAATAACAAGCGTAAGAATAAAGAGAACAAAGGCACAAATGGAGACTGTCCCATTTGAGCACAAAGTTGCCTATTTCCCGCTGGCAGGTACATACACTTTCATTATAGTTCTTTGTTTTGAGTTGACTCTTTGATAAACTTGTTCTGGTTTGCTAATTGCAGCGAGACCTAACTGATTCGACTATTCTAAGGAACATGGGTGTTGGATTAGGACATTCTCTTCTGGCCTACAAAAGCGCATTACAGGGGATTTCTAAGCTTCAGGCAAGCCATATTATTTTGACGACTTTTATAACTTTAACTATAGTTCAGTTTTTTGGAGCATTTCTGGTTATGATATAATGTTTCTCAATCATGTTTGTTGTAGATGAACATCATTAGTCTTTTCTTCTAAAATTAATTTGAAGATCCTACAAGTTCACATCCAATTGAGGTAAATGTTATTATTGCTACAACATCTGCACAAAATTTTATCTTTGCAATTCAACCATTGAAATCTTTTAGTGCAAATACATCACAAATTCATTACCCAAATACAATATATCAGTAGTAACTACAAATATCTAATTGGTATCTTTAGTTGAGAAATTCACAGAAACAAAGTTAGCTCAGGGAATTATTCATTGGTAACTCATGTTTATATATAGGTGAAAACTAAAACGCCACCGACAATATCCACCGACCACCGCCAATACATATGAGAAAGTGCTTGCGATCATTGCGATCATCGTGTTGTCGATAATCTTTATTGTGACATTCCATTAGGTTTATATGTTACCCTGTGATTTTTCCCTTTTAATAAATTAGATAAAGCGATTTGAAGGAGTACGAGAAGGGCCTCCGCTGCAGTGGTGGCGTGGTGGACCGATTTCTGCCGCAACGACAGTGTACACCAATTTGTCCCACTTTTCTAGCATTAACGATATCTGAGCAGCTTCTTTCACCGCCTCAGAGGTATAAGTATTTTATTACAAATCGACTCTTTTCTGGTGATTGCTTCGAATTTTTAATTTGATTGCAATTTAATTTCAGCTCGTGTGTTTTCATCTAATTTGTAGGATTTTTGTTGGCCCTATGGGATTTTTATATTGTACAAGAGCTCCTCAAAGAAGACTGGGTGGATTTTCTAGGTTTGTTCTTTAAGATTTCCTTAGTTGTTATCTGAGTATTGGTTTTGACTAGGATTCTAAGCCGTAATGTGCTCATTAGCATGTTGGATGAGTTTTGTACTATGAAAAATAACAAAATTGGATGGAAAAAACTGGAGGAGTATGCCTGTGATTTTTTATACATGCCCATTGATTTCGAGTACTATTTAAATAAATTATTCTTCTCATTTATATGTGGCTACGGTTATTAAATAATTGTGTTGTTTAAAGTTGAGATTTTCTTTTTATCTTGATTTCAGTACCAATAATGGACAAGGCTTTGCATTTGTGAACTTTACAAATGCAAACACAGTTTGGAAATTGTCGATGCTTTCCATTTGGAGGAATGGGATTTTGTTGTTCGGAACAAATGGCCCAAAAAAATTGAAATATTCTCTGCCAGAATCCAGGTAAAAACATTAATTTTAATATTGTATGCATGTATCTAAATTTCATTTTTTGGGTTGATTATTTATATAGTCGATGACAGACTCCTCCTTCCATTGGCGAGTGTTAATGAGTTCGACCATTCGCACAGTTCTTCGAGTGCTATAAAAGCGATTGAGAAATTCTTGCTCCAGTTGGTCCCATCCATCAATGGAATTTGCCCCCAAATCAGTATACCAGTCAAATGCATTGTCCTTCAATGAACATACAAATTGCTTGACAAGTTGATCTCCATGTGTCCCAGCATCATTGCACGTCTCGAAGAAATGCGCCACATGTTGCTTTGGATGCCTCCAAAATGAACTCCTTCAATTGGCTAGCTTGGATCATACCATCAGACGAGATTTGAATTTTTTTAGATAAAGATTTTTCTTTTGCATTTAATTGCTGCTTTATGGAAGTCTCGCCATCGTCAAACTCATTGGGAAACTTTTCCATCAGGTGGTTCGCCTCGGGATGACCTCCTTTGGTAGATGACTTGTCCTTTGCATTTGATTGTCGCTTTATGGTTGCTTCGCCATCATCGAGCTCCTTGGAAAACTTTTCCATCAGGTGCTTCGCCTCAGCATGACCTTCTCTGCTCAATAGTTGATTTGCGGATTTATTGCCTTTTTCAAGCTCCTCAAGTTCTTTCTCATTCGCGTTGACGGCCTCAACATTGTCCCAATTGATCAATAGCTCATCGAGCTTAGCATCTCGCTGTTGGAATCGCATTGTGAGCTCCTCCATCGCCTTTGTTAACATCAAAAGTTGTTCCTCCATGGTTGGATTGTTTGTCGTCATTATTAGCGCCACTTAATGAAGAAAAGAGATGAGAGGTAGAGATTGTCCCACTGGGCGTGCCAAAAATTTGTAACAAATAAAATTTCAAGTTTAAAAATATATATTAAACAAGAAATAATTGTACAAATAAAATTTTATTGAGTAGTGGTTACAATCTCTATGATTCCTCTGATTCTAATCTTAAGGAAAATTAAATGTTTCTTGCGCTTGATCTTGAAAATATCTTTTTGATCTTCTCAGAATTGAATTTGTGCTCGAATAACGTTAATCCAGGGGCAAATTTGCTTAATCCTGGATCAAACGTGAAATGATTTGAATTTCTTCAACGAACGTCTTGAACTTCGCCTTGGATATTCTGGATTTTTGAGGGATTTGATCTTTATTTTAACTTCGTGAATTTCCAATAACGTTAATCTAAGAGTTAAGTATATTAATCTTAGATTAAACGTTGGATTTTTCTTCACTTCTTGAAGAACGCCTTTGAATATTGGAAAGAACGGCTTGATTTGAAGAACGCCTTGATATTTTGGAAGAACGCCTTGAGAGAGTTTGCTTTTCTCCTTGTACTTCTTTTTGCTTTTTGAATTGTGCTTTTGAGTTGTGATTTTCTTCTTGAAGATGACCTCTATTTATAGGTGGGTTTTGAGAAATATTGTAATATTCTCCATATGACGTGGCGCAATTTGATTGGTTCTTCACACCTTGTATGACAAGAAATATATCTTGTTTCATTCTCTTGCCATTTAAAAAGATATGACATGCAATATTGCATTGTGAAGAAAATCTTGCCTTGCTTAATAATTTCCTACACAAACTTGCCTTGTGTATGGAGATTTTAATTTATTTGCAAGAAATTTTGTATTTAATTAATCATAGAATATAAATTAATCAATTAATTATTTAATAATTATCTTAGGAATTAAATTTGATATAATCCCAAAATAAATAAATTAATAATTAATATGTCTTGGACTCAAATTTGGCAAGAAAATTTAACTGTCTACAGACATGTAATGTTCTGAAAATTAACCTGAGCAATAATACAATTATAACAACATTACATTGCTTGACAGCACATAAACTCTCCTAAACACTCACACAACGTCATATTGAATTTTCATTAAGAAATCCACAAAATCTCCCTTTTTGACCATAAAAACATCATTAAAATATCACAAAAAAATTCTCAAAGCCCAAAAGTTTTGTTTCTGATACAAAATAAATATTTCTTCAAAGGCAACTACTATTTGAGCAATAAACACCAGATATTTATTTCCACAAAAATAAAATTAATGGTTTAACTTATAGGCATATCAGCTAAATCCTAAAATTACCTTTTTCAATTAAATTGCTTATGAAAACACAAAAAATGAACCCTCCATCTGCCAATTTAACTCCTGCAAAATACCAAGAAACTCACAAATACAACAATAATAGAAAGCGATTATCCCTGAACCAAAGCACAACACACAAACATATATGCAAGAAACAAATGATAACAGAACAATACTTTCACAACAACGGAATGTAAAAACAGCAACCGGAGACCAAAATTCTAATAGAGAAACATCAGGAAAAAAAAATACATCATATAACACATAATTTGCAACCATAAAATGGGGGAAAAGTAAGAAAAAAATGACATTCCCTTATCTTCTACACACATGTAATACAATCAAATTTCCCAAAGTCCCAAAAAAAAAATGTCAAACAAGTGTAAAAGAGCAGCAAAATCCACTCCTAAACACCTAACAAATAAATTTCTCTAACACAACTGAAAATAACAATAACAAGCGTAAGAATAAAGAGAACAAAGGCACAAATGGAGACTGTCCCATTTGAGCACAAAGTTGCCTATTTCCCGCTGGCAGGTACATACACTTTCATTATAGTTCTTTGTTTTGAGTTGACTCTTTGATAAACTTGTTCTGGTTTGCTAATTGCAGCGAGACCTAACTGATTCGACTATTCTAAGGAACATGGGTGTTGGATTAGGACATTCTCTTCTGGCCTACAAAAGCGCATTACAGGGGATTTCTAAGCTTCAGGCAAGCCATATTATTTTGACGACTTTTATAACTTTAACTATAGTTCAGTTTTTTGGAGCATTTCTGGTTATGATATAATGTTTCTCAATCATGTTTGTTGTAGATGAACATCATTAGTCTTTTCTTCTAAAATTAATTTGAAGATCCTACAAGTTCACATCCAATTGAGGTAAATGTTATTATTGCTACAACATCTGCACAAAATTTTATCTTTGCAATTCAACCATTGAAATCTTTAAGTGCAAATACATCACAAATTCATTACCCAAATACAATATATCAGTAGTAACTACAAATATCTAATTGGTATCTTTAGTTGAGAAATTCACAGAAACAAAGTTAGCTCAGGGAATTATTCATTGGTAACTCATGTTTATATATAGGTGAAAACTAAAACGCCACCGACAATATCCACCGACCACCGCCAATACATATGAGAAAGTGCTTGCGATCATTGCGATCATCGTGTTGTCGATAATCTTTATTGTGACATTCCATTAGGTTTATATGTTACCCTGTGATTTTTCCCTTTTAATAAATTAGATAAAGCGATTTGAAGGAGTACGAGAAGGGCCTCCGCTGCAGTGGTGGCGTGGTGGACCGATTTCTGCCGCAACGACAGTGTACACCAATTTGTCCCACTTTTCTAGCATTAACGATATCTGAGCAGCTTCTTTCACCGCCTCAGAGGTATAAGTATTTTATTACAAATCGACTCTTTTCTGGTGATTGCTTCGAATTTTTAATTTGATTGCAATTTAATTTCAGCTCGTGTGTTTTCATCTAATTTGTAGGATTTTTGTTGGCCCTATGGGATTTTTATATTGTACAAGAGCTCCTCAAAGAAGACTGGGTGGATTTTCTAGGTTTGTTCTTTAAGATTTCCTTAGTTGTTATCTGAGTATTGGTTTTGACTAGGATTCTAAGCCGTAATGTGCTCATTAGCATGTTGGATGAGTTTTGTACTATGAAAAATAACAAAATTGGATGGAAAAAACTGGAGGAGTATGCCTGTGATTTTTTATACATGCCCATTGATTTCGAGTACTATTTAAATAAATTATTCTTCTCATTTATATGTGGCTACGGTTATTAAATAATTGTGTTGTTTAAAGTTGAGATTTTCTTTTTATCTTGATTTCAGTACCAATAATGGACAAGGCTTTGCATTTGTGAACTTTACAAATGCAAACACAGTTTGGAAATTGTCGATGCTTTCCATTTGGAGGAATGGGATTTTGTTGTTCGGAACAAATGGCCCAAAAAAATTGAAATATTCTCTGCCAGAATCCAGGTAAAAACATTAATTTTAATATTGTATGCATGTATCTAAATTTCATTTTTTGGGTTGATTATTTATATATCAGAAACTTTTAGGGATTTTTTTCGAGCAACGTTGGATGAGTTTTCGGTATTTTAGAATAATTTAGACAGAAATAAATAAATAAAAGGCCATAATCTGGCTATAACCATAATCAAATCTGGCTATAGCCATAATCTAGTTATATATATAGAAAGTATTGCGATTAAATATCTCAATTAACAAACAACATGAATGCGATCAGGATTCCAAGATTCAAATCCCTAAAACGCCTAGCCACGTATCGGTGAGTAAGATTAAATTTGTAAAACATTCCATATCTGCAAAGTTCATCGATGTCTCCTCTGTGACTCCTAAATTGATAAAACAGGTAGGTAATCGTGATTTAATTATTTTAATTTCCCTTATTTTTCCCACAAATTTAATTCTTGCAAATCCTTTAAAATGCCTAGGCCCGTCGAGATCTTGTGATCAGGAGACCAAATCAAGATCAAAATTCAGGTATTTTGATACAATTTAGTAGGTAGTAGTAGTTTTTTTGGGTTTTGTTGTTTTTTTTTTCATAATTGTTAATTGTGGTTGTTGTTGGATCAATAGTCGGAAAAGTTAGACGTCTGCCCCCGCCAGCCAGTTACTATGTCATTTCACTCATTAGGGGTTATAGTCCATATCTCGACGGTAATTCTTGATTTCCATATTACTGTGTGCAACTAGTTGGCTAGCAATGTGCCCACATTATTACCTTTCTCGAATTTTAGTTATTTATACCATATTGTCTTGCAACAACCTACCCTTATCTCTTCTCATCCTCCATTTCAGTTAGATATTTACATAACAATCTATCGTGCAAGTGTTCTTCGGTCAAAGCCCAAAGGTTCACTAACTCATATCTGCCCAAGATTCCCTCATAGATCAAGGTTTTTTACTGTTCCTATAAGACCATGTCAAGTACATACGATTTCAAAAGGATCCAAAATAGCAATCATGTTGTTGGCTTGATAGCATAAGAAGAGTAAAAATAATTGTTTCTTTCAGTCTGATATGATTCAATTTCAAATGGGTCCATATTGATCTTCTCAGTTATTTGAAAATTTGAAGTTTTATGATAACCAAGTGTATAAGAACAAGGACATGAGATGATGGTTTTGGCCCTCGAAGTCGGACTTGTCAAGGGTAATTTTCAAAGAGGGGGAGGGGTCAGTAGGTAAACAAATGTATAAGAATAAGCACTTGTCAGATGATGATGATGCTCCCTATGATTTCTGTTATATGTTTGCTGATGTGCAATATTTGAGAGTATTTTTTTTCTTGGCACTTATTTGATACATCATTCTAGAGTTAATTGTTGCCAAGTCTTACACCCTACTGTCTTATGGTTCATTATTTCTCGGGGTTCCATACATATATATCTAGTAAATTATTAGAGAATGATTACCTTTTATTAAAAGTATTTGTTTGTTGTTAACTGGGTCTATAAGTACATTTCTGAATATGCATCTCTCCGTTTCTTATTTTGAATTGATTTTTCTTTTTACAGAGAAACTTCATGTGTCACTTCGAGATGGAAGGGAGCTTATAGGGACTCTTATATATTTGGCTGAATATGAATAATTTAACAAAATCAGCAAAAAATTAAATTAAATCACCTTAAGTCTAGGTCTAATTTCCGAAGCATCGAATTGACACATTTTTCTGAGAGCAGACAAAGTAACGATGGTTTGGTGTGAGCCAAATCGATGTAAGCAAACGGAGAAGGAATGAAAAAAATTGCTCTGCAATCGTAATTCCGTGTTCAATTTGAGAGAGAAATCGATGATCAAATTGAAGACGGAATTAAATTGAAGAAGACGGGAAGAAAATACAGGCCCTATTTGTGAAGAGAGAAAAAAAAAGTCGTTTTGGTCCTGCGTGAAAAAAAAAAAAAGGAAAACTATTTTCAGACGACCAAAATGTTACTGTATATTAGGGCCTTATGTCACGGGCTCAGACTTTCTTCAAAGCCTCCAGTGCGGCACTTAGCCACAAACGCCCCCAACGATCATTTTCGCCCCTCCGTCGGATTGGCTAAGTCAGCCTCACTCTCGTCCCAAATTAAGGTATTACGAATGAGGTTAATTGAGAAGGTAAAATAGCACACAAGAGTTGAAAGAATACTTAAATCATTACATGGATGGATTACAACTCATATATGTAACACTTGGATCTCCCCTTGGTTGATCCTAACAAATGAATCCCTACTCCTATTTATAGTAGTTGGCATCCCTAATGGATGACCAATTTATTCTAATCTTACTGCTAGGAATGATCCTCTAGATCATTCTATAAAAATCCTAGTACATCTACTTTATTCTAAAACATTCCAAAATGTTCTGGTACCTACTTCTACATAGTTCTAGAACATTCTACAAGGTTCTACTTCCTTCCATAACCTTCCACCACTTTCCACAACCATCTAGAATCTTCTAGAAGGTTCTCCAACCTTCTAGATTCTTCTACAAGGTTCTCCGTCCTTCTAGAAGGTTCTCTAACCTTCTAGAATCTTCCACATCATTCTAGAATAGATCGGATCCCTCCGTGTTGGGATTCGGGTAGATAAACAGCCCTAGGCACAACGGAATTTAAAATTTTATAGGACCTCTTACGGAATCTTGCCAGGATACTACCCTAGGATTATATATATGAATATTAAAACGACAAGAATAATTAGATCCAAATTATACCTGTCTCCTTGCAAATCCAAGTAGCTCAGCAAAGTCGCGTTTTTTCCCTCGGTAGGATCGATCCAAAGTCCTGCAGTAGCACCCCACGTGTTGCGCCTCTACGAGTTGATACACCACAATATCACGAAAATTAATATATCCTAATCGCCTAGAACATAGGGTATATTAATATCTAGGATTTAAGAATGACTTTGGAACTAAAATTGAGAACGAAAAATTCTTTCTAGAAGAAAAGGGTTTCGGCCGATTTGTGCAGGGAGAGGGAGAGAGAATTTTTGCTCTTGCTCAATTTTGCTTAGTTGTGTATGTGAAAAATAATTACAAGTTACCTACTTATAGTTATCTCCTTAACCTAGTCCTATAAGGACTAGGACTTTATTCTCCTACGTGGGAGAGAATTTTTGCTCTTGCTCAATTTTGCTTAGAGTTGTGTGTGAAAAAGTCCTATTAGGACTAAGATTTTTTTCTCCTATATGGGCCATGGCCCTCTTTAATTAGAATACTAAGTCTTCCAATTAATTTATGGCCCAGTTAATTAATTTGACCAGGCTTTATTTAATCTCCAAATTAAATAGCCCAATTAATTAACTAGTCTCCCAATTAATTAAATCAGACTCTAAATCTATTTAATTAAATCCTTTTTATAATTAATTAAATCTAACTTAATTAATTAATTCACAAATTAA
The DNA here is from genome assembly GCA_038501285.1 of Penstemon eatonii. Lineage (NCBI taxonomy): Eukaryota > Viridiplantae > Streptophyta > Magnoliopsida > Lamiales > Plantaginaceae > Penstemon > Penstemon eatonii. The sequence goes on from CM076715.1 coordinate 71,292,195, forward strand.
ATTCCAATATAATTTATGATCCTGATCCAATTCCAATTGGATCCTATTTTGTTCCAATAGGGTCTATCCAGTCGACCCACCCATTATATTCGACCCAGTCGATTACATACCCAGTCGATCCAATCGACTCGATCGTTCTCGTTCCTCGCTTTCGCTTCATGTGTATTGTATTCACCACATAATTGGCCGTGGGTTATAATTAAATATTATTTAATTATTCGAGTAATATATACTCTAAATCAATCAAACACTCTGTCGATTGATCATTCCAAAATTAGCACCCCTGCCAATTTAGGAATTCTCCCACACTCTACGGTCGATGTCCAGCCACAAGCACATGGAGCCCAATCACTGGTGAATTAATTCAGTAAACCTTTTAACTCATTTACAATTTCCATATACGACATAATCTCTCCATCGATCAATCTCCCAGTCGAGACTTAAGGGTATGGTCTTTCATCGGATTCCCATTTATTTTGTCTTGACCTTATGTATTCTGATCTCGAAATAAATTCTCTTTGACTTAATCTTTATGAGCTACTTACATAAAGTCGTCAGATACCTTGGCCAAGGATTTTATCAGAATTAATTTCTCACAGAAATCCATAGGAGAATTTCCCAACCTATCAAGTCGGGTCAATGGATCATTTGTTGATGATATGAATCTGCATACGAGTTCCTCCATACCCAACATGAGTTCACAGAGACTTTCTGGTGATCTCCAGTCAGTCGGAACTCACATCAAAGCATGAACGTTCTCGCACCAGATAAACCCTATCACCTCAAGTAGTTAGGGATCGTTCCTCGTATACTATTGCAAATTGGAATAACTTCAACCCCGATATGCGACTACCGCTTCCATGGTGAGTTAATATCCTAATTGGGGTATTCAGTGCGCTTGCCATCCCAGCAAGTCATCCACTTATGTGTATCGACTATTCTAGTCACGCTCGTGGACCCCAGCGTTCTCCAGTTCATCGGAGTATACACAACAGTGAGAGTCTAACCGAATCCAACGATGTCCTATCTCGATTGGATTCTACAACTCTTGAATATGTTCTAGATCACGGCCTTGGAGATCAGTCCACGGGTTGTCTCATAGCCCTGTGATCTAAGGACTTCTATCCTTATGCGTAGATAATTATTACATAAGATAAAGATGACCATTTAATAAAGTGCATTTATTAATCGAAATTGAATAGTTCCTTATTTATTACAATAAATGCTAGCCATACAGCTGGCTTGCAGGACACTATTTCTATCACTCCGAAACCCTCCGGAACCATGTAGGACATTTCGGACCCCTCCGGAGTTCTTTCGAACGCTCGGACTTGTGTAGAACCCTCTAGAATCCTCCAGAACCTCCAAGACTTGGTTAGACACTTCCAAAATGCTTGGTCCGCCCCTGGGATGCCCCAGTGCCACTCGACGGCTTTTCCTTGCCCCCGTGCCTCATCTCACGCCCGGCTAGGCCTCCCGCCTTGCCGGCTATCTCTTGCGCATGACTCCCGCTCATGCCTTATCCCGGGTCGGCCATCCCACCTGTATGGCCACCCGTCCATGCTACTTGGCCAGCTCGGCCCCTTGCCTTACTGCCAAGGTCTTCTCCTTGGGCCACCTCAACGCTCCCCTGAGCGGAGTCCCGTTCATGCGAAACCTCACCCTAGGTTCCTTGGTCCCGCAATTCCTTCGACAAGGAAGGTGTGTCCCCGTCCCTGGCTCCCCCAGAGCTACGCTCCCATCCATAGGGCCTCCGTTGCGCCATTTCGCACCCAGCAAAATGTTAGGACGTGACACTTAGACCTTTATAAGTTATTTTATATATATATATATATATATATAATCTGAAAGTTTTACAGGTGCAAGAAAATTATATTGAAACCATCAAAGAATTGAAGGAGAGTAAGGGGTTTGCTAATGGCTGAAGAAAACAATACACCAATTAAGACAATAATAGTAATCGACACCATCGAGCATTTAGGACTGGGTTATCACTTCGAAGATGAGATCGAAAATCATTTAGAACAGATCTACAAATTTCATCATTTGAACTCTCAAGAAAATAATTTGTACACTACTGCGCTTCAGTTTCGTCTCCTAAGACAACACCGTTATAATATTCCTTCTGGTAATTTATATATATATATATATATATATATACATAAATACATATGTTCTTATTTTAATTTATATGTACATACACATATTGCTCTCTCGAGTTAAGTCAGGTTTAAAACTGATGGACCATTTGCCGAAACAGACGTTTTCAACAAGTTTAAGGACAACAACAACGATGATATTTGCTATTAATGCTAAAGAACTTTTGAGCTTGTACCAAGCCGCGCATTTGAGGATGCATAGGGAGAACATTTTAGAAGAAGCATTGGTCTTCATTACACATCATCTTAATCGCATGCTACCGCAATTAGTGTCACCTCTTCGAGACGAAGTTAAGCAAGCTTTAGAGCAACCAGTTCACGCGGGCATTCCACAAATAGAAGCCAAAAAATACATTTCTTTATACGAAGCTAATCATGATGCAAAGAGTGAAATGATTCTTAAGCTTGCCAAATTAGATTTCAACTTTCTCCAGAACTTGTACAAGAAAGAGCTCATTCTTCTCATGAGGTACGTAATCATCAATTTAGCACCTTTAATTTATGTATTTGCAATTTTATCTTTTCTACTTATATATATGGATAGATCTATTTGTAATTATATTTTTTTTAATTAAGTTGGTGGAATAATTGTGGTCTTAAGTCAAATGTGTCATACTCGAGGGCGTCGCATGCCGTTTTGAACCTCAATACTTTTATTTTCGAAATGCATACGCCAAAAGCATAGAATTGCTTACCAAAATAAATGATTCATATGACAATTATGCTACAGTTGAAGAAGCAAAACTCTTCACTGAAATTTGGGAAAGGTACGTATATACCTCAATTATTTTAGAGAAACAAACATTCTTTCCCTCCTAAATTTTGAGTGTTTTTTCATTTTCCCCCAAACACTTTTTAGTTAACTCTTACCCCCTCATATATCCTAAATAATGCTGCATATTGACAGCTTTGGCTGACCAATTGTTAACCTTTGCGAGATTTTTTGTTAAATATTCACCGACTGAGTTTATTTAAGGACAACATAGTTTGTCAAGCCTATTCTCGGTGAAATTTATAGCTTTCAATTTTGAATTATCAATAGTCGTTGATTTGATTAGTATTAATAATTATCATCATTGTAGTAACACATTGTAGTTTATGATTTTGAAAAGACTATCTTGACCTTAAATATGCCCATATAGCTAGATAGCATACATAAACAAAATTACATATTCGATCATAGGCGGAGCAAATGTGTCAATCTGCAACATTTAGAATAAGTGAGGGGGGAGTGCTGTAAAAACACTCAAACTATAGAGAGGAATATGTTTTTTTCCCATTAATTATAGTATTAAATGGGAAAGATTTAATGTTGCACCAATATATTGATACTACCTTCATTCATAAATACATATGTTTTAAAGTTGTAGTACAAAGATTTTAAAACTATTAATGATCTAAAGTTTAGGAGAATAAAAATCTTATGATACAAAATTACCCTTGAAAAGAAATTAAACAATCTTCAATTTTTCATATCAATCATTAATGAGAAAGGTAAAGTTGTCCAAAAAGAATGTCATTATAAGTCCCTCATCGATTTCTAAAACGATATGAATTAAAATTTATTTTGTTTATGAAACGACATATATATAAAAATAGAGGTAGTAATTAATTCAATTGATATATATTCCTCGTTTCTCCCAAGTGGGATATTAATGCAATCGATAAGCTCCCAACTGACTGCATGAGAATTATTTATGAATGCATTTTAAATCTATATGAAGATTATGAGCTTGAAACAGTCGAACAAGAAAAAATATTTGCAGTTCCTTATGCCATAGAAGCGGTAAGAAACGTCCCCTAAAACGTGATATTCTTACCCAAATCGTGTTTAGCCACATCCAAAGTAACTATATGGCAAGTAAAATACATTTTGTTTTAAGATTGGATGAAACTCCTAGGAGAGTGACCAATCACAAAATAAGTGCAATACACTTGCCATGTAATTTGATGTGTTTGGTCAAATCAGGTCTGGAAAAGAATTTTTCAAATGTTTTGCATTTAATTTGGCTATTTAACCAGATCATTTGTTTTCCTCTTAGTTTCTCAATCATCTTAATTCATATTTTGGTTGTGTAGTAATTTATTGCTGACATCAAAGTTTGGTGACAAGTGAAACAAATTTGTAGGGCATAATTCAAAAAAATGAAGTTGTTTACGGAGCGACATTTGCCGACGTTTGACGAATACATATCAAATTCATGGATCACTAGTTGCATTTATGTGTTCCTCACATGTATCATTCCCGGAATGAAATCTGTCACTAAAGAAAATATCGTTTGGCTAATAAGTGATAAGCCTGATAAATTGATTGTGGGTGCATCTAACATTACTCGATATTTGAACGACTTGACAAGTTATGAAGTAGGTCTTGTAATTAATATTCATTTTTCAAATATGATACAAATCTTTAAAAACCACCACAAGAAAATTGAATTTTAATGACAATAATTTAAATATTGTTATTCAAATAATTTTCGTAAATATATTAGTGACAAAAACATAAACAAATATAGTCATATTTGACATTTAGTATACACCAAAAAGTGACAAGCAGTGTGAATAACAACATAAATTACTATGCACTTGTCACTAAATCATTGAATAACTACTAGTGAAGACTTTAATTTTCTTTTTTCACTATTGCACTTGTCACCATTTTTATTTTAACGACCCTAATTTTGTCACTAATTAAAATACAATGAGTGGTAACTTTCATCTTTGTCACTTAATATTTTGTCACAAAATTTATAATTTTCTTGCATGAACCTAAAAAATTGAATTGGTAAATCATACAAGAACAATAATCAAACTAGGGCTGTCAATGGGTCGGATTCTGGTCGGATCAGGCTCGTCCATAACTGACTCCATATATATCGAATCAGATCGATCTTGTTTGAATTGTGCTCGAATCTAGATTTTTTTAAGTCAACGAATCTTGGTCGAATTTGGCCGGATATCAGATCATTTTGGGAGCCAATAAATTTTTTTTTAAAAAAAAATACATTAATATTTTTTCCCAAAATATGTTTATTAACTTTACAATTTAATTTAGTTTTAGCTCACATGTTCAAAGATCCTTATTAATATTCACATTTTCGGATGAAAATATTGTTTTAATTAAATTTATAAGTGAGTATAAATTACTATCTTCTTAAATTAAAAGTGTAATATTATTTATGGTTCTTATTTTTATAAAATATTATATATATATATAAATATATATATATATATATAATATAATTCTTTTTATTTTTTATTGGATACGAATCTTTAACGGATCGGATCGATCTAAATACTTAATCGCTCCATGTGTTTCGTATTACGGATCTTTATAATCGGATGATGTTCATAGAATCTTTAATCGGACAATTATCCTAATAAATCGGATTGGATCTGGATTGAAATTTGCCCCATTGACAGCCTAAATCAAACTATGACACAATGCAATACATGATAAATTTAAAGAAAATATGTTTTTTTTTCTTTTTCTTCTGATGATCAATTTAATCAAGTGAATTTGATGTAGCGCGAGAAGAGAAAGGGTATGATGCTGACGGGGATTGAATGCTACATGAAACATTATGGTGTATCAAAACAAGAGGCTATGAAAAAGTTTGTTGAACTAGCCGATGAGGGATGGAAAGATGTGAATACGGAATGGATTGTTCACAAAATTTCGGGTCTTCTTTTTCATCTCCGATTACTCGATAATTTCCACAATTCAAATAATAATAATAATAATTCAATACCAAAGGATCTATTCGTGGATCCTATAATCATTTGATGATTTTGATGAACTTTTTAATCATGAATAAACTACTTATTGTATCAATATTGCATGTTTGATCACTATCTAGAATTGGGTCGAACTATTTCGATGTAAGTTTATTACCTCTTAGGCCATCTCCAATGGTGCTTGCGGGGCCGGGCTCGGGGTCGGGGTGCGCGGAGGAAACGGCTGGAGACGGAGAGGGCTCGGGGTCGGGGTCGGGAACGGGGCGGAACGGGCGGGGCCGCGGGCTGCGCGGAGACCGCAGGCCAGCCCGCGGTCCCGCGTGGGTTCTGGGGAAGAAAGGGGGCGCGTGTAAAACACGCGCTGCTTAAATTTTTTGATTTTTGGTATGTTTTTAAACTGCTTAAATTTTTTGTATGTAAACTGATTAAATAAAAATAGTATGTATTTATGTATGTAAACTGTTTTTTTTTTTTTTGGTTTTTGGTATGTATTTATGTTATATATAACACGATAGGTTTTTAATAATATAAAATAAATTATGATTATATATGGGAAAAAAAGAAATGAGATTTAATAGCAAAACTAGCCTTGCCCGAATAGGATTTTCGAGATGACATTCGTGTCCGCAGGCACGCACAAGTCTTGAAGGGCCGTGTGGTAATCCAATCCAAGATTTGCACCCCCCCCCCCCGCGCGCGCGCGCGAGGAGGGAGCCTTCTAGTAATAATTTCTTAACCCTTATGGTTTAGAAATCATATATAAACCCAAGTTTTTTTTTATCACACTTTCAATGTGGGATAAGTTCATTTCTTTCCAATTTTTTCCATTACATGTGTGAACTTTGAGATTTAATTTCTCATTCACCCGTATTCCGATTTGGACGTACCATATACCATTTTAATCTACTCACGGAGTAGAATATAATTCCGTCAAGACCCGACTCTTTACTCAAAGTGGGTCCCACTTAAAATACGTCCCAAAATGGTCCATTAACTTACTTTTTCCAACACTATGTTTATGAGGTTTATAAAGAGCTTTAGGACTATTTTTATTTTCTTTTCCTTGATTATGTTGTGTATTGTTGTGTAATTAATGTTGTGTATTGTTGTAATTAATGTGTTATTTTAATTAATACTCCATATTTAAAAAAAATAAAACTATAATATTAATAGGTGAAAGTTTGCGTATTATGTATTAATTTTAAGTTACTTTAATTAAATATTCTATTTAATATTGATATTTTAATATAATTAATAATTAAATTACGAGTACTAGTATAATTACTATTATTAATATTAATATTAAAAAATTATAAATCTATAATAATAATAGGTGAGAGTGGGCAAAGGAAAAAAATGAAATTAATTCCCCCACGGAGCCCCAACCATTGGAGACGACCAGCAGGGCCCCGGGCTGGCCCTAGGCTGCCCCGGGCTCCAGAGCCCGGGGCTAGCCCTCAACCATTGGAGATGGCCTTATATATTATGTCATATGTGTACTATGAATTTGAATAATAGTATGTTAATTTGAATTGAATGATATTATTGTGTTGTACATACATCAATTCTTTTTCAAATCTGGCTTGGTCAAACCAATTCAACCACAAAGCAAGTGTATTGCACTTGCTTTGTGATTGGTCACTCTCTTGGGAGTTACATCTAATCCCAAAGCAAGTGTATTGCACTTGTCTTGTAATTACTTTGGGTTTGTCCAAACCCGGTGTGGGTAAGAATTTCCCCTTATTATATAAATGTGATTAGCTTAGTAGTATGATATAAATTGATAATTAATATGAGGGAATTCCACTTTTAATACAAAACTTTCACTAACTTTATACATTTAGTACTATGTTTTTTGAAAGAAAAAAATTAATAACATGATTTCACTCTCCTTGACACAATTCCTTTCCTCGTCTTCGTTACAAGGTCAAATTTTGTGTTCTTTATATGACTGAAAAGCTCTTGACGAGAGATTTCTAGCGGTACAAAGTTCATTTCATGAAACGCAATAAACTATCAGAAGAAAATTAAGAAAGTTTCAATATATTAATCAAAATTAAGTCATAATGTTCAAGGAATCATGATATAGGGAACATGAGTGACAGGGGCGGACCGTCATAGGGGCTGGGGGGGGCGGTCGCCCCCCCAAGAATAATCCGAAGCACGTTTATATATATAATATTATTGTAACTATAGAAAAAGAAGAGCTAATGGTCTAGTGGTTAGTGCAATTTAGTAGTACCAAGTTGGTACCATGTTCGAGCCCTGATACCTACTTTCTTTCTATTAAATATATTTTGCTATTTTTATTTTCCTTCTACCATATTTTATGGTTTATGCTATTTTTGTTTCTTTTAAAGGTTTTATGTTAGATTAATTTTTCATTCTTTTAACTGTTTATTTCTTATAAATGTTTTATAGTTAGACTAACATATTACCTTGAATTGGAAATGTAAATATATTATGATAAAAATATTTAATTTTCATAAATGCACTCAAGAACATTATAGGCAGTATTTAAAAAAAAAAATTAGTGTTAATTTTGGTACTTTAATAGCATTTTTTCGCAGAGTTGAATTTATTTTATAAAATGTTTCTATGTTTGATTAATTCCTTAAATCATTTGTTAAATGGATTCTTAAAAAAAATTAGCACTATATTTTTTCACCTTTTATTAAATAAAAAGACATCATTACTTTATTTTATTTTATCACGATATAAAAATGGTAATGAGTTTGCTATTAAAAAAATCTCGCCCCCCCAGTCGAAACCCTCTAGTTCCGCCCCTGATGAGTGACTTAACGATTGTTTCTATCCAAAAAATTGACGGAGAAAATAAATGTATCGAGAGGGTGAAATTATGGTATTAAATATATTTTTTCGAAAATATAATACCGAATATATAAAATAAGAAAAATTTTAATATGAAAAGTACAAATCGCTCTAATTTTTTTTTTTAGAAAACCGAAGGTAAATGACATTAATGATCAAGATCAGCAGCAATAAGCAAACAAATAGAATCCGGTAAAACAGGAGTACCCCACGTAATAGAAAGAGCTAGCTTAGCAATGGCATGAGCAACCCTAGGAGGCTTCCATGTCGATTTTTTCGGCCGATTAGAAAGTGAGCAGGAGTTACGAGCAAAAGACTCCTTAAATCTGGTATAGATCCTTGTTTCACCAGAATTCGATTATTGTACTTGGCCCACGAATACTAACCTTAGCTCAATACATGTTCGTTTCACCAGAAAGGCTAAGGCCCAATAAAATGGACCAAAATACCAGAAAATTATTAATATAATTTATTATTTTAATAAATAATAAATAGATTAATTCTATTATATAAATTTTTTATTTAAAAAGAATATATTTTCTTAATTTTTGTGATATTTATGTTAAATTATTATTTAATTTATTAAAATTATTTATAAATCAAATTAGTTATTAAAATATTCAAATTGGTCTGCATGTGGTCTTACTCGAGTCAATTTAGAAATTTGGCAACAATGTGGACTAAAATCGTCACTAAATTTGGAGATGTGGGGCTTTTTTGGTAACCTGAAATACTATGGGGTAAAATTATCAATCAACATAAGTAATGGCATCAACTTTGCAATTAAACTTAACTGTCACGTCATCACTTAACGCCAATTTTTAACGGTTGTACCAAATGTGTCACGATTTGTTAAAGCTCTGTACCAAATGTGTTGGACCCATAAAGCTCAGACATCACGTTGTGGAAACTTCTTCCCTTTGATTCATTTGCACATTTACTTTAATTGGTAAAATAGCCTCAAACATATTTTCAAGAAATTAAAAATACAATGTTATATCAGAAATTATATTAAATATATTTCAAATATTACTAAAATACAATAAGTTAATCAAATATAAATACTAACATTAAACTAGAGAACTCATAACATTTTGGTTACGGGACATTTAGAATTAATATGATACTAAGAAAAACGATATATTTGTGAGACATAACAAATGGTACTTTTATATTTTTACGCAACTCTTTCACTCTCAATTTCATGTTACACTTTCTATTGTAAGAAAAGAATTACTTCTTTAATTTTTTTACAAGAGGATAAATGCTCCTTTTAGAATTTAAGGAATGTAAATTAAATATATGCATATAATATGGAATAAATTGGTTTATATTTCAATATTATGAGTGTCCTACTGTCTTCTCTTTCTATTTTCAACCACATATTTTTTTATAATCCAGGTGTCCAAGCTTTCACTTCATAACCCTTCCACACTTATTTTTATCTTATGCAAATCACGTTTAACATCAATAATTGGCCAATAATATATAAGACAAATTAAAAATGGGTTTAATTTTGACTTATCAAAATTTCAACAACACATTTTCCTATCTTATCTTTTTTAGAGAATTTCACTTTTGTTACCATAAGTGATCTTAATTTAAGATTATGTTTCCGTAGGTTATAAAGCCAACACATTTGGTACCAAAAGCTAACGGAGCTCGACACATCTGGTACTTTTGTAAAATTTTGACGAAAATTCCCATTTTCAATGGAAAATTTGAATAATTGGTCCTATAATAAAAGATTGTTGGCAAAGTTTACCCCACATATATTATAGCCGACAAATTTACCTACAATTCACAAGTTTGAAGCATATCAGTCCCAACTGCAAAAATAATTGAATTATTAATCCTATTTAATAAATTTTATATATTATTATTAAATCTCTTAAACTGATTAGATTTTATATCATTCTCTACATATACATTATGTTATGATTTAAATTTACGTGAAGCTGGGGTTTGATATATATTAAACTATAATGATTAATTATATAAAAAGAGTATACCGTAACACAACTCAAAAATTATGATGTGTCCCTTAGTATGATTAGAACAAAAATATGTTGAAACTCGAAGCTCATTTTTATTTGACTTTATTAATTTCCTTACTTGCACATAAAAGTTAATTGTGATTTTGTCTGAACATCCGACTGCAATTAAAAGATATAATCAGCAAAATAGTTTGTCAATCTTTTTCTTAGTCGTTAGAACCCTATTAAAAACAAGAACCCTTCACTATAGAATTGTAAATCTTACTAGTGGAGTTCATTAATAAATGAATAATAAAACTATAATTTAGGGGCCGTTTGGTAGGGTGTATGAGATTAATGTTGATTAGATTGGAGTCGGATTGAAGGGTAAAATTAAAATCATGTTTGGTAGATTTGATTGATTACTTCCATGTTAATTCTAAATTGATATAGGTTTTAATTTGCGATTTATTTATGTATAATGTTTTTTCCATTTTTAGATATTTGAGAAGAATTTATTATATTTAATGATATGTAAAAATGAAATATGTAAATTTGAGATTATTAATGATATTTACCTAATTCATATTTACCCGGATTAACTAATCCACCCACGCATGGGTGGATTATAATCTAGTCTTAATACCGGGTCGTAAGGATTTAATCCATTTGACTCGATATTAGAATAATGCCACTAAACGTTGTATTAACTCATATAATATGACATAATACCCTCTATTAGGACATCTCCATTGATGAGGTGGAAAGGTGAATCTATAAAAAGGGGAAAAAAATGATGTTTGATGAGTGAAGGGGTGAAAATTGAGAGGGGTGTAGGAGGTGGTTACCCACCGCCCAAATATGTGGAGCGGTGGGTTCACCCACCTCACCATACCTTTCCTATTGGGGCTGGCGACGCGCCAGCCCCAGTTCCTTTTCTTTTTTTTTTTTTTTTTTTTTTGTTTTCAACTTTACTTATTTGGGCTGGGAAACTCCCAGCCCATATACTTTTTTTTTTTTTTTTACATTTAAACTTTTAATTAATCGGCACTTAATATACTTACTTTTTTTTATTTATTAAATAATAATATAAATTATCTATTATCATTTAAATATTTTTTTACTTGTACATTTTGTACTTTTTTTAACTTGTAATATGTAATTTTATGTACAATGTTCATTAATTGTTATTGTTATTTAATTCTATTATTATTAATTGGGAGTGAAAAATATGAGAATTAATTTTGTGGAATAAATGGTAATAAAGTTACATTGACATTAAATACGATTTCTAGATTAAAAATAGAATACTGGTTACATAATTTAAATACGATAAATTAAATTAGAAATGACATAACCCTGTCAAATATATATTGAAAATATTACACATGACCACCATTTGGACCGTGTGTTAACCACGCATGTTCGACTAAGTCGGCTTGAAGTTGGCGATTGACTTCTACTGATCGTAGGGCTGTTCACGGTTTGGATAACCGTCCGAACCGAACCGAACCGACATGAGTTCGGTGAAAACCGAACCGAACCAAAGCTATTCGGTTCGGTTTTCGTTTTGAAGATTTGACCTAATTCGGTTTTCGGTTCGGTTCGGTTATTTTTGTTCGGTTAACCGAACCGAACCGAAAACCGAAATTTTGGTTCAAATAGTTAACATTTTTTGTTCGATTTTATGGGCTTCAAAATTCTTTAAGTATATGCCTATGGATATGAATTTTATTTGTTTAATTTATATCAATTGAGGATTATTAAATGTTAGTTTTTGTAGTTGGATTGTAAAATTCTTTAATTTTATGCCTATGATTTGGGTTTTAGTAGTTTAATTTATGTCATTTGATGATAATTAAATGTTAACCACTTAACTATTTAGTTCTATGTAATTTTTAATAATGTTTAGTGTTATGGTTACCTATTAATTTGATGTTTTTTATGATAAATAATTTAGTATTTGATTATAAAATTTTAATAAATTTTGTTTAATATAAAATTTCGGTTAAACCGAAACCAAACCGAACTGAACCGAAATTTTTCGGTTAAAACCGAAAACCGAATTAGGATGTTCAGTTCGGTTTTCGGTTCTAAAAAATCAAGAACCGAAATTTCGGTTATCCGTAATTTCGGTTCGGTTCGGTTCGGTTTTCACCGAATGAACACCCCGATCGTATCTGGTGACGCCGGAACATATATTCTTCTAGGGATATGGGACTTGTTCTTGGATTCAAATCCAAAGTAGTGCCTCTTTCTTGATGATAAATGGTGGCTCGGGCCCTACGAGATATTGTGGGATCACTATCATCGTCGTCTGAGTCATCATCGGCGTATTCATCTCGTTCGTCCTCCACAATCATATTGTGAAGGATGATACAAGTCAACATAATGTTCCCTAGATCCTTAGTATTCCATCCCCTGCCGGGTTGCTTTACAATGGCGAAACGAGCTTGAAGAATTCCAAACGCTCGTTCAACGTCCTTTCGATACGACTCTTGAAGCTTAGAGAACAATGCTTCTTTTATGTCGGACGGGTGTTTAATAGATTGGATCAACGTCGCCCATTTAGGGTATATACCATCTGCAAGATAGTATGTCATAAAATAGTCATTATCATTTACTGTATATTTAACCTTTGGGGCAATTGCATAACTGAGGTTGTCGAACAACGGTGAACGACCAAGCACGGTAATATCATTTTGGGCACCGGGTACGCCGAAGAATGCATGCCATATCCAGGTGTCTGATGAAGCCACTGCCTCAAGAACAATACTTGGTTTTTTACTTCTTCCTGAAAAGCTGCCACTCCATGCAGTTGGACAATTTTTCCATGTCCAATGCATGCAGTCTAATGATCCAATCATTCCAGGAAAACCACGCTTCTCCGCTTTTTTAAGAAGTCTGGCAATCTTATGTTCCACATTGTGATTTTGCAACCCAGTCTGAAATGGGGTCCCAAGAACCATTAGAGACTCCCACGTCAAACCAACCTTGTTCCAGACCTATTGGAACAAAAAAAGCCAAGAAGGCCAAAGGAAAAGCTACAATTAATCTTAGAACAGAACAAGAGCGAACGGAGGCGATGCGAGTTTCTGCACAAAATGTTCTCATTGTAGAAGAAGGACGTAATCGACGATATGCTGAAATGATGGCTTTACAAGAAAGGGAATCGGAGAAAAATCTTATGAAAATGGATTGCAGTTTTATGACTCCTAATGCAAAGGCATATTGGCATGACATGAGAAATGATATCCGTGAAAAAGACATTCGGACTCGTTTATTTGGAGGTTCATCTGGAGGCTCGTCCAATCAAGGCAATGGTGGCGACAATAACAGCGGCAACGGCAGTGGCAACAACATCAGCAATAATGGTGGCACCGGCGATGAATTTCCATATATGAGTTATTAATTATTGTAATGCTATTGTATTGTTATTATTAAATATTTTTTATTATTAATATCAATGCTAAATTAGTTATTATTAATGACAATGTTGAATTACTTATTATTAATTCCAATATTTAAGTTACTATTAACTTTATTATTATTATTATTATTAAATGAATGAGAATTGGAATTAAATAGAATGTGAAGATTGAAAAAATTAAGTGAGAGTGGGAAAGTTTGAGAATTGAAATTAAATAGAATGTGAAGACTGAGTTACTAAAGATGACTATAAAAAGAGGAGTCTGAAGGGGAATGGAAATCTGAGGGGAATGGGAGTCCATACCCATTGGAAATGGCCTTAGGTCCTACCAAACGGCTCCTAAGATGATAATGCCTATACGTGCACGGCTCCCCCCTAACCTGCTTAGAATTTTAGTTACACTGATTTTACCCGTATTTTAAACTTGTAATAATTATACGTGCACGGCTCCCCCCTAACCTGCTTAAAATTTTAGTTACGGTGAATCTACCCGTATTTCAAACTTGTAATAATGCTGAAGATTTGTCTCATTCAATAATTCAAGGATGTTTTCTAATTATAGTAATGGTGAAGGATTTTCTCATTCAATAGTTCAAGGATAAATTATATCCAGGGCAGAATTGCAAAAATCGTCTCAAACTAATCACTGATTTTAAATTTTCGTCCCAAATTATTCAAGTTGGCGAATTTCGTCCCGTAATTTAATATTTTTTTGGAATATCGTCCCACCTTTAATTATAAGACGAAAATTGCGCATTTGCCGTTCAATTATCACATGGCTACTTACGTGTCATGACGTGGTAAATTTTACAGAATTCGTCCCAAATTAATGACAAGATTGAACTGTCATTTCCATTAAATTAGAAATTTAATATTGAGACTAAATTCATAGAAAATGGTATATTATAGGACGAAATTTGACGACTTGATATAGTTTGGGACGAAAAACCAAAATTAGTAATTAATTTGGGATGATATTTCAAATAAATATTAAATTGCAGGACGAAATTCGGTGAGTTAATATAATTTGGGACGAAAATTCAAAATTACTAATTAGTTTAGGACGTTTTCTGCAATTTTACCTTTATTAAGAGGCATGAGGAATCAAATTAAAGATCTAAAGCCACTTTAGCTACTACTATAAATTAGTGAATGATGGTGCTTACCAAACTCATCAGATCTAGTACATTTTATATTACTTAAAACTCAAAATGGCTGATACTAGCATTTCCCGGCCACCCATCGCAAGCTATAGCCCCAACATGTGGGAAGATATCATAAACTCATTTTCTGTAGATGACCAGGTATATATGCATGTTTATTTATTTATATACATTAAATGTGATTTTATATCTGAATATCCTTAGAAACAAATATATATATATATACATTCTGAAAGTATTATTGGCCATACAGGTGCAAGAAAATTATATTGAAACCATCAAAGAATTGAAGGAAGAAGTAAGGGGTTTGCTAATGGCTGAGGAAAACAATACACCAGTTGAGACAATAATATTAATCGACACCATCGAGCGTTTAGGACTGGGATATCACTTCGAAGATGAGATCGAAAAACATTTAGAACAGATCTACAAATTTCATCATTTGAACTCTCAAGAATATGATTTGTACACTACTGCACTTGAGTTTCGTCTCCTCAGACAACACCGTTATAATGTTCCTTCTGGTATTTTATTATATATATATAAATACATATGTTCTTATTTTAATTTATATGTACATACACATATTGCTCTGTGGAGTTAAGTCAGGTTTAAAACTGATGGACCATTTGCTGAAACAGACGTTTTCAACAAGTTTAAGGACATCAACAACGATGATAAATTTGATGACAAATTTGCTAGTAATGCTAAAGAACTTTTGAGCTTGTACCAAGCTGCGCATTTGAGGATGCATGGGGAGAACATTTTGGAAGAAGCATTGGTCTTCACTACACATCATCTTAATCGCATGCTACCTCAATTAGTGTCACCTCTTCGAGACGAAGTTAAGCAAGCTTTAGAGCAACCGGTTCACAAGGGCATTCCACGAATAGAAGCCCAAAAATACATTTCTTTATACGAAGCAAATCATGATGCAAAGAGTGAAATGATTCTTAAGCTTGCCAACCTAGATTTCAACTATATCCAGAACTTGTATAAGAAAGAGCTCATTCTTCTCATGAGGTACATAATCATCAATTTAGCCTTTTCCTTTAATTTATGTATTTGCAATTTTATCTTTTCTACATATATATATATATATATATATATATATATATATATATATATATATATTGGATAGATCTATTTGTAACTAATTTTTTTTTTTAAACTAAGGTGGTGGAACAATTGTGGTCTTAAGTCGAATGTGCCATACTCGAGGGAAAGAATAATGGAGGGCTATTTATGGGGCGTGGGATGCCGTTTTGAACCTCAATACTCTTATGTTCGAAATGCATACGCTAAAAGCATAGAATTGCTTACCAAAATGAATGATACATGTGACAATTATGCAACAGTTCAAGAAGCAAAACTCTTTACTGAAATTTTGGAAAGGTACGTACGTATATACCTCAATTAATTTTTGAGAAAAAAAAGCATCCTTTCCCTCCTAAAATTTGAGTGTTTTTTCATTTTCCCCCAAACTTTTTTCAGTTAACTCTTACCCCCACATATATCCTAAATGTTGCAGATTGCCAACTTTGGCTGACCAATTGTCAACCTTTGCGAGATTTTTTGTTAAATATTCACCGACTGAGTTTATTTAAGGACAACATAGTTTTTCAAGCAACAAAAAAAAAAATTACAAATTCGATCATAGGCCGAGCAAATGTGGCAATCTGCAACATTTAGAATAAGTGAGGGGGGAGTGCTGTAAAAACACTCAAACTATAGGGAGGAATATGTTTTTTTCCCATTAATTATAGTATTAAATGGGAAAGATTTAATGTTGCACCAATATATTGATACAACCTTCATTCCTAAATACATATGGTTTAAAGTTGTAGTACAAAGATTTTAAAACTATTACCGGTCTAAATTTTAAGAGAGTAAAAACATCTTAATTTATTTACATATAGCCAAATTAAATGCAAAACATATTAGTGGCAAAAACATAGACGAATATAGTTATATTTGACATTTAATGATACACCAAAATGTGATAAGCAACATATTATCACTGAATTGTTGTGATTAACAACATAAATTACCATGCACTTGTCACTAAATCGTTGAATAACTATTAGTGAAGACTTTAATTTTCTTTTTTCACTATTGCATTGGTCACCATTTTTATTTTGACGAACCTGCTTTTGTCACTAATTAAAATACAATGAGTGGTAACTTTCATATTTGTCACTTAATATTTTGTCACAAAATTTATAATTTTCTTGCGTGAACCAAAAAATTGAATTGGTAAATCATACTAGAACAATAATCAAACTAGGGTTGTCAATGGGTCGGATTCTGGTCGGATCAGGCTCGTCCAGATCCGACTTCATATATATCGAATCAGATCTTATTCGAATTGTGTTCGAATCTAGATTTTTTTAATTAAACAAATCTTGATCGAATTTGGCCGGATATCAGATCTTTTTCGGAGCCAATAAAGTTTTTATTTAAAAAATTACATTAAAATTTTTTCCGAAAATATGTTTATTAATTTTACAATTTAATTTAGTATTAGCTCACATGTTCAAAAATCCTTACTAATATTCACATTTTCAGATGAAAATATTGGTTTCTTCTTAAAATAACCGTGTAATATTATTAATGGTACTTATATTTATAAAATATTATATATATACATATATACATATATACATATATATATATATACATATATACATATATATATATATACATATATATATATATACATATATATATATATATATATAATTCTTTTTATTTTTTATTGGATACGAATCTTTAACGGATCGGATCGATCTAAATACTTAATCGCTCCATGTGTTTCGTATTACGGATCTTTATAATCGGATCATGTTCATAGAATCTTTAATCGGACAATTATCCTAATAAATCGGATTGGATCTTGATTGAAATTTGCCCCATTGACAGCCTAAATCAAACTATGACACAATGCAATACATGATAAATTTAAAGAAAATATGTTTTTTTTCTTTTTCTTCTGATGATTAATTTAATCAAGTGAATTTGATGTAGCGCGAGAAGAGAAAGGGTATGATGCTGACGGGGATTGAATGCTACATGAAACATTATCAAAACAAGAGGCTATGAAAAAGTTTGTTGAATTAGCCGATGAGGAATGGAAAGATGTGAATACGGAATGGATTAATTCAAATAGTAATAATAATAATTCAATACCAAAGGATTATTTTGAGGGGGTTCTTAACTACGCACGATCAGGAGAAGTTTTCTATAGAAAATCGGATTTCTATTCGGATCCGGAAGGTTTGGCACAACAAATTATTGATCTATTCGTGGATCCGATAATCATTTGATGAATTTGATGAATTTTTTAATCATGAATAAACTACTTATTGTATCAATATTGCATGTTTGATCACTAGCTAGAATTGGGTTGAACTATTTCGATGTAAGTTTATTACCTCTTATATATTATGCCATATGTGTACTATGAATTTGAATAATAGTATGTTAATTTGAATTGAATGATATTATTGTGTTGCACATACATCTTTCTCCCCCTTTTCTTCTTATTATAGAAAAAAAAAAATTTCAAATCTGGCTTGGTCAAACCAATTCAACCACAAAGCAAGTGTATTGCACTTTCTTTATGATTGGTCACTCTCTTGGGAGTTACATCTAATCCCAAAGCAAGTGTATTGCACTTGTCTTGTAATTACTTTGGGTTTGGCCAAACCCGGTGTGGCTAAGAATTTCCCCTTATTATATAAATGTGATTAGCTTAGTAGTATGATATAAATTGATAATTAATATGAGGGAATTCCACTTGTAATACAAAACTTTCACTAACTTTATACATTTAGTACTATGTTTTTTGAAAAAAAAAAATTAATAACATGATTTCACTCTCCTTGACACAATTCCTTTTTTCGTCTTCGTTACAAGGTCAAATTTCGTGTTCTTTATATGACTGAAAAGCTCTTGACGAGAGATTTCTAGCGGTACAAGGTTCATTTCATGAAGCGCAATAAACTATCAGCAGAAAATTAAAAAAGTTTCAAGATATTAATCAAAATTAAGTCATAATGTTCAAGGAATCATGATATAGGGAACATAAGTGACAAATAAATGTATCGAGAGGGTGAAATTATGGTATTAAATATATTTTTCGAAAATATAATACCGAATATATAAAGTAAGAAAAAATTTAATATGAAAAGTACAAATCGCTCTAATTTTTTTTTTTAGAAAACCGAAGGTAAATGACATTAATGATCAAGATCAGCAGCAATAAGCAAACAAATAGAATCCGATAAAACAGGAGTACCCCACGTAATAGAAAGAGCTAGCTTAGCAAGGGCATGAGCAACCCTAGGAGGCTTCCATGTCGATTTTTTGGGCCGATTAGAAAGTGAGCAGGAGTTACGAGCAAAAGACTCCTTAAATCTGGTATAGATCCTTGTTTCACCAGAATTCGATTATTGTACTTGGCCCACGAATACTAACCTTAGCTCAATACATGTTTGTTTCACCAGAAAGGCTAAGGCCCAATAAAATGGACCAAAAACCAGAAAATTATTAATATAAGTAAAGCCTTAATAAATATTTGAATGTTCGGCAACTTTGGAATCTCAATTCGAGCTAAAGTCGATAAGATTTAAAGTGAAAAAAAAATATATGCAAATACTAAGTAGTATTCAGACAAGCTAAATATCATCCGAATTTAGATTATTTAACAATAAAATTAAACTTGAACACCATTTCAATCTCAATAAAAAAAAAAAAAAAAAAAACCGAATCAAACTTAAAAAGTGTGTTGTTCAATACTATTCAACCTAGCCAATTTACACCCTTAGGCCGTCTACAACATTCCATGCATAAGTTAAATTATAAGGACCCATTTGGATTGATGGATTTGAGTTGGGTGGATTTGAAATCCCTTGTTAAATTCATCGTGCTATTTGGATACAAAATTAAATCCATTCATTTGAAATCATGGATTTTAGTCCAATGGATTTCAACCCAATTTTAAGTGGATTTGAAATTCCTCCTAAAACTAGTCATTTGAAATCCACTTAAAAAAATATCCACATTGCATATTTTCAAAAATTGCAATTTGATCCCAAATTTTCAAAAAATCTAGAATGCAATTCAATCCAGAATTTTTAAAAAATTAAAATTTGCAATTCGGCTACTATTTTCAGAAATTCGAATTGCACTTTTGGCCCCTATATTTTCAAAAATTGCAATTTTGACCCCAAATTTACAGTTCAGTCCAGAATTTAATAAATTCAAATTTCAATTCGAACCCGGATTTTCAGGAACAAAATTTGCACTTTTGGTCCCTCAATTTTTGAATATTGCAATTTTTACACTAGATTTTTGAAAAATCGAGAATTGCAATTCAATCCAGTATTTTAAGCAAAATAAATTTTCAATTCGGCCCCTGAGTTTCAGAAATTCAAATTTGCACTTTTGGTCCCTCAATTTTTTGAAATTACAATTTGACCCCGGATTTTTTAAAAACCAAGAATTGCGTTTCAGTTCAGAATTGTCATAAAATTAAAAAAAATCAATTTGGCCCCAGATTTTCAGAAATCCAAATTTACACTTTTGATCCCTCAATTTTTAGAAATTACAATTTGACCCTAAATATTTGAAAACCCCATAATTACAATTCAGTTTATTTCGGAAGATTTAAATTTTCATTTCGGCCCCTGATTTTCATAAATCCAAAATTTCACTTTTGGTCCCTTAATTTTAAAAAATTGCGATTTGACCCCATATTTCCGAAAAAATAAGAACTGCAATTCAGTCCATAATTTTCAGAAGATTAAAATTTTCAATTTGGCACCTGCTTTTAAAAAATCCAAATTTGCACTTTTGGTCCCTTAATTTTTAAAAATTGTCATTTGACCCCAGATTTCCCAAAAACCCTGAGTTCCAATCCAGTCCAAAATTTTCAGAAAATTAAGATTTTCAATTCGGCTCCAAATTTTCTGAAATTCGAATTTGCACTTTTTGTCCCTCAATTTTCAAAAATTATAATTTTGCCCCAAATCGATTTATTTGATTTTATCCCGAATCAACAACAAGAATTAATTGATAGAGCAAATTATAAGGCATGATTGAGAATTTCGAATAACACAAATGATATATACCAAACAATGGATTTCAAATAAATGGATTTGAAATCCTTTGGAAATTTTTTTTATCCAAACAAGAGATTGCAAATGAATGGATTTCAAATCATTGGAATTTCAAATTCATTCATCTGAAATCCCTCTTCATTTCAAATCCACCCATCCAAATGGGCCCTAAGAGTTTTGTTAAAATTATCACAAAAATTGATCTCCAAGAGCACATGTATAATTTGTGTTGTTAAAAATTATAGGTTTGTATAGCCAAATACAAATTGCTATTTGCAATTGTTTGCAGGAAAGTACAATAAATTATGCTGGGACAAAATTAAATTTCATACTAACTAAATTCAATTTCATACAAATTTGAATTGAAATTGTAAATTCAAATTTCATAATTGGAATGTCATTATAAGAAATTTGTCACTATTAACATTTAAGAAACCTCTTTAGCGATAATTAATGTTGTCACAATGATTTAGTGATAATATTTTGATTATTATTTTTGGGGAACGTTAAATGTCAATAATAAAAATTAATATTTTTTTAAAAAAACGTTTTTTATTATGAAATAAAATCAATTATTATTATAAATATATCATTATTATTTATATAAATTAATAATTTAAGTTATTTGTTAAAATATAAACTAGTTGTTGGAGTGCAGAGTAAAAAGTGAAAGTGTATAACAGTGTTCATTAGTTATATTTTAAGATAAAAGGCTGAAATTTAAGAATGCTGTTAGAGATGACCTTACTCAGGGTGAGTTTGGCCCAGCGATTGGAGCTCTTAGAATCACTTTTACATCTCTATTGTAATTTTTGAAGTGTTTGGCCCCGATTATAAAAATTACTTCTGTTCAATCGTGATTTTCATTGTGTTTGGCACCCCAAGATCATAATCACTTTTGGGATCCTCAGAAGCAAAAAATCAACTTATTTTAGAAGCAACTAAAGTGTTACTTTTACAAAAGCTATTATACAAAAGCAATTATTCTATAATTAATTATTATCATAATCAATTGTTACCAAAATCAATTTTAGTAAAATTAATTATCCTATAATTGCTTTTCGAATCGCTAGGCCAAACTCACCCTCAATCTAGAACGAAAGTATATAATATATACCTAATGTGATTAGACACTAGTAATTTTTTTATTTTAATAAATCTTAAACACCAATAATAAATGTCAAGAACCAACTCCTAACCTCGGGTTCTGTCAACCTCACAATGAACATTTTTCTTTTCCTATAAATGAACAAACAAAATTTCTACAACCATCTTCCAATGGGAAAAAAACGAGAATAATATTCTCAAATGATGAATAAAAAGAAATGGAAAAAAGCTCTGCACATAAGATTCTAAAAAAACATGATTTCATGCCTATGCAGAAATCTTACCCTTCGATTCTATTTTACCCCCTCACCCGTCTCAAAAGTCACCCACCGTAATTATTTCGTCATTAACAACTCGGCAATAGATTATTGTACTATATTTAGTGATGATAATTGATGAAGAAAAATTAAATGAGGATAAATCATAAAATATAATCATTTGAAGTACGTTCAATATTTTTCATTAGATATTCTATAATTCAAATATAACCTATTTAAGAAAATGAAAAAGGAATATATATATATATATATATAAATAACCCATCATTAATTCAAAAAAGAAAAAATCCTTTTCTTATCAATGTAACATGTTAAAAATTCTCACTATACATGTTTCAAGTTGTCAAACTTTCCATGTTTTAATATAATACTAAATTACAATGAAGAATTTTATTTGATTAAACAATCAATTAAGGAAATATATTTAATATATTTAATGATTAATATTTTTTTGGTTTTTCGATGATATTCAGTTTTTGGGCCTAGTTTAATCTCTTTAAAAATATGTCGGACACATAATGTTGGAACATTTGTCAATCGGGATTCGAACTTTGATTTGTCATTTTGCGGAGACAAGTATCTTCTACTAGATAAATCATAACGGTATTAGTTATTTTTATTTACCGTTATGGATGTAAATGAGCCGAATAGTTTCAATTCACGTATTGATCATTAATTTTATACCGGCCATAGATTGTTTTTTAGTTTGATTTGATTATAAAAGGAACTTACACGAGTATTTAACTATTTACTGGTAAATTAATTTGCAGTTGATTTAAAGTGCTTTAAACCATGATGTAATCAAAGTATCAAACAAAAAAAATTGATTTTAGTTTCAAGTAATTACAATATAGTATTTTTTTTCTTATTTCCCCCCTCTTTTTACGTATTATTTTGCAATGAAATAAAGAAGAAAACACATCAACTGTGTGCTATATATATACGCACGCACCCAATCGAAAGCCAATCGACATACCCCTTGGAAATCTTTTCTCTCAATTTCTCTTTCTTTTCTCTCTTTCTGTGTTTCAATTGCTTTGCCGGAAAATCACGTTACCTCAATAGAAATTGATCTCGGTTAAACAATTACCCATGGATTTCCGGTTAGGTAAAAAATTCACTTAATTTTTGATTAATTATTTCCAATTCTAAGTATTTGATGTGGGTTTTTAGTTTTGTTGCAGATCTGGTAATGCTATAGTGCAGAATTGTGAACCCGTGTCTAAAGATTCGAATTTTTTGGTTATTTGGTTGAATTTAGTGCGTATATGATTGAAACTTGAAGGCTTTTCATATGTAGCTGATGCATGACAAAATGGAAGGGAGTGTAAAATCAGGAGGTGTGATAAAGAAGAAAAGTTCATCAGGGTGTTTGATTATTAAAAAGAAAGGCGACAATAATAATTCAGGAGGAGGGTTTGGAGGTTTGAGCAGTAACCATAATACTAAGGAAAAAAAGAGGCCTAGATTAGTTGAGAGCGATTCGGGTTCGAGTGATGAGGATCAGTCCCTAGAGTTTATGAGAAGAAAAGTGAATGACAAGAGATTGCATAATGGCTCAATGGGGTATAAAAGAAGTGAGCTTGAGAGTAGGGAATATCATAGGAACAATGTTGGGATGGAGATTAGTGATGAGAGGAAGAGAAGTAGGTTGGATTTGTTTGAGTTCGATGAATACGATGAATTTGATGGGAAAAGGATGAGGAATGAGTATGTGGAGGATAGGTTTGAGATTGTTCCTCGTAAAGGTGGTAGGAATTTGAATGAATATGGTATTGAGTCTTCAAGTAGGAATTTTGTAGTAGATACAAGGAAGCAAGGTTCCTATTTTGACGGTTCTAGTAGTGGGAGGACTAGGGGGGTTGACCATAGAGGTTCTAAATACCAGGAGATGGTGAATGAGCCAATTAGGTTGCAGGGGAAGAATGGGGTGTTAAAGGTTATGGTGAATAAAAAGAAAAAAATGGGTTTGCCCTCTCAGTTTAAGAATATTGATCCTAGTCCTAGACAAGTTGAAGAAAGAAAAGGTTCTAGGTCTAGAGATGTTGTCAATAAAGACTTTTTGGCACCAAAGCCGGTTTATGCAGAAGGCTCAAAGCCACCTGAGAAACGAGGTTTGTCTGTTAACAAGGAGAAAAATGAGGTGAAAATGGAAAAAGTAAAGCCTTTGTTGAGTAAAGGCAACAAGGCAAAAGATTTGGAAATCGATGGTACTGATACGTCACTCAAGTTGGCACCACCAGGTATACAAATTTATAGCTCGAAGAAAAAGTTGAAAAGGGAAGCAGAAAGATCTTCACCTCCTGAAAATGTTACTCCTGTTAAAGGGAAAGAAGTTAAAGAAGGGAAAGGTAAACGTGGGTGTAGTACTGAAAAGCAGGTTTTACGTGAGAAGATAAGAGGAATGTTGGTTGAAGCTGGGTGGACTATTGACTATAGACCAAGAAAGAACAGAGACTACTTAGATGCTGTTTACATTAATCCTAGTGGAACTGCGTTTTGGTCGATCATTAAGGCTTATGATGCACTAAAAAAACAGTTGGGTGAAGACAATGATAAAAGTAAATTAGATATTGTCTCTCCCTCATTTGCTCCTATATCTGAAGATCTGATACATAAACTTACGAGACAGACCAAGAAGAAGATTGAAGAAGAAATGAAAAGGAAGAGAAAGGAGGGTGCCATGTCTAAGAGTGCTAAGAAGTCTGCTGTAACAGAGAGCTCAGACAGTGATCAGAGTGAGGAGAAACTCAGTTCATATGTTAAACAAAATCATAAGTCAAATAGAGGAAACTTGAGTGACGATGATTTAAGTGATGATTCGCGGAAAAGGAAGCCAAAGAAAGTTAGAGGTGAAAAAACTCCGTTTGCTTCCAATTCAAATGGCTTACAAGGTAGAACAAGTAAAGTGATTGGGAGATGCACCCTTTTGGTTCGTGGTTCCAACAAAGGTGAAAACTCTGAGTTTGATGGATATGTTCCTTATAGTGGAAAAAGAACTGTATTGGCTTGGCTAATTGATTCTGGGACAGCACAATTAAGTGAGAAAGTGCAGTATATGAACAGGAGAAGGACTCGAGTAATGTTGGAAGGTTGGGTAACTAGAGATGGGATACATTGTGGTTGCTGTAGTAAAATACTTACGGTTTCAAAGTTTGAGCTACATGCCGGAAGCAAATTACGTCAGCCGTTTCAAAATATGTTTCTGGAGTCTGGAGCTTCTCTTTTACAGTGTCAAATTGATGCCTGGAATAAGCAAGATGAGTCTTTTAGACAAGATTTCCATACTGTTGATGTTGATGGTGATGATCCTGATGATGATACTTGTGGCCTTTGTGGTGATGGAGGTGACTTAATATGCTGCGATAGCTGTCCATCGACTTTCCATCAGACCTGTTTGGGTATTCAGGTACTCATTGTATAATGTAATATGTATTTATTTGTTTTCTGGATTGATCTTTATCATTTTGTGCAAGTATATTTAGCACGTTGCATTTAGTTTTCTTGGTAATTGAGTTTATTGTTTCTTTTTGTAATTTGCAGATACTTCCTTCAGGTGATTGGCACTGTCCGAATTGTACATGCAAGTTTTGTGGGGATGCCAGTGGAAATGTGGCGGAAGAAGATGATAGTACTTTTGATGAACTTTTGAGATGCAGCTTCTGTGAGAAAAAATGTAATTGTTTTATGGTTTGAAGTTCTCCGTAGCTTCATTACTCGTTTCTTCTTGGGGACATATATATTGTTTTTGAAGATAGTTAAGCTGAAATCTTGTCCTTTTCTTTTGATAGATCACAAGTCATGCAGCGAGGAAGTGTATACTCTTCCTATGACTTCAAATGGTGCATCTTTCTGTGGGCTGAAGTGCCAAGAGGTATTAGCTTTTGTTTTGTTCTGGAATTTAATGGGTTGCACTGTGAAAATGTAATAGTTTTTATAAGTTGTTTGCTTGTTATCAAAGCCTGGGCCTAATAAACAAACAGAAATCATTTTAATTGCATGTGGTAGATGCAGTGTATTGGTTATGCATGTTAGCATTCTTATAAATGTGGTGCATTTCTTGGTTGGATACAAGTTAGATAAAACAGGAAGAGGACAGTTGATGTAATCATGCGGTTGTTTGATCGAAATGCAGTAGTTCCGAAATGGCATAGCCTCATATTTATGGGAGGAATAATATTTCCTGTATTTTTTGTTCATGAATCATGGATACTAGTATGACTTGCAGTCATGAGTCATCATTCTATTTATAGGAGGAAGAATAAGAATTGTTGCGGTCATATTTATACCTTGGTTGTATAACTCGATGGACTCTTTAGATCATTCAGGTTAGTTAGAATTGTTTAATTAGCTTCCATAGCTGGTACTTGCCTATGGTTAGATAAATGTGTTTTTATGTTAAATGAGTTGACTAAAGTATCAAATAACTAGAGAAAGTGTCTTTAAAAATCAAAAGGCTTGGGGAAGCTGAACAAAAAAATCAAATGCCACCAGTTACATTTGCATCCCATTCCCAAGTACTTTGGTAGTTTGGTTCTTACTTCTGCTCATACTTTCGTGGTTCTACAGCTATGTGATCATTTACAAAAGATTCTTGGAGTCAAACATGAATTGGAAGCTGGATTTACGTGGTCTCTTATTCAACGAGCAGATGTGTCCGATACCTCTCACCGTGGATTTCATCAAAGGGTGGAATGCAACTCTAAGCTTGCTGTTGCATTATCAGTTATGGATGAGTGTTTTCTGCCAATCAATGACAGGAGGAGTGGGATTAATATGATGCATAATGTTGTCTATAACTGTGGGTAAGTATATTAAAAGTGTGATTTTCTTCTGCCTTCTTTGACTGTTACACCCAGGACTTGGTATATATCTTTCTAGCTGCTTGAGAATCTGTTCTTTCTGGTGTATATACAAAAATCTTGGATTACTTGGGGAGTCCATATTTTTTAATATTTGCAAGTGATGTGGTAATATAATCTGATTCGGCAACTAAATGAACCGAAATTCTCCTCGTAAGCAAGCTTCTTTCTTTATCATAGACTTTTATTTCGTGTAATGCTAAAGCTCTGAATTGAATAGAAAGTGTTAACATGTTTTACTCCATTACTTGTTTTAATGTAGTAGAGTTCCTGACATAATATTTCTCATTTTTTACATTTAGTTCATTATTTTGTCACCACTTTTGTTTTAACTTATCTTTTCTTTTCTTTTTTTGTAATGACACCCCCCCCTCTCTCTCTCTCTAACGCATTTGTATAATATTATATTATACATATGCTCATAATAAATTTATCACTTAGAACAGAATAACTAATTTTTCTTTGTCTAAATCTTTCAGATCAAATTTCAACCGGCTGAATTATCGTGGATTCTATACAGTAATTTTGGAGCGTGGTGATGAAATAATTTCTGCAGCATCTATTAGGTAAAGTAATGGTGATGATAATGCCTTTTCTATTCTCTACCAAACATGTATTTTGGTCAACATAATTGTTTGTTTTTCTTTCCAAATTTGTATTCGTCTCTGATCTATTTAACTTTGGTTGCTTACTGGTACTACCTTACTTCGTTTATTCTTATCTGTTTCTGGAATTAATCCTTTTTCACGGTTTTAGCTGTTATATGACTGACCTTAAAGTAAACTTAAACTTCTGTTTTTTAAGAAATTTAGTGAGAAGGAAATTTAAGAAGCTTATAATGTAGTTTCAAGAGCTATTTCTTGCGTTGCCTATTATTCAGCTAATGCTGTATTAATTCTGGAATTGGAAAATTAACTTCTGAATAGAAATCGAAAATGCTTAATGGAAATGGAAAATAAACTTGTTAAGAAACAAAAATAAAACTAAAAATCAAAGCGAGCGAAATTTGCGAACTAGTTTATCACTCAAGGTATGTATCTGTTGCATTAGTAGCCATTATCCCATTAGATTCTGTACGGATTCTTGTACATTTTTCTCTTATTGCTTGTTGATTTTACATTGTTTCAGTAAATTTTTGTTCTGCGCCCTTCTGATCTTGTATTGGTTTGGTTTTTAATTTATCAATACAGTTCGGTGGTTTATGGTCAAGCTGTTAATTTAATTGGATTTTTTTATTCTCTCATTAGGATACACGGAACCCGTCTAGCTGAGATGCCATTTATCGGGACTCGTGCGATCTATAGGCGGCAAGGGATGTGTAGGCGTCTTTTATCTGCAATTGAAACTGTAAGAATACTGAACTATATACTTATATACTACAGTTGATAAGTATGCATCACTTTTTGCTTTCTTTATAATTCTTATTCGCGTGCATCAGTTAATGCCTTTCTGGTCAGTCTTTTCTTTGAGCTCCTACAAATAATCTTGGCAATTTAGCAATATTTTTCTGACATTTTTACTAATCAACTTCTTGCAGGAATTAAGTTTTCTCAATGTTGAGCAATTGATTATTCCTGCCATATCAGAACATATGAACACGTGGACCACTGTTTTTGGTTTCCATCAACTTGAAGATGAGCTCAAGAAAGAAATAAAAACCATGAATATGTTAGTGTTTCCGGGGACAGATATGTTGCAGAAACTAATAGTCAAGCAAGAATCTCCCGATGGTGATTATTATATATTAAAATTATCATGTCGTTTTTTTATTTTCAACAAATTGCCTATAAATCTGTTTTTCTTTTCTATTCAATCTGAACTGTTATTTTGCATCTGAACTAGGCACTAAGGTCTCTGACTCGATGAAGAACCAACCTCATGAGTCATCTGCTTTGGGAGAAAAATCTGATATCGATTCACCTATGGAGCACAACAAACAAGTGATTGAAGATTCTGAAAAGTTCCATGAGAGTAAGACTAATGATGAAGTTAATGCTCTCGATTCTGGTTCTCCTGCACCATCTATCCCTTCAGATGACAATAAAGCAGCCAGTGTTTCATATGCGGAAAATGGATTGGTAGACCCTCCCATAGAGGATAACACAAACTCTTCCAAAACTGAAGCTCTTCCTCGTTTGGAGTCTATTCAAGATTCTTCTGATGAAATTTTAAATGCAGTTGAGGCCACTGGAAACAAAAGTCCTGTTTTAGAGAAAACAGAATTTGTAAATGTTGAGGGTAATGTGGATTCCCCTATGAAGATCTCTGAAGACTGCGAACCCCAAGTAATTGTAAATAACTGGCTCGATAAATTTCCTCCTGGATCTGTTAATGAAGCTCCTGATCATAGTACTGAAGATAAACTCAATGGAGAACCCATTGCGTCAACACCAGTTATCAAGGAGGAGGAACATTTAGTACAGCCTAACTC
The DNA here is from genome assembly GCA_038501285.1 of Penstemon eatonii. Taxonomy (NCBI): domain Eukaryota; kingdom Viridiplantae; phylum Streptophyta; class Magnoliopsida; order Lamiales; family Plantaginaceae; genus Penstemon; species Penstemon eatonii. The sequence continues at coordinate 71,322,293 of CM076715.1, forward strand.
AGACCTGATTCGGCATACTGTAGTTCCTGTAATCGAAAGTGAACTTCATTTGTCTAAAGAACCTTCCCCTTTTGCTAATAATGGTTCTTATCCAGAAGTTTTTGCAAATAATGCTGCTTATGTTGAAACGACGAATCAGAATGAAAATCAAAATCATGTCCCTATTGCTAATTTTCCTGATAGTGGGGAAGGTATCACAAGTTCTGAGGAAGATCAAGAGTTTGAAAACAAGCTTGTGAGTTCTGATGTCGTTCAAGAAACTGTTGATCCTGCCGAAACTGTAAAAACGAACCCTTCTGATGATTTGGTCAATGGAAAAGTTGATTCTTCAAATTCTTCTACTGAAGTTTTGGTGAGTTCTGATGTCGTTCAAGAAGCTGTTGGTCCCGCTGAAACTGATAAAACGAGCCCTTCTTCTGATTTGGTCAATGGAAAAGTTGATTCTCCTTTGGCTCAAAACACGACAGCCACTGACTGAATATGTCCGTGTTGAAGATATAATGCTATTGGAGCCGTTTATAGGATCAAGTTGATTGGGTTTACAAAAGGGTATTTGGTCAATACCTTTCTTGGTTTTCGAGGTATTATGCAAAAATTTAGGAAAAATAGTGATAGGATTGCCTTATATCATATTTGAAGTTCCTGTCTAACTGGTGCATACATTTCTCCGTTTGACAAGGATCGCCGAGCAGGTTATCTGCCCACCTTGCCATTAAAATGTGATATAATTAGAAAAACGTTTCAATCGCAGCATTGTGTGGCTTAGGCAACAAATTTTGCGAATTCTGCAGACTCTTTTAGCTTACTTTATATGTGTAGTTTTATATGTGTAGTTTTTACTTTATATGTGTATTTTTTTTAATATAATATATTTTTGGAGACTACCATTGCTATCAATGCAAAAGCAGCAGGTGGTTTGGGGATATTTAAAATTTATTGTATGATTCGACTATAGATAATGAATGCACACATGATATGTTATTCTAGGACATAAATAAATTATACTCCCTCCGTCCTAAAGATTTTTATCCCTTTAGGTTAGGTTTGGCTCCGTCCCAAAGATTTTTATCCCTTTAGTTTTAGACAATTTGTTAAAAAAGTAAATTTTTGAAATTTTTTGAGAGAGAAAGGGAGTCATATTTTGAGATGTCTCAAAATAAAAATGGAATCAAGAAAAGTGGGGACGGAATGAGTATGTAGAAAGTAGATACACATGTAACTTAATAAATTGATCAATAGTTAAGTTCATTAGTAGTGTATCATTGACAAGTAACAACAACAAACAACAATAATTATAATAAGATAAATAGCACTTTTGGTCATTCTTATGGGTAAATTTTTGTGCATTCGTTGGGTTTTTTGTACTTTGCATCCTCGAAACATGGGAAATAGGCACTTTGTACCCCCGAAACTTAGATTAAGCATTTTGCACCCTCGAAATATGAAAAATGCAGCACTATACACTCTCATTTATTTTCAAGGGCAAAATAGGTAATTCAATAGTATTGACACTACCCTCAAAACATGAGAATTTCGTACTTTGTACCCCAAAATAAAATTAGCACTTGACACCCTCTATTTAAGAAGAAATCAGCAAATTCCACCCCCGAAACATAATAAATTGGCACTTTGCACGCCAAAACACAAAATTAACACTTAACACTCTCAATTTTAAAAAACCCAAACCCCTCGTTTCTTTCGTCAAAGTTGACCATCGGAGTGAAAAAAATCTAAGGCAAAATAGGAAATTCATTTTTTTACTTAAGTTTTGCAAAATACAATTTATAAATACTCGAATACTCATTTCCCTCTTCATCTTTCTTTCAACAATATAATCATAAATAACTAAATAAAGTACAAGTAAACTTCTCGAAGACCCATTGTCTACTTCAACATATCAAAGACCCCATAAATAATTACCTATTTTGCCTTAAAAAAATTCACCTTAACGGTCAACTTTGCCGGAAAAAATGAGGGGTTTGAGTTTTTTTTTTAATTTGAGGGTGTTAAGTGCTAATTTTATATTTTGGGGTGCAAAGTGTCCATTTATTGTGTTTCGGGGGTGCAGGTTGTGAATTTGTTCTTAATTTGGGAGTGTTAAGTGCTAATTTTTTTTTTTTTTGGTGGGGGGTGGGGACAAAGTGCCAAAGATTTACAATAGAATTACCTATTTTTCCCTTGAATTTTTGCTTGAAAGTAAACGAGGGTTCAAAGTGCTGCATTTTTCATATTTCAAGGGTGCAAAGTGCTAAATCTAAGTTTTGAGGGTGCAAAGTCCTATTTCCCATGTTTTGGGGGTGCAACGTGCAAAAAATCCACATTTGTTCTTCTTAAATTTTTCGTAATCTAGTTTAACACATTCGTTCTTCTTAAACTTTTTTATAGCAAATTCGTCCTCCTTATCAATGTAATGTAACATAGTCGTCCTTCTTAAATTCAAAATACATTCAATTTTCGTCCATTTTAGGATGTATTTTGGTACCAAATGATATGTTTTGGATTTACGATGGACGAATATATTATATTACATTAATAGAGGGATATATTTGTTACGAAAAATTTAAAAGGGACGAATGTTTGGATAAGAGAAACCAACTTGCTATGAAAAATTTAAGAGCAAAAAATTATCCATATCATGTAAACGCATTGACCTAGTTATACTTTTCAAATTATTTATTTAGATTAAAGCATTAAGACGTAACTCACCGGTCTTGGTACTTATTTTTCAGGCATAACATGTAAACGCATTGACCTAGCTATACTTTTCAAATTATTTATTTAGATTAAAGCATTAAGTCTCGGTTTATTTGGGTTTTTATGGAGTGTTTTTACACTATCAACAAACTAAAGTCGTAGAAACTCAAACTAATAACTCTAATTCCTCCTATTATTAACTTTTTACATAGTGATCTTTTGTATTTATTTTCCCACGTTTGTTTCCACTATGAATTATTTATTTCAATTTGGTCATTTATAAGATGTCTTTCACAATTTTACTTATGGTATTACACTTTAGCCCCTCTTAAAAAAATTTGTATCAATTTAGTCTCTCATAAAACTATTTTTTATCAATTTAATCCTTTATAAATCTATTTTGACACTTTAGTTAACCTTGGACCACCTGAAAATGACCAAAATAAAATAAATAATTTATAATAAGGACTAACTAGAGAAAAAAAAACACAAGAATGATCACTTATATTAATAATTAATGATAAGATAAACCATTAATGGTGTTTCCTCTCATCAATATGTACGAGAATCAAGAAAATCTAAAATAAAACATTCAAATTTTTAAAGGGCAAATTTGTAAAAATCGTCCTAAAATAATCACTGATTTTGGATTTTTGTCCCAAACTATTTAATTTGGCGAATTTCGTCCCGTAATTTAATATTTTTTTGGAATATCGTCCCACCATAATTATAAGACGGAATTGCGCATTTGCCGATGATTTATCACATGGCTACTTAAGGGTCATGACATGGTAAATTTTAAAATGAATAATTATATAATATTGCAGAGTTCGTCCCAAATTAATTACAAAATTGAACGTCATTTTCATTAACTTAGAAATTTAATATTGGGACTAAATTCATACAAAATGGTAAATTATGGGACGAAATTTGGCGAGTTGATATAGTTTGAGACGAAAAATCAAAATTAGTAATTAGTTTGGGACGATATTCCAAAAAAATATTAAAATTAAGGGACGAAATTCGCCAAGTTAAATAATTCGGAACGAAAATCCAAAATCAGTAATTAATTTGGAACGTTTTCTGTAATTTTACCTTTTTAAAGACATTCTCAAATTAAAGATCGTTTTATTAAAAAGATTCCATTTTAGTTAAAATATCATGAGTCGCTATTAAGTGTCAACGATTTAAGTTGAACTGTAAAACTAGATAAAATATATTCCTCTCCACCGAGCGCCACCCACAGCCACCAAGCGCCGCCGCTGCGTCTTTTACCGTGAATGGAGCTTTCAATTCCTCAACGTTCCCTCAGCTACTCCTTTTCACCCCAATCGCGTGTCGGTACACGATTTCATTTCTCAAAACCCTTTCTCCTCCCCGTACAAATTCAGCAGCGCAAGGTACACCTCTTCTCCACACATCTCACAACGCCTAAAATGAACTGCACAAGTCCTCGTGCTTTCGACACCAACAACGGCACGCCATCGGTTACGACAGCTCAGGGTAAAATAACAGTGAAGTTAATTTTAATTTCGTATATTTTTGTGTTTTATTGAGAATTGTTGGGACTTTCAGGAGGAAGAACTGGAGAGGTGAAGAGGGTCACGAAAGAGACAAATGTAAATGTGAAGATAAATCTGGATGGTAATGCTGTGGCTGAAAACAATACGGGGATTCCTTTTCTTGATCATATGTTAGATGTAAGTTTTAATTTATATTTTCTTCACTTTCATTATTTAGAGTCATGTCAAAAAATTGAATCTTTTCTCAAGTGTACTTTTGTTACATTTTTGATGTAAAATACACTGTTAAATAGTAGATACTGATAAGCTAGAATGGGGTTTTTTTTCCTTAGTAATTTTCATATTTTCTGATTTACATATGTGTCTGTGTTTATGTTAAAAAATTGAATCTTTTAAGTGTGATTCTGTTATGTTTCACAGAACCTGGTGATACATTTTTTTTGGCTGTTGAAAGGTTACTTTAATAAATACTTTCTCTTTTGCATGTTATTTGTAGAAGTTATTGGCATGCCGGATTCGATTTATGTAAAATGGGTTTTAATTGAGTGAATGTTGGGTAGGCAGCATCTTACTCTTTCTGGAGTAAAAAAATGTTTTATAGTTGTTTACCTTTTAACTCTAACATGCTTGAATGCTAATTTCATGTTTGTTACAGCAAATTGCCTCACATGGATTATTTGACGTATATGTGAAAGCCACTGGGGATATTCATATTGATGATCATCACACAAATGAAGATGTAGCCTTAGCAATTGGAACAGTAAGTTTCTAAGATGCATTTTATTGTTTTAGTTTAATTTTGTGTATCATTTTGAAGGATATTTAGACCAGATTCTGTTCTCTGCTGCTTTTTATGGTGTATATGTGATTATGTCCACCTCTCTGAAATTCCATCATGCTTCTTACGTGTTTACATCATGGAGGAATATAACACTTCTTACTCAAAATGTATAGTGTTAATATAACTTTTTTATGCAGGCTTTGTTGCAAGCACTTGGTGATAGGAAAGGAATTAACCGGTTTGGAGATTTCTCAGCTCCACTTGATGAAGCACTTGTGCACGTTTCATTGGTATGATGCCAGCAATAGACTCAGACCTTTTAAAAGCATATCTATAACTGGTTAAACAATGCAGAAACATCAGTTTTCTCTCTGTAATTCTTTGGGCTGAACTCTTATCTTCAAAAGAATTAGAACTAGTCGATTCAAATCAGCAAATGGATATGTATGCTATTCATCCGAGTCCCTGAATTCTATGATATAATATGAATGACAATGTGTTGCAGTTCTGTCTCACCAAAAACACGTTTGGGATATTGAAATGTTTTCTTTATATATTTCTTTTGTAGGATTTGTCCGGGAGGCCACATTTAGGTTATGATTTACGCATACCAACCGAGAGAGTTGGAAATTATGACACACAGGTACTCTGTGCTCTTACATCCATAAGTTGGCTCTTGTTCACAATTGTCATACGTTCGAGAATATGGTTACTATATTATCGTTCGAAAGAGTTTACCGCCAGTATGGTCCATATGATATAGCATTAGTTTTTTTCTGAACTGAACTTGTCTCGAGTCAATTGACTCCAGTTGAACATTTTGCTTATTTCAGTTGGTGGAGCACTTCTTTCAGTCCTTGGTCAACACTTCTGGAATGACACTCCACATACGTCAGGTAACATTTGGAAAATTATTGTTGCATTTGTACTAACTTAATATATTAAGAAAAAATCTGCCAGTTTACTGCTACCCTTTTAAGAGGAAAAAAATGAAATTATTTAGAGGTAAATGCAAAAATACCTTTGCTTTGCCTAATTAGCAAAACCCGTGTCCTTTTAATTAGCAAAAACCCCCCTATGTTTTATTAGCGAAAAATCCCATTTGAAATTCCTTCATAAATCATAGGGGAGTTATTGTCATAATTTTAAGTTAACGTGGAGGTTATTGTCATAATTTTAAGTTAACATGGGGGTTATTGTCAAATTTTTAAGTGAATTAAGCGTGTTTTCGCACCTTAAGGTCGGGGTATAATTGTCATTCTGGCTTGTGAGGGGTTTCTTTTGCTAATTTGCTAATTAGGCAAATCATTGCATTTCACTCAATTTATTTATGCTCCTAAATTATATGATTAGCATTTACCGATTCATATTTCTGAAAATGGTGGTCTGCAAATGCAAATTTATAGCTTGCTGGTAATAATTCTCACCACATTATTGAGGCAACCTTCAAGGCTTTTGCGAGGGCTCTTAGGCAAGCAACAGAATATGATCCTCGCCGTCGTGGAAGTATTCCCAGGTTTGCATTTGGGTCTCTTAGTAAATAAACAATTATATGTTGTGCTCCTGGAAATAGGTTGTTTATGATAAACTCAATAAGGTAATCTCTCTTTTTGCAGCTCAAAAGGCGTACTATCTCGCACTTAATATTTCAGAAGCCATGCCAGTGTTTGTGTAAGTATATTTTGATCTCACAAATTCTCGTTTTTCTTTTCTCAAAACGGGAACTAAAATAACGTTTTGCCTTGTCTATATCATCTCGTGCTTTTGCAGCCTTTCTCAGTGTTGTTGTATAAACCAGACAATGATCATACTCAGTGCTGTGGGTATATAAATAAGATATTGGACTTCCAATGAGCGGCGAGGACTATATTTGTTCAAGAGTTGTTGAGAAAAGTCGAGCGAACCTTTGCCCTATATCTATAACAACGATTTCTTCCCAAGTGTTTTTTTTTTTTTTATTGTCTGGATTTCCATTTAGCAGGTTCTGCATGGTAAAACCTCGTATAGATAGTTTTTGGCCTTGAAAGGTTGCAATGTTTGTCCAATTACTTTGCTAAGTTTCAACATATGTAACATTACGATTTTTTTTCTTCCTGTTGTATTATTATACATAAATGTCTCTGAAACACGTTATTTCCGAACATCATGTCCGTTTACAGCAGTATGTTGTCAATTCTATCGGTTCGCATTATTGAGAGCTAGTTGTGAATGGTAACACTAAGTTATTTGAATTAATTTCATAGGAATTTTGTTGTGGGAAATGTTGTTGGTTAAACTCTCATTCTTGATGTTAAGGAAGGTTCTTATGAAAACTGTCTTATTTGAACGATCTCGTCCCACTCAGTTTATCGCATGCAAATACTAGTATTTTGGATGGGCCAAATGCTGAACCAAAACAATTCAATGGCAAATGCGATCGTACATAACTACATAAATTACAGCAAAAAAGATTATCATTGTCACAAGTATTGAAAATATAACCTACAATATGGCTAAATAGGCCTCTTATTATGATGAACATGAAACACATATTATCAAAGTGAACAACAATCAGCATTATGACATTATGCTCGAAAAGAAAGAATCTGTTTATGCAATAAAACCGAGTCTAGATACATGAAGAAAAGGGTATATATATATATATATATATAGTGGACTATACATCAAAGTGTAAATGGAGCTCATGAACCTACTTAAAACATGTAAAAGGGTACCCCATATCATAAAGATTCTTCTGCAGTGGTTAGGTCATTTAATATCTCGGACTTAACCGACTCAGGAAGAGGTGCAGACGGTCCTGCTTTCGAGTAAAAGCTAGCAAGAGATCTAATAGCTTTCTCAAGCATAACATACGATTCCTGCACCAAGAAACCTCAAATATTATAAAACGGCTAAGCGAAAGGCTAAACACTTTCAATCGTTGATCTTAGTTCAACACTACTCGACTCATTATACTAGTTTGCTAATATAACCTTTATTTCGTAATATAAGTCTAATTTCCAACACTCATGAATTATTAGAACATAGCTCAACTAATATTTAATTTTCAAAAAACAAAAAGGTTCACCTCATTGACAACTGATTTTTGCCCCCTCCAACCATTCAAATAGTCTCGTATGGATTCCTTTGCGGCGTCAGCTGTCCTTCTAAACTTAGCATTATCCTTTGTATCTTCGTTAAGCGACTCACGAAGTGTTTTCACTACCTCTCTAACAGATTTTAAGTAAGCCTTTGGCAACACTTTCCCCGATTTCGTTTTCTCGTTAGGATCAAACAAGGAGTTTAAAGCCCCAATTAAACCCTCATCTTTAGTACCCTCCAAATCACTCGATTCTTCCTTAGCCAATGCTGGTAATAACCTTAACTCACAGTTCAAGAATGCAAGTACAGGAACTGCTAAAGTTCCTATAATAAATTGGCGACGACGAGGTAATGCTTCTTCTCGAGGAAGCATAGCATGGCAATTGGGTTGCAGTGAATCTGTTAAGTTGCCAAAAGGGTCATTCATATGCATATGCTAGGTTCTTCTCGAAATTCAACAATAATACATGAATTTCTTGAAAACAAAATATTTGTACCAATCTAATTCAACAACAAAAAAGAAACTATGGGACGAAAAATGTCACCAGTTTATATGAGTTCAAGGATAAACGAATGCAATTACGCTCATATCAAATAAATAATGTTACATTATCGATACAATAAAAAAGAGAAGTCATGTCGCACTCACAAAGTCGCGATTTCGAAACCGCTACACCAATTTCTTAACTTGCCTATTTTACACTTAACACCATAAATAATCTTCGCATATGATATTTATTAACTTCTATATCTTCTGCACAATCAAGCCTTTATTTAAAAAAAAAATCATCAATTCAATTTTTAAGATAAAAATGAACTTGATGGGAAAGATTATATAATGCAAATTGAAAAAAAATTACTCACAAGTTTTAATTTTTGCAGAGGATTTAGAAATGGCAAGAGGGGTCATTGTTCCTGCAGCAGAAAAAGCTGCCATAGTTGCTGCTTGAATTCTAAGAATCTCTATCAGAAGATTTTTCTTGACTCATACTAACAATAAGCATCAAAATTATATACACAAAAACCTGAGGAAAAGAAAAAAGTTTATTTATTATAAAATAAACGAAAACCCTGTATTATAAATACAGTTAAACACCTATCCATAGAATTAGAGCTTGTTTTACCTGAAGAGATTTCTTGTGCTTCCCAGAAAGACATCTTTTGTCCAATAAACGGTATCAATCAATTTTATCCATTGAGAGGCTCGGCAAATGGGCGGGTCGGGTCTGGTCGAAACGGGTCATTAATGGGTCTATGGTGGTGGATCGAAAATGGATAGGGTTGGCCCTTTAATCCTCATATTTTTTTTCTTAAAAAAAACCCACAAAAAATTGTTGTAACATGAGTTGAAAAATGAGAGTAATTGATGCCAAGATTTGAAAGAATAAAATTAACATGCAAATTATGAAATATTAATTACATGATTTGAAAATATAATTTTTATTATTCTCTTATAATTAAGAAATTTATATAAGAAATATAAAGGAATAAAAATATAAGAAATATATTGCGTAAAAATAAAATAAAAAAACCTTTTCGAAAGTGGATACTAAAATATTTTATTAGTCAAAGTGGTCATGAAATTGGTATAGAAAAGACGAACGATTTTAAGATTTTTCAATAATTTAATTTTTTTTCTTCGAAATAATGGGTTAGTAATTACAAAATAAGAAAAGTTGGGTCTAGGCCTTCAATTTTATGATAGCAAACAAGATATAATAGGATTTTCTTTTTGGAATTAAAGATATTAGCAAAGTTGCTTTTAAATTGGGCTCAATAATTAATTTTCTTTTGTTTTTTAAAGACTCATTAACTGACCCACTAGGAGACCCATTAATTATAAAGCTGGCCCAAGACCAACCCAACCCAACAAATATAAAAATTAATTGGTTGGGTCTGGACGGACCTGGAAGGATCACGGGCCAGCCCTCGGGTCCAGACCCATCTTGCCATGCCTAATGCAGGAGTAATTAAATGAAGCCTTGGGGTAAAAAGGTCTTTGTCTAAAAATGGGTATGTTTGTACCACTAATAAAACAAAGTAAAACATGGATCAGACTTGAATCGGATCGAGACCGCCACAAATTTGACTTCGATTTTTGTTTATTTCGTTCGAATCTGAACCGAGGTCGCTCGGATTCTTTAAATCAGGTGCCAAACATATCAAAATGTAAAGAGAAGAACGGGACAAGAACTAAGGCTGTGTTTGGATGAATTTTGGCCCGGTCTCGCGGGTTATGCGAGACCGAGCCAAAACCCTTTCAAATGAGTTTTCGTCAAACCAATAAAACCATAAAAAACCTATTCAAAAACTCAAACTCTTCAAACCTATAAAATATTGATTTGATACTTACCACCTACTTTTTCCTTCAAATTTCACTAAAAAAAAAATTGATTTGACACCTATCACCTACTTTTTCCCCTAAACCCCAACATCCAACCCAATCCAAGTGGGATTTTAACTTATTTTAACCACAAAACCCAAAAGCTAAAACTCATGAATTTAGGCAGCCGCAATATCCGTTTTCCAAACCCAATCCAAGTGTTAGATTCGAATATCTAATGAATTGGATTGGATTAGATTCAAATTCGCTTTATTTAATTCGAACGCTGAATTATCTTAATCGAATCGGATTCATCTAATTCTAATCAAATTTATATCATAATAAATCGAATTAAATTTACCCCATTGGCAGCCCTAGATAAAACATTCACTAAGCTTGTATTTGAGGCTTTTCTGAAAGTGGTTTCATAACTAAATTGAGGTTTAGTAAATTTCTCGGTTTAGATAATGTTGTTTGTTCGAGTGTTTTAAATGACATTAATAGTAAGTATATGTTTAAAAAAAAAAGTCTTTTGAGGGATTATAGAAAGAAGAGAAATAATGTAAGAAATATGTTACTTTATATCAAATGTGAAATAAATTTTTGTATAGTTATTTTTAAAGACAAAAGTTATTTGTAAGATGAGATAGTTTTGAAAATTGAGAAATGATAAACTCATTTATGAAAGGGAAAGAAGTTGCATTGATTTTCCAGAGAAACAAACATATTCTAAACCTCTACAAACACATCTCTTAAAAAGAATTGTGCAAATTATTACTTGATTAAGGCTTATTATAATAGCATTTTGGATATAAATATTTTGAGGACATGTTCTTATTACCATCGTTTATAAGATGGTTGGGTGGCAAAGTGAGAAAACGTTCAAAAGTTAGGCGATAAAGTGAAAAAATACCAAAGTCACAGCATAAAAAATGGACAAATATTATGTTATATTATAGCTTCTTGCATCTTAAGATGGCTGTCTGAGATGTTTTTATAGTTGAAGGTGTTAAGTGGAAACTGACAAAGGCTAGGGGGCAAAATGAAATTTTCCCAAAAAAATTAAACATTTGTCACCCAACCTTTAAACATTTTTGCACTTTGCCACCCAACTTTTTAATCTAAAAGGTAGTGATCTCACAAAGATTAGGGGACAAAGTGGAATTCTCCCTACTTTTTAATTGAAGGTTTCCATATGAAGCTTCCGAGTCCGAGCGACTTTGAAATGACATGAAATCATTTGGCATGTTCAGTAATTTTCAACTCCATATTTGTTTCCAGTAATCTCATTTATGAAACATTTTAACAAGATTGGATCGATTGAGTCTCTTTCATTTTTTTTGAGTCTCTTTATTGAGTAACTTATGTTTTGTACTCGTACGTATTTCGCTTTTTGGAATATCATAAAACCACACTATTTTTCTTAATTTGCTTTTTTTCCCCCTCACATGTGAATCAATTGAGATCCTTTGCGTCATACCTAAAGAGATTAAAAATGTTGAGATGAGATTGTTGCAGACAAAAGAGCTTCAGGTTCTTCCCACTTTTTATACCAAAAAACAAGTCAAATAATAAAGCAACGAAAAATACTACAAACTATCCCTAATTTGAGCTCCATATATTGTCTTCACTTCCCTAGAAAGAGACAGGAAAAAATTATTCTTAACCATATCGAAAGTCGAAGTTACACAAAAGAAACAGTTGTCGTTCTGAGGGGCAGACTTGAATAAATCATTCAACCTCATACGTTGCTAATTGATGAGATCGAGCGCAAGGTATCATTGGCGATTTAGAATGCAATTGCATGAACATCTATAGAGTATAACTTTAGAGGAATTGTAGAAGAACACAATTTTCTGCATTTCTTTTCTCATAATACATGAAATACATATGGATAATTCCCTCAACAACTAAGAAAAATAAATAAACTAGATCTGCTCTCGACTTAGACATGGTTTCATCACTAGTGCTTCACTGTTAAGAATTTCTTCAGGCAGCAACACCCGAAAAACAGCATAGTGATGATTTAAGCTTCTCTCTCCTTGTAATCTATGAACGCTTCCCAGCGCACCATCGTTTGGATTCGGAAAGGCATAAAATACACGTTTGATTCTCTGATGCACAATTGCCATCGCACACCTAAAATCAGAGTACATGGACAAAGACAAACTCAATGAAAGACTTGACTAAAGCATAACTATAAACACACACACATACATGCATCAGTAGTCATATAATAAAGAACTCACATAATGCATGGTTCCCACACAAAGTAGATGTCGTAGCCAGTACATAAATAAGGTCTGGTTGAGTCACAATGAAGACCATTTCCGTTACACTCCGTACTCTCACCACTCTTAACCTGAAAAATACATTGTTAGAACCTTGGAACTACGTTAAAGAAACTTCAGGCTCAGATAGAATAGATCTGAAATTCATAAATATAAACTTGCATCAAAAGATTGAACTTAACCTACACATCTTATTACATACATTTATAAATCTACCTCTCTATAAACATACCTCCACTTTAAGTTTCTACTTATAAGGTTTACATTTGTCGAAAAACATAAGCTGTTTTTAAGCAAGCTGTTAGATTGCATGATGCTCTGACCAAAATGAATTATGACCAACTCTCATGCACATTGCAAGGATGTAAAATGCATAAGAAGAAAAGGATCTTACATATGTATTGATCTTTTGTCTTTTTATGGGAGATCCTGTTGGAGAAGACACCTTGTAATCCTCTTCACAAAACTCTGCACTTTGTCCATTCACAGGAAAAAGATGTCTATCCCTTGCAGCAGAATTTTCGATTGCTACAATCGCAGCATGTTGTAGTGGGTGCCAAGAATCAGAACTTAAATTTAATTGTTGCTCAAGCCACCCCCAAGGATTTAAGCATGAGACATTATCAAAAGATTTATTTTTCAAATGCAAAGTTGGATTTTTTTCCATTTTACTGGCCTTGTATTGTGGGGTAACGCCGTTCTTGAGAGCATTGCAGGAGAGGACCACCTGGTCACATGAGCTAGCAATAACCTCTCTGATTGAAGGATCTACTATAACGGCAGCATTGACCACCTGTCGAGGAGAACCAACTCATAACTGGCGAAAAATAGAGATTGCAGGATTTTAAAATAAAACAAGGAAATGATAGGGCACCATATGTTCATTTGAGATTCCTAACTTAGCAGGCTAAATTTGCTAGTCACCCTTTTACATAGATCCTACTTTGTTCAACTGATACACGTTAAAAATATTCAAAAAAACAACCGAGATACCTGGAATTTTTAAAATAAGATATTAATGTCATCTCATTTCTCGGACCACCAATGACATTGGACTTAAACGTCTGTTGTAAGTTCATATTTTCATATTTTTTAGTAATAAATTAAAACCAATTTTAATTGAAACCATGATGAATAAATATCAAATGTAATTTCATCATAATAACAGAGAGATTATACTTTAGATTCTATAAGAACGATATAGGCTGTTTGCCTATATAATGCAGAATATATTGAGCATTGAGTTATTACCGAAGTACCAGATATCGCCTGACGAACTGCAAGTTTCATGAACTTGCAAATTGATAATGAATCCTCTTCATTAAATCCAGTTATTCCTTCAATATTACTGCAATAGGAAGAAAATCAGAACTTTGAAATTATGTCAAGTCACTATACAAATGATATTCTCAAACTCACTAGGTGGGCGGATGAAAGGAAGTTGGCCAAAACTTGCATTGTTCTTCCCATTCTTCTTTAGTTGATGCATCATATTTGCATACCTGAATCAAATATCTCAGGGTAAGGTAACCATATAACATGAAGACTATGTCTAACAAACAATAAAAGCATGGACTAATTATTATAATTTATCAGTGCAACACCAAAAAAGACAAAGGAAAGCTTGTTTAATAGAGCATAAGCTTTACAATGAAACTAGTTCAAGCCCTCAACCATGCCATTAAGCAATTTCAAACATAATAAAGAAATGAGGACAATGATCTACCAAATTCTGATAATTTCATTCAAAAGAAAGGAAAAAGGAGTTCAGGTAAATTTTAACGTATATGATAACTTTCAGTGTGAACATTAGACTATAATATTAACAAATCAGAAATCATTAAGCCAGTAAACTTTTGGAGAAATAGATCAAAGTGAAATAGAGATATTGCCAGAAAATAGTGTATATATTTGTTTATCAGCACGCATGAATCTCTTCCGAGAAAAAATACTTATTGACACTGCAGAATTTCAGAAAGAAGGAAAAGACATCTATGGAAAAGTGACAAACAACATCATACGTTTCAGGAATATTACTTTGATGTAGCAGAACCTACCATTATATTCACATAAAACAAATTGACATTATAATGCAATTGCAGATCCTCATACGTTCAAAGAGAAATACTTTAGAGGAGAAGGCTTCTATGTCTAGAGAGCATTGTACGTCTTCCTAACGAACCAAAAAGGGTTACACCAATTTCTCTTTTCAAATAACTAAGAGGGGGTTAAACCTGGGCTAATATAAGTCAAGGGAGGCAAAGAATTAGCAATAAAAACAAATTAGTCAAGTACTATGTATGTCCAATGAATTTTTGCTCATTTTACCATTGTTAGGTAGTCCACTTAACCTTATCTAAAGTGTTACTATGAAGAAATTAGTTTATTTAAAGAATAATTTCATAATATTAAATAACATTAAATGCATGAAATTTGAAAGGTCCAAATGAAAAATGCAAAAGAAAACAAATTGATATCATAATGTAGCAAAAAGATCAAAAAAATGTGATGCACAAATAATGGTTCTTCTGTTTATTGCTATCTTTCATCGTACTACGGGGTATGGACCATAAATAAGTAGCAACTGCACCAGCAATATATTCTCCAAAAAACATCATGGGGAAGTATTATGATGTCAAAGCTATGCAAATGTGCAGAGTTCAGGCAAACATGAGGAGCACATAGTGCTGATATAGATAAACCAAATTAAGAGCTGAAAGCCTTGAAGATAAAACAATAACCCACTTTTGTGGTGAAAGTACTCAACTGGTACGTATTCACAAGCTCCAGCACACCCTCTTGCACGTCGTTGGACTCACCATCACTTTCAGAAGCCATGCATAAGATCAGATATAATTGACTTTTCCCTGTTAGATAAACCAGCTGTCATTATCAAAACAAAGGCATATAACATTTACTTCACTCGCTTTAATCAATTTTTTGCAAGTGCAAAAATAGAAATACTTGAGCACATAACAAAGTTCGAATACACATAAGCAGAAAACTGAAAAGAGCAGTGTGTAACCTCCATCAAGGCATTTCTTGCGTATCCGCTTCACATGGCGAAGATTTTCTAGAGGTGCTATATGATTTAACCTCCTAACAACAACATCAAAAAGAAATATAGTTTATGTCGACTAAGAACAAATTTCTATAATATTTATACAACAAAAGAGCAGATACCTCACTAAAGTGTTGGCATGCTTAGGTTCAATTTCAGCCGCAATGACATTCACTGCATAAAGAATATAAACTTGTAACTAGGGCAAACAAAAAAATAGAAGAGTATTGAAATTCGAAAACCAAGAAACATATACCGGTAGTTTGGAGGTGAGGAAGTTGTGGAGGTTTTTCTGGAATGTGAATGATTTCCCAGCACACTGATGAATCTAAAGCTGTTACTTCGTCATTGCAATTCATTATTGCTATAATTCTTATTTGTTGATTTTGAGGTTGCTGCGGTGTTTCTTTCTACTCTCTAACCCTGTAAAAAGGAGAGATTATAATTGAGCTCAATTAGGCTCAGACAAGTTTTCCTCCACAGGGTCAGGCGGCTAAAAGCACAGGAAATATTTAGGCGTATTGATTTTCTTTTCTAGTCAGATTCGCACAAGTGTGTCAGCTTAAACGCTTCTGATTTTAAGCTTTAAATGGATATCCTCACTATTTCAACAACTAGTGCCTTTAATATTAGTTTATTGCTTATTGATCAATATAGAAACTTTATTGGTCACTGGAAGTATGTTAAGGTTTAAATATATGGTAAAGAAAACATTGTGGGAATGAAATAAAATATGGTAAATTATGATGACTGATAGGGATACGGCGATACGATATGATATAGACAACACAAATTTTCAGAACTCATTATACGGACATAAAAATATAATTATATATTATGCATAATTAATAGATCATTTTATAAAGTCACAAAAAACAAAAGAAACCATAAACATGCATAAAAATTATAAAATAAGGCATCATTTCACCATTAAATTAGCTGCCATTGCACATTAATGAAATTATTTTATGTCATTGTCCTGCATAAAGTAATTGCAAGGGGGTGCCAGTAATTGGTGCAATTAGGTTCCATTAAATTGATAATTGTGTGCTTCAGTGATAAAATATTGAGCTAACCAAACATTATTTAGGCCTCCACTATTTAATAGTGAATGGGTATGTTGTGAATCGAATGATACCCAAGAGTTATCTAGCAATACAATTCCAACTAAACATCACGCCTATTGTTTGGTTTTTCATTAATTTCATCAATAGATAGGACATGCTCAAATTTCCAGCGTCAAGCAAATAGATTGGCAATTCCTAAAATAACAACAGCTTATTCATTGTACAAGTGAACATATATATTAGCATCAAGCTTGAGTAAACGATAGCATTCACAAGTTTGTAAGTTTGTGTGACATTTCATCAAACACGTAATATGCAGTAGCATACATGTTCCAACTAAAGCAATTTATAAGAAGAAAAAATCACCGGAACTACGAAACACAATATGCAGTAAACATTCCAGCTTTGCTTAACAAAAAATTTCATAGAAGAACTCAAGTCATCAAATAAAACCTTAATAACTTATATTCTATTTTCTTTATAATAGTATAACTCTACAACATAGATTGATAAAATCGACAAAATATGTTGTAGCCGTGAGTTAAAGTCCAGATAGTACAACGGATGTCATCAACCTAATACAAAAGGGTTCAAAATGCAATAAACCAGTCGCATATCTGTAATTCCTCAAACTTTTAGATTTACATTCAATTTTAGCCAGTGTATAAGAAGTTGAACCTATTACAGAAACAACAAAAGCAATGCTATTATAGCAGCATCAAAATCACTCAAAAGTAAATAATAGCAGCGCAAAATCAGAACTTTTACCTTGAGGGAGGCGTCGACGTTGTATTTCCGGCGGTTTAGCCCTGAGTTTATTTATTGGGCTTGATTCTTTGGATTTTAATTTAACTGAATAATAATTTATTTCTTAGGGTTGACTAAATGTTACTTGATCTTCATTGGTTATTTGGGTCATTTTGATTTTTTTATGAATGGGTTATTGGGCTTTTTGCAGCGTGAAGAAAAAAGAAACTCTCTTTTTTTTTGGTAATTTACACTCAGATCTCATGAGGTTTAGTCAAAATACAAGGAA
Organism: Penstemon eatonii; assembly: GCA_038501285.1. Classification (NCBI taxonomy): domain Eukaryota; kingdom Viridiplantae; phylum Streptophyta; class Magnoliopsida; order Lamiales; family Plantaginaceae; genus Penstemon; species Penstemon eatonii. The sequence continues at coordinate 71,340,150 of CM076715.1, forward strand.
CCCCTGTAGTTTCAAAAATTACAACGACACTCCTTATAAGGTGTTTTTTGTAAACATTTTTACAAGTTGTAAGGGATGTTCTTGTAAGACTTGTTAAACCGCAGGGGGTATCCTTGTAATTTCTAAAACTACAGGGAATTTCTTGTAATAAAACTAAACCTCAGGGGTCTGAATGTAAATCACTTTTTTTTTCCTAGGTTAGTTAATGGGATGTTTTAGTTTTAGTATTTTTTGAACTCGGAATTAAGTTAATCGTTTTGAAAGCCTAGATTTTCTAATTTTTTTTGATAAATCAAGAAAGACTAGATTTTATTTCCTAAAGAACACACGAAGTTATGCAATTATCATCAATATAAAACTTTCCCCAAAATTTAAAGATGAAAGGCATGTTCCATTTCGCTATTAATACTAAATTAAGCTCAAACGTAATTTACAATTGAGTGTAATTATAAAAAAAAAATTTGTAGTGTATCGTCAAGTTGGGAAAGAAGGTAACTTTTTGAAGAATTCAGAGATATTTGACTCGATGATCAAAGTGACTTAAATTTTGTGATTTATAACCTTTTCTTTTTAATAATTGTAGCTCACAACTTTGGTTCTAGAATTTTCATAACGGGTAAGTCACAGTTTTAAACAATACTTTTCGTAAAGTATAAATGGCGTCATATTACATTAATGTCATCTTATCATAAATTTATTCAAGTACAATTAAATTACATAAAAAAATAACTATCAAACTAGTATTAAAACTAGAAGAAAAGTCACTTTGATGAATCAAAGCCTTCTTGTTGCATTCCGTTTAATTTCGTTATTTCTAGGGGTGTTTATAAACCCGTCCCACCCGCCCAACCCGCCCGACCCGCTCCAACCCGCCCGCAACCCGTCGGTTTTATTTTTAAAATAATCAACTACGGGTTGGTAATTTGTTAACCCGCACCTTATGGGTCGGGTGACGGGTTTGGTGGTTAAAATACCGACCCACCCGCAACCCGCACTTAATCATCCTTGATGTACTATTTATTAGTTGTTTAGTAAAATTTTGAAATAAATTACATTTATTAACAAATGAATAAGAACAAATAAACAAACTTTCTTAAAGTTTTTTGTTTATATTAATGTTAGTGGTACGTATATGTTAGTACATTTTTTCCTAAAGAGTTTGTTGTTGGAAAAGTCGAGAAGAAACTTCACTAATTTGTAATTATTTGTAATGTTTGAGTGATGATTTGTAATGAATTCTTTTGTGGGGACTTGTAATATTATTTTTGGTAGAGACTGTTGATTTAATTAGTAAGAAATCGTTGCCTATATTCTAGTTTTGTATTTTTTGCTTCTTGAATTTAATCTCAAATGTAGGTGAACATATTTGATACATCTTAATTGCTGTTTGAGGAACTTAAAATTATATGCTTAATTATGTATATTTAATATGTCAAGATTTTATGACATTGTTTTCGTTCAACCCGCCAACCCGACCGCCACCCGCCCGCACCCATTCCACCCGAATCGAGCGGTTTTGGAAAATAACAACGCGAGTGCGGTTTAAAAATTTGAAAACCCGCACGTGTTGGGTCGGGTTAATTTTTTCATGTAAACCCGAGCGCGTTCACCCCTAGTTATTTCAGTTGATATACAATTACAACTAAAGTCACAAGTTTTATATTTGCAAGGACCAAAATGCAATAAGCCAACTTGCTTTCATCCCGACACAAGCTTACGTCTCCGATGGTCTATATCAACGAACTCAACGGTACAAATTTCACAAATTGAAAGCCTAATTTTATATTTTCCGTCACAAAAAGGATATGGCAGGAGGCAACCCTCCCAAAACCCCTAACTCCGGCCACTCCAACCACCGTAAATCCGGCTGGGAACCATCCTCCTCCTCATCCGCCGCCGCCGCCGCCGCCGCCGCTCCAAAACCCAAACCCTCACCTAAACCCACCACCACCACCACCACCACCCCCCAACATAACAAAGATTTCATCCACAGATCCCCAATTACAAAGCTCAAGCCAAAGCCCGAATATCCATCTCCCAGACCCGGAAACCCTAGCCCCTTGTCCGGGCCTAGGCCCGTTTTGTCTTTTCCCGAGCCTCCTCCTCCCCCATCGTACGGATTCCACATGCTCGATCGCCGTAGCATAGTCTTGGCCGATGGATCCGTACGATCTTACTTCGCTTTATCCCCGGATTATGAGAATTTCAAACCTATGATCCGACCCGGTTTTAGGCCCGAATTCCTCCAATTCGGGCATGAAAGGCCTCCTTTCCCGATGAGGCCTGAATTTCTTGGTCCGGATGCGAGGACCCGTGATATGGAGTACTGGAATTCGTTGCCCCAGAAACGAAAACTTGGGGATGATGAGAGGGGAGGGAGGGATGATGGGTTTGAGAGGCAAAGGCAACAGCTTTTGCAGTATGGGAATGCGCCGGGGCCGGGTTCGAGTGTTGGGTATAATTTGGGAAAAGGTGAGGATGCGAGACCATCTAAGAACATGAGGATTCATGAGGCGATTGTAAGTAGGCTTAAACATAATGAGGTTGATCAGAGTTCGTTAAAGAAGGCATTTTTTCATTTTGTTAAGTTGGTTTTTGAGTCTGGTAACCAGAGAAAGACTTATTTGGCGGATGGGAAACAAGGGTCTCTGAAATGTCTTGCCTGCAGCAACAGGTCTGTTGATGATTTATGGTTATGAATACAATTGAAGTGCGGTATTGAATTTTACGTTTTCCTGTCTTATGTGATGTTAAATTTTGTACAGTGACTTTGTTCTGTGAGTGTGAGTTATGTGTTTGTCGACATTTTTTGGGTTCTTATAAATTGTTTATTCTTGCAAGTAATGAGATGTAGTGCAATAGCTGTAAATGGTTTAAGTAGTAGTAAAGTGGCAAAGAAGCTCTTTTGCAGGTAACAAGAATATAATAGTATGTGACATGTGATAGTTGAGTACTTTAGGAAATGTATTAAATTGAATTCACATACATGCAGCTCGATTCTAGTCAACGATAAAAGAGAGTTTATGGTTTACTTCTAAAACTACTGGTTTTATAGAAGGAAGGACTCTTATTAAAGAAAATATTTTTCAGATGTGATAATAATTCTTTGTTGCTTTCTCAAATATGCTCATTTATATGCAGGATGCCCTCATTTTCCTGTCAAAACTTACGTAGTTAGGTGGTTTTTTATATTTTTTAGGGTTAACCCATGTATTAATGATATGATGTTGTTAAAGGTGCACACCTCTTCTTGGATTGCAATAAATATGGCCACATAGATTGACGTGTGAAGCAGTGTTGCTTTTATAGACTAATTAAAGACTGATGTCTGATTTTCTATTGGCCATAAATGTACGGCAGCACTATATGTTTCCTATTTTGATGTGTAATTGGAACCTAGAGTTTAGATTGTCTTTGTCGACCGTTACACGAGTGCTAGAAATGGATAATCCTGGATGCTCAGGGTTGTTAACCAATCTTTTAATTTATGCTATAATGGGATACTCAAATGCCATTCCCTTGCCTGTAAATTTGTGGTCTGGCATTGGCACCGTAGTTATTAAAAGGGAGAGCATTCGCAAGAGTGAGTGCTTTGAATTTATGTGTCAATAGTTTTTGAATTTTATAATTATTATTGATATGTAATGAAAAATCTATACATGAACGCTGTACTCCAAGAAAGCTGGCACGTCGATCGTAGCCCCTGGAAGCCTTGTCGCCTTGCTGTAGCTTTATGCTATTAAAAATTTTGAATGGTACTGAGTGCCAATAGATGACTCCATCAATATTGGCATCCTGTTGCATCTCATTGGGCATGTTGAGATCTAAGACTTTCACAGCAGTGCATCACTATGATACTTATTACTCTTTTAGAGATGTGAAGGTGAAGACTTTGATGAAGTCTGTATTAGGAAAAAGAGTATCTATTGTATATTTAGTCTAGACAGACGTATAACAGCCCTTTATAGCACCGTACACACAATTGTGACAGAACTATGTGTAGTTTGGGTTACTGATGTGTATCACACATCAAGGTATGGGCTTTAGATGTTTGAGTTGCATGAACACTGACATGAAGAAGGCAGAACGCATGTGTTCTTTGTTATCTCGTGCCCACTTTAAAATGATACTGACCTTACCATGTCTGTAGCTGTACACATCTCTTTCATTGAACATGTAGGATATAGATTTCTTATAGATCGATTTGGTTGTGAATTTGGGGATTTGTTTTGATTTGTGCTATATGGAAGTTTACTAGTTGTTGACACACATAAAGTAACGTGTGTGAGAGTGAGACATTTGAATATGTAGCTCTACTCTTTTATCATATGCAGATGTCAGAATTACCTATTTTTGTTACTCTGGAGGTTTCTCTGATGCTTAGGAAGATTGCGGTGATTTTCTGATGCAGAATGTGTGGTTTTTAAATTTGGTTAACCTTGTTCAAGCTTTTGTTCTTTTTTAAAATCTCTTATTGAGATTTTGAAATGTGTTTGCTTATAGGTGCTGTAGTTGTTGGCTGCAGCTGATGGCTGGTAATAATGTATTACGTATATATAGTTGCACAAATCTTCATTTCACTACACTCTTTGGTGTGGAAAGGGATATATATAATTGGTCTTCTGTGATATACAGTTAAATATTTTGCGAATTAATTTAGTATGTTTATTTATTTATTTAGATTTAAACTCACATGCTTACTCTACAAAACTGGAATGATTCACATATTAGATAACAATGATGAGGTGTCTTCCATTTACACCATAGTGATGTGTAATTGATTTTATTAGTAAAACAACTGTTGCTTCTTAATTTAAGTTCACTAACGTGGAACTGCATTCACTTCTTATTTAGTTTACTAATCTGATTCTAACATGTCATGTAGATTTCTTGCTCTTGTTGGAGCTGTCCTTTTGACCCACTCTGGTCGATCTCTCCACATTCTGAAAATATCTGTTTTTTTCTTAGTTTTCATTTTTAAAATAGAGTTTAGGCTTCCAATTTTTGACAGTTCAAGTAGGGAAATGAATTGAAAATGGTCGCGGAACATATTTTAAGTTGGATTGTTCTCAAGTTCATACATTTACTCTTGTTCAATGTAGTGTTTAAGGAATCCCCATTCTTGGCCTCCTATTGTTATACTTGATATTTAGTACATTATCAGGGTGTTTCACTCCTAAAACCCTGTGAATTTAGAACATGCATGTTGTGGTAATTTTTTTTCTTTTAACATGGATGTTCTCTTTCAAGCTCACTCTTCAAAATGGTATGAATTTCATGTGTCTTCTGATCCTTGATGATTTCCAAACTTCTATACCCCCTTGATCTTCATTGGCTCCATCGGCATTGCTGATACAATAAAGCAGTTGTTTCATTAACTTTTCCTTACCCACTCTTGCTTTGCTTAATCTGTTTGCGGCAAATGGTGTGTTCCGCTTTGATGTATTATATTGAGCCAAATATCAAAACTTGTTGGAGATGGCCGGGGTGGGGGGGGGGGGGTGGGGGCTGCAGGCTGCGGGGTGGGCAGAAAAGTGATCTCCAGTTGGTGGGGCTCGGGGGCGGGGTGGGCACCGGGGTCGCGTCTGTTTAATCTTTAAGTCAGGGAACGCCACTTTTAAATAAGAAAAATTAGTTATTTAAATAGATAATTAATAAAATTAAAATATCCTCCTAAATTACATTTAATTTGTAGAATTGATGATTTAAATAAAATTTGTTTGTATATTTATTGTAGTCACTAATTTTTAATTGAATTATTTAATATAATAAAATTTAATTTTTTTAAATTAAAATCATTAATAATTTATTAGAATTGTAATTAAATTTATTTATGGACAAATCACTAATAAATAAATTCAATATTTTATTTTAATTTTTTATTGTAATTAAAAATTTAATCATTTAATTACAATATTGGTGGTGACTATATATTTTTAAAAATATCGAATTAGTAAAATATAATTAAACACTTAGACAAACAATTTAAACTAATAATTAATTAATAAAATGTTTAAATACATACTAAAATTAACAAGATAAGTAAATTCAAACAATTACATTCATTATTACCCGTATTTTGCATACACGTGGGCTATTAGGATTAAGTCTTTCTGAAGTCTACGGTTGATTTCCTTGCTCTCTCTAATTTCAATATTTAAAAATTACTAATAATTTAATTACAAGATGCAAATAATCATTAGTATTGCTAATAGTAATATTCAAAATAAAATTAAAACTATAATATTAATAGATGAGAGTGGGCAAAGGAAAAAAATGGAATTAATTCCATTCCGCAGCCCTGCCATTGGAGACGACCAGGCAGGGCTCGGGGTGGGGGCAGGGCCAGCCCCGGGGCTCCGGAGCCCCGAGCCCCCTCCCACCATTGGAGATGGCCTTAGAATGCAAGTATCTGGAACACTGTTAGAATGTGAGTAGTCTGGAACCTAACGGGTATATCTGGAGTAGGCAATTTATTTTTACCTGTAATATATCAATCATATTGGCAGTAGGATGTGGGTTGTGGCCAGTTCTTTTCTATTTTGTTTATCTTTTTTTTTCCCCTCTAATGATTTAGGTCTGGCTGAGTCTTATATGCTTCTCGTTATTGCCTTTCATTTTGTGTTTTACCTATAGTTTTTTTGTACTAAGCATTAGCTGATTAGACTCAGATAATTCATGTCTGAGATAGCCGTCTAAAAACCTTTTGGTAACCACGTTTGAAGAATAATTGTGATAGGTGTTGGTAAATACCTTTCATAGTTTTGTTGTGCATGCCTTTCCATACAATTAGTATCTTACTGATATGAGTGGATGCCTTTGACCTTGCTTAAAGTAATTTAGTTGTGCACAGTCACTGTCCAGTTAGTATCTTACTGATATGACTAGCTAAATGGTACATTAAGTAGTGGCATTAATGCTACTGGCTCTTGGGTTTACTCTTATTTGACTCTGATTGTGTTCTCGTACTTGTTTTTGAATCCTTCTCAGAGGTTAAATCCAGTTGTCCCTGGTTGATGTCATTGGATTATTTGGTGAAATTGAATTTTCTTTCAAATCTCATGCAGAGAATTTATTTCCATCTGTTTGATATAGATGCTCTTATGACCGGACAAATATATTTGTTCATTCAATCTATTGATAAGTTAGCTCATGAACCCATAAACTATGTGTACATCTGAAACTGGAAACCTATCTAATTCAGACTCTCCAGGCAAACTAGATAATGCAAATTCTATATCCTAGTATCTTGTGATTTTGAAAACTTGTCCCCGTGTCTGAGAACTACTACACGATTTTGACATGGACATACAGGTCTTCAAAAGATTTTCCAGATGCACACAGTCTTGTCATGCATGCATACAACTCAGACAATGATGACTCAATTGTGGATCACCTGGCATTTCATAAAGCTTTGTGCATTCTGATGGGCTGGAATTATTTGATGCCTCCTGATAACTCGAAAGCCTATCAGAATTTTTCTACTGATGATGCAGATGCAAACCAGAATGATCTGATTATGTGGCCACCTTCTGTGTTAATTCATAATACAATGACAGGAAAAGGTAGAGATGGGCGTATGGAAGGTATAGGAAACAGGGCTCTAGATGGTATTCTTAGAGGTATCAAGCACCACCATTCTCTTGTCATTTTTATGCTATTCTTTTGTGAGGTGTTCTTGCAAATTGTTGGTAATCTTGCATGGCATCAATATTTGTTGGTTTGTGTCCTTAGAAGGGATTGTTACTAGTTCGGATTATCCATGGTTAATCCTTCTATTTCTTTATTAAATGCTCATTTAGTCCCATAATTTTTGCTACATTTTGTCAGGCTTAAAGTCTTAGATAAGAGTTTTATAAGGAAATATTTAAGATATCCTTACATTTGTTCCTTCCAAACTAGCAGTTTGCCTTAGCGGTAGCAAAACCACTTTATGTGATTAGAGGGTAGTTTCAAGGAGTAAAATTCCGGCCTTACTTTGGACAGAAGGGCTATAATTTTTGCTTCACCCAATGAACTTGTTTATCTTAGTAGTAGGTATTCTCAGGGATTCATGCGCTGTCGGTATGTAATGTTGTAGCCAGAAAAAAGGCTTTTACCCTGCCTTTTTCTGAAAATGGGAAGTCAACTTTATAAGATCTTCTACAGTCAATAGGATAGGAACTTTATCATTCCTTGGCCCAACCCATACCAGTTAATGCTATGGATAGATTCCCTTAAGAGTCTTGCTGCTAAGGATATATTCACATATGAGTCTTGCCTTTTCGGAGTTAGGCTAACTCTACTGGGAAGCTAATATGCTATTGTTTCACTCCTACACACTTTTTTTTGTGCTTCTGTCTAGTTCTTTCAACTAGGCGGCGGCAGCTGATGTGGCCCTGCTTAGTCGATACTGTTTACTGAGAACCACCTGGTTTTGGTTTTAACTTTTAACCTTCTTGAGCACTTATTTTTTATTTCATCCTGTTTTCTTGTAAGCTAAAGAATATATCACCATTTGGAGGGATATACTGCAACGTCTTTGCTCTGTTTGATTATGTGCATCTTTTGAACCAGTTTGAGTCCATAGGTTTTCAGGCTCATCAGTTTATTAGGTATATTGTTCCGTTACCTTGTTTATATTGCGGGGTTATACCTCTTTACATTGACTCTTTTTAGCATTTTGCTAGCTTTCGTAATATTTCTTATTTGATTAGTGTGTTAAATCAAGGTATGCTGCCCAACATGCATTTTGTACACTGCTTCTAAGTTCATTTTGGTCATAACTATAAGAGTGACTTCAAACATTCAGATGATATCTCTTCGAGGAAATATTAGCTTTACCATGTTGAATTTGCAGTCTGCTGATCTTCGACAGGTTTAGTATTGTAGATGTTTTGTCAGTTATAACTCTTATAATGAAGAGTTACATGTATAAATTTGCATCTTAAAATCTGCGTCAAAGTGGGTTTTGAGATGTCCTATGATATATATATATATATATGTGTGTGTGTGTGTGTGTGTGTCTAAATCTGTCAAGCTTCTGCAGTTTGCTGCTAGAATGATGTGGGTTCATAATTTTAGTATTTGAATTTTCTTGCGTTTTAATACCCATTTTATTGAATTATGTGTGAAATGTCCAATTTCTGTGAGTTATGAAATATTTGGCATACTAATTCTTATGAATCTTGCTCTTTATAGATCTTGGATTTTCTAGTGGCAAATCCATGACCTTGTATTCAAGAGAAGGCCATCTCGGAATACATACCGTGAAATTCTCCGGTGATGTAACCGGTCTAAAGGAGTGTCTTCGGATGGCAGAATATTTTGAGAGAGAGCATCGCGGGCGAAAGGGCTGGGCCCGTGTGCAATATTCGACCAATGGTAAGGATGATGAAAACAATCCAAACCTCATGAAACCGGACCCAAAGACTGGAGAGAAGAAGAGAGTATTATACGGTCATCTAGCTACAGTTGCTGATTTAGACAAGGTTACATATGAGATCAAGAAGAAGGTCTCTATTGTGAGTAGAAGGGAATACATGCAATCCAAGTAAAGCCTTATAGGGAGGCACAATGAGGAGGGTACCATATTATTACATGCAATTTGTCCATGTCATAATATATGAAGATGTTTCTTGATTTTGAATTGTTTGTATATTAAAATAATGCCTTTTTTTTTCCCCGGAAACTCGTGGGTTTTTCCTATTGTTTTCTTAATGATTAGTAATTTTATCCTTGAATTTAGGAAACTTAGGGTCTATTTGGATGGGTTTTGGCTCGGTTTAGTGGGTCTCGATTTTAAAAAATGGTTTGGGTGGTTTCGATGAAACCTTTGAGACCTCATTTGGATGGATTTTGTGGTTTGAATAAGTTGAAACTCCACTTGGATTGAGTTTGAATGTTGGGGTTTAGGAAAAAAAGTAGGTGATACGTGTCAAATTAATGTTTTATAGGTTTGAAAATTTTGAGCGTGAGTTTCTGAATAGGTTTTTGAAGGTTTTATAGGTTTGACGAAAATTTATTTGAAAGGGTTTTGGCTCGGTCCCGCGAAATCGGGCCAAAACCCATCTACTTATACCCTTAGTCTATGTTTGTTTTTTAATGGTTTTCGAATATCAGTGAGTAACACATCTAGGAAATCCTTGCATCAAAAGATCGAACATTGAGCCTAATTTTTTGTTCATGTTGATTTTCTTTTATCATTCTATACATGCTGGAATCCAAGAAACAAACATATCCCAGAGTCAATTTTCTTTATTTTATTTTTTCTTATTTTTACAAATGGTTGAGTTGAGTCGTTTTCTTACATCATGACTTGGTTGATGGATTTGGTTCATTGGATCTACTTTATAGATTCAGATGTCGCATTCGTAGAAGAAATTTAATGAGCGGTGAAGTTTGAAAATTTGTTGAAATTGTAGGGTCTTTCCTATAATCTTATCATAATAATTAATTGCATGACTTATATGCATCCACAATCTTTGTTTTTTGTGTTAATTGGCAGTATTATAAGTAAGCTTAAGGTCAATTAATGAAGTAAGATAAAAAAATGTAAGAGCATAGAATATTTTATTAATATTATTACATCAATAGTACAACAAAACTGTCTATTTTAAAATTTCAACTTTCTGAGTGGAGCAATATGTGACATGTTGTAACAAACTAATGCGACAATATGAGCGAGTCATCTGATAAGACCTTTTATTTTATAAATTGAGGTTTAGGTCTTACAAATTTGGCTTTTCTTTTTTCCATAGGTTAGGCCGAATCCATTTTAGATAAGTTGTTTAGCTTGAAGAAATTGACCTTTTAAAGATTAATAAAGTCCTTAGAAAAAAAAAAAAGATAATAATATTTTACTGTTATTCTTTGGATAAATAGATAGGGTCTATTTGGATGGGTTTTGGCTCGGTTTCGCGGGTTTCCGTTTAGAAAAATTGATTTGGGTGGTTCCGATGAAACATTTGAGACTTTATTTAGATGAGTTTTTACTCTTGGGTTTTGTGGTTTGAATAAGTTGAAATTCCACTTGGATTGGGTTTGGATGTTGGGGTTTAGGGGAAAAAGTAGGTGATATGTGTCAAATCAATGTCTTTTTTAATGAGATTAGGGGAAAAAAAGTAAATGGTATGTGTCAAATCAATGTTTTATAGGTTTGAAGAGTTTGAGTGTGAGTTTCTGAATAGATTTTTGATGATTTTATGGGTTTGACGAAAACTCATTTGGAAGGGTTTTGGCTCGGTCTTGCGAAACCCGCGAGACCGGGCCAAAACCCATCCACATACACCCATAAATTCCACAAATTTTCATGAAGTACTAATTTTGTTATTAATTTTTTTTATGGGAAAATCGCACTTCACCCCCCAACCTTTTTATGTTTTTGCAGTCTCCCCCCTAACCTTCAAAGTTTCGCACTTTCCCACCTCACCTATTTAAAAAGTCTCAGTCAACCACCTCATTGAGCAAGGCACCCCCCAACCTTTTTAAGTTTTTGCAGTCTCCCCCCTAACCTTTAAAGTTTCGCACTTTCCCACCTCACCTATTTAGAAAGTCTCAGGCAACCACCTCATTGAGTAAGGAAATGGAATCTGGCGGAATATTTCGTTTGCTTGAAGTGACGTGGCTTTTGTCAAGGGTAGAATAGTCCTTTAAGGCACAAAAGTGCGAAACTGTAAAGGTGAGAGAGCAAAAATTGTGAAATATTAAGAAAAATTGTGAAATATTCATTTAGTAAGTTATTTCACAATTTTTCTTAATATTTCCGAAGAATTTCTTCAAAAAATTTCAATATTTTGTTGACCGAAACATATATACTCGAAATGAAATTTGATCTAGAAATTATTATAAATAGGGAAAATCGCACTTTACCCCCAACCTTTTCAAGTTTTCGCAATCTCCCCCCTAACCTTTACAGTTTCGCACTTTTGTGCCTTAAAGGATTATTCTACCCTTGACTAAAGCCACGTCACTTCAAGCAAACGGAATATTCCCCCAGATTCCATTGCCTTGCTCAATGAGGTGGTTTTTGAGACTTTTTAAATAGGTGAGGTGGGAAAGTGCGAAACTTTAAAGGTTAGGGGGGAGACTGCAAAAACTTAAAAAGGTTGGAGGGTGTCTTGCTCAATGAGGTGGTTGACTGAGACTTTTTAAATAGGTGAGGTGGGAAAGTGCGAAACTTTGAAGGTTAGGGGGGAGACTGCAAAAACATAAAAAGGTTGGGGGGTGAAGTGCGATTTTCCCTTTTTTTATTGGCATCAATGGATGTGAAACCACTATAATATTGGAGTTATTTAATTTATCTTTATTGAACCCTTTTCTACTTAACCTCTTAACTCAATTGCAATACTAGTAAATTCAAAGTTATTGTACCAAAAAAAAAAGGCAAATTCAAAGTTGAATTTTCATTGGCTATACGTGGCAAATATCCATTACTCTTTTTAGAACTAAAGGAAAATAATCAAGGCAAGTGATTCGAAATTTGAATTAAATTTGTTCAACTCAATTGAACTCGTTGTACATATTATTTTCAAAACGTGATAAGTTGTTGATTCATGTTCAGCTTAATCTAAATTTGTTTGAACTCGATCGGTTCAAATTCGAACTAACTAACTGAACGAACTTGTCGAGGCCAAATAGAAGAACAATCATAAATCGAACAAATAATTTTTCAATTAAAATTCAACTTTTACACCCCAGCTCATACAAAATCAAGAAGGGGCAAATATTCAATAGTTAAAGGACCCCTCTAGTAAATTCCAGGAACATATATGACACTTAGCACACTTCAAAAATAATTTCAAAATCCACATAACAAAAACATTATAACTCTTGATCATTAGGCCCACTAATTTTGTCTGAATCAAATGGAAAAGTGAAAACTACATCTGGGTTAATCACATGCAATTAGTGCAACCAACAGTTCCACGTCGAAACTAATCCTAGTTAGTTGTTTGTCAGCTGATGCACAAAGATTCCATTGGAGTGCACTTTTGCTATTCAGAGAGATCAGATCTCATAGTTGCATGCGCATGCCTCTTAATTTATTATGTTCTTTTCATGTAGCAGTTGCACCACTACTACGATGTCCAATTTTAAGGCTATGGCATTGTACGGACTGGACCATATTAAAGTTGTGTTTGCAAACTCGAGCGAATAAGCTGAGGTTGAAGATTCTGAGTTAAGTTCGGTATAAATATAAAAATAAATATTTTAAGAGAAGCTTATAAGTTATGAGCTTAAAATAACTTATTTTGAGAGAAACTGAAGTTAATTTTGCAAATACCGAATTATTGCGTTCGAGGTTAGAAAAATTCATAAGTTGTTTCAACAGAGTTTGCAAATATACCCTAATGTATTGTTTGGTTGTTCGGAAAGTGAGGAAAGTGAAGGAAAGTCATTTTTTTTTCTCCCATATGTTGTTTAGATAGCAGGAAAGGAAGACTAGTTATTATTTTCCTTCAACTTTCCAACAAGAAATTCCTACCAATTTGATGGGGAAATTCTGGGAAAATCTTGAGAAATTTTGACAATAAATTGCAAAACACCCCTTATACTTTGTCTAATTATCATAATCTCCCATTTTTTATTTTTTCTTATCGAAAGCTCATTTGTGCTTATTTATTATTAGCAAAAAAATACATTCTCAAGTCATATAACAAATATAACCCCACAAAATGACGCAAAATCACTTTTTTACCTAAAAAATGATCAATAACCCCTTGTTAACTTTAAAAATTGACAATAAACCCCTTTTAATTTTGAAGATTGATATAAATTTGGTGACTTAAAATAATAAAATAACGTCAAATTAATTTTTAATAAAGTTAATATAATGAAACGTGATTATTCATACAATATTTTATCAACAAAGAAAACGTAATTTATAATCAAACAAAAATATTTATCAAAAATATTATGTTCCTAAACTTTCTTAACCACCAAACAATTGCAAGAAAATAGTTTTCCTCACAACAAAATATGTAAAGGAAAATGACTTTCTTTTCCTTTTCTTATCATTTCCTTTCATTTTCCTTTTTCAATAATTTTTCCTCACTTTCCTGATAACCAAACAAGCTATAAGGGCGGGGTCCTAATCCTATGAGGCTCCGGCTGGAAACTACAAATGGAGCCATATGTCTTAAAAAAATTATGTTGGTTTCGATCCTTGTTTTTATGGACGAGTTAAAAGAGTAAAATTTTTAAAAGATGATTGAAAATTAATGGTGTCGTATGTAACTAAAAGTTTACTGCTCGTATGAGTGTGCAATAAAATAGATCAGCGAATACGTAGATTGGTAGTGGGTATTTATGAAATAATCTCGATTTATGTAATATTATTTGTTTGAGAGAGTGATATGGAAAATAAGGTGGATCTAGTTTTTTGGAATAATTTAGGTTGTAAATGTAAGATGAATAGAACTTTATGTCAAATCATGTTTTTTACGTGAAATAAGAGATAAATTACTTTATGTCAAATCAATGTAAGTTTGTGTCAAGTTTTTTCGAATATAAGAAAATTATTGTTTGTTTGGCTTTTTAGAGAATAGTTTGAGAAAATTAAAAAAGGATAAATTTATTTAAAAAATAAAGGATGTTTGTCTCGTTTTCCTCAAAAACGAATTTTTTTTTTGGACATGCCAAATAAACATACCCTAAGTAATTTTTGGACATGCCAAATAAACATACCCTAAGTAATTGTGTTAATGATTAAAACTTAACTAAACTAATCAATATTTGATTCATATTCAATTGATAAAAATTGGTAAAGTTCAATTTGTCATCTCTATCAACTAAAGCTTCTGAACAACAATTTTCAGTTGATAACTTTTTTATTCTATTAGAACTGTAAAATGAATTAAATAATTTATATTATAATATCTTGTTAATTAAATTCCACTCATGTTCAACCTAAAGCCCATAAATAGAAAAGCACAATAATGAAAATCACAAACCAAAAATTTAAAATACAACTCAATATTAATTCCACTTTCAATGATCCACATGTAACACTTTCACCTCGAATTAATTAAAACGATCTAATTAATACTCAATTTTTCAATGGGAAATTAAGTAGAACAATAATGAGTACAAGTTGTATTGGGCACTAGTATAATCTAGAGGCCTATGTATGCTATGAAGGATAGAGTCTTTTAAGGCCGGCAATGTCTTTACTTTATCTGACTTAAACCATGTGGTGGTCAGTGGGCTGGGCCACCACCCCCACCCCCACCACCACGCCCCCACCCACTTTTCCAGCCTTTTCTTTTTTTTTCCTCTTCGGTTTCCGAGAAAGTATTTCCACTTCAAATTAGTTTATGGGTTTTTTTCACTTTAAACCCTGAAAATTTAGATTGAACACTTTATAACGTCAACTATGAAAAATTCAGTATTTTGCATCCTCTCTTATTTTTAAGCAAAAATGAATCAGAATTAAGGGCAAAATAGGTGATCTAATCGTAAATATTTAGCACTTTGCATCCCAAAATATGATAAATCAGCACTTTGCACCCCGAAAACAGAATTAACACTTAACACCCTTAAATTAAGAACAACTCAACAACTTACACTCCGAAACATAATAAATGAGCACTTTGAACCTCGAAACACAAAATGAACACTTTAACACCCTAAAATAAAAAAAAATTCAAACCCCTCAAATTAAAAAAATGGGGGATACCGAACTAAACAATGATACAAAGATGGAACACTGTGCAAACTATGGAGCTCTTATGAGGAAATATTGGAAACAAACAATGGGGCAATCATAAAAATCAAGTGCAAGCATAATATAGAAGAACATAACAACATGGTTGTCTAAGGAAAAAATGAAGGGTTTGAGTTTTTCATAATTTGAGGGTGTTAAGTGTTAATTTTGTGTTTCAGGGTGCATACTGTAAAGTGCCCATTAATTGTGTTTTGGGAGTGCAAGTTGCTGAGTTGTTATTAATTTGAGGGTGGTAAGTGCTAATTCTATTTCGAAGGCGTAAAATGCCAGTTTTTCATGTTTTGGGAATGGAAAGTGCTGAACTTTTTATATCTTGAAGGTATAAAGTGCTAAATTTAAATTTTAATGGTGCAAAATGTCTATTTCCCATATTTTAGAGGTGTAAAGTGCAAAAAACCCTTATTTTGTCTTTTTATCTCACTATCCAAACACTCCCTTCCTTCACACCTCATCTCTTGAATCTTTTTCCTCTTCTTTGTTACTTTATCTTTATTCAAATTTAAACTGGATATTTTAATTACTACACGTTTATGTAGTCAAGTGGAATTGAGATGGATTTTGACGTGGCGTGAAAATGTTGTAAGATTAATTTTGTTTGCGTAAAATTCCTTATACTTTTGAATGTTTGAATAATTTTTTTTTGTACTTTAAAATATATCTAGGGCTTATTTAATTAAAAATTAACGATATTAGTAACTAACGGAAATAAAAAAAAAATTACAGTATAATTTGATACATGTTTCGCATAACATAAGATAATATCGTGCATTTTTCTCTAAACTTTGATCAAGTCGAAATTAAAAAAATTAACTAAGTTAAGACAAATTCAATTAGTTTGTTGTGTTATCATAAGTGTTTTAAAAATCGGATTGGATTGGCCGATTCGATCATTGTAATACGTAATTAGCTACTAATTCGGTCCGATTAACCCTTCAAAACCAGCTATCTTCCTGGCTTCCTATCCAGTTTGAACAAAAAAAAAGGGTAAAATTAGTGAACCAGTACCGATTGAACCACTTGTTCACTTATAATAAATAAACATGAAAGTAAACTACTGTTTTATTTATACATGTATTCTTCCCCAATTTTAAGTATTTGCATGTTTTTTCATAAAAGAATATAGGTGACAAGATTCATATGCTATTTTCTCTTTGCTATAGGTGATTAGTAGTCAAATTATCGTTTTGATATGTTGTATATCATATTTTGTATTATTAATTTGATAAATGTTATCATAGTTGTAATTTTGGATATTTGGTGTTTACTTTGATTTAGGCCTATGTTTTGGATATACGGGGATTTATTTTAGAGTTGTTTTTTTTTTCTTGTTGAATATTGATGTGATAATTATTGTTTGAACATGTATGTTGGATTCTGAATTGCATAATTACTTGTGTTTGTTTATTTTTGGTTACTTTGATGATTTGTTGTGTTCTAGTTGTGATTTGTGAGATAGTATCTAGATTATGTAAATATCTTCAATTTTTTTGGATATAATTGATTTTTTAAAAGGTTGATTACATAAATTAAAATTAAAATTAAATTATTATTTCGTAATATCGTCACACCGATTAAACCAGTAATTAAAACTGTTAAATTGATCCAACCAATAACCAATAAAACTACCGATTTAATATCCGATCCGATTTTTAAAACATTGATTATCCGTCCTTCACACTACCACCAAAAACTCCACATTTCTTTATTCTTCCTATGTATTCCTCTTTCCCTGCTTCACGTTATCTTCTCTAATTTATTTAAGATAATCTTCTTTTAGTTAATTTCATAAACAGTAGAAAACATTAAAGTGGATAATATCGCATACAATTATTGACTGGAATGGGTGACAGTTATTGTGAGATGATCAATTTGGTATTCTTTAAATGACTAGTTTGCTCACCTATCAAAATTCATCTCCCCAAAACAAGAGGAGATTGTCAATCCATTTTGAATTTTTGATGTAACATTTCATTATTCATGTGGGTAAAATAGTAATATAGGTAAAATGCAAGTCCCTATGTGAAAAATCTGCATGAATCTCTCCTCTATAATAAATCTTATAGTAGCATATAATTTTACTATATATTTCTAGTTTTTTTCTCAATCACAGGTTCTTTTAGAACACAGATAAAAAGAACTCTAATTTATTTTAGATTTTTCATTATTAAGTTTATTTGATTTTCTTATCTGGTTTGTTTTGCTATTTAAACAATTGCATTTAACAAGTTTTAATATATTGGGCAAACCAATTCAAGACATAATACTTTTTTCGTTTAATTAATTGAACTCTAATAAAATTTCAAGGCTATCAAATGATAAATGGGAGAAAATGCAAGATAATTCCATGTGTTATGCTAAACCTACAAGAAAATATCCTGTAAAATTTTTATTGCGTCAAACTTCCTTGTGTTTCATAAATCCTGCAAAAAATACCCAATTTGTAAAAAATAGGTCATTTGGATCGACATTTTTCAAGAAATCATATTAAAATATATCACGTGAAGTTATATGAACCAACTTGAAGTGTTTTAAAAATTATTTCTTGAAATACGTAGATTCAAATACCCAATTGGGTGTTTTTCGCAGGTTTTTGAAAATACAAGAAAGTTTGGTACAGAAGGTAGATTCAAACGACCTAGTTGGAACTTGTTTCTTGTAGGTGCTATCCAAACGACCTAGTTTCTTGTAGGTTTAGCATAATACAGAAGAGTATTTTGCATTTTTTTTTGTTTCCCAAGGGTTTAATCCCTTTCAAGGCGGGTTGGGCACATTAAGTGGATATCTCTCCTAACAGGGATTCGAACCTGAGTCCGCTACTTTGTAGTGACTAGTCCCTTCCACTAGACAATCACCTGTTGGTGAGTATTTTGCATTTACCCCCGATAAATGTTGTTAAAGTTTACGTAACATGTTAATGAACATAATTAAATGAACTTCAATTGACAAAACTTGAACCGAATGGATAATTTATGGCTCAAGATCCTCTGTACCACTTTTAGTGTATCATTCTTGTGTATCACTAATAATTAATTGCCACATGTACATGTGACAACTAAAATAATTGTCAAATGTACAAGTGACAATTAGTTATTAGTGATACACAAATATGGTACACTAAAAGTGGTACAGAAGATCTACACCCATAATTTATTGGAGCATACTTACAGAAGTACTAAAAATACAAGTCAAAAGTAATTCTCCAATAAAATACTAATGTCATGAAATAATGTCGGACTTGTGACGGTTGACCAGATGAAAAGTATTTCACATTAAAATTAAGTATGTTATAAAAAAATAAAAAAATGAAAAAAATGAAAAAAACAAATTCATCATTTTACCTGTTTAAATAATAAATGTTAAAAAATTGGAATAATTCAATCCATATTTTGTATTGAAATATAAAAAAGTATATAAAACCAACAACCCAAAATTTTATATTTAGGATTCCCCAAAATGTAGAGTAGACCATGAATTCATGTTTTAAGTATAAGAATATAATTTCAGAATAGAAAAGAGTATTTATATGACTTTCTAACAAGAGAATTAAAATATAAATTTTGTGATATATTCTAGATGTATCATTCTAATTTCCAAGTTGTACAAACGATCTTACACTTACACTGATATCATAATATGTGCTAATAACTTTTTACCTGGCCTTCTTTTTTTTTTTTTTTTTTACTATACTTCATTTATTTTGAGATAGTTCGAAACGAGGCCATTTTTTCGAAAATAAAATTATACTTTCAAAGATTTTTTCAAAATAATAAGTTAAGACCAATAATTTTAATAACAACTTCTAGAGATATACTCAAGGAATCGGATTGGGAGTCTCGTTGTCTTATCTTGGAAATTCGTAACTTCTGGGTAAGTGGAAGTTTCGATTTTCTCCCCGTGGTTCCAACTTCGTCGCCCACAACCTAGCTTCGTGGGCTTTTGCTTCAGATTGGTCGTTTACGATTCCTTTTAATTAATTTAATTCCTTGTAATGTTTTTTGTGATGATGATTATCCCATCTTTGATTTCATTGAACCTTTTGTATGATTTTTATTTTTTAATGAAGTATTAAATTATAAAAAAAAAAAAGTTGAGATATCAATTTTTTTTCTCGCTTATGTATAATGTAAATGGACGAATCTTGGATCAAAGTTCTATTTTTGATACATGTTTCGTTTAACTAAATACAAGAAACTTTTCAAAAATTAGGAACTTTATGGAGAAAAAATACTAAATTATGAAAAAGATAAAATTTCAAGACAAATATATCTTATTTTCTTTTCGATTCAGAACTTTTATGATTTTTTCCTATAATATAAAAGAAAATTATGATAAATGGGAACTGAGTATAAATTCTTATCCATTGAAATAAATTTTTTATTCAGCAAGTAAAATATAGTAAGAAAATCCGAAAATTCGCACGACATTCCTCTCCAGATACTGACATTCTTCTTGAACATCCCGTATTCCCGTAATAACAGTAATAACCCCTATATCCCTGTGCACCATCACCATCCAGCTCACTTTAGCATCGACCACCCTTAAAAAAGATTTCAGCCGACAATACAACACCTGTCACCATCAAATACATCCACGTCATCGAATCCGTACTCCCCTCCTCAAAACTAGCTTTATCTTCCCTAACCACCATCATTTTTCTCTCTCTAAAAAAGAGAAAATTCCCCTAGGGTTTAATTTCCTCTTTACGAATCCTGACTCAAAACTCAAACCCCTCTTCTCAAAAATGGGTTCGCTACCCGATCCCGGCGAAGTGACTCACCCTCCGCCGCCGATACCGGCGAGCTTCGATGATTTTCAGCGGCAGACTTCTCTAATGACGAGCTGCACTCTTCTCTGGAAGGAACTTTCCGATCACTTCACCTCTTTGGAGCAGGACCTTATTAAGAAATCCGACGCTCTTAAAGCCAAGCTCCAAGCTTTCGACAACGAGACTCAGCAGTCTCTTCATGCTCTCGACGCTCGCGAGTCCTCAATTTCGAAATCGATCTCACTCGCCTTCGAATCGCTGGAGAAAACAGCGAAGACTTCGATCTCGTTCGCGGCTTCAGCAATTGAGCAGCCGGAGGTTGATAATTCTGAAGGTTTGTTGATGAAGTTGAAAACTTTCTGTCAGAAGATGGCTACGAGTGAGTTTTGGCTATTTGTTACTTCTCGGAAGAAGGAATTGGAGGAGTTTAGGTCGGTGTTGCCGAAAGCCCTAGCTGATTGTGTGGATCCGCCTAGATTTGTTTTGGAGGCGATTTCAGAGGTTTTTCCGGTGGATAAGAGAGGAGAAGGGAGTAATGCTAGTATTTATAGTCATGATTTGGGTTGGGCTTGTGTGTTGCTGTTGGAGAGTTTGATACCTGTGATGGTGGATCCTGTTTTGGGAAAGGAGAGGATGTTGGTGACGCCGAGGGTTAAGGGGAAAGCGGAGGAGATAGCGGAGACGTGGAAGAAGAGCTTGGAGGAGAGGGGTGGGATTGAGAATGTTAAGACTCCTGATGTACATACTTTCTTGCAGCATTTGGTGACTTTTGGAATTGTGAAGGAGGAGGATGTGGATTTGTATAGGAAGCTTGTGGTGGCTTCGGCGTGGAGGAAGCAGATGCCTAAGCTTGCAGTTTCCGTTGGCCTTGCCGATAAAATGCCCGGTATAACTTTTTGGTACTTGTGGGATTTTTCTGTTGTTTTATTTATGTTTTGATTGATATGTGGTTGTTTGGATTCTTTTATTGAGTTTAATTTGTGGAGTTGAGTGGGGTATTTGTTTGGACGTGTAATTCTTCATGGTTATAGTTGTGATTTCCGTATTTAGGAAAATTGACCTGGTGAAATTGTTACTGAAAAAATTCTTTTGGATGACATAACATTAATGTGATATGGCATGTTCTTGAAATTTGGAGTGGTTTCCTGGATTTTTTTTCATATTTAGTAATGTATATCTGAATGTTATATTAAAATTTAATGGAAGGTAGCTGTTAGCAACTTTAAATATGAGGGGCATATTGTTTAATTAATTTGATAAAACCTTGTTATAGAAATACTGGTCCTGTACCTCATAATGTGAGATCTAATGTCTAGTTTTACCACCTTTTCTCGTTTGATCTGGATTATTATGGATTTGCCCAATGTCGTGAAGAAAAATGCTTCAACTTCTTACTTTTTTTATTCATTGCTGTCTGCTGAGCAGAGACACTTTTGCCTCCTCTCACTTCATTTCATAGAGTATCGAATTTCTTTTGCCATATAGTTATGTTTTAACCACCGTCACCTTGTTCAGATGTTTTAACCACTGTCATTTTGTTTAGATGTTTCTTTTCTTTTGCCATATATTCACGTTTTACCTAAGGTTGTTGACAAGTAGATATGTCCAGTACAAGAAAAATTATGTTTTGTGTGATTTTATTTATGTGAGTTAAGAGGTCTAAATTCAGCACTAGTCCCATGCTTCTTTCAAGATTTCATTTTGCAACTGTTTTGAACATTCACTATAAAATACACATATAGTTAACTGAAGGCATGAGATTTTTCCATAGTGTCTCAGTGCTTTTGTACCTCTTGCGCAGACATGATTGAAGAATTAATTGGAAGAGGACAACAAGTTGACGCTGTACATTTTACTTACGAAGCTGGCCTGGCTGACAAATTCCCCCCTGTTCCTCTACTAAGAGCTTTCCTCAAAGATGCAAAGAAGGCAGCTACATCAATGTTAGAGGATGCCAATAATTCAGGCCGAGCTGCAGTAAGCTTTCAATTCTCATATCTTGCTGATACATTTACATTTCTCGTTTTATAACCTTTTGCAATTCTGTGCAGCATATGGCTGGAAAGAAAGAGCAGTCAGCTATTCGTGCTGTCTTGAGGTGCATCGAAGAGTACAAACTCGAGGCTGAATTCCCACCAGAGAGCCTCAAGAAACGCCTCGAACAATTAGAGAAAGTCAAGATTGAGAAGAAGAAGCCAGTAGCAAGCCCAGCAGCCAAAAGAACACGCGCTAGCAATGGTGGCCCCATGCCTCCAGCCAAGGCAGGTCGTTCCACAAACGCCTACGTCTCATCTTTCCCATCTCCTCCAACATACATAAGGTCTCCTTCACACACACAGTACCCATCTCCAGTCCCAGCATATCCTGCAGGATACGGGATTGGTAACAGGAGTCCTCAGTATGCATACTCACCGGAAGCATACCCCGTTTCTCCAGTAAACTATTCGCCGTATGGAGGGTATAGCAATGGAATGGGACATGCTTACCAACAAGCTTACTACTGATGATAAAACATGACTTGGGGTGTTGGAGAAGGTGACTGGCTATTACTATTACTACTACTACTACTACTACTACTGATATTATGACATGAAACTCGAATGTCATTTTAATGGTTCTGTAAACACTAACCTTTAATGGTAGATTATGTGTGTGTTAATCCTTAATTACTACTGACCTTGACAAAGGCAGACTGTATTTCTGATTGTTGGAACTTGTTGTAGTACTAGGTTGTTGTGAAAAGTAATTTCGTAAAATTGCTTGTGGACTTGGATAAGATGAATACTAGGAAGCATATTTGGAAGCCTCGTTCTAGGTCGAAAAGGTTTATACGTTGCACTAAAGCGTTCTTGGTCGAAAAAGGTTTATACGGTGCACTAAAGCAATCTTACGAGAAAAAAAATTGTGACCAATTTTGTGAAGTAAAACTAAGAACATGAGTTTCGGTTAAAAATGTGCTCCTTTTGTCTTCCTTAATTTCATGGTTTTGAACTTCTAGGAGGTGAATCAAATTACACTTCCCCAAACTTTGTACTATTTGCATCAATTTTCTCGTCTTAATAAATTTAGGAAGGTTTTAGGAGATGATTGCCAATGGCTCATATTTTTATTTGATAATGTTCAGTGGACTAGACTAGAAGCATACTTTAATTTTTGGTTTGTGTGGTGTTTAAAATATTTCAGAGATTATTTGAGGAGTTCTAATTAGCCCCTGATAGAACATCTCCAATACAAGATATATAAATGAATGGGATATTAAGGGCTTGTTTGTTTGGCGTTTATAAAAAAAATTGTGTCTAGGAAATGCAGACAAATATGTTTATAATTTTCTGAAATAAATTTTTCAATCTCTTAATTTTCTCAAAATATTCACTCAATAATCAAATAAATAATAATTTTCTTATCTCTAAATAAAATCTAAATAAATTTTACTCCGATTTGACATAAAGAAACCTTTACCTCACATAACAAACATGATTTGACATAAATCTTATATATCTTACAATTATAATCTAACTATATCAAATATAACCTACACCTACTTTATTTCTCAAACTGCTCTCAAAACACAAACAAACAACATTACGTAAATCAAGATTATTTCACAATCTCCACTACTCTCCCAAACTACTTTCTCAGACACCAAACAAACATGCCCTAAAACACTCATTTGATCAATGATGCAGTTTACACGAAAGTCTTTAATCCCACCCAAGATACAGTATCATCTTAAATTAATTTAGATTACATGTGCGGTTTACAAAAAATTCTTTAGATTACATGTGCGGTTTTAATGGACAAAAGAATTGGATTTTCATATTGCTTATATGATTTTGAAAACAAAACAAAAATCTAGTATATGTGTTGAAAATTATTGCCATCAATTTTTTATTTTATATTTATGAGAGAATCAATGTGAACGTATTATTTAAATCTTTTTAGACGACATTGTCATAAGTATGAATCCAAATGGTATGAATACTCACTCCATATATGTGAGGATATATTGCACAACATGTATTAGTAATGTCCCATGGGAGATTTAAATGATGCATTCATGGTTTAATTCAAAAAGTTGAAAAATAAAAACCAACGCGATTTTTTTTTATCACATGATAGATCATTTTGCAATTTTGGTGCCATTGACACGAAAATAAAAATTTGATATCACATAATAGGTTTTCATTGCAACTTTCATATCAAACCCAAATTTTCACCAGAATTAATGGCAATTTAATCCCCCCCCCCCCCTCTCCCAAATGAAATGCATAATATTCAATTTACTTTTATGTGATTTGAAAAAAGTGCATATTACCCTTATAATTTTATAAAAGTCTCATACCACCTCCCTGACAATTTAATGGCGAGACTTTATCCCCTTTTATTATAATAATGAGGCAATTCACCCCCCCGTGTTATGAAAAATGTGAAAATTTATCCATTGTGTTATGATAAATGTGGACCTCCCTATGTTACAATATATTTTTCATGCCCATTCTCAATTTTGAAAATTGAACACTCTCCTGTTGAAAGAGGTAAATTGCTTCTTTAAATTTTTTTACAAGGGGTAAATTACTTTTTTTTTTCAAATTACTGAGGATAAATTGAATATTATTCATTCTATATAGGGTAAATTATCATTAACTTTGAAGAAAAATTGGTCTTCATATTAAAGTTGTCTTGTGGTAATAACTTTATATTTTCGTGTCCGACACTAAAATTGCAAATTGACCATTCCTATGATTAAAAAAATAATATATATTTCCCACCGACATAAGATTTTGTAGTTTGAAGTTAACCGGACCATGTATTAAATTTGGGCCCAGGTAAATGGAATTATGGACTATATTTTATCAGTTATAACACTTTATATGTGGGCTGAGGCCCAAGATTGACATTTCATACTGCATACAAATTTCAAACCATACGACGAGTTTTGGGTCGCCACTGCATCAGGTACTTAAGTTAAGATCAGTTAATTTGAATTCCAGGCGACAGCAATTTCTGCAGACTTTTCTTCCGGTTGTGTCTAGTTGCTTCACAATCAAAATGGCAGTTGTACTGATTAGAAGGGCTAGCGTCTCAAAATTGGCATCGAATTCTTACTCGTGGTTACAATGTAGTAAAATATCTCTGTTAGGAGGCTCAACATTTCTTGGCCATGATAGGAGTTATTCTGTTAGTAACAGGCTCAATTTATCACCTTTCTTTCCAGAAAATGATAAAGATAATATGAAAGAATGCAAAGTTCAAATCATGGATGATGAGACCTGGCGAGTCTCCTCGGGTTTGGTAGATGCTTGGAGAGGCAATGAGATGTTAAGGGTTGTAATTGTATGTGCATATGACAAGTTTATATGTTATATTTTGGTGACAAATGAAATGTATTGTGGATTTCTAGGTTTATAGAATTATAGTTAATTATGTATTTAAAATTGTATTTTACCAATAATTATTAGTCCTTTTTCAACTTTTCTTAAGCAACAAGCTCTTACTACATGATTAAACTACCTTCTTTAATGTTGTGAATTCTTTAAGTTTGACTTGTGTTAATTAGTAGTATATAATTACGCCACAACAAGTTTGTAACTTTAAGTTTGTATGATTCCTTATTTCAACTCCTTCAATTACTCTAGTAAAAACTTGGGTTGTTAATTAAATATTTGTGTGATGTTTATTTTTTTAGTTTTCTGACATCATAAATTCAAATATCTTTATTGCTATTTGTGTAATTTTTAAATAACTTTTAATTTCTTTTTAGATACACTATATATGAGACCACTGGACCTGAACTTTGAGAAGGAACAAATGGAAAAATTTATGTGTTAGTTTCTGGAATATATTGGAGAGGCAATTACAGGTGCATGAAAGTTTCTTACACAATCCGGATCGACATTAAGCTAAGCTCGACTTTTAGCTTTAATATAAGTAGCCATTTTTTGGTTAGCTTCATTATACTGTAATATACTTCATAGAATATTTTTTATTTTTTTAGATAATTAATATTCATTTTTTTTGGTTAACTTCACTGTACTGTAACCAAGTCATTTCTTTTAAAAGTAAGATTTATGTACAATAAACTACTTATGTTAAAATACGAAATATAGTTTAACAAAATTCGGATGTCGGTTTGGATTTTGAGATACAGAAGTATGTGTTAAATTTTGTGTAATATTGATGGACTGTTGATGTGTTCTTTATGTGAGTTAGGAGGTTTAAATTCAGCACTAGTCCCTTGCTTCTTTTAAGATTTGATTTTGCAACTGTTTTGAACATTCACTATAAAATACACATATAGTTAACTGAAGGCATGAGATTTTTCCATAGTGTCTCAGTGCTTTTGTACACATATAATTCCATAGTTGATGCTGTACATTTTACTTACGAAGCTGGCCTGACCGACAAATTCCCTCCTGTTCCTCTACTAAGAGCTTTCCTCAAAGACGCAAAGAAGGCAGCTACATCAATGTTAGAGGATGCCAATAATTCAGGCCGAGCTGCAGTAAGCTTTTAATTCTCATATCTTGCTGATACCTATACATTTCTCGTTTTATAACCTTTTGCAATACTGTGCAGCATATGGCTGGAAAGAAAGAGCAGTCAGCTATTCGTGCTGTCTTGAGATGCATCGAAGAGTACAAACTCGAGGCTGAATTCCCACCCGAGAGCCTCAAGAAACGCCTCAAACAATTAGAGAAAGTCAAGATTGAGAAGAAGAAAGCCAGTAACAAGCCCAGCAGCCAAAAGAACACGCGCTAGCAATGGTGGCCCCATGCCTCCAGCCAAGGCAGGTCGTTCCACAAACGCCTACGTCTCATCTTTCCCATCTCCTCCAACATACATAAGGTCTCCTTCACACACACAGTAGCCATCTCGATCCAGTCCCAGCATATCCTGCAGGATACGGGATTGGTAACAGGAGTCCTCAGTATGCTTACTCACCGGAAGCATACCCCGTTTCTCCAGTAAACTATTCGCCGTATGGAGGGTATAGCAATGGGATGGGACATGCTTACCAACAAGCTTACTACTGATGATAAAACATGACTTGGGGTGTTGGAGAAGGTGACTGGCTATTACTATTACTACTACTACTACTACTACTGATATTATGACATGAAACTCGAATGTCATTTTAATGGTTCTGTAAACACTAACCTTTAATGGTAGATTATGTGTGTGTTAATCCTTAATTACTACTGACCTTGACAAAGGCAGACTGTATTTCTGATTGTTGGAACTTGTTGTAGTACTAGGTTGTTGTGAAAAGTAATTTCGTAAGTTTGCTTGTGGACTTGGGTAAGATGAATACTAGGAAAGCTTACTTAGTAGGCTCGTTCTTGGTCGAAAAGGTTTATACGTTGCACTAAAGCAATCTTACGAGAAATAATGTTGCGACTAATTTTGTGAAGTAAAACTAAGAACAGAGGTTTCGGGTAAAAATGTGCTCTTTTTTCTTCCTTAGGTCAATTACATTACGCTTCCCCCGAACTTTGAACTATTTGCATCAATTTTCTCGTCTTAATAAATTTACGAAGGTTTTAGGAGATGATTGTTAATAGCTCATATTTTTGTTTGATAATGTTCAGTGGGCTAGACTAGAGGCATACTTTAATTTTTGGTTTGTGTAGTGTTTAAAATATTTCAGAGATTATTCGAGGAGTTCTGATTAGCCCCTAATAGAACATCTCCAATCCAAGATATACAAATGAATGGGATTTTAAGGGCCTGTTTGTTTAGCGTTTTTCAATTTTTTTTCGTGTTTGGAAAATGTAAAAAAAACATGTTTCTATTTTTTAAAATAAAATTTTCTTCTCTTAATTTTCTCAAACTATTTTCTCAAAAATCAAACAAACAATTTTCATGTCTCTAAACAAAACTTATACAAAGAAGTTTATTCCGATTTTACATAAAGGGACCTATCACTTACACAATTTATCTTACATAATAAATATGATTTGACATAAAGTCTTAGACATCTTACACTTATAATTTAACTCTACCAAAATAACCTACATCTACTTTATTTCTCAAACTACTCTCAAAACACAAATAAACAACATTACGTAAATTGAGATTATTTCACAATCTCTACTACTCTCCCAAACTACTTTATCAGACACCAAACAAACAGGCCCTAAAACACTCATTTGATCAATGATGCAATTTACACGAAAGTCTTTAATCCCACCCAAGATAGTGAGATACATTATACCAAGTTCGTGGCTACCTCTGGGTAGCCATCATCTGTCATGTTAGATTCCTTTTAGAGATACTTTTATATAAAAAGTGTCCCTAAAGCTCCCTAATATGGCGGATGATGGCTATCTCAGAGGGAAGCCACGAAAATTCCATTATTATCTTAAATTAATTTTAAATATATTTTCAAACCTGATTCAAACAGTTGAGATTTTTTATTCATATTGCAGAGGTAGCCATCATCTGTCATGTTAGATTCCTTTTAGAGATACTTTTATATAAAAAGTGTCCCTAAAACTCCCCTAATATGGCGGATGATGGCTATCTCATAGGGAAGCCACGAAAATTCCATTATCATCTTAAATTAATTTTAAATATATTTTCAAACCTGATTCAAACAGTTGAGATTTTTTATTCATATTGCAGTCTTATCCTTATCTTGTCCACATGTCGGTTTACAAATAATTTTTTAGATTGCATATGCGGTTTTAATGGACATGAGAATTGGATTTTCATATCGCTGATATGATTTTGAAAACAAAACAAAAATCTAGTATATGTGTAGAAAATTATTGCCTTCAATTTTTATTTTATTTTCAGGAGATATCAGTGTGAACGTATTTTTTAAATCTTATATTTTTGGACAACATCGTCGTAACATTGTTGGTATGAATCCAATGGTATGAATACTCACTACATATGTGAGGATATATTGATCGGTTGCAGAACATGTACTTGATGACGTGATGTAATGGTTACATTAAATAATCTATTAGTAATATCCAGCTGGAGATTTAAATGATGCATTCATGGTTTAATTCAAAAAGTTGAAAATAAAAACCAGCGGGAAATTTGCTATTTTTTTATAACACATGTAGGTCATTTTGTAATTTTGATACTATTGAGATGAAAATAAAAATTTGATACCACATAATATTTTTCATTGCAACTTTCATATCAAATCCAAATTTTCACCTAATTTAATGACAATTTACCCCCCCCCCCCAACCAATTGAAATGCATAATAATTTGGAAAAAGTGCACTTTACACCCTATAATTTTATAAAAGTCTTATACCGTCTCCCTGGCAATTTAATGACGACACTTTATCCACTTTTATTATGATAATATGATAATTTATCCCCCTATATTATAAAAAATGTGATAATTTACCCAATGTGTTATGAAAAATGTGATAATTTACCTATTGTGTTATGATAATGTGGCAATTTATCCTCCTATGTTACAAAATATTTTTCATGCCCAATCTCAATTTTGGAAATTGAGTTTCAATCTCTGGTTGACAGAGGTAAATTGCTTCTTTAATTTTTTTACAGGGGGTAAATTATTTTTTTCAAATCACAAGGGGTAAATTGAATATTATGTATTTTATAAGGGGTAAAATATCATTAACTTTGGAGACAAATTGAGCTTGGTATGAAAGTTGTCCGGGAAATTCTTACCCAGACCGGGTTTGGCCGAACCCAAAACAACTACATGGCAAGTGTAATATACTTGCTTTGGGATTGGATGTAACTCCCAGGAGAGTGACCAATCACAAAGCAAGTGCCATACACTTGCTTGGTGGTTGGATGGGTTTGGCCAAGTCAGGCTTGGACAAGAATTTTCCAAGTTGTCCGGTGTTAATAACTTTATATTTTCATGTCCAATGATACTAAAATTGCAAGTTGACCATTGTAAATTGAAGTTTACCGGACCATTTATAAAATTTGGGCCCAGGTAAATGGAATTATGGACTATATTTTATCAGTTAATATACGACGTAGTTTTGGGTCGCCACTGCATCACACATTCGAACTAGCCAACACACACGCACAATACAATTTCAGGTACTTAAGATCTAGTTAATTTGAATTTCAGGCGACAGCAATTTCTGCAGACTTTTCTTCCGGTTGTGTCTAGTTGCTTCACAATCCCCATTTAGAAAGGAAACAAGGAATTGAACTATCATTAGAGCACCAACTGTTTGATAAAATGCCGTACAGGGAAACCCATCAAGTGTACTTCACAATCAAAATGGCAGTTGTACTGATTAGAAGGGCTAGCGTCTCAAAATTGGCATCGAATTCTTACTCGTGGTTACAATGTAGTAAAATATCTCTGTTAGGAGGCTCAACATTTCTTGGCCATGATAGGAGTTATACTGTTAGTAACAGGCTCAATTTGTCACCTTTCTTTCCAGAAAATGATAAAGATAATATGAAAGAATGCAAAGTTCAACTCATAGATGATGAGACTTGGCGAGTCTCCTCGGGTTTGGTAGATGCTTGGAGAGGCAATGAGAAGGGTAATGCTTTGAAAACGAATGCCATTTTTAGCGATCAAGAAAATGATGGCGATGTTAATGGGTTGGTGGTTGATTCTGTTGTTTTTAATAATGAGGACCATGATTTTTGATGTCGCGTGAAAATGATCAAGGGTAACCACGGGATTATCTCTTCCAATCTTGAACGTTTTCACCTCTCGTTCTGACGTCACGGGACGGACTTGGAGGAAACTACTCAACTAGTCTTCACACTTATGGCCACCCCCCCTTCCAAATGAAAATGAGGGTAGTATTTATAGGTGAAAGTGAGGAGGTGAAGAGTCTCATATTAAATGGGGGAGATGAGAAGTCCACCATCAATTAGGTGGAGAGGAAAAGTCTCCACTAAGTCCAAAATTAACTAGGGGTAGGATGGTCATTTTAATGAACGTCATAAATGTAATTCTTGTTTAAGTATTTTAATAATCAGGAATTTGGTAATTACTAAAATACCCTTATGATTTATATATCCACATCATAAGCCCCCCAATTCCATATGTAAATATCAAAGAATATTTACTTGTGGAATTTAAGTAATAATAATACTTAATAGAACATCATTTCATGTTAAAATGATGTGACTTTATTATAGGATAATTATTTTTCTTCTCAAGAGCAAATCCTTTCATGAGTTAACTTTTCAAATAGATTCTTCAGCTTATAGTTTTCTAAACATCAACATGATATTTTCCTTTAGAAGTTGTTGGGCCGAGACATTCTTGCCTCGCCAGTAGTTTAGCCGTGGCATCCTTGTCTTGACAGTAGTTTGGCTGAAGCATTCTTGCCTCGACAGGAGTTCTGCCGAGGCGTTAGTTCTGCCGAGGCATTTTTATTTTGGCAGGAGTTTTGAGGAATGATTCTTACCTCGGCAAGAGTTCTGCCGAGGCATTTTTGTCTCTACAGGAGTTCTGCCGAGGCGTTCTTACCTCGGCAGGAGTTCTGCTGAGGAGTTTTTGTCTGAGCAGAAGTTCTGTCGAAGCGTTCGTGCCTCGACAGTAGTTCGACCGAGGCTTTCTTGCCTAGGCTCGACAAAATATTTCTCGAATAAGTACTTGGATTTCGGGAGTGGGTTTTTCTATATGTACCTTGGTTTTTATTTTTGTTTTGATTATTTTCTTTGATGTATGGTTAGTAACTTGTGATTGATCTCAGTTGCTTTTGGACTTGTGATATTTCACCTACATATGTATACATTGTATTTCCATTAGAGTTATTTGTACAACATCTTGTAATTCTTGTCATTGTAGAAGAATTATTATGCCTTCGAAATGAAAGAGTTTTTGTTTGTTCCTTTTAAGAGGTGTTACACTTTTGGAGAGTTTCTTTTTGACCCCTTTTAGAGGTGTAGCACTTTTGGAGTGTTTCTTTTTGTCTTCGCTATGAAAGCATTTTTGTTTGACCTCTTTTAGAGGTGTGATGCTCCTTTGAAGAGTTGTTTATTCCACATTCGGTATGAAGGTGTTTCTTCATTCTGACCCCTTTTAGAGGTGTAATGCTATTCTATTGAGACTTATTTAATCTGATCCCTTTTAGAGGTGTAATTCTCTTTTATCGAGACTTCTTTAATCTGACCCTTATAGAGGTGTAATGCTCTTTATTGGGACTTTTTTAATCTGACCCCTTTTAGAGGTGTAATGCCCTTTTATTGGGACTTTTTTAATCTGACCCCTTTTTAGAGGTGTAATGCCCTTTTATTGGGACTTTTTTAATCTGACCCCTTTTAGAGGTGTAATGCCCTTTTATTGGGACTTTTTTAATCTGACCCCTTTTAGAGGTGTAATGCCCTTTTATTGGGACTTTTTTAATCTGACCCCTTTTTTATTTTTCTTCAAAGTTGCAGACAAAATCAGGTACATTCTTGTGTGAAAAAATAGGATCCGCCAGCAGATCTCATTAAACTTTCATTGATCGGTACATGACAACTTTTATAGTTGAATCTTAGCGATTATGCAGCATGATAATTTTCTTTTCACTACCTCCACCTGTAGATCCTCTGATTTTCTTTTCTTGTTTTTGACCTTCTCTTTTTGATAATTGTATCTTCACTTATTAATTGATTCACGCCAATAGGATTTGATTGAGATCTACCAAAATTCTCTAGGATATTGGTATGATGTTCTTGAGATATTATATGATCCAACATCACTTCTTCCACTTTGTTCGTTGTGGAAAATTTCATCCTCATATAGTATGTGGAGATAGAGCCTTGAAAAGGTTTGAAGCTGGGTCTTCACAATATCGTGCCTTAACCACCAAGAATTTCACAATTCTTGTAGCCTTTCTCGGACAGTTTTCCCAATGAGATGGGCAACACGACTTCTCCTAATGCTCCTAGTGTTTCTCCTGCGAATCCTGATAGTGCATTGTTAACTTTGTTGAATTCGGCAGTGTCAATATTCAGCTGCTTGAATGCATTGTAAAAGATTATATCTACTGAGCTTCCGGTATCAATCAATATTTCCTTCACACAATAATTTGCAAAAATAGCAGAGATCACGAGGGCGTCATTCAGGGTAGGTAATTGCCCGTTTGCTGAATCTTTATCATCAAATGTGATAGAATGGATGTTCTTCTCAGCTTGTTGAATCTGTTGCTCCGCTTATAGTGGGAGTTCTGGAAATGGTTTTTCTGAACTCAACAAAGCTTTTCTAGCACTTGCTGAATCTCCTTCAGCTGTTCCTCTATATATCACGTTGATAATGCCTGCTCCGAGCAAACTGTCATCATGTCTTCCTTGCACCGAACCACTCCTGATGAACTTCTTTGGTCTTGCTAAGAGTATTCAAGAGTCGTTGGGGGTTTTCCTGCCAAAGACCCCTTCAGGCATTCATCTAGCAGTGTTTGCTGGAGTATACTTGTGAGGAGCTCTGGATCTACTTGAGGTACTTCCAGAACTGCATTAGTAAATTGTTGTATATATTCTCTTAGTGGTTCTTCTGATCTTTGCGTCACGATGAACAAATGCATTGTGGTTTTTTGTGTCTTCATGTTCATGGAGAATTGATGAAGGAAGCATTTACTCATTTGCTCAAAGTTAGTAATTGCACCCGTGAGCAGCTGGTTAAACCATGTGAGGGCACTCTTCGCTAAAGTTGTGCGAAATTTTTTGTAGGTGGCTGCATCGCTCATTGCATATAGATCCGTCTTGGCCTCAAATTTATCTGGATGTTTCTGGGATCTCCCATTCCATCGCACTTTGTGAAGCTTGGGCCTCTGGACCCTTGTGGTAAGGTTTCTAAAAGCACTGTTGGTGCAAATTGACTTCTTCTCGTTAGGGTTATGGTTGCATATGGTTCTCCTACTTCTCTTGCTAGATCCTTAGTATTAACTTCTTCATCATTCCAAGGTTGCCCTGGACTTTGTTTTTCCCTCGGTCTTTGTTCTTCTCTCGCTGCTGCTCATGATGCCCAATGAGGGAACATGGGTGAAGCATGCACTTGTTGCTGCTCAACCACATCATGCGACTGCTCGTGCGGCTATCGTTGCTGCCATTACATCCATCATCTCTTGAGTCATTGTGGGTGCTATGGATGGCGCCTCAGGTGTTGCTTCAAAGTTTGGTGCTCGCGCATCAGACACCTCTTCAATTTTTGACGCATCAGGAGATGTTTTATTCTTCTGCGCCTCAGGCGCTGCTTCAACTTTTTGCATCAGACCCTACTTCAATTTTCGTCACACCAGACACTGCTTAATTTTTCGGCACCTCAGGCGCTGCTTCAGTTTTTGACACAACAGGCGCTGCTTAATTTTTCGGCTCCTCAGGCGCTGTTTAAGCTTTTGAAACATCAGGGGCTGATTCAATTTTTGACGCTCCAGGAGCTGCTTCAGTTTTTAGCGCATCAAGCACTGCTTCAATTTTTGACGCATCAGGTGTTGCTTCAGGATCAGGCATCTGAGTTTTTGCGCCTCCTTCTGCAGTCGAATTGCCTGATGCGCCTCCTCCAGTTGGATTGCCTTGTGCACCTTCTCCAGCTGGATTGACTTTTGTGCCTCCTCCAGTTGGATTGCTCATTGTACCTTCTCTAAATTTGACTTAAGCTCCCCTCCTGAAAGAAAAGCCTTTGTTCTTCTCTGGTTGCTGCTCCTGATTCCCTGTGATGGAATTCAGGTGAAATGCGCGTTCGTCGTTGTTCAGCCACACTGTGCGACTGCTCGTGCGGCAACTGTTGCTGGCATGGCATCGAGCCTCTCCTGAGTCATTTGAATTGTGGGTGCTACAGGTGCCGCATCAGGGGCTGCTTCCGGGATATAGGCTAGATCTGGTGCGCCTTCAACCACGTCTTCTCCTCCTTCAGGTGGTCCCTCGGGTTCTTCCATCCATCGGTTTTCCTTATTCTCGTCCGCCATCTCAACGTGCCTATCAGAAATTTCCCACAGACGGCGCCAAAAATGATGTCGCGTGAAAATGATCAAGGGTAACCACGGGATTATCTCTTCCAATCTTGAACGTTTTCACCTCTCGTTCTGACGTCACGGGACGGACTTGGAGGAAACTACTCAACTAGTCTTCACACTTATGGCCACCCCCCCTTCCAAATGAAAATGAGGGTAGTATTTATAGGTGAAAGTGAGGAGGTGAAGAGTCTCATATTAAATGGGGGAGATGAGAAGTCCACCATCAATTAGGTGGAGAGGAAAAGTCTCCACTAAGTCCAAAATTAACTAGGGGTAGGATGGTCATTTTAATGAACGTCATAAATGTAATTCTTGTTTAAGTATTTTAATAATCAGGAATTTGGTAATTACTAAAATACCCTTATGATTTATATATCCACATCAATTTTGATGACATTGAGGATATGAGAATTCGCGGGAATTTGTTTTATAAGCTTGACAAGGATTCAAAAGAGTTTCAAGAATATTCCTTTGATTTCCACCGGAGGAAATCTCACAAGAACGTGAAAGACCGTAAAGAAAGTAAAGAGAACAAGAAGAGAGAAATAGCTACCAAGGTTGAGAAAGCTTCAAAGAAAAATGAGCAGAGAGAAATCAAGAAAAGTAAAGAGTGTAAAATGGAGACCATGTTTGGACGTGTTAAGGATGAGTATTTGATTTCTCGGCTTCATGAAATGGGAAACCCCTTGATCGACAAGAAGCAAAGGACTCTGACCTTCAACCAACAAACAGCGCCTTACCATGAACCCTTTTGCTTGGATATTTACATATCTAAGGGTTCAGTACGTGCCAGCATCATTCATCGAGCAACTAGCAATGTTGTTGTGGTGTCACATTCTATTTCAAAAGACATGAAATTCGATTTGAGTTCGACTAAGAATAGAAATGCTTGTGCTGCTGTTGGAGAAGTGTTGGCCCAGAGGGCTTTGGCAGAAGATATTCATAATGTGGTGTATACTCCGAGGAAAGGGGAGAAATTGGAGGGTAAGCTTCAAATTGTGCTTAAGTCGATTATGGATGGTGGGATTAACGTGAAGGTGAAACTTAAGCAGAAGAAACTGAGAAAAGCTACAGGCCTTCCATCAAGAACCCGATACTAATACCGACCGATAATGCTATTGATTTGTAGCAGAATATGTCTGTGGTGATCTGAAATTTGGGTTATGATTGTTTCTTTTAGACGTGTTTTGAACAGCGTTTTGATTATGTATATCGTGTAAGGAAGAAGGGGATAGGAAATGCATCTTGAAATCAAATTGTACTTGTGCATTCTAGCTAGGCAGCAGTTTACAGAGATGTGGAATTTGAATGAAGGTAGTTTATACTATTTGCATAATCGCATAATCCCAATATTCATCAATACTTTGTGAAAATGGTGGGTTTGGATTCGCATAATCGCATATACCCCATCTCTCAATCTCATTGAATCCTATGTATTGATGTAAAAGAGATGAATATCGTCTAATAGTACTATGTTCAAGCTATATATTTCATTTTCTTACAAAGTTCGAAATTGTGTTTAAATTCGGATTATTTTTTGAACGAAATTGAGCTAAAGAGCTTACATTGAACCAAGCACGAACTACCCAATATGTTTACAATCCGTCCTCGATACTAATGTAAACGTAGTGAGTTTCGTAAAACAATATATTGCTCAAGCTTGATTTGATATTCTTATCAACTTTTAAATTGCGTTTAAGTTTAGTTTGCTGGTTGAACAAAATCGAGCACAAACGAGTCGAAACAGAACCGCCCAATAAGATTTCATTTACTATATATCTTTTGGCTTATTGAGTCAGTTCAAAGTGAATTTGTTTACTAGACCCATCAACACAAAAACAGAATTAGCACTAAACAATGTCATTGATTCTTTCTCAATACACAAAAATTGGAACAACTATTCCTCGGGTATAATCCTCACATGACAATCCGATTTCGGATACGAAACACACATCAAAGCATAACCCCGTTCACTAACATTTTTGGACTTTTTTGGGTTTTGGTTGGGATTTGAAGGAAGGGGATGTGGTTAAGTGCAGAGTGTTGTTGCCATTTTTCTTTCTTTTCTTTTTTGTGTGGGGGAAAATGGACACATTGTATTGTATTGTATTGTATTGTATAGTAGAGGATAAGTTTTTAATTTATTTTTTTAGTCAAAAGAACTCATTGTATTGTATTGTATTACCTGGTAATGAGCGATTCATGTTTTGTATCCGAGAAATATATTTTTTCGGGAAAAATATTTTTTTGTTACAATAGGATAGACTAAATTGCAACTTTGATATCATTGAATACGAAAATATAAATTTGGTATCACAAGATAGGTTTTATTGCAATTTTGGTACAAAATCCAATTTTTCTCCAAAGCTAATAACAATTTACCTCCTATGAATGCATAATGTTCAATTTATTCCTCTATAATTTGAAAAAAAAATCAATTTACCTCCCAATAAAAAATTTAATGAAGCAATTTATCCCTTTCAGTCGGAGAGTGTAACTCACTTACCGAAATTGAGAGTAGACATGAAAACTATTTTTTTTAACATAGAGGGATAAATTGCCATATTTATCATAACACATGGGATAAAATGCCACATTTTCATAATAAAAGTCCATAACGTGTTGTCTATATAAAATATTAGGGAGGCGGTGTGAAACTTTTACAAAATTACAGGGGGGTAAAATGCTCATTTTTAAATCATAAGGGATAAATTGAGTTTTGTATTTCATAGGGGATAAATTATCAATAACTTTGGAGAAAAATTAGGCTTGGTATCAAAGTTTCAATAAAAATCTATCCTAGGATATCAAATTTGCATTTTCATATCCGATTGTATCAAATTTGCAAGTAACTATATCATATGGTAATAAAAAAAAATCCCATTTTTTAAGACATTTTGTAATTGATTTTAGAATTACATATTATTTGACAAAGTGCACCTATTAGGGTGCAAAATGTCCATTATATTATCAAAGAATTACAAGTGAAAAGTGTAAAAATTTCAACTTCAAAATTTAAAATGCCAAATCAAAGATTTTTAGGATACAAATTACAATGCATCAAGTGCTAAGTCTCTAAGAAATGAGTTTTAGGACCGGCTCAAATTTTGAGTGGATCCTATAATCACCACAACATAAATATAATGATTAGTTTTTATAATCTCGGATTAAATTGAATTAGGATTTTGTGAAAAATACTTTTTACTTTTCTTTTTAATAATTCCATCCATTCAGCATAACATTTAATAATAATAATAAGACAGAGATAAAGATATATATATATATATTAAAGGAAGCAACTTGTGTGGTGCCGGTGCAATAATGGAACTACGTACAGTGCACTGGTGATTACTTTTGAATACCATCAAAACAACAAAGCAGAAGGCAATACTTTTACCCCCACCTAACATATTCCTTTCCTTATTTTCTAAACACACACAGACGACTTACTCTTGAAAACTTTACCGACAACATGGCTGAAGCTTTGATAGGTGCTACGGCGCAAGTTATGATCGAGAAGCTGCTTGCGATCAGTACCGAAGAGATCGGGCGCGTATTGGGTGTCAAGAGTGATCTGGCAAAGCTGAAAAAATCAATGGCTTTGGCTCAGGCATTCATACTTGATGCTTCGAGGAGGAAAGTGGAAGATGAGCCCGTGAAGCTTTGGTTGAAGGAGCTTGAAGATGTCGCATATGAAGTCGATAACTTGCTGGATGAATTCCAATATGAAATCCTTCGCCGCAGGGTATTGATCCGAGACCAAATTAAGAGGAAGGTATCTAACTTCTTTTCTTCCTCCAATCCTTTAATGTTCCGTTTTAAAATGGCTCGGGAGATTAAGAATCTGAATATGAAATTGAAAACGCTCAATGAAGAGGCCAATAGTTATGGTCTTCAAAAAAGAGTTGCAGAGTCTTCTCTTGCTCTACCTTCTATCATGGAAACTAATTCATTAAGTGTTGATCCATTTGTTCTTGGTAGAAAGGATGATACATCAAAAATTGTTCCTATGTTGGTTAACCCGACTGAAGAAGTTCTTTCGGTAATTCCCATTGTTGGGATGGGCGGACTGGGAAAGACAACTTTGGCTAGATTAATTTTCAATGACCCGAATATAATCAAATATTTCGATAAAACTATTTGGGTTTGTGTATCTGAAAATTTTGATAGCCTAAAGCTTTTCAAAAGAATCCTTGAATCATTGACCAACGATGCCGTTCATGAAGAGAGTATGGAAGCCATCGTTAAAAAACTTCAAGAGAAATTGAATGGTGAAAAGTATTTGCTCGTTCTTGATGATTTGTGGAATGATAAAAGAGAAGATTGGGAGAGCTTCAAAAATACTCTTCTCGGCATCAACTCAAACAAGGGACATTTCATTATTGCTACTACTCGGCTTGCGAATGTGGCATCAATAGTGACATCAGAACCTATTTATTATCTTGGTAAATTATCTGATGATGACTGCTGGTCTTTAATTAAGAGACAAGCTTGTTTAGTTCGAGATGTACCTACAGAATTGGAGGCCATCGGAAGGCAAGTCGCTTGCAAATGTGGAGGTATACCATTAGCAGCAAACATGGTAGGTGGAACTTTACGAGGGAAAGGAAAAGATGATTGGAGATTTATCCTAGAAAGTGGATTTTCAAATCCTAATGGAGAAGACAATGGTGTACTGCCAATATTGAAGGTTAGCTACGATCGTTTACCATCTTCATTACTTAAAAAGTGCTTTGCATATTGTTCTATTTTTCAAAAGGATGCAAAAATTGAGAAGGAACGATTGATTCAACTCTGGATGGCGGAAGGATTTTTTCAAGAAAATAATGGCAATGACATGGAGAATTTAGGAAACAAAGTTTACAATATTTTGCTGCAAAGTTCTTTCTTACAAGAGGCCGTGAAGGATAAGTATGGAAATATTAAACATTCTAAGATGCATGATCTCGTGCATGATCTAGCTCTTTTTGTTTCAAAAGGAGAATGTTTTAATGATGAAAATCACACGACAACTAGTCGTCCTACCCAAGTTAGATACCTGGCGACAAAATCACTTGGAGATGCACACAAGATCACTAAGGAGGATGCAATTTATTTACGGACTTTGTTTTTGGGTAGCAAAGTAGCCGATAGTGTGTTTAGAAATCTCACACGTTTGCGCGTGCTAGATCTACAAAATGAAGATATCGATGAATTGACAAGCTCCATTGGGAATTTGATACATTTACGATTCCTTGATGTGTCTTCTACAAGAATTAGAACTTTGCCAGAATCTTTTTGCAAGCTTTTAAATTTACAGACTCTGAGGGCCATTCTTGATGATTTTCCAAGCCAATTGCAACGCTTAGTTAATTTGAGACATATCTGGATTATGAACTACGATAAAAAACATTTTCAGATGCCACTTGGAATTGGAAAGTTGACATGTCTTCGAACAATGGAATTCTTTAACGTAGGACTGGAGAAAGGCCGTCGAATTGAGGAGTTGGGAAATTTGAAGAACTTGAAGGGAAAACTTGAGATACGTAATCTAGAACGAGTTAATGACATGGAAGAAGCTGTAAGAGTAGACTTAATTGGAAAGCCAAATATACAGAAACTAAAGTTTGTTTGGAGCGAGTCAAGGAAAGGGAACAACAAGGATGGGGAAGTTTTAAAAGGCCTCCAACCTAATCCAAATATAAAAAAAGTAACCATTGAAGGATTCAGTGGAGATAACTTTCCAACGTGGACCATGAATATGACTGTTCGTGATGAAACTATGCTCGAAAACTTGATCGATGTTAGTTTGGTAGACTGTGAAAGATGTCTAGAAGTTCCAATGCTTGGTCATCTACCACTGCTTAAAAGGTTATTATTGGATGGGCTGAGAAATGTAGAATCAATAGGTCCCTCATTTTACTATCACCGTGACTCGGCTGAGTCAAGAAGCACTGGGAGTAGTGTCTATTCCCCACCAACACCATTTCGGACTCTGGAAGATTTCACGCTAAAGAACATGACAAATTTGGTTGAGTGGGTTGTTGTTAAGGACTCACCGACAACGCTTAAAGCTAATGGTTTTCCTAGTCTTAAATATTTTAAGATCCAAAGATGCAAAAAATTGGTGACTATTCCAAATCATGAGTTTCCATCTCTTGAAACATTGAAAATTGAATTTGTAGATAGCAGCCGACTGTTATTGGACATGGCACGCGGTTTAAGCTCCTTGAGGGATCTGAGACTAAGGGGCATTGATGATCTCACTTGTGTTCTTAGAATGCTACTTGACAACAATCAGCACCTTGAAACTTTAAATGTAGATGATTGTAGAAACCTAACCGACATTCAATTTTCTGAGGAAAATGAACAGAGTATGGACTGTAAAAGTCTCAAATCAATCAGATATACAAGCGGACGATTGCAAGGCCTAACTTCTCTTCGGAATTTGAGTATTGGTGGTTGCCCAAATTTGGCCTCTTTTACAGTAGACTGGCAGGGAATGCATAGCCTGTCCCATGTCTTTATTCATAAATGTCC
Organism: Penstemon eatonii; assembly: GCA_038501285.1. Taxonomy (NCBI): domain Eukaryota; kingdom Viridiplantae; phylum Streptophyta; class Magnoliopsida; order Lamiales; family Plantaginaceae; genus Penstemon; species Penstemon eatonii. The sequence goes on from CM076715.1 coordinate 71,382,060, forward strand.
CAATTGGAGGAGTTTTCCCCATGAACTCGGAGGTCTTCACACCTTACAGCTTCTTTATGTTAGCTTCTATCCAGATGATTTTGATATGTTAAAACAGACTCTCCATTGCATCCGAGGACTGACCTCACTTCGACATTTATTCTTAGACGGATGTGAGGAGTGGGATTCAATGCCGGATCAACTTCAGCATCTCACTAATATCACTTATTTATGTTTGGAGGGTTTTGGAGTAGAAGTTTTGCCTGAGTGGTTTGGAAACATCACATCTCTGGAAAGATTAACTCTATATGATTGTAGAAAACTAAGGCAACTGCCCTCTACGGAAACCATGCAACGCCTCACCAAATTAAAAAAATTAACTATTCTCGGTTGTCCATTGCTCAAAGACGACGAAGAGTACTTTACGACCGACAAGGGCTGGCTGTGATTGGCATGGGCCAAGATTTTCTCAATCAATATGTAACAACTACTAATGACAAAGAAAGTTTAATATGTAAGTTTCATTATTTTATTTATTATTGATGTTTCACAGTGAATTAAATTCGTTTTAATGATTTTTTGTTTAGTTCACAAATTAAATCTCAAGTTTTCTATATATATGCAGTTTCATAATTTGGTGTTCTAAAAGTATGCTGAAATTAAAACCTTAGTCAATGAATTTATATATATTTATAAATTTGAATACTTTCGATTCTAGCTACCATCTTCCTAATTAATATAAGGAATAACAAATATTAATGTGCAGGGAACGTCTGGTGTAAATGAGGATATAGATTGAGCCCTGTAGATGTGCAGGGACCGTCTGATAAAACACTTTTTAAGGACTAATGATTTTTAAGAAAGAATGCATGCCTGGCCCTGCTTCCAATCAACTTGGTAAAACACTTTTTAAGGACTAATGGGTACCTGAAGATGCTGTAAAGGGCAAATGATTGTGAGACCATGGAACTCAAATAAGTAAGCCATATCCCTCATGTTAAAAAATATATATAGTCTAGTTTTAATCTCCAATTTCAATTAAATTGCAAAACCACCCCCGACCTTAAACAAAACTTCAAATTAGGCTCATTTATAATTTCGCATAAGTAAGTTGAAAACCCTTTCTCCTAATTATCAAGCCCTAAAATACGCCAAATTCTGACAATATTTTATTTTATTTTATTTGAGCGAATAGCTTCATCGGTATCATCAAGTCGTCCGTGAGCGATTCTAAGCAACACCATGTCAAAACGGTACGCCAAAAATTATTCATTGAATTGGGGCCAATTGATTTCAATTTATGTAGAACTTCTTTTCTTAATTTCGAATAGTTTAATCTAGTTTATTTCTGCTGGTCAGTTCTCTAGCTTACTTGATTATGGTAGAGCTAGGGAAACTAATCTAATAACTGGAAAATCAAGAAACAAGTTTTGCAGTTTGAGGTTTTTGTTTCAAGATTCTGTGATTAAAACTTATACCTTTCTGAATTTAATTTATTGATTAACTGATAACTTTTTTCGTTCCCCATTAGTTATACAGTTTAGAAAACTTGTTTCATGGAAGATAAAAACTTGTATTGGAAGGAATTGAGTATTTTTACACTGTTTCAATAAATTAAACAACAGAATTATCAGAAACATATTTCAAGTTTTAATTGCTATTTTTGTTGAATCCCATATTTCAAGTCCTTCAATTATTCTAGTAACTTGTTAGTTTTCTGACATCGTAAATTCAAACATTTTAATTGCTATTTTTGTTGAAGATTTTTGTCCTAATTGAACCTACAAGTTTCTCTTCTCTCCTATAGCTGTCACTCACTCATAATTAATAATTTCAGGATCACTGAAAATTAATACTAGTATTTATTATGATTTAAGTTTTGAAAAGTGAGGAGGATTATTCAGTAGGCATACAAGCCATCTACCTATTTGTCCTTGTTTTAGTATCTTATACTTAACTTGTGTGATTTCATCTTTCATAATATTTATGGTCAATTCTTTATTTTTTTTTATTGGCTACATTATATTTTTTTCGGAAAATATTATATACTCTGCCCGTTTATGCAATAACAACTTTGTCCTTTTTCAGATGTCTACATATGTCGTTGAATTGTTATTCTATCATTTTTCTGTCTGATAATAGTCTTGTTTATCCTTGTCTTTATCTCGGTACGTTCTTCACTAAACAAGTTGTTTATCGATGGCTCTGTACATATATATCATGAAACTTACAGAAGGAAAAGACAGAAGAATCTTGTTGGTTCTTTTTTCATTTCAGACAAAAGAAGAGGATATAATCTTTTGTTGAAGTTCAGAATTTGGTGTTCTAAAACTATTTCTCTGTTTACATGACTACAGAGTAAGGTGTTTATATAAATATATGGAGCTCGTTTGGCGGCAAGGAATTACCTGGTGCATGTTTTTCTTTGTTTTGTGATTGATATGTAATTTGGCTGAAACATATATGTTCAGGTGTGAATATTATATTCTTGAAATTTGTTTCTTAGTTTGTCATTCATGTACAAATGAAGTACCCCTACTGCAGCTAGCTTCACTTAATGTAACCTTTTTGTCACGTACATTTAATTTCACTTGTGTTAACAAAATGTATACTACCTAAATATGTTAAGATATGTGTTAGGTAATAAATATAAAAATATTTTTTTCTTTCTAATAACTTAATGGGGATTACATAATATAATGTGTTTTTTTTTTTACCAAAATAAGTTGACTAGTTGAGTTTTTTTTTTTTTTTTTTTTTTTTTAAATGACTGTTTGAGTTTTAGATGCCATATTAATTGTTGTATATAATATATGTCCTTAATTTTTCACTATTATTATTTTTTTTTTGAGATATTCCAAAATAACACTAATTTTTTATGGATGCTGATTTGACACAATCAACTTTCAATTACTACTTCTAAGGGCTTCTATATAAAAATATATAACATATCCATCTTTTTAACTTTTAACTAAAACATCGCTCCAAAATAAATAGATAGAAAAAATGGGTGGAGGGAGTAATTTTTTTTTAGTAGAGACTTACTTTAACTACTCTTGAGGATTAGTGTAATTACATTGAACGGTTTACATGTTTAAAAATTACAAAATTACAAAAACTACTACTGAGGTTGGATTCATTACATTTACCTCATTACAACGTTAATTTCAGAAAAGAATTTAAATTCAAGAAAAAAATCCCCGAGTATCATGTAAGAAATCATAAACTTCAAGGGTGGCAAATTGATTTCAAATTTTTCATTGAAATTTTACTCATAATGTTACATATTTCATTCATTTTTCACCTATTTCAATCATATTTTCACCGATTTCACTTTTAATTTTCCACCAATTTCACATCAATTTTTTATTACACCGACATGTGTTGTCAGAAATCAATGTCGTGAAGGGTAATTCTAATGAATTCAATATCTCAGGGTTAGTATTGTATAATTTTCCACATATGAAGAATGTAGTCAATGTACTTACACTAAATTTTAGAGATAGTTTGAATAATTTTCCCTTTCTAAAGTTTCAAAATTTAGAATAAGAAAAATATTAAAATTTATCTTATAAATTATTCAAAATAAATGTTATTACATCTCAAAATTTCATTCAAACTTCTGTAGCATTCAAACTTATTTATGACACCCCTAAATGTAGGGCTGTCAATGAGCCGGATTTGGAGCGGATCAGGGTGGATTCGGATTTGAATTCAAAAATCAAAAAGTGTATCCAGATCCGATCAACAATCATATCGAATGTTCAAAATGCTATCGAATCTGAATTCAAAAAAAATTCGATATCCGACACAAAGATCCGAATCCAAATAAAAAATATTTCTATGTATATTTTTACTTAACTAGAAAGGTGCACGTACGTTGTACGTGTCTAGTTTTAATTTCATGGGTATTTTTCATAAATTAGAATAAAATTAGCTATTTTTATTTCATAGAATATCATATATTGGTCAATTTATTTTTTTATGAAATTTATTATTATTAATTATTATTAATTTATAAAAAAAATAATGACTTTGAATAGTTATAATAAATATAAAATGATGACTAATTAATCATTACATCTTATAAAATTGGTTCAAATAAGATCATAAGAACTTTTTTAGTTCATTACATCATAGTAGTTTTCATGTCAAGTTTATCCGTTATTCACCGATGTCACATATTTCATCCGTTTCTTCATAAATTTCACTTGAACTTTCATCGATTTCACGATCATTTTTTCTTACTGGTTTCACCGGTTTTTTCACAAACTTCACAAGTGTTTACCAATTTCACCTGAAGTTTCATCGATTCATATGTTTTCACTGTTTTTTTTTTTGTCGATTTTGTCGATTTTTTATAGATTATAATATTTTTCATTGTTTCCCCTTTTTCGTCGATCTTTTTTTCCAATTTAAACCATTTTCTTCTGATTTCACCTTGTTTTTGTCGGTTAAAGTTTAATTCGTTTTCACCTATTTCACATGTTATTCACCTAAATTTTTCATCGATTAAACATGTTTCGCCGACTTCAAGCTTTTTTGACTGATTTTATCCGTTTCTTTATAATAATTTACCGGTTTATTTTTTTTAGCAATTTATCCCTTTTTTTACAGCTTATAATATTTTTCATTGTTTTCTCATTTTTAGTCCATTTCTTTTGTATTTCTTATTTAGTGTAAACCATTTTTCTACCGATTTCACCAGTTATACTATTTCTTTAACTGATTTCGCTCATTTTTAACATTTTAACCCAATTTACCTATTTTTTATGTGTTTTCACTAATTTCACATGTTATTCACCATAATTTTTCATTGATTAAATATGTTCTTACCAACTTTACGTATTTTGACCGATTTTGTCCTTTTTTCGCCGGTTTTACCAAATTTTACTGAATTCATCATTTTTCTTAGAAATTCCATTAGAATTAATTTTCATTGATTTCAAATATTTTCACCGACTTTATCTTTATTTTAATTGATTTTACCCGTTTTCATCCATTTTTCACAAATTTTACCCAATTTTTTTTATCGATTTCAAATGTACTTATGATTTCACATACCATACATACGTTGTACATGTCTATTTAATTTCAGTGATATTTTGTTGTAAATCAGAGTAAATTTAACTTCATTATATCATAAAATACCACATATTAATGACTGCTATTCAATTTATTAACTTCATCATGGGAATTTTCATCGATTTCTTTAGTTTTTTTTTGGTTTAAACCATTTATCTCTTGGTTTGATTTTGTTCTTGTTGGTTGAAATTTTTTTGGTTATATTGATTTCACTCATTTTTACCAGTTTAACCAATTTTCACATGTTTTCGCCGATTTTAGCCTTTTTTCACCGATTTAACCCATTTTTCACCTATTTCGTCATTTTTTATGAAATTTCATCGTTTTACCGATATCATCCATTTTTGTCACAAATTTCACTTGAATTTTCATCGATTTCACATGAATTTATCGAATTTTCAACTCAAATAATTATACATCTTCAATTACTTTTAAGTATATCTCAAATTATTTCATATACCTTATCATTTGAAAGATATTTCTTTATTGTTCTAAGCCATTTCACTTATTATACTAATTAGTTTAATTCAATTTTCATTGATTTGTTTTACTGGTTTTATATTGTTTTACTGATTTACTCGTTTTTGATCAATTATACCCTATTGTACATTGTTTTTCCTATTTTTCATCAATTTCTTTTGTTTTTTCATATTCAAACAAAAAAGACGAAAATTTTCTAGTGGTTTAGTTCACACTGTTTTGCTAGTTAAACTTTTTTCCTTTTATTTATTTTTATCAGTTTAACTTATATTTCACTGATTTCACTTGAATTTTCATTGATTTCATAGACTTTAACATTTATTCAATGATTTAACCCATTCTTCATATATTTCACCCGTTTTTCACTGATTTCACCGATTTGTTTCCCATGTTTTCACAAATATCGCCCGAATTTTCATCGATTTCACAGTATTTGTCGATTTTACTGGCACTTTTTTATTACTGATTTGCCTCTTTTATTCACCTACTTCACTATTCATAAATTTCATCCAGATTGATTTCACATATTTTCATCAATTACATCAAATTTATTTGAACGGTTTCACCAATTCTCATATCCGTTTTTTCACTTAATTCACACGTTTTTTGTCGAAAAGATTTCCATGAAATTTTGAGGTAATGTTTCTCATGTCAAATAAAGATTACTTAGTTCACTAAGTCATAAACATTTTTGTGCATTCATAGGTAAGATGCGATTCTATTTGAACATGTTTTATGATATTTAAGAGAATATAATTTTTTTTAAGGAGTGACATATTGTACTAAATCTTTAAATGATACAAATAATATTTTGCACATAACAACATTTTGATAATACATTATAATGATTTTACATATATAATTTAGCAACTATTCAATATAATAGTGTTTTTATTTTTATTGTTATGTGTTATAAGAGAACAATAATGAAATTATAAAAGTGATGTAAGAGTTAATTTCTTATTTATTAGAGTTAATATAGTTTAATTTGAATTTAGTTTTGTTTTTCTTCCATATTCATGGTGCTTGGTTAGGAGGAAAGGAAGTTACAAATTTTCTTAAAATATTTTCCTACCAAATTTTTGATGAGAAAATTTAAGGAAAATTCATGTTTGATTATATTTTTTATTATACTTTACAAGTTGAATAAGGGCATTTTTGTCTTCACAGAAAAAGAAAAAAACTTAAAATATTCACACTTTTAGTATTAGTATAGATATAGATATAGATAAATGCTGAAGACTGAGGGTTCTAATGGCAAATGATTGAAGAAAAACCTCGTATCAGCTTGGTGCATTAAATTCTACTGACAAAAAGTACTGTTGACAGTACTGTACCAGTACAGAGAGCCGTTCGCAGAAATTAAGGACCAGTACCCGAGGAATTTGAATTTTATCTTTCTTCAACCGACATTTAACCTGGAGTATAAATAGTCGCGAGACTGAGAAGAAGAAAAAACAACACAACTCTGAGAAAATTTCCAAAGCAAATCTTTCTAAGTCTCAAGAACAGCTCACTCACCTGGTGAAGTCATTTGTTGTTAGAACCAAATTGAAGTTCAAATCAAATCATTTTTCTGAGTGAAAAGCTGTAATTGGAGTGTTGTGAGAAGTGTAGATCCATCTTAGTGAGTGATCTAACTTCAGAGGATAGGTCTTCTTAGTGATTTCCTATTGTGAGCTTACGGCCTCTTCATTTGTTGTTTTGGCGTAAGTAGTGTATATTGTAAACTGTGTGTTTATAGTATAACTCAAGATCTAAGTGACTTGGAAGAGTGGACTAAAAGTTTTTTATCCATATAACCACTATAAAAATTCTTTGTGTTTTTCTTGCATATCTTCAAAATTGCATAAAACATTTTAGAAAACTGTTGAAAGATTTCAAAAAAGAGTTTGTTAAAACTGAGGATAAAATCTTTCAAAGACTAAGTTTACTTGTGAAAAACACGTATAAATATCCGCTGCAAGTATTCTGTTTTTAAAGCTAAGTTTTGCTGAAATCAGCTAAGCAGTGATAAGAGAGGTGGTCAACTGTGCTGCTCAAAGATTCGTTCACGATCAGCTTAATCAACTTACTGATCACTATCAGCTTAGTCTGCTGACAGACGACTGAAAAGTTTTAAAGTCAAAAAAAATTTCAGAGGTCTATTCACCCTCCCTCCCCCCCCCCCCTCTAGACCTCATCTGACCACTAGGGACCAACAACCGGTTTACTTTTTTTTTTAGCAATTTATCCCTTTTTTTTATCAATTATAACAATTTTTCATTGTTTTCTCATTTTTGGTCGATTTCTTTTGTTTTTTTTCTTCAGTTTAAACCATTTTTCTATCGATTTCACCAATTAAACTCTTTTTTAACTGATTTCACACATTTTTACCATTTTAGCCTGTTTTTACCAATTTTTCATGTTTTTAAACAAATTTCACATGTTATTCACCTAAATTTTCATTGATTAAATATGTTCTAACCAACTTTTTTTTTTATCGATTTTACCCTTTTTTCACCGATGTTACCCAATTTTACTAGATTTCATTGGTTTTATCATTTTTCTTAGAAATTTCACTCGAATTAATTTTCTTCTATTTCACATATTTTGACTAACTTTATCTTATTTTAGCCGATTTTACCCATTTTCATCAATTTTTCACAAATTTTATCCGAATTTTTTTATAGATTCCAAATGTATTTAAGATTTCACATGCATATTTTTCACTGGTTTAAAGTGCATATACGTTGTACGTGTCTATTTCATTTAAGTGCTATTTTGTTATAAATCAGAGTAAAATTTACCCCCTATGAAATTCATATTGTTCAATTTACCAGGTCGTGATTTAAAAAAGAGCACTTTATCCCCTGAAATTTTGTAAAAGTTCACAGCGCCTCCCTGATATTTTTATGATAATGTGGTATTTTACCCCCTATGTTATGATAAATGTGGCAATTTATCCCACAATGTTATAAAATAGTTTGCATACCCTCAATTTCGGCAAGTGAGTTAAACTCTCCGGCTAAAAGGGATAAATTGCTTCATTAAATTTTTTACAAGGGGTAAATTATATTTTTCCAAATTATAGAGGGATAAATTGAATATTATACATTTTATAGGGGGTAAATTGCCATTAACTTTGAAGAAAAATTGTGATTGGTACCAAAATTGCAATGTAAACTTATTATATGGTACCAAATTTGCATATTTGTATCCACTAGTACCAAAATTGTTACATAGCCTATCCTATGTCACAAAAAAAAAATAACTTCCCCCAAATTTTTCTTTGAACAGTCCTGTAATTGAATATTATACATTTTATAGGGGGTAAACTGTCATTAACTTTGGAGAAAAATTGTGTTTGGTACCAAAATTACAATGTAAAATTATCCTATGAAACCAAATTTGCATTGTTGTACCCACCGGTACCAAAATTGTAACTTAGCCTATCCTATGTCACAAAAAAATAATTTTCCCCAAATTTTTCTTTGAAGAGTTCGGTAGAGTCAAAATTATTTTTAAATTAAAAGGAAGAATATTAGTTTTTATTTATTTATTAAGTGGTCCACTAACCTCAATCAAATTTTAAGTTTTGGACTATTCATATAAAGGGTTGAGTACTCTATAAAGGTTATACAAGTGAGGAAGTAACAAGTTTAGTTCGAATGATTACTTTGAAGCAACGTCATGTCTTGAAGACTCGATAGGATATACCGATAAATTCTCGCATCCTGATTATATTTAAAATATATGTTAACTGATAAGCATATTGTTCAAAAAAAAAAAATGCATGAAGTTTAATAAAGTCTTTCAATTGGTACCAGAGCAGGTTGGTACCCTCAGCTTTGATATTCCTTTTCCAGTATTATTGATTCTCTTATGTACACGGATTGCATGATGAATGACACTGACTCGTGAGAATGGGAATCACAATCACTTGTTTCCAAGAAGTCACTTTCAAGTTACTAAATCATGGCAAAACCCAAAATATGTTATGATTATAAAAGATTCATGTTTAAATCAATATCCAGTACGTATGCTCATTGTTTGAATCATTATCAATTGTATTTTATCAGGATGTGTATTAAAGACTTTTAAATTCCAGCAGAAAATTTAAAATTTACTGATACCATGATAGACTTAAAGTCTGTCCAGATTTGATTAAGTAAAGAAAAACAGAACCATATTTCATATTTCAATTGTATCAACAAAGTACAAAGCAGGGAGCCGTATATAGGCATAATGCAATTGTATCTACTAGAAAAAGAATGATAAAAGAATAAATTAAATCAGTAACTTCAATAAAATGCCATGATGATCAATTACAATTTGCTCGAGCTATTCAAATTGTTGAACTAACTTCAAACGATGAGCTTGAGACTGGAAAAGGATAAACATCAAATTGGAACCATACCACGTCCAGGAGGTATGAGACAGGGCGCACATTTAAAGTCCATTCTTTAGCTTACTTGACATGTATGGTCCTACTCTTGTTGTATTGAGTCCTATTGTCAACGATACAAGTCCATTATCATCTAGAGCATAGGAAAAATTGTTATGAATCAAGTATTGAATAGAAACATTGTAAATCTTGGCCCATGCCAATCAGATCCAGCCCTTGTCGATCGGTCGTAAAGATCTCGTATGTGTCTTTTAGCAATCGACATCCATCAATAATTGATTCTTTAAATTTGATGAGGCATTGCATGGCTTCCTTAGAGGGCAATTGTATTAGTTTTCTAAAATTATGTAGATATAATGTTCCCGAGACGAAATGTTACCAAACCATTCGATCATGCAAAACTTCTACTCCAAAATCATGCAAAAATAAAAAGGTGATATTAGTGAGATGCTGAAGTTCATCCGGCACAGAGTTCCAGTCCTCACATCCGAATAAATATAAAAATCGAAGTGAGTCAATCCTCGGATGCAATGGAGAGTCTGCTTTAAAAATATCTAAATAATCCGGAAAGAACCCAGGGAAAAGAATTTTTAAACTGCGAAGACGTCCGATATCCTGGGAAAAACTCCTCAAATTGGGACGTTCATCAATACTAGAAAAGTGCACATACGTTGGACGTGTCTATTTAATTTCAGAAATATTTTTTGAAAATCTGAGTAAAATCAACTTCATTATGTCATAAAATAGCACATATTAATGACTGATATTCAATTTATTAATTTCATCATGGGTATTTTCATCGACTTCTTTAGTTTAAACCATTTTTCTAATGGTTTGGCCTTGTTTTTGTTAGTAGAACTTTTTCATTTTATTGATTTCACTAGTTTTGATCAGTTTAACCAATTTTCATATGTTCTTTACTAATTTTACATGTTTTTCACCAATTTGACATGTTTCCACCGATTTTACCCCTTTTTCACCTATTTTATCATTTTTCTGTGATTTCAACGTTTCACCGATGTCATCCTTTTTTTCACAAATTTCATCAGATTTTCATTGATTTTACATGTGTTTACCTAATTTTCATCTCAAATAATTGTACATATTCAATTACTTTTAAGAATATCTCAAATTATTTACCTTACCTTGTCATTTGAAAGATATTTTTTACCGACATAATTTGTTTAGTTCGATTTTTTTTTTTTTACTGATTTACCTATTTCTAGATCAATTATAACCTATTGTTCATTGGTTTCGTCGATTTCTTTTGTTTTCTCCCGTTCAAACCCAAAAAAAAAAATTTCTAGGGGTCACACAATTTTTGCAAGTTAAACTTTTTTTTTTTACTGTTTTTATCAGTTTAACTTATTTCTAACTAATTTCACATTTTTTTTACCAATTTCACATGAATTTTTTAGTATGTTATTTAGTAAATTATTTGAATTTTATTAATCATGTTAAATAAATTATTTAAATTTTATTTAATCATATCTAATATTATTTAATAAATCACTATCTACCAATTTATCAGCAGGTAGATAGCGATTTTTGGTTTTCTTAAAATTATGCTCCAAATTTTTACCATACATGTTTATGTGCCTTATATAATATCTAAAAATTATTGTGAATAATCCGGAAAGAACCTGGGGAAAAAAAATTTTAAACTGCGAAGACGTCCGATATCCTGGGAAAAACTCCTCAAATTGGGACGTTTATCAATACTAGAAAAGTGCACGTACGTTGGACGTGTCTATTTAATTTCAGAAATATTTTTTTATCATTCTTTCATATTATCTTTATCATTTTCTGGAAAGAAAGGTGATAAACTGATCCTGTTACTAACAGAATAACCCCTATCATGGCCAAGAAATATTGAGCCTCCTAACAGAGATACATTACTACATTGTAACCACGAATAAGAATTCGATGTCAATTTTGAGACGCTAGTCCTTCTAATCAGTACAACTGCCAGTTTGATTGTGAAGTAAACTTGATGGGTTTCCCTCTACGGCATTTTATCGAACAGTTGGTGCTCGAATGATTGTTCAGTTTTTTGGTTCTTTCTTAGATGAGGAATATTGTGGAGCAACTAAATCACAACCGGAAGAAAAGTCTGCAGAAATTGTTATCGTCTGAAATTCAAATTTACTGATCTTCTTAACTACCTGAATTTGTATTGTGTTGGCTAGTTCGATTGGCACCCGTCCAAGAATAAACAACGTCGTATCTCGTATTATCTCGTATGCAAAATGATTAATATAAATGTGAGTCCTGGGCATCAATCAGCACACATATAAAGTGTTTTAACTTATAACTGAAAATATAGTCCATAACTCCATTTATCCTGGGCCCAAATTTAATAAATGGTCCGGTTTGGAAAAAAATAATTTATTCCTTATAAAAATATTAAAGAAGTAATTACCTATTTTACCGACAACCTAAGCTCCAATCGATTACAATAGTGGTGTTTAATATGTTATCATTTATTATAGAACTTGTATACTTTGTATTAATAGGAAAGTGCACGTACGATTTACGTGTCTAGATAATTTCATCGGTATTTTTTGTAAATTAAAGTAAAATTAATTTTATTATGTCATAAAATAGAGTAAATTAATCTATTTTCACTTATTTAATTCATTAGTTTAATTCATTTTCACCAGTTTAACTTGATTTTTAGCCCTTTTTTATTTATTTTTACCACTTTAATATTTTTTTTAATTATTTTACCCATTTTTTTTTATCGGTTATAACTTATTTTCACTGTTTATACAATTTTGTCCTTTTGTTTTTGTCCGTTTTAAACCATTTTTCTACCGGTTTCACCTTATTTTGTCGTTTAAACTCTTTTTTTTACTGATTTCACACGTTCTTATCATATTAACTCATTTTTAAACGTTGTTATCAAAATAACCCGTTTTCACCTATTTCACACTTTTTTTTACTGATTTCAAATGTTTTTTTTAACCAATTTCACCTAAATTTTTCTTTGATTTGAAACGTTTTTGCCGACTTTTTCATGTTTTCACATATTTCACATGTTATTTTATATTGTTATTTCACCGAATTCATCATTTTTCACAAATTACACCCTAATTTTCATCGATTTCACATCTATTTATCGATTTCAGAGACATTTTATTACTGATCTTACCCAATTTTTCACCAATCTCGTCAATGTTCACCATTTTCACCCTAATTTTCATCAATTTCACTTGTTTTCAATGATTTCATAGTTTTTTTTATCGATTGCACAAAATTTTATCGATTTTTCACCATTTTCCACCTATTTCACCCGTTTTTCACGAAAATAATCTCATGAAATTTTGAGATAATGCATGTCTTGATAATATTGAGTATTTTTATATTTTTCCTATTTTAGCCAAAGTTAAATTACGTAATTAGTTAAGTCATAAGTATTTTTTATTCTTTCATAGTAAGATGTGATTCAATTTTTTTTTTTTTTGTAACATAATAATTTTTAAGAGAATTTCAAATCTTTAAAGTTACGAAATTAGGTAAGTCATAAGTATTGTACTAAATCTTTAAATTAACATTTTCTTACTTAAATAAATATTGATGCTAAAATATAATAAATTTATATATATATATTAGGGGCTATTTAAAATAATAGTATTTTTAATGGTTCGTTTTTATCTATTATAAGAGAAGAAGATTAAAATTACAAAAAATGATGTGAAAGAGAATTTATAAATTTTAGGAGTTCATGTAGGAGATAAATTAAATATAATAAGACTTCATGTTTAATTATACCTCTTCAATTACTTTTACATATTTATTATTGAATTAAATATTATTTTACAATTTAAATTAAATAAGGGTATTATAGTCAAAACAAAAAAGTTAAGAAATATTCATGCTTTTATAATAAAAAAAAATAGAGATAGAGATGATACTACAAATTACCTGCAATGATTTTCATTTTTATTTAGCTTGTATAATTTTTTTTATTAGATAATTCATAATTTTTTATCTTTTCTATATCTATATCTATATCTATACTAATACTAAAAGTGTGAATATTTTAAGTTTTTTCTTTTTCTGTGAAGACAAAAATGCCCTTATTCAACTTGTAAAGTATAATAAAAAATATAATCAAACATGAATTTTCCTTAAATTTTCTCATCAAAAATTTGGTAGGAAAATATTTTAAGAAAATTTGTAACTTCCTTTCCTCCTAACCAAGCACCATGAATATGGAAGAAAAACAAAACTAAATTCAAATTAAACTATATTAACTCTAATAAATAAGAAATTAACTCTTACATCACTTTTATAATTTCATTATTGTTCTCTTATAACACATAACAATAAAAATAAAAACACTATTATATTGAATAGTTGCTAAATTATATATGTAAAATTATTATAATGTATTATCAAAATGTTGTTATGTGCAAAATATTATTTGTATCATTTAAAGATTTAGTACAATATGTCACTCCTTAAAAAAAATTATATTCTCTTAAATATCATAAAACATGTTCAAATAGAATCGCATCTTACCTATGAATGCACAAAAATGTTTATGACTTAGTGAACTAAGTAATCTTTATTTGACATGAGAAACATTACCTCAAAATTTCATGGAAATCTTTTCGACAAAAAACGTGTGAATTAAGTGAAAAAACGGATATGAGAATTGGTGAAACCGTTCAAATAAATTTGATGTAATTGATGAAAATATGTGAAATCAATCTGGATGAAATTTATGAATAGTGAAGTAGGTGAATAAAAGAGGCAAATCAGTAATAAAAAAGTGCCAGTAAAATCGACAAATACTGTGAAATCGATGAAAATTCGGGCGATATTTGTGAAAACATGGGAAACAAATCGGTGAAATCAGTGAAAAACGGGTGAAATATATGAAGAATGGGTTAAATCATTGAATAAATGTTAAAGTCTATGAAATCAATGAAAATTCAAGTGAAATCAGTGAAATATAAGTTAAACTGATAAAAATAAATAAAAGGAAAAAAGTTTAACTAGCAAAACAGTGTGAACTAAACCACTAGAAAATTTTCGTCTTTTTTGTTTGAATATGAAAAAACAAAAGAAATTGATGAAAAATAGGAAAAACAATGTACAATAGGGTATAATTGATCAAAAACGAGTAAATCAGTAAAACAATATAAAACCAGTAAAACAAATCAATGAAAATTGAATTAAACTAATTAGTATAATAAGTGAAATGGCTTAGAACAATAAAGAAATATCTTTCAAATGATAAGGTATATGAAATAATTTGAGATATACTTAAAAGTAATTGAAGATGTATAATTATTTGAGTTGAAAATTCGATAAATTCATGTGAAATCGATGAAAATTCAAGTGAAATTTGTGACAAAAATGGATGATATCGGTAAAACGATGAAATTTCATAAAAAATGACGAAATAGGTGAAAAATGGGTTAAATCGGTGAAAAAAGGCTAAAATCGGCGAAAACATGTGAAAATTGGTTAAACTGGTAAAAATGAGTGAAATCAATATAACCAAAAAAATTTCAACCAACAAGAACAAAATCAAACCAAGAGATAAATGGTTTAAACAAAAAAAAAACTAAAGAAATCGATGAAAATTCCCATGATGAAGTTAATAAATTGAATAGCAGTCATTAATATGTGGTATTTTATGATATAATGAAGTTAAATTTACTCTGATTTACAACAAAATATCACTGAAATTAAATAGACATGTACAACGTATGTATGGTATGTGAAATCATAAGTACATTTGAAATCGATAAAAAAAATTGGGTAAAATTTGTGAAAAATGGATGAAAACGGGTAAAATCAATTAAAATAAAGATAAAGTCGGTGAAAATATTTGAAATCAATGAAAATTAATTCTAATGGAATTTCTAAGAAAAATGATGAATTCAGTAAAATTTGGTAAAACCGGCGAAAAAAGGACAAAATCGGTCAAAATACGTAAAGTTGGTAAGAACATATTTAATCAATGAAAAATTATGGTGAATAACATGTGAAATTAGTGAAAACACATAAAAAATAGGTAAATTGGGTTAAAATGTTAAAAATGAGCGAAATCAGTTAAAGAAATAGTATAACTGGTGAAATCGGTAGAAAAATGGTTTACACTAAATAAGAAATACAAAAGAAATGGACTAAAAATGAGAAAACAATGAAAAATATTATAAGCTGTAAAAAAAGGGATAAATTGCTAAAAAAAATAAACCGGTAAATTATTATAAAGAAACGGATAAAATCAGTCAAAAAAGCTTGAAGTCGGCGAAACATGTTTAATCGATGAAAAATTTAGGTGAATAACATGTGAAATAGGTGAAAACGAATTAAACTTTAACCGACAAAAACAAGGTGAAATCAGAAGAAAATGGTTTAAATTGGAAAAAAAGATCGACGAAAAAGGGGAAACAATGAAAAATATTATAATCTATAAAAAATCGACAAAATCGACAAAAAAAAAACAGTGAAAACATATGAATCGATGAAACTTCAGGTGAAATTGGTAAACACTTGTGAAGTTTGTGAAAAAACCGGTGAAACCAGTAAGAAAAAATGATCGTGAAATCGATGAAAGTTCAAGTGAAATTTATGAAGAAACGGATGAAATATGTGACATCGGTGAATAACGGATAAACTTGACATGAAAACTACTATGATGTAATGAACTAAAAAAGTTCTTATGATCTTATTTGAACCAATTTTATAAGATGTAATGATTAATTAGTCATCATTTTATATTTATTATAACTATTCAAAGTCATTATTTTTTTTATAAATTAATAATAATTAATAATAATAAATTTCATAAAAAAATAAATTGACCAATATATGATATTCTATGAAATAAAAATAGCTAATTTTATTCTAATTTATGAAAAATACCCATGAAATTAAAACTAGACACGTACAACGTACGTGCACCTTTCTAGTACTCCAAGTGCATTTATTACCGCTGAAGAGACTTCCTGATCATCTTCACTTGGCTGATAAGAATCACTCGTCTGATGATGAACTGAGCTGATCCCAATTTAGGTGAATAACATGTGAAATTTGTTTAAAAACATGAAAAATTGGTAAAAACATGTTAAAAAGGTAAAAATGAGTGAAATCAGTTAAAAAATAGTTTAATTGGTGAAATCGATAGAAAAATGGTTTATAATGAAGAAAAAACAAAAGAAATCAACAAAAAATGAGAAAACAATAAAAAATTGTTATAAACGATTAAAAAAAGGGATAAATTGCTAAAAAAAATGTAAACCGGTAAAAACTGTTTAAACAGTGAGAACATAAGAATCGATGAAAGTTTGGGTAAAATTTATGAAGAAACGGATAAAATCAGTCAAAAAAGCTTGAAATCATATGTTATGATCGATTAAAAAGTGAAAAAAATTGATAAAAAAATAAACAGTGAAAATATATGAATCGATGAAACTTCGGGTGAAATTGGTAAACACTGGTAAATTGGTGAAAAAACTGGTGAAACAAGTAAGACAAAGTTTTCTTGAAATCGATGAAAGTTCCGGTGAAATTTATGAAGAAACGGATGAAACTTGTGTCATCGGTGAATAATGGATAATCTTAACATGAAAACTACTATGATTGAATGAACTATATAATGTTCTTATGATCTTATTTTAGAAACAATTTTATAAGATGTAATGACTAAATCAGTTATCATTTTATATTTTATTATAACTATTCAAAGCCATCATTTTTTTTATAAACCAATTTAACAAAAATAAATTTCTTAAAAAATAAATTGGGAAATCATAAATATATGATATTCTATGACATATAAATAGCTAATTTTACTCAAATTTATAAAAAAATACACGTGAAATTAAAACTAGACACGTACAACGTATTATACATCTTATTACGAGTATAAATAATATTAAAATTTCATATTTTTTATATTTTGAATAATATTTAATTGCAAACATACGTTTTATCCCTTAAACTTACATTGAACATTGAAGTTGCATTTTCCCCCAAGCTGAACTTAAACCTTCATTGTACTTTTTCCCCTAAACTTCATATTTACACTTTTCCATTGATTTTAAATGACAAAAGCATCCTATACATTGGCATGTACCCTTCATATGACCTACATCGACAAGAAAATTGTTCACAAAAGAGTTCAAGAGGAAAAGTACAATATTAATATTAATGTAAATTTAGGATGAGCAATGTAAAAGAATAAAGTTCAGACGGGAAAGTGTGATTCTCCATTAAAAAAAAAAAAAAAAAACCATAATAAAATAAGTTTATTAGAAGCCGACCAAACAATACTGAGACATTTGCGATTGGTCCTTCTAGTCTAGATTCATTCCTGACCTGAAAACAATTTGACGAAATTCCAGTCGGTCCAAATCATTCTTAAATTGAGTTACATTCAATTTATCCATGTTTGATATATACAATGTTCAATTTATTTTTATGTAATTCAAAAAAGAGCAATTCATTTCTATGTAATATTATAAAAGTTTCACACTGCCTAGCTTCATGTAATTTTTAAACTTAAAAAATACGATTTAACAAAATTTTACCTCATATATAATATACTTTGATCCAATTAGATTATAGATATGACATTTTACCCCCTTGTGTTCTTATAAATATGAATCTTTACCCCATGTGGTATGATAAATTTGGCACCTTATCCCTATGTTATTATAATGTGATATTTTGCTTATTGTGTTATTATAAATGTGACACTCCCTAAATTGCAATTTTGTCTTTTAATTTATTTAATATTTTTCATGCTCACTCTCGATTCGTATTATACTCTCCATTAGAAGAAGGTAAATGCTCCTCTAAATTTTTGGAGCCTTTTTCAATTTTAAAGGATAAATTGGGATTAAATATTTATTTGATTAAAATAAAAACTTAGTTTTAGTAGATAATATATGAGATATGTGGATAATTTATTATATATCGTAATCTAGCAATATTTTTTGAGTTTATTTTTTTACCTATTTTAATCTTTTATTCGATGTCAAAATAAATATGACGTGGGGGTATTTAATAATAACAACAACAGCAGAGATGGAGACATCAGACATTAAAGGAAGCAACCTTTTTTTTTTTTGTTAAGTGAAAGGAAACAAACATTTTTTTTTAAAGTGAAAGGAAACAAACTTTTTTTTTACATTACACATATACTTAAACCAACAAAGCAAGAAAACAACTCTACCCTTTCCACTAAAAAAATTCCTTATGCTTTGCATAATTTGCGAAAACTCCTCCACTAAAAATATTCCTTATGCTTTGCATAATTTGCAAAACTCCTTCACTAAAAATATTGCTTATGCGTGCAGTAAAATGAAATCAACATCGACTTTTGAATACTTAAACCAACAAAGCAAAGAAGAAGAAGAAGAAATACTTGTTGAAGCTCATTTCCATCCAAAACTCAAATAGTACGACTTGCTTTTGAATACTTTACCATTAAGATGGCTGAAGCGGTGCTCGATGCTACGGTGCAAGTTCTGATGGAGAAGATACTCGCGATTGGTATCGAAGAGATCGGGCGCATATTGAATGTCAAGAGTGATTTGGCAAACCTTAAAAAATCATTGATTATGGCTCAAGTGTTTTTACTTGATGCTTCGAGACGGCAATTGGAAGACAAATCCATCAAGATTTGGTTGAAAGATCTTGAAAATGTCATGTATGAAGCCGATAACTTGCTGGATGAATTTCAATATGAGATCCTCCGTCGCAAGGTTGTGGTCCGAGACCAAATGAAGAGGAAGGTGATAACTTGCTCGATAAATTTCAGTATCTTCTTTTCTTCCTCCAATCCTTTGGTGATTCGATGCAAAATGGCTCAGGAGATCAAGAAACTGAATATAGAATTGAAAAGGCTTGATGAAGTGGCTAATAGGTATGGCCTTCAGAAAAGAGTTGCAGAGTCTTCTCTTGCTCTTCCTCTGGTCATGGAAACTAGTTCATTAAGTGTTGATCCAATTGTTCTTGGTAGAGATGATGATGCTTCAAAGATAATTCATATGATGGTTAAGAAAAATGAAGAGGTTCTTTCGGTCATTCCCATTGTTGGGATGGGCGGACTAGGAAAGACAACTCTAGCTAGATTGATCTTCAATGACCAAAATATAATTAAACATTTCGATGAAACTATTTGGGTTTGCGTATCTGCAAATTTTGATAACCTAAAGCTTTTCAAAAGAATCCTTGAATTATTGACCAACGATGACGTTCGTGAAGAGAGTATGGAAGCCTTCCTTAAAAGACTTAAAGAGAAATTGACTGGTAAAAAATATTTGCTCGTTCTTGATGATTTGTGGAATGATAAAAGAGAAGATTGGGAGAACTTCAAAAATAATATTCTCGGCATCAGCTCAAACAAGGGAAATTTCATTATTGTTACAACTCGGCTTGAAAGTGTGGCATCTATAGTGACCTCACAACCCATGTATTCTCTTGGCAAATTATCTGATGATGACTGTTGGTCTTTAGTTAAGACACAAGCTTGTTTTGTTAGAGATGTTCCTGCAGAATTGGAGGCCATCGGAAAGCAAATCGCTTGCAAATGTGGAGGTCTACCATTAGCAGCAAACATGGTAGGTGGAACTTTACGAGGGAAAGGAAAATATGATTGGAGATTTATCCTAGAAAATGGATTCTCAAATCCTAATGGAGAAGACAATGGTGTGCTGCCGATATTGAAGGTTAGCTATGACCGTTTACCATCTTCATTACTTAAAAAGTGTTTTGCGTATTGTTCTATTTTTCCTAAGGATGAGGAAATTGAGAAAGTACGATTAATTCAACTCTGGATGGCGGAAGGACTTCTTCAAGAAAATAGTTGTACTGACATAGAGAATTTAGGAGACAAAGTTTACAATATTTTGCTGCAAAGTTCTTTCTTACAAGAGGCCGTCAAGGATGATTATGGCAATTGTAAACATTCTAAGATGCATGATCTCGTGCATGATCTAGCTATTTTTGTTTCAAAAGGAGAATGTTTTAATGATAAAAATCACACGACAACTAGTCGTCCTACCCAAGTTAGATACCTGGCGACAAAATCACTTGGAGATGCACACAAGATCACTAAGGAGGATGTAGTTTATTTACGAACTTTGTTTTTGGGTAGCAAAGTTGCTGATAGTGTATTTAGAAATCTCACACATCTGCGTGTGCTAAATCTGGATTGTCTAAATATCGATGAATTGACAAGCTCCATTGGGGATTTGAAACATTTACGATTCCTTGATGTGTCTTCTACAAAAATTAAAGCTTTGCCGGAATCTTTTTGCAACCTTTTCAGTTTACAGACTTTGTGGGCCACTCTTGATGATTTTCCAAGCCATTTGCACCGCTTAGTTAATTTGAGACATATCTTGATGAAGAACTACAATACTGATCATTTTCAGATGCCACTTGGAATTGGAAAGTTGACATGTCTTCGAACATTGGAATTCTTTAACGTAGGACTGGAGAAAGGTCGTCGAATTGAAGAGCTTGGAAATTTGAAGAACTTGAAGGGAAAACTTGAGATACACAATCTAGAACAAGTTAATGACATGGAAGAAGCTGTAAGAGCAGATTTAATTGGTAAGGCAAATATACAAGAATTGACGTTTATTTGGAACACGATAAGGGAAGGAAACAACCAGGATGAGGGAGTTTTGAAAGGCCTCCAACCTCATCCAAATATAAAAAAGTTAAGCATTGAACAATTCAATGGAGATAACTTTCCATTGTGGACCATGAATATGATTGTTCGTGATGAAACTATGCTCGAAAACTTGATCGATGTTAGATTGGTAGACTGTGAAAGATGCCTAGAAGTTCCAACGCTTGGTCATCTACCACTGCTTAAGACTTTAGTGTTGGATGGGCTGAAAAGTGTAAAATCAATAGGTCTCTCATTTTACTATCCTCGTGACTGGATTGAGTCAAGAAGCACTGGGAGTAGTTTGTATTCCCCACAAACACCATTTCGGGCGCTAGAAGATTTCAAGCTAAAGAACATGACAAATTTGGTTGAGTGGGTTGTTGTTAAGGACTCGCCGACAAAGCTTAAAGCTAATGGTTTTCCTAGACTTAAAGTTTTTGAGATCAGAAGATGCGAAAAATTGGTGACTATTCAAAATCATGATTTTCCATCTCTTGAAACATTGAGCATTGAATTTGTAGATAGCAGCCGACTGTTATTGGACATGGCACGAGGTTTAAGCTCATTGAGAATATTGAAACTACTTTGCATTGATGATCTCACTCGTGTTCCTGGAATGTTATTTGAACACCTTGAAGTTTTAGAAATATCCAGTTGTAGTAACCTAACCGACATTCTATTTACGGAGGAAAATGAACACAGTATGCAGTCCCTTAAAGAATTAGGAATACGGGGGTGTAAAAGTCTCAAGTCAATTGGATATACAAGCGGAGGATTGCAAGGCCTACCTTCTCTTAGGCTTTTGACAATTTTTGGTTGCCCAAATTTGGCCTCTTTTACAGTAGACTGGCAGAGAATGCCGCATCTCTCTACTGTCAATATTTTTGGTTGTCCCAATTGGAGGAGTTTTCCCCAGGGTATCGAACGTCTTCACAGTTTAGAATATCTTGATGTTGGCTTCTCTGCAGATGATTTTGATATGTTAAAGATTATTTCTTCTTGTTTATCCTTGTCTTTATCTCGGTACGTTCTTCACTAAACAAGTTGTTTATCGATGGCTCTGTACATATATATCATGAAACTTACAGAAGGAAAAGACAGAAGAATCTTGTTGGTTCTTTTTTCATTTCAGACAAAAGAAGAGGATATAATCTTTTGTTGAAGTTCAGAATTTGGTGTTCTAAAACTATTTCTCTGTTTACATGACTACAGAGTAAGGTGTTTATATAAATATATGGAGCTCGTTTGGCGGCAAGGAATTACCTGGTGCATGTTTTTCTTTGTTTTGTGATTGATATGTAATTTGGCTGAAACATATATGTTCAGGTGTGAATATTATATTCTTGAAATTTGTTTCTTAGTTTGTCATTCATGTACAAATGAAGTACCTACTGCAGCTAGCTTCAGCTTTTATCATCAAAGATTAGTCATTTTTAAACAAAATTAATTCTATGTAGTAAATAACGAATGTAACCTTTTTGTCACGTACATTTAATTTCACTTGTGTTAACAAAATGTATACTACCTAAATATGTTAAGATATGTGTTAGGTAATAAATATAAAAATATTTTTTTCTTTCTAATAACTTAATGGGGATTACATAATATAATGTGTTTTTTTGTTTTTTTTTTTTTTTACCGAAATAAGTTGACTAGTGAGTTTTTTTTTTTTTTTTTAATGACTATTTGAGTTTTAGATGCCATATTTATTGTTGTATATAATATATGTCCTTAATTTTTCACTACTATTTTCTTTTTGAAATGTTCCAAAATAACACTAATTTTTTATGAATGTTGATTTGACATCACCAACTCTCAATTACTACTTCTAAGGGTTTCTATATAAAAATATATAACATATTCACCTTTTTAACTTTAACTAAAACACCGCGCAAATATAAATAGATAGAAAAAAAGGGCAGAGGGAGTAAATAATTTTTATAACAGAGACTTTAACTACTCTTGAGTAGGGCTGCCAATGGGGCGGATTTCAATCTGGATTCGTTCGAATTCGGTCCGATTTATTAGGATAATTGTCTGATTAGAGATTCGACGGATCTGATCCGATTATAAAGATCCGAAATCTGAAACTCATGGAGCGAATATGGATTTAGGTTGATCCGATCCGTTAAAAATCCGTATCCGATAATAAATAAAAAGAAAGATATATATACAAAATGATTTATAGAAATAAGTATCATTAATAATATTTCAATGTCAATTTAAGAAGATAGTAATTTATAATTTGTTTATAAATTTATCTAAACCAATATATTCATTCTACAAATATGAATAGAGTAAAGAAACTTTGAAAATGTGAGCTAAAATTAAATAAAATTGAAAAGATAATAAACTTGTTTTAGGAAAAAAATATTAATTTAACTTTTTAAATATAAATTTATTGGATCCAAAAAATATTTAATTCCGGCCAAATCCGACCAAAATCCGTTGGATTCAAAAAATTTAGATCCGAGCAAGATCCGAATCCGACAGAATTCGATCCGATATAAATGGAGCCGGATCTGGACAAGCTTGATCCGACCAGAATCCGACCCATTGACAACCCTACTCTTGAGGATTAGTGTAATTACATTGAACGTTACATGTTTAAAAATTACAAAAACTACTACTGAGGTTTGGGTTCATTACATTTACCTCATTACAACGTTAATTTCAGAAAAAGAATTTAAATTCAAGAAAAAAATCTCCGAGTATCATGTAAGAAATCATAAACTTCAAGGGTGGCAAATTGATTTCATTGAAATTTTACTCATAATGTTACATATTTCACTCATTTTTCACCTATTTCAATCAAATTTTCACCGATTTCACTCTTAATTTTTCACCAATTTCACCCATTTTCACATCAACTTTTTATTACACCGACATGTGTTTTCAGAAATCAACATCGTGAAGGGTAATTCAAATGAATTCAATATCTCAGGGTTAGTATTGTATAAATTTCCACACATGAAGAATGTAGTCAATGTATTTACACTAAATTTTTGAGATAGTTTGAAAATTTTCCCTTTATAAAGTTTCAAAATTTAGAACAAAAAAAATTAAAATTTATCTTATAAATTATTCAAAATAAATGTTATTACATCTCAAAGTTTCATTCAAACTTATGTAGCATTCAAACTTAATTATGACACCCCTAAATGTAGGGCTGTCAATGAGCCGGATTTGGAGCGGATCAGGATGTATTCGGATTTGAATTCGAAAAACTGAATTTCTGTAATTTGAATTTCAGACGATAACAATTTCTGCAGACTTTTCTTCCGGTTGTGGTTTAGTTGCTCCACAATATTCCTCATCTAAGAAAGAACCAAAAAACTGAACAATCATTCGAGCACCAACTGTTCGATAAAATGCCGTAGAGGGAAACCCATCAAGTTTACTTCACAATCAAAATGGCAGTTGTACTGATTAGAAGGACTAGCGTCTCAAAATTGACATCGAATTCTTATTCGTGGTTACAATGTAGTAATGTATCTCTGTTAAGAGGCTCAATATTTCTTGGCCGTGATAGGGGTTATTCTGTTAGTAACAGGCTCAATTTGTCACCTTTCTTTCCAGAAAATGATAAAGATAATATGAAAGAATGCAAAGTTCAAATCATGGATGATGAGACCTGGCGAGTCTCCTCGGGTTTGGTAGATGCTTGGAGAGGCCATGCATATGAGAAGGGCAATGCTTTGAACACGAGTGCCATTTTTAGCGATCAAGAAAATGATGGCGATGGTAATGGGTTGGTGGTTGATTCTGTTGTTTCAAATAAGGAGGACCATGATTTTGATGAGATCGAGGATATGAGAATTCGCGGGAATTTGTTCTATAAGCTTGACAAGGATTCAAAAGAGTATCAAGAATATTCCTTTGATTTCCACCGGAGGAAATCTCACAAGAACGTGAAAGACCGTAAAGAAAGTAAAGAGAACAAGAAGAGTGAAATAGCTACCAAGGTTGAGAAAGCTTCAAAGAAAAATGAGCAGAGAGAAATCAAGAAAAGTAAAGAGTGTAAAGCGGAGGCCATGTTTGGACGTGTGAAGGATGAGTATTTGATTTCTCGGCTTCATGAAATTGGAAACCCCTTGATCGACAAGAAGCAAAGGACTCTGACCTTCAACCAACAAACGGCGCCTTATCATGAACCGTTTTGCTTGGATATTTACATATCAAAAGGTTCAGTACGTGCCAGCATCATTCATCGAGCAACTAGTAATGTTGTTGTGGTGTCACATTCTATTTCAAAAGACATGAAATTTGATTTGAGTTCGACTAAGAATAGAAATGCTTGTGCTGCTGTTGGAGAAGTGTTGGCTGAAAGGGCCTTGGCGGATGATATTCATAATGTGGTGTATACTCCGAGGAAAGGGGAGAAATTGGAGGGAAAGCTTCAGATTGTGCTTCAGTCCATTATTGATGGAGGGATTAATGTGAAGGTGAAACTTAAGCAGAAGAAACTGAGAAAAGCTACAGGCCTTCCATCAAGAACCCGATATTAATACCGACCGATAATGCTATTGATTTGCAGCAGAATATGTCTGTGGTGATCTGAAATTTGGGTTATGATTTGTTTCTTTTAGACGTGTTTTGAACCACATTTCGATTATGTATAACGTGTAAGGAAGAAGGGGATATGAAATGCATCTTGAAATCAAATTGTACCTGTACATTCTAGCTAGGCAGCAGTTTACAGAGATGTGAAATTTTAATGAAGATAGTTTGTGAAAAATATATCAAACTCTTATGTGAAATCCTACTCTTATTGATGCATTTAGTACCCCCAAATTTATCCGCTTAATCTCATTGCATCATCAGTACTAACTGAATATGGTCAAGCAGTACATTGTTCAGGCTATATATTTGATTTTCTTATCGAGTTGGAAATTGTGTTTGAATTAGGATTAATTTTGAATGAAATCGAGCCAACGAGCTTATGTTGAACCGAACACAAAGTACCATATTTGTCAAACAATATATTGCTCAAACTTGATTTGATATTCTTGCCAATTTTCAAATTGTATTTGAATTTAGTATGCTTGTTGAACAAAACCGAGCACTAACAATCTTCGGTTACATGTACTATATATCTTTTGGCTCATTGAGTTGAGTTCGAAGTGATCTAGAGTTAAACATAGCTTTCCATGTGAAATAAACCGAGCTTAAACAAACTCTCATCAATCGAGTCGAACTTCAACCGAATATCTGAGTAGATTTGTTTACTAAACTCATCAACACAAAAACAGAATCACCACTCGCAACGTCATTAATTATTTCTCAATACACAAATTGGAACAAAAATAAATAACAAAAAATCCTCCCTTAATCATTAGCAGTTGCCAATTGAAGAGATAACAACTCTTCCTCGGGTATAATCCTCACACGACAATCCGATTTCGGATACGAAACACACATCAAAGCATAACCCCGTTCAATAACATCATCACTAAGCATTCCATCGCTCTGGTCGACTTTCCCGTCGAGTAGCCGAGCCGGACACGTCATGCACACGCCGAGGTTGCAATCGTACGGCACTTCCAAGCCGCTGTCTAAAGCTTTGGACAGTATTGTTTCGTCCGGCTCGACTTCGAGTTCAGTGGATTTGTTGTTGTGTTCGATGACTACTTTGTAGGCGTTGATGGAGGTTGATGATAAGCGGCGGCTGGAGAAATGTGGCTTGAGCTGGGGTGTGTTTGGATGGAGATTTGGGAATTTTTTGGATTTTGGTTGGGATTTGAAGGAAGGGGATGTGGTTAAGTGCAGAGTGTGGAGTGTTGTTGCCATTTTTCTTTTCTTTTTTGTGTGGGGGAAAATGGAGGTTTGGTTGATTTTGAGTGGAGAATGGATGTATGGTGTGTAAGAGGATAAGTTTTTATAGGTAAACACCACATTTGGTCCCTCTTATCATTAATTTTTTACAGAGTGGTCTTTTTTATATCTTTTTTCTCAGTTTAGTCCTTACTATGTATTATTTGTTTCACTTTAGTCCTTTTCAGGTGTTCCAAGGCGGTTCCGATAATATGTGATATGCTCATAAGGGCAATTTCATCATTTCAAGTAAACTAACATGGATATTTTCGTCTTTCTAATCATTTGAAAAAAAACTAAAGATTTAATCTCTTCCAAACTAAGCTTTCATTCCAGTCCAACTTAATCGTCCATTTCGTTCCAAACTAAAGTTTTCTCCCAAAATCTTCTTCAAACACCAAAATTGCTCACCAATTAAACAATATCTCAAATGGTCTCAATAGCGAACAGACGAAAATGCCCTAAAAAATATTCATATGCATGTCACGTGTTATCAGAACCACGTGATAAGGACTAAAGTGAAATACATAATTCATAGTAGGGATTAAAGTGAAATAAATAATTCATAGTAGGGACTAAAGTGGGAAAAAAAAACATAAGAGGAACCACTCTATAAAAAGTTAATGATAAGAGGGACCAAAAGTGATATTTACCCTTTATTTTATTTCCTTTAATTTTATAGTAAAAAGGACACATTGATATGTAGGAAATGAGCAATTGACATTTTATCCGAGAAATATTCTTGTTAAGACTTTATACTTTATAATTGAATTTTTGGCAATTTACATTCTAGGATTGCATATTTTTTGGCAAAGTGCACCATATTGTCAAAGAATTACAAGTTGAAGTGCAAAATATCAATATTTCAAATTTAGAGTTCAAAATGCAAAACCAATGCATTTTTAAAGGCAAAACGTCAGAGCTCTCTAGGAAATAAATGAAAGTTTTAATCTGGACCGGCTCAAGTTTTGAGTGGATAATCACAACAACATAAATATATTGATTAATTTTTATAATCTCGGATTAAATTGAATTAGGATTTTGTGTAAAACATTTTTTACTTTTATTTCTGAAAAATCCCATCCATTTAGCATAACTTAATTATTTTTTGACATAGTAGCAAACTAGCAATGACAATAAAATAAATTCGTTTTCGGTAAAATTGCAGAAAACGTCTCAAACTAATTAGTGATTTTGGATTTTCGTTCTAAACTATATTATCTCACCAAATTTCGTCCCGTAATTTTATATTTGTTTGAAATATCGTCCCAAACTAATTACTAATTTTGATTTTTCCTCCAAAAAAAACTATATCAACTCGCCGAATTTCGTCCCATAATTTACCATTTTGTATGAATTTAGTTCCTAATGAAAATGATGTTCAATCTTGTAATTAGTTTGGGACGAACTCTGCAATATCATATAATTATTTATGTTAAAATTTACCAAGTCATGACACGTAAGAAGTCATGAGATAATTAATGGCAAATGCGCAGTTTTCGTCTTATAATTAACCGTGGTACGATATTCCAAAAAAATATTAAATTATGGGATGAAATTCGCCAAGTTGAATAGTTTGGGATAAAAATCTAAAATTTGTGATTAGTTTGTGCCATTTTTGCAATTTTGCCTTCTTTTTCTGTTAACTATTTGTAAAACTGGACCAGGATACGGCCCGATATATCAATTACATAAGAAATAGAAAATCACACTTTTCCTCCTAAATTTATAGTCAAGTTGAACCTTTGTCACTGAACTTAATTTTTTTTTAAATGTTCATCCTAAATTTACATTAATGTTTTATTTTCTCCCCTAAAATATTTTCCAATCAAGTTTTCAGCCAAAATAGGTCACGTAAGAGACATATGCCCATTTGTAGGGTATTTCCATTGTTTAGAAATGGTGGGGTGGGGTGGGGTGGGGGAGAGGGAGGGGGTTTGGGGGGAGTGCAATGCCAAAGTTCAGGAGAAAAGTGCAACAAGTGTGTAAATTTAGGGGGGGGGGGGGAGTGCAACAATGGTGTAAGTTTAGGAGGGAAAGTGAAATCAACTATAAGTTCAGGGAAAAGGCTCGATGTTCTGATTGGAAGTATTATTTTGCATTCTTTATTAATAAATTTGCTTCTTTATTCCTTGAAATGTCAATTATCAATTAGAAAATCCACGATTTCATATTGTCAAACTTTTTTTTTTTTTACAGTTTTTAATAACTTGAAAACTCATTGAATAAAATGCCAAACTTACAAGATAAACCTAAAGTATCACTATGTAATGTCTAACTAATATGTGTTTGTATCTATTTTTATTTGTTGATTTTGTACTAAAGTTTTTATTTTTTTTATATTAAATATCTTATTACAAGTATAAGTAATGTTTAAAATTTTATTTTTTTGCATTTTGAATTATATATAATTGCAAAAACACGTTTTGCCCCTAAACTTATAATGAAATTGCACTTTTCCCTTAAATTTATATATTTGTTGCACTTTCCCCCCTAAACTTTAGATTTACACTTCCCCCTGATTTTAAATGACGAAAACATCCTACACATTGGTAATGTGCCTCTCCTACATTAGTTAGAAATCTGATCGCAAAAGAGTTCAAAGGAAAAAATACAATATTAATGTAAATTCAGAATAAACAGGAAAAGTGAGATTTTCTCCATAAAAAACACCCATAATAAAATAAGTTTATTAGATCCATTAATTGACCAAACTATACCGAAACATTTGTGATTGGTCCCTACTAGACTAGATTCATTCCTGACATGAAAACAAAATTGATGAATTTCAGTCGGTCCAAATCATTCTTAAATTGAGTTCACGGCAATACATAATGTTCAATCGACCTTCGTGTAATTTGAAAAAGAGCACTTTATTTTCATATAATCTTATAAAAGTTTCACACTGCATTTATGACAGTTTTAAACTTAAAAACTACGAATCGCCAAATTTTCCCTCTTATATAGTATACTTTGACCCGATCAATTTATAAATATGACACTCTATCCCCTTGTGTTATTATAAATTTGGGTCTTTATCCACTGTGGTATGATAAATGTGGCATCTTAATCTTATCCTCTTTTGTTATGATAAATGTGATATTTTACTCAACACTTTTCATACTTACTCTCAATTTTGGCGAGTGTTACACACTCCGTTAAAAGGAGGTAAATTGCTCATTTACAATTTTCACATGGACTAAAATGTTCTTTTCTAAACTACAGGAGAATAAATTGAGCATTATGTATATTACATAGTGGGTTAAATATTTATGTGATTAAATTATAAACTATGTTTTATGAGATATGTGGATATCTTATTATGTATCATAATCCAACAATATTCTTGAGTTTATTTAACCTGTTTTATTCTTTAATCAATGTCAAAATAAACATTCACACGGTATTTACCCCACACCAAAAAGTTAAGAATCATACAAAATTATTCGTACTTTTGTAATAATAATAATAATAATAATATAGGGATAGAGATATTAAAGGAAGCAACTTGTGTGGTGCTGGTGCAACAAGGTGCAATTATGGGGAAAATTGCTTTTTTGGTACCATAGGATAGGCTGACTTGCATTTTTGGTACCATTGGATATGAAAATGCAAATTTGGTACCATAGGATAGGTTTTCATTGCAATTTTGGTACCAAACCCAATTTTTCTAAAAAGTTAATGGCAATTTACCCCCTATTAAATGCATAATGTTCAATTTAACCCCTCGTGGTTTAAAAAAAAGAGTATTTTACCCATTGAAATTTTGTAAAAATTTCACATCGCCTCCATGATATTTTTATAGACGGCACTTAATCCACTTTTATTATGATAATGTGATATTTTACCCGTTGTGTTATGATAAATGTGGCAATTTATTCCCCTATGTTAAATAAAATAGTTTGCATGCATACTCTCAATTTCGGCAAGTGAGTTACAATCTCCGGCTGAAGTGGGTAAATTGCTTCATTAAAATTTTACAGGGGGGTAAATTGATTTTTTTCAAATTATAGAGGGATAATTTGAACATTATGCATTTCATAGGGGGTAAATTGCCATTAACTTTGTAGAAAATTTTGGTTTGGTACCAAAATTGCAATGAAAACATATCCTATGGTACCAAATTTGCATTTTCGTATCCAATGGTACCAAAAGTGCAAGTCAGCTTAACCTATGGTACCAAAAAAGCAATTTTCCCTGCAATTATGTAACAAAGGAGAAGAAAATACATCTTCACTTAACTCATACACACGACTCTTTGAATACTTTACCGACAATATGGCTGAAGCTTTGATCTGTGCTACGGTGCAAGTTATGATGGAGAAGCTGCTTGCGATAAGTACCAAAGAGATCGGGCGCGTATTTGGTGTCAAGAGTGATCTGGCAAAGCTACAAAAATCATTGGC
Organism: Penstemon eatonii; assembly: GCA_038501285.1. NCBI lineage: Eukaryota > Viridiplantae > Streptophyta > Magnoliopsida > Lamiales > Plantaginaceae > Penstemon > Penstemon eatonii. Next base: position 71,413,864 of record CM076715.1, read on the forward strand.
TATGGCGCAGGCATTCTTGCGTGATGCTTCGAGGCGTCAATTAGAAGATGAATCTGTGAAGCTTTGGTTGAAGGAGCTCGAACATGTCATGTATGAAGTTGATAACTTGCTGGATGAATTTCAATATGAAATCCTTCGCCGCAAGGTATTGATCGGAGACCAAATGAAAAGGAAGGTATCTAACTTCTTTTCTTCCTCTAATCCTTTGGTGATCCGTTCCAAAATGGCTTGTGAGATCAAGAATCTGAATATGAAATTGAAAACACTTGATGAAGAGGCTAATAGGTATGGACTTCAGAAAAGAGTTGCAGAGTCTTCTCTTGCTCTTCCTCCTGTCATGGAAACTAATTCCTTAAGTGTTGATCCAATTGTTCTTGGTAGAGAGAATGATGCATCAAAAATAGTTCGTATGTTGGTTAATCCGACTGAAGAGGTTTTTTCGGTTATTCCCATTGTTGGGATGGGCGGACTAGGAAAGACAACTTTGGCTCGATTGATCTTCAATGACACGAATATAATTAAAAATTTTGATGAAACCATTTGGGTTTGCGTATCTGAAAATTTTGATAGCCTAAAGCTTTTCAAAAGAATCCTTGAATTATTGACCAAAGATGCCGTTCATGAAGAGAGTATGGAAGCCATCGTTAAAAAACTTCAAGAGAAATTGAATGGTAAAAAATATCTACTAGTTCTTGATGATTTGTGGAATCTTAAAAGAGAAGATTGGGAAAACATAAAAAATACTCTTCTCGGCATCAATTCAAACAAAGGAAATTTCATTATTGCTACGACTCGGCTTGAGAATGTGGCATCAACAATAACCTCAAAACCTATGTATTCTCTTGGCAAGTTATCTGATGATTATTGTTGGTCTATAATTAAGAATCAAGCTTGTTTGGTTGGAGATTTACCTACAAAATTGGAGGCCATCGGAAAGCAAATCGCTTGCAAATGTGGAGGTCTACCATTAGCAGCAAACATGGTAGGTGGTACTTTACGAGGAAAAGGAGAAAATGATTGGAGATTCATTCTGGAAAGTGGATTTTCAAATCCTAATGCAGAAGAAAATGGTGTGTTGCCAATATTGAAGGTTAGCTATGACCGTTTACCATCTTCATTACTTAAAAAGTGCTTTGCGTATTGTTCAATTTTTCCCAAGGATGAGGAAATTGAGAAAGAACGATTGATCCAACTCTGGATAGCGGAAGGCTTTCTTCAAGAAAATAGTGGCATTGACATGGAGAATTTAGGTAACAAAGTTTACAATACTTTGCTGCAAAGTTCTTTCTTACAAGAGGCTGTCATGGATGGTTATGACAATATTAAATATTCTAAGATGCATGATCTTCTGCATGATCTGACTGTTTTAGTTTCAAGAGAAGAATGTTTTAATGATGAAAATCACATGATATTTATGTGTCCTTCTCAAATTAGATACCTGGCGACAAAATCACTTGGTGAAGCACACAAGATCACGAAAAATGATGCAATTTATTTACGGACTTTGTTTTTGGGTAACAAAGCAGTCGATAGCGTGTTAAAAAATCTTACACGTTTACGTGTGCTAGATCTACATAATACAAAAATCGATGAATTGACAAGCGCAATTTGTGATTTGATACATTTACGATTCCTTGATGTGTCTTCTACAAGAGTTAGAGCTTTTCCAGAATCTTTTTGCATGCTTTTCAATTTACAGACTCTGAGGGCCATTGGATGCTACTATCTTGATAATTTTCCAAGCCAATTTCATCTCTTAGTTAATTTGAGGCATATCTTGGTTGATGAAAGAATAATGTACCATCTTCCAATGCCACTTGGGATTGGAAAGTTAACATTTCTTCGAACATTGAAATTCTTCAACGTAGGCCTCGAGAAAGGCCGTCGAATTGAGGAGCTGGGAAATATGAAGAATTTGAAGGGCCAACTTAAGATATTTAATCTAGAACGAGTGAATGACATGGAAGAAGCTCTAAGGGCAGACTTAGTTGGGAAGCCAAATATACAAGAATTAGAGTTTGTTTGGAGCGAGTCAAGGAAAGGAAACAACAAGGACATAGAAGTTTTGAAAGGCCTCCAACCTCATTCAAATATAAAAAAATTAACCATTACACAATTCAGTGGAGACAACTTTCCATCGTGGACCATGAATATGACTGTTCTTGATGTAACTAGGCTCGAAAACTTGATCGATGTTAGATTGGTAAACTGTGAAAGATGCCAAGAAGTTCCAACGCTTGGTCATCTACCATTGCTCAAGAATTTAGTGTTGCATGGGCTGAAAAATGTAAAATCAATAGGTCCCTCATTTTATTATCCCCATGACTTGATTGAGTCAAGCAGCACTGAGAGTTGTCTCTATTCTCCACCAACACCATTTCAAGCACTGGAACGTTTCACGCTAGAGAACATGAAGAATTTGGTAGAGTGGGTTGCAGTTAAGGATTCGCTAACAACGACTAAAGTTAATGGTTTTCCTAGTCTTAAATATTTTGAAATTGAAAGATGCGAAAATTTGGTGACTATTCCAAATCACGATTTTCCATCTCTTGAAACATTAAGGATTGGACATGTAGATAGCAGCATGCTATTATTAGACATGGCACGCGGTTTAAGCTCATTGAGGGAATTGAGACTATATTGCATTCATGATCTCACTTGTGTTCCTAGCATGCTATTTGACAAGAATCAACACCTTGAATATCTAGAAATATCTAATTGTAGTAACCTAACCCACATTCTATTTTCGGAGGACAATGAACACAGTCTACAGTCTCTTGAGAAATTACTTATATGGAATTGTAAGAGTCTCAAGTCAATTGGATATACAAGCAGACGATTGCAAGGCCTCACTTCTCTTCGATGTTTGGCTATTTATGGTTACTCAAATTTGGCCTCTTTTACAATAGACTGGCAGGAAATGCATCATCTCTCTGATGTCGATATTGGTATATGTCCCAATTGGAGGAGTTTACCCCAGGATATTGGAGGTCTTCACACTTTAAAATCTCTTTCCATTGATTTCTCATCAGACGATTTTGATATGTTAAGGCAGACTCTCCATTGCATCCGAGGGCTGGCCTCACTTCAGATATTAACGTTACGGGGATACAAGGAGAGGGACTCTGTGCCGGATGAACTTCAACATCTCACTAATATCACTCTTTTACGTTTGTGTGCATTTGGGGTTGAAGTTTTGCCTGAATGGTTTGGAAATATTTCATCTTTGGAAACATTATCTCTACATCATTGTAGAAAACTAAAGCAACTGCCGTCTAAGGAAGCCATGCAACGTCTCACCAAATTTAAAGAATTAATTATTTATGATTGTCCATTGCTCAAAGACACAGACGAGTACTTTACAACCGACAAGGGCTGGCTCTGATCATTGTTCTGAGTGGCCCAAGACATACCATATCCACATTTGCAATATGTAACAACGGCAAATAAAATTTCATCTGTAAGTATTAACTGTAAGATCTTGAATATGTTCTCTGTTATTGATGTCAGTCAATCCTAGTCCTAGTTAATTTTAATTTCAGGGGCACTGAAAATTAATATTTATGTGGTACCAATTCAGTTACTATAGAATTTTATTAATCTTTTAAGAGTAGATACAAAGGGTTGTGAGATACACTTTTTTTTTTTTTTTGTTCATTAATTTCCTATGAAATGTTCTCATTGATGCTTATATATATGTCATTGAATTGTTAATCTAGGTTCTTTTACTGGTGGAATTGTGAATTGACTCTATATAACATGAAACTTGCAGACTTCACACCGGAGAAAGAAGACAGAAACAAAGAGGATGGTCAGTTAGTGTTTATAATGTATTTAGTTCACAATTGAAATCTCAAGTTTTCTATAAATATGCAATTTCATAATATGGTGTTCTAAAACTATTTCTATGTTTAAATGACTGCAGAATAAGGTGTGTTATTTAAATATGGAGAGGCTTGGTTGGCGACAGGATGTTGTTGTTTTTTCCCCCCTTAATTTTGTGATTTTCAATTTATGTCAATGTTATTAAAACCGGACCGGACCGGCCGGTCCGACCGGTTTGACTGCGAACCGGGAACTGATCCGGTCCGGTTAATTCGCTGGTTTTAGCGGTTCGTCCGATTCGACCAGTAAAATCGCTAAACCAGTAGGCTCACCAGTTCGCTCTCCGGTCCGATTTTAAAAACATTGATTTATGTCCTTAATATGAGTGAGTTTGACTTGATAGGATCATTAAATGTTTATTTGGCTAAGTACTTGTGCAAATATAAATATTGGATTCTTGAAATTTTGGCTTGAATTCTTGAAGTTTGAGACTGCTGTCTTCCTTAGTTTAGGATTAACATATTTTCAAAGATTCGCCATCTTTAAAATTTCCTATTAAGGAATCCCTCAATATCTAAATACATGTTTAAGGTTATTGATTGCAAGGACTAATGAAATACCTAAATTTTAGGAGAATAAGGGTCTATTCTTTTGAACTCTCATTCTCTAAAAATGCATTTTGAGAGATAAAATCTCTAAAAATATGTTATTTTGACAAACATCTCTAAAAAAAATATAAGAGATATATGAGATAATTTGCTCATTTTCCGAAAACACATATTTTTAGAGAAAATTTGAAATTTTTTAAGAGAAAGACACTAGAAAGGGAAAATACTATACCTTTTTTATTTAAGACAATAATTAAGAACTTTCCTTAATTTTCTTCTTCCACTAATACATCATATTTATCCATCTAAATTTTCTTCTATTTCTTCGAAATTCGATACCCCATCGATAAACACATACATGTTTTTTCGTCAGGCGAAGAGGTACAATCCAACACCCAATTTGCTAGGTTTTAACTTTAAATTGTTCTTCGAAACGTCAAAATAAGTGGTTGTATGATGGTTAAAACATAAACTTACAAAATTTAACTTCACATCTCAAAAATTAAAAATTCAAAAAACGTAATCTCCAAATTCATCTCAAATCTACAAGAATTAAATCTTATAGAAAATCTCACAAAAACTCATTTTAAGAAAATGAGTGGCCAAAAGAACAGACCCTAAAATCTTATAGCACAAAACTACCATTGAAAAGAAATAAAAAATTATGTAATTTTTCATGTTGTCATTAATGAGAAAGGGTAGAAATGTCAAAAGAGAATTAAAGTCCCTCTTGAAATTCTAAAACAACATGTATTTTTAAATATTTTATTTTTACTAAAATGACTTGTATTTTGAAATGAAAGGAGTAATTAACATTAGATGTATTTCTTTTTCACTTAGCAATATAAGCATTTAAATAATTTGGACATTTAATATGACTAAAAAAGTGCACATATGTTGCACGTGTCGAGTTAATTTCATGAGTGATTGTGAAATTAATTGTATTATGTCATAAAACATCATAAACGAACAATTGATATTTTTTTATTAAAGTATATTTTTTTTCTATAAAAAAATGATGGTTTTATATTTTTGTAATTAAATATAAAATGATGACGGAGATCGATCTTGTAAAATTTTGTTCTATAATATGATCATAAGATAAATATTTAGTTCATACCAGAATAAAAGTTATCTTTTTAATTTAAAAGCTATATATATTGGTTTTAAGGGCTACACGTAATTCTAAAAGCTTTATGTAAAGTATTTATATATTTTTCATTACATCAAAACAAACGATTAATATAATTTGTTTTCTTATTTATCAATTACAAGAAGTTTTTACGTCATGAATTTGTAATCTAAATGTGATACAGTATGATACAACAAATACAATTATGTTAATGTATATATACTAAGGGGCATTCAAAAAATAATAATGAAATCTTAGTTTTTGTTTATTTATTTATTTCACATGGGTTTACTCTTTTTCGAGTCGCATAGGATATATTAAATCCTAGTTTTAGATCAAATGAATTTGGATTCATTTTTATGTAGATTTCAAATTCTTTCTCTAACTCGGTCAATTGAAATGAATTTTTTACCTACTTGAGCTTTTTTTTTTCCAACTATTTAATTCATTAGGTTTTTTCGTATGTTGCCAGTTTAACCTGTCTTCTTGCCGATTTTAATCATTCTTACATATTTAATGGAGTACTGTTGCCATTTTTCTTTTCTTTTCTTTTCTTTTTTATGCGGGGGAAAATGGATGTACGGTGAATTGGTGATAGTCGAGGATAAGTTTTTATTTTATTTTTTTAGTCAAAAGAACACATTGTATTGTATTACCTGGGAATGAGTGATTCACATTTTGTATCCGATAGGATGGATTAACTTACAATTTTGGTATCACTGAATACAAAAATATAAATTTGGTCCCAGAAGATAGGTTTTTATTGCAATTTTGGTATTAAACTCAATTTTTCTCCAAAGCTAATGACAATTTACCTCATATGAAATGCATAATGTTCAATTTATCCCTCTATAATTTGAAAAAAAAAATCAATTTACCCCTTGTAAAAGATTTAATGAAGCAATTTACCCCTTTCAGCCAGAGAGTGTAACTCACTTGCCGAAATTGAGAGTAGACATGAAAACTATTTTTTTAACATAGAGGGATAAATTGCCATATTTATCATAACACATGGGATAAAATGCCACATTATCATAATAAAAGTCGATAATGTGCTGCCTATATAAAATATTAGGGAGGCAGTATGAAACTTTTACAAAATTATATTACAGGGGGTGAAAAGCTCTTTTTTAAATCATAAAGGGCATGATTTATGCATTTTATAGGAGGTAAATTATCAATAATTTTGGAGAAAAATTAGGCTTGGTACCAAAGTTGCAATGAAAACCTATCCTATGAAACCAAATTTACATTTTCATATTCAATTGTACCAAAATTGTAAGCAAGTCTATCCTATGATTAAAAAAAAAAAATCCCATTTTTTAAGACATTTTGTAATTGATTTTAGGATACATATTATTTGACAAAGTGCACCTATTAGTGTGCAAAATGTCCATTATATTATCAAAGAATTACAAGTGAAAAGTGTCAAAATTTCAACTTTAAAAATTCAAAATGCCAAATCAATGATTTTTAGGATGCAAAACGTGAAGTACTACTAAGTCTCTAGGAAATGAATGAGAATATTAGTTTGGACCGGCTCAAAATTTGAGTGCATAATCACCACAACATGAATATATTGATTATTTTTATAATCTCGGATTAAATTGAATTAGGATTTTGTGAAAAATACTTTTTACTTTTCTTTCTAATAATTCCATCCATGTAGCATAACTTAAATATAACATGGGGTATTTAATAATATAATAAGATAGAGATAAATATATCTATATCTATATCTATACTCTATACTACTACTAGAAGTGTGAATAATTTAAGTTTTTTTCTTTTTTTTTTGTGAAGACAAAAATACTCCTTAGTCAAATTGTAAAGTAATATTGATAAAATAAACTTATATATGAAGTTTCCTTTAAATTTTCTTACCAAAAAATTAATAGGAAAAAAATTTAAGAAATTTTTTAACTTTCTTTCCTAAATCAAACACCATACGGGAAAATAAAAATTAACTTTCCAAAATTGAATATGGAAGAAGAACAAAATTATATATTCGAAACGTCATAATAGATATAATTAGACATGTAATCATATTATAGTTATTTCCTCCATTAATACCAAAAGTTCAAAAATTAATTCTAATCATTTTTACAATATCATCCTTCTTCTCTTATAACACACACACACACAAAAAAAATACACTATTTAAAATCCTTTAACAGTTCTCTTTGAAAGTTTTATGCAACTTTTATAAAATATGCAAGTAAAAATGCAAAATAAAACTCAAATTTTTTTTTTTATAGTTTTTATATGGATAAAAATCCTTTAGTCCACTCTTTCAAGTCACTTAGATCTTGGGTTATATTATAATCACAAAGTTTACAGTATACAACACTTACGCCGAAATAACAAATGAATCTGGCCGTAAGTTCACAATAGGAAATCACTAAGAAGACCTATCCACTGAAGCTAGATCACTCACAAAGATGGATCTATACTTCGCACAACACTTCTTACAGTTTTTCACTCAGAAAAACGTATATCTTTTTGATTTTCAACTTCGGCTTTTGTCAACAAATGACTAAGCTGATAAGTGAGCTGTTCTTGAGACTTAGAGATTTTGCTTCGGATTTTCTCTCAGAGTTTGTGTTGTTCTTCTCTTCTTCAGTCTCATGAACTATTTATACCATGGGTTTGAAAAATGTCCGTTGAAGAGAGACATAATTCAAATTCTCGGGTACTGGTCCTTAATTTCTGCGAACGGCTCTCTGCACAGTGACAGTACTGTCAACAGTACTTTCTGTCAGGCAGAATTTAATGCACCAAGCTGATATGAGGTTTTCCTTCAATAATTTGTCATTAATACCCTCGGTCTTCAGCATTTATTACTCCAAGTGCATTTATTACCGTTGGAGAGACTTCCTGATCGTTTCCACTTGGCTGATGAGTACACTAGTCTGATAATAAACCGAGCTGATCCTAAACTTGAACTAATCTGATTTGAGTCGGCTGATCTTCACCAACCTATTTTTTTTCCAAATCACATGGAGATAAATTGAACATTACGTATTTTATATTTTATAGGGGTTTACCGGACCATTTATAAAATTTGGGCCCAGGATAAATGGAGTTATGGACTATATTTTCAGTTATAAGTTAAAACACTTTATATGTGTGCTAATTGATGCTCAGGACTGACATTGATATTAATCATTTTGCATACGAGCTATACGAGATACGACGTTGTTTATTCTTGGACGGGTGCCAATCGAACTAGCCAACACAATACAAATTCAGGTAGTTAAGATCAGTAAATTTGAATTTCAGACGATAACAATTTCTGCAGACTTTTCTTCAGGTTGTGGTTTAGTTGCTCCACAATATTCCTCATCTAAGAAAGAACCAAAAAACTGAACAATCATTCGAGCACCAACTGTTCGATAAAATGCCGTAGAGGGAAACCCATCAAGTTTACTTCACAATCAAAATGGCAGTTGTACTGATTAGAAGGACTAGCGTCTCAAAATTGACATTGAATTCTTATTCGTGGTTACAATGTAGTAATGTATCTCTGTCAGGAGGTTCAATATTTCTTGGCCATGATAGGGGTTATTCTGTTAGTAACAGGATCAGTTTATCACCTTTCTTTCCAGAAAATGATAAAGATAATATGAAAGAATGCAAAGTTCAACTCATGGATGATGAGACTTGGCGAGTCTCCTCGGGTTTGGTAGATGCTTGGAGAGGCAATGAGAAGGGTAATGCTTTAAAAACGAGTGCCATTTTTAGCGATCAAGAAAATGATAGCGATGTTAATGGGGTGGTGGTTGATTCTGTTGTTTCAAATAAGGAGGACCATGATTTTGATGAGATCGAGGATATGAGAATTCGCGGGAATTTTTTCTATAAGATTGACAAGGATTCAAAAGAGTATCAAGAATATTCCTTTGATTTCCACAGGAGGAAATCTCACAAGAACGTGAAAGACCATAAAGAAAGTAAAGAGAACAAGAAGAGAGAAATAGCTACCAAGGTTGAGAAAGCTTCAAAGAAAAATGAGCAGAGAGAAATCAAGAAAAGTAAAGAGTGTAAAACAGAGACCATGTTTGGACGTGTTAAGGATGAGTATTTGATTTCTCGGCTTCACGAGATGGGAAACCCCTTGATCGACAAGAAGCAAAGGACTCTGACCTTCAACCAACAAACGGCGCCTTATCATGAACCGTTTTGCTTGGATATTTACATATCGAAAGGTTCAGTACGTGCCAGCATCATTCATCGAGCAACTAGCAATGTTGTTGTGGTGTCACATTCTATTTCTAAAGACATGAAATTTGATTTGAGTTCGACTAAGAATAGGAATGCTTGTGCTGCTGTTGGAGAAGTGTTGGCTGAAAGGGCCTTGGCGGATGATATTCATAATGTGAATTATTGATGGAGGGATTAATGTGAAGGTGAAACTTAAGCAGAAGAAACTGAGAAAAGCTACAGGCCTTCCAACAAGAACCCGATATTAATACCGACCGACAATGCTATTGATTTGTAGCAGAATATGTCTGTGGTGATCTGAAATTTGGGTTATGATTCGTTTCTTTTAGACGTGTTTTGAACCACGTTTCGATTATGTATATCGTGTAAGGAAGAAGGGGATAGGAAATGCATCTTGAAATCAAATTGTACTTTTACATTCTAGCTAGGCAGCAGTTTACAGAGATGTGGAATTTTAATGAAGATAGTTAGTGAAAAATAAATCAAATTGCATTATCCTAATATTCAACAATATTTTGTGAAAAATATTGAGAGTTTGTCAAACTCTTATGTGAAATCCTACTCTTATTGATGCATTTAGCACCCCCAAATTTATTCGCTTAATCTCATTGCATCAATATCGTCAAATAGTACATTGTTCAAGCTATATATTTGATTTTCTTACCGAGTTGGAAATTGTGTTTGAATTTGGATTAATTTTGAACGAAATCGAGCTAACGAGCTTATGTTGAACCAAACACAAAGTACCATATTCGTCAAACAATATATTGCTCAAACTTGAATTGATATTCTTGCTGATTTTCAAATATTATTTGAATTTAGTATGCTTGTTGAACAAAATCGAGCACTAACAATCTTCGATTACATGTACTATATATATATTTTGGCTCATTGAGTTGAGTTCGAAGTGATCGAGAGTTAAACATAGCTTGCTACGAGAAATAAACAGAGCTGAAACAAACTCTCATCAATCGAGTCGAACTTCAACCGAGTAAATTTGTTTACTAAACTCATCAACACAACAACAGAATCACCACTCGCAACTTCATTAATTATTTCTCATTACACAAATTGGAACAAAAATAAAAAACAAAAAATCCTCCCTTAATCGTTAGCAGTTGCCAATTGAAGAGATAACAACTCCTCCTCGGGTATAATATTCACATGACAATCCGATTTCGGATACGTCATGCACACGCCGCTGTCTAAAGCTTTGGACAGTATTGTTTCGTCCGGCTCGACTTCGAGTTCAGTGGATTTGTTATTGTGTTCGATGACTACTTTGTAGGCGTTGATGGAGGTTGATGATAAGCGGCGGCTGGAGAAATGTGGCTTGAGCTGGGGTGTGTTTGGATGGAGATTTGGGAATTTTTTGGGTTTTGGTTGGGATTTGAAGGAAGAGGATGTGGTTAAGTGCAGAGTGTGGAGTGTTGCTGCCATTTTTTCTTTTCTTTTTTGTGTGGGGGAAAATGGATTTACGGTGAATTTTAATTAAATGGAATAGATAGATTGAATCATTTTAGATGACTTCTGAAAAGGAACGAGGAAGCTAGACTTGGAATTTGAGGGAAAGCTAGACTGAGTGAGGGAAAGCTGGACTTGGACTGAAGGAATCACTGGAGATGCCCTAATGCCATCTCCAATGAACAAGGGGAAAGCTAGCTTCCCTCTTGAAGGGATGTAGATGACCATCTCCATTGATTCAAGGGGAGGTCACCTTGAATCCAACCACCCATTGCTCAAAGGGGTGGTGCAAGCCAATGTTGACTTGCCTCATCCCTTGATCTTGAAGACAATGATTTTTGTTTTTATTTATTCTTAGTAAATAAATCTTTTTTTTTTGAATTTTTTTTTTGAATTTTTTTTTTGAATTTTTTTTTTGAATTTTTTTTTTTTAATTTTAAAAAGGTTAATTTTAATTTAAAAACTGTAAACTTTAAATTAGGAAACTTAAAGAAAATTTAATTTTAAAAAATTAAACATTAAAAGAACGTAACTTTGATTTATGAAATTTAACATTAATTATTTGTAAATTTAATAATATTGTAAGAAACTTAAATACAATTTATTATTATTAAGTGATAGTGGAAAAAAATGAGGATTGAAATTATGTGAAATTGATAGATTGAGTTATTGGAGATGACTATGAAAAAAAAAAAAAAAAAAAAAGGAAAACTGGACTTAAAATCTGAGGGGAAGCTGGACTTAGGCTGAGGGCATCACTGGAGATAAAGTGGATAATCACCACAACATAAATATATTGATTTTTTTATAATCTCGGATTAAATTGAATTAGGATTTTGTGTAAAATACTTACTTCTTTTTTTTCTAATAATTCCATCCATTTAGCATAACTTAAATATAACATGGGGGTATTTATTTAATAATAATAATAAGATAGAGAGAAAGTTATAGATATTAAAGAAAGCAACTTGTGTGGTGCTGGTGCAATAATGTAACTACGTACAGTGCTCTGGTGACTACTTTTGAATACCAACAAAACAACAAAGCAGAAGGCAATACTTCTACCCCCACCTAACACATTCATTTCCTTATTTTCTAAACTCACAAAGACGACTTACTTTTGAAAACTTTACTGACAACATGGCTGAAGCTTTGATAGGTGCTACGGCGCAAGTTATGATCGAGAAGTTGCTTGCGATCAGTACCGAAGAGATCGGGCGCATATTGGGTGTCAAGAGTGATCTGACAAAGCTGAAAAAATCAATGGCTTTGTCTCAGGCATTCTTACTTGATGCTTCAAGGAGGAAAGTGGAAGATGAGCCCGTGAAGCTTTGGTTGAAGGAGCTTGAAGATGTCTCATATGAAGTCGATAACTTGCTGGATGAATTTCAATATGAAATCCTTCGCCGCAAGGTATTGATCCGAGACCAAATGAAGAGGAAGGTACCTAACTTCTTTTCTTCCTCTAATCCTTTGATGTTCCGTTTTAAAATGGCTCGGGAGATTAAGAATCTGAATATGAAATTGAAAACGCTCAATGAAGAGGCCAATAGTTATGGTCTTCAAAAAAGAGTTGCAGAGTCTTCTCTTGCTCTACCTCCTGTCATGGAAACTAATTCCTTGAGTGTTGATACAATTGTTCTTGGTAGAGAGGATGATGCATCAAATATAGCTCGTATGTTGGTTAGTCCTAATGAAGAGGTTATTTCAGTTATTCCCATTGTTGGGATGGGAGGTCTGGGAAAGACAACTTTGGCTCGATTAATCTTCAATGACCCGAATATAATCAAACATTTCGACAAAACCATTTGGGTTTGTGTATCTGAAAATTTTGATAGCCTAAAGCTTTTCAAAAGAATCCTTGAATTATTGACCAACGATGCCGTTCATGAAGAGAGTATGGAAGCCATCGTTAAAAAACTTCAAGAGAAATTGAATGGTGAAAAGTATTTGCTCGTTCTTGATGATTTGTGGAATGATAAAAGAGAAGATTGGGAGAACTTCAAAAATACTCTTCTCGGCATCAACTCAAACAAGGGAAATTTCATTATTGCTACTACTCGGCTTGCGAATGTGGCATCAATAGTGACATCAGAACCTATTTATTATCTTGGTAAATTATCTGATGATGACTGCTGGTCTTTAATTAAGAGACAAGCTTGTTTAGTTCGAGATGTACCTACAGAAATGGAGGCCATCGGAAGGCAAGTCGCTTGCAAATGTGGAGGTATACCATTAGCAGCAAACATGGTAGGTGGAACTTTACGAGGGAAAGGAAAAGATGATTGGAGATTTATCCTAGAAAGTGGATTTTCAAATCCTAATGGAGAAGACAATGGTGTACTGCCAATATTGAAGGTTAGCTACGATCGTTTACCATCTTCATTACTTAAAAAGTGCTTTGCATATTGTTCTATTTTTCAAAAGGATGCAGAAATTGAGAAGGAACGATTGATTCAACTCTGGATGGCGGAAGGATTTCTTCAAGAAAATAATGGCAATGTCATGGAGAATTTAGGAAACAAAGTTTACAATATTTTGCTGCAAAGTTCTTTCTTACAAGAGGCCGTGAAGGATAAATATGGAAATATTAAACATTCTAAGATGCATGATCTCGTGCATGATCTAGCTCTTTTTGTTTCAAAAGGAGAATGTTTTAATGATGAAAATCACACGACAACTTATCGTCCTACCCAAGTTAGATACCTGGCGACAAAATCACTTGGAGATGCACACAAGATCACTAAGGAGGATGCAATTTATTTACGGACTTTGTTTTCGGGTAGAAAAGTAGCCGATAGTGTGTTTAGAAATCTCACACGTTTACGCGTGCTAGATCTACAAAATAAAGATATTGATGAATTGACAAGCTCCATTGGGGATTTGATACATTTGCGGTTCCTCGATGTGTCTTCTACAAAAATTAAAGCTTTACCAGAATCTTTTTGCATGCTTTTAAATTTACAGACATTGAGGTGCCATCCTGATGATTTTCCCAGCCGATTACACCGCTTAGTTAATTTGAGACATATCTTGATGGAGGACTGCGATACTGAATATTTTCAGATGCCACTTGGAATTGGAAAGTTAACATGTCTTCGAACATTGGAATTCTTTAACGTAGGACTGGAGAAAGGTCGTCGAATTGAAGAGCTGGGAAATTTGAAGAACTTGAAGGGAAAACTTGAGATACGTAATCTAGAACGAGTTAATTACATGGAAGAAGCTGTAAGAGCAGACTTAATTGGAAAGCCAAATTTACAAGAATTGACGTTTGTCTGGAGCACATCAAGGGAAGGAAACAACAAGGATGAGGAAGTTCTGAAAGGCCTCCAACCTCATCCAAATATGAAAAGTTTAACCATTCTAGAATATAGTGGAGACAACTTTCCACCGTGGACCATGAATATGATTGTTCAAGAGGTTAATAGCCTCGAGAACTTGATCGATGTTAGATTGGTAAACTGTGAAAGATGCCAAGAAGTTCCAACGCTCGGTCATCTACCATTGCTCAAGACTTTAGTTTTACAAGGGCTGAAAAATGTAGAATCAATAGGTCCTTCATTTTACTATCCCCGTGACTGGATTGAGTCAAGAAGCACTTACAGTAGTCCTCATCCCCCACATATACCGTTTCAAGCATTGGAAGGTTTCACGCTAGAGAACATGACAAATTTGGTTGAGTGGGTTGTTGTTAAGGACTCGCCGACAACGCTTAAAGCTAATGGTTTTCCTAATCTTAAATTTTTTGAGATTAAAGAATGCAAAAAATTGGTGACTATTCCAAATCATGACTTTCCATCTCTTGAAACATTGAGAATTGAATTTGTAGATAGCAACCGACTTTTATTGGACATGGCACGTGGTTTAAGCTCCTTGAGGAATCTGAGCCTAAAGGATATTGATGATCTCACTTGTATTCCTAGTATGCTATTTGACAAGAATCCAAACCTTGAAGATCTAGATGTATATAATTGTAGTAACCTAACCGACATTCAATTTCCGGAGAAAAATGAACACAGTATGCAGTCCCTTAAAACATTAAGTATCTGGTTGTGTGAAAGTCTCAAGTCAATTGGATATACAAGCGGAGGATTGCAAGGCCTAGCTTCTCTTAAGAGATTGAGTATTCCGTATTGCCCAAATTTGGCCTCTTTTACAGTAGAATGGCAGGAAATGCATAGCCTGTCCACTGTCTATATTTATGAGTGTCCCAATTGGAGGAGTTTTCCCCAAGATATCAGACGTCTTCGCAGTTTAGAATCTCTTATAGTTCACTTCTCTCGAGATGATTTTGATATGTTAAAGCAGACTCTCCATTGCATGAGAGGACTGACCTCACTTCGGCATTTAACATTACGCGGAAGTGAGGAGTGGGACTCTGTGCCTGATGAACTTCAGCATCTCACTAATATCATTTTTTTAAGATTGATTCGTTTCGGAGTAGAAGTTTTGCCTGAATGGTTTGGAAACTTTTCATCTCTGGAAACCTTAGGACTATGGAACTGTAGAAAACTAAGGCAACTGCCCTCTAAGGAAGCCATGCAACGCCTCACCAAATTTAAAGAATTAAGCCTTTTTCGTTGTCCATTGCTCAAAGACACAAATAGGATCTTTAGGACCGACAAGGGTTGGCTGTGATTGGCATGGGCCAAGATTTTCCCAATCAATATGTAACAACTACTAATGACAAAGAAAGTTTAATCTGTAAGTTTCATTATTTTATTTATTATTGATGTTTCACGGTGAATTAAATTCGTTTTGAAGATTTTTTGTTTAGTTCACAAATTAAATCTCAAGTTTTCTATATATATGTAGTTTCATAATTTGGTATTCTAAAAGTATGCTGAAATTAAAACCTTAGTCAATGAATTTTGGAAATAAGGTGGGATTGTTATATCTATTTATAAATTTGAATACTTTTCGGCCTTTCGATTCTAGCCACTATCTTCCTAATTAATATAAGGAATAACAAATATTGATATGCAGGGAACGTCTGATGTAAATAAGGATATGGATGAGTTGAGCCCTGTAGATGTGCAGGGAAGGGTCTGGTAAAACACTTTTTAAGAAGGAATTCATGCCTGGCCCTGCTTCCAATCAACTTGGTAAAACACTTTTTAAGGACAAAACGGTACGCCAAAAATTATTCATTGAATTGGGGCCAATTGATTTCGATTTATGTAAAACTTCTTTTCTTAATTTCGAATAGTTTAATCTAGTTTATTTCTGCTGGTCAGTTCTCTAGCTTACTTGTTCATGTTTAATTTGATTACGATAGAGTTAGGGAAACTAATCTAATTTCTGGAAAATCAAGTAACAAGTTTTGCAGTTTGAGGTTTTTGTTTCAAGATTCTGTGATTAAAACTTATACCTTTCTGAATTTAATTTATTGATTAACTGATAATTTTTTTCGTTCCCCATTAGTTATACAGTTTAGAAAACTTGTTTCATGGTAGATAAAAACTTATATTGGAAGGAATTAAGTAGTTTTACACTGTTTCAATAAATTAAACAACAGAATTATCATCAGTCAAAGTCTTGATTTCCAGTCACATATAATTTGGGCTTGGTAAGATTGACTCACCTAATTTCAAATATCGAGCAAATTAGTTTTAAACGAGCAACATCCCCCTCAATTTTAGGTGCCTCTAACCAAGGAACAAGTTTTTCAAATATAGGTCGTTGGGTCTTCTTCTCCGAAAGATACTTTTGATGAGGTTAATTAAACAAAAAGCATCAGCTAGTATGTTTCTGAATTTTTATTCACAGGTTTCATGTGGTCTTAGGACTTAGTTATTAGGTCCTGCAGATGATGATTTGATTTAAGGAAACCTTGATTACATAATTACTTTTGTTTCTTAAACTTTATGTTGAAGTACATAAATTTGATCCAAGTCTATCCTCTTTGACCAAAAGGCTTCTATCTTGTAAAGTACCATTTTTTTAAAACCGGGGTGTACGGGCTAGCTTTCGCGTACCTCGAAAAATCCTAGAGTCACTTGAACACCCTACAAACCTAGTGACCAAATATTTCGCTATTGTGGTAAGTGGCCCCAAGGACTTAAACTCATGAAATCAGGAGAGGGAAAACCTCTTTAATTGGCCAACCCCTTGGTGTTTAGCTTATAATTTTAGGTTGAGGCTTCTATGTATTTATACTTTTTTGCATCATCTTATTTGGAACATTGCATGAGGAGCCATGTTTGCTTGTTTTGACTCCTTCAGGGCACTTTGCAAATTCTTCGCGCATGGGGCATGTCTGAAAGGAGATCATTGTGAGTTTTCGCATGATTGGAATGCCCCACCTAATAATGTAACTCTCTGTCCATCTGGTCGAATAGCCAATACTATTCAATAGTTAAAATTGTTAACTCTTCCGGGCTATAATTTTCAGATGTGCACCTTCTACCAAAAGGGAAGTTGCTCTTCTGGAAGTCGATGTAGATATGACCATGTCAAGGTTTCTTGGTCACTGGCCCCAACTCCATCTCCTTCTGTATATCTTCCGTTTCCTGTAGGAAGTGTTTCTGGAACCACATCATCAAATGTACCTTTTCATCCTCCTATCAGACCTGCATGGGGAGAAACTTCCGAGCATTATGTTGTACTAGAGACTGATGAGGATGCAAATCAGTCAATCTGTTCTTTTGCCGCTGCTGGTGACTGTCCGCGTGGCGAGAAATGCCCTCACATTCATGGGGACTGTCGAAGCTGTAGGAAACATTGCTTGCACCCCTTCAGGCCTGAAGAAAGAGAAGAACACATCAAAACATGTGAGAAAAGGCAAAAACACTTAGTGGCACTAAGACACAGACAAGAAATAAAGTGCATTGTGTGCCTTTATTTGGCGGCAAGGAATTACCTGGTGTTTTTCTTTGTTTTGTGATTGATATATAATTTGGCTGAAACATATATGTTCAAGTGTGAATATTATATTCTTGAAATTTGTTTCTTAGTTTGTCATTCATGTACAAATGAAGTACCTACTGCAGCTACCTTCAGCTTTTATCATCAAAGATTAGTCATTTTTAAACAAAATTAATTCTATGTAGTAAATAACGAATGTAACCTTTTTGTCACGTACATTTAATTTCACTCTTGTTAACAAAATGTATACTATCTAAATATGTTAAGATATGTGTTAGCTAGTAAATATAAAAATATTTTTTTCTTTCTAATAACTTAATGGGGATTACATAATATAATGTGTTTTGTTTTTACCAAAATAAGTTGACTAGTTGAGTTTTTTTTTTTTTTTTTAAATGACTATTTGAGTTATAGATGCCATATTTATTGTTGTATATAATATATGTACTTAATTTTTCACTAATATTTTCTTTTTGAGATGTTCCAAAATAATACTAATTTTTTATGAATGTTGATTTGACACCACCAACTCTCAATTACTACTTCTAAGGGCTTCTATATAAAAATATATAACATATCCATCTTTTTAACTTTTAAATAAAACATCGCGCCAAAATAAGTAGATAGAAAAAAAGGGCGGAGGGAGTACATTTTTTTTTAGCAGAGACTTACTTTAACTACTCTTGAGAATTAGTGTAATTACATTGAACGGTTTACATGTTTAAAAATTACAAAAACTACCACTGAGATTGGATTCATTACATTTACCTCATTACAACGTTAATTTCAGAAAAAGAATTTAAATTCAAGAAAAAAATCCCCGAGTATCATGTAAGAAATCATAAACTTCAAGGGTGGCAAATTGATTTCATCAATTTTTTCATTGAAATTTTACTCATAATGTTACATATTTCACTCATTTTTCACCTATTTCAATAATATTTTCACCGATTTCACTCTTAATTTTCCACCAATTTCACCCATTTTCACATCAAATTTTTTATTACACTGACATGTGTTGTCAGAAATCAACGTCGTGAAGGGTAATTCTAATGAAATCAATATCTCAGGGTTAGGGTAAGTTTGGCCTAGCGATTCGAAAATCAATTATAGGAGAATTAATTTTACTAAATTGGATTTTGGCAATAATTGATTATGATAAAATTCAATTCTAAAATAATTACTTTTGGATAATTGCTTTTGCAAAAGTAACACTTTAGTTACTTCTAAAATAAGTTGAATTTTAGCTTCTGGAAATCCCAAAATTGATTATGATAGCGAGGGCCAAACACTATTAAAATCACGATTGACTAAAAGCAATTTTTATAATTAGGGTCAAACACTTCAAAAATCACAATGAATGTCTAGAAGTGCTTTTAAGAGTTCCCACCGTTGGGCCAAACTCACCCTTAGTAATGTATAATTTTCCACACACGAAGAATGTAGTCAATGTACTTACACTAAATTTTAGAGATAGTTTGAATAATTTTCCCATTCTAAAGTTTCAAAATTTAGAATAAAAATAAAATTTATCTTATAAATCATTCAAAATAAATGTTATTACATCTCAAAATTTCATTCAAACTTTTTTATGACACCCCTAAATGTAGGGCTGTCAAGGAGCCGGATTTGGAGCGGATCAGGGTGGATTCTGATTTGAATTCGAAAATCAAAAAGTGTATCCAGATCCGATCAACAATCATATCGAATTTTCAAAATGCTACCGAATCTGAATTCGAAAAAAATTTGATATCCGACACAAAGATCCGAATCCAAATAAAAAATATTTCTATGTATATATTTACTTAAAAAGATAAAAAAATTATGAACTATCTAATAAAAAAAATTATACAAGCTAAATAAAAATGAAAATCATTGCAGGTAATTTGTAGTATCATCTCTACTATTATAAAAGCATGAATATTTCTTAACTTTTTGTGTTGACTATAATACCCTTATTTAATTTAAATTGTAAAATAATATTTAATTCAATGATAAATATGTAAAAGTAATTGAAGAAGTATAATTAGACATGAAGTCTTATTATATTTAATTTATCTCCTACATAAACTCCTAAAATTTATAAATTCTCTTTCACATCATTTTTTGTAATTTTAATCTTCTTCTCTTATAATAGATAAAAACGAACCATTAAAAATACTATTATTTTAAATAGCCCCTAATATATATATATATATATATTAGCATCAATATTTATTTAAGTAAGAAAATGTTAATTTAAAGATTTAGTACAATACTTATGACTTAGCTAATTACGTAATTTTAAAGATTTGAAATTCTCTTAAAAAACATTATGTTACAAAAAAACAAAAAAATTGAATCACATTTTACTATAAAAGAATAAAAAAATACTTATGCCTTAACTAATTACGTAATTTTACTTTGACTAAAATAGAAACAATATAAAATACTCAATAATATCAAGACATGCATTATCTCAAAATTTCATGAAATTATTTTCGTGAAAACGGGTGAAATAGGTGGAAAATGGTGAAAAATCGATAAAAAAAAAACTATGAAATCATTGAAAACAAGTGAAATTGATGAAAATTAGGGTGAAAATAGTGAACATTGACGAAATTGGTGAAAATTTGGGTAAGATCGGTAATCAAATATCCCTGAAATCGATAAATATATGTGAAATCAATGAAAATTAGGGTGTAAATTGTGAAAAATGATGAATTCGGTGAAATAACAATATAAAATAACTTGTGAAATACGTGAAAACATGAAAAAGTCGGCAAAAACATTTTAAATCAAAGAAAAATTTAGGTTAAATTGGTGAAAAAAATATGTTAAATTAGTGAAAAAAGTGTGAAATAGGTGAAAACGGGTTATTTTGATAACAACGTTTAAAAATGAGTTAATATGATAAGAACGTGTGAAATAAGTAAAAAAAAAGAGCTTAATCGACAAAATAAGGTGGAACCGGTAGAATATGGTTTAAAACGGACAAAAACAAAAGGACAAAATTGTATAAACAATGAAAATAAGTTATAACCGATAAAAAAAATGGGTAAAATAATTAAAAAAATATTAGTGGTAAAATACATAAAAAAGGGCTAAACATCAAGTTAAACTGGTGAAAAATGAATTAAACTAATGAATTAAATAGGTGAAAATGGATTAATTTTCTCTATTTTATGACATAATAAAATTAATTTTACTTTAATTTACAAAAAATACCGATGAAATTATCTAGACACGTACATCGTACGTGCACTTTCCTAGTAATACAAATACAAATATACATGTTCTATAACAAATGATAATATATTAAACACCACTATTTGTAATCGAATGGAGGTTAGCTTGTCGGTAAAAGAGGTAATTACTTCTTTAATATTTTTACAGGGGTTAAATTTTTCCTTTTCAAATCACATGAATATAAATTGAACATTATGTATTTCACAGGAGTTTACTGGACCATTTATAGAATTTGAGCCAGGATAAATGGAGTTATGGACTATATTTTCAGTTATGAGTTAGGTAAAATTGCAGAAAACGATCCCAAACTAATTACTGATTTTGGATTTTCGTCCCGAAGTACTTAAGTTGATGAATTTCGTCCCGTAATTTATTAATTTTTTGGAATATCGTCCCAAACTAATTACTAATTTTAATTTTTTGTCCCAAACTATATCATGAACTCGCCAAATTTCGTCCCATAATTTACCATTTTGTATGAATTTAGTCCCAAAATTAAATTTCTAATTAATGAAAATGACGTTCAAACTTGTAGTTAATTTGGGACGAACTCTACAATATTATATAATTATTCATGTTAAAATTTACCATGTCATGATACTTAAGCAGTCATGTGATAATTCATCGGGAAATGCGCAATTCCGTCTTATAATTATGGTGGGACGATATTCCAAAAAAATATTAAATTACGGGACGAAATTCATCAAATTAAATAGTTTGGGACGAAAATTCAAAATCAGTGATTAGTCTGGGAAGATTTTTGCAATTTTGCCTATAAGTTAAAACACTTTATATGTGTGTTGATTGATGCCCAGGACTGACATTTATATTAATCATTTTGCATACGATATACGAGATACGGCGTTGTTTATTCTTGGACGGGTGCCAATCGAACTAGCCAACACAGTACAAATTCAGGTAGTTAAGATCAGTATTTCTGCAGACTTTTCTTCCGGGTGTGATTTACTTGCTCCACAATATTCCTCATCTAAGAAAGAACCAAAAAACTGAACAATCATCAGAACACAATATTCCCAGGATTGGCATTTCATACTGCATTCAAATTTCAAACTATACGACGTAGTTTGAGTCGCCACTGCATCACACATTCGAACTAGCTAACGCACACGCACAATACAAATTCAGTTACTTAAGATCAGTTAATTTGAATTTCAGGCGACAGCAATTTCTGCAGACCTTTCTTCCAGTTGTGTCTAGTTGCTTCACAATCCTCATTTAGAAAGGAAACAAGGAATTGAGCTATCATAAGAGCACCAACTGTTTGATAAAATGCCGTAGAGGGAAACCCATCAAGTGTACTTCACAATCAAAATGGCTGTTGTACTTATTAGAAGGGCTAGCGTCTCAAAATTTGGCATCGAATTCTTACTCGTGGTTACAATGTAGTAAAATATCTCTATTAGGAGGCTCAACATTTCTTGTCCATGATAGGAGTTATTCTGTTAGTAACAGGCTCAATTTGTCACCTTTCTTTCCAGAAAATGATAAGGATAATATGAAAGAATGCAAAGTTCAACTCATGGATGATGAGACTTGGCGAGTCTCCTCGGGTTTGGTAGATGCTTGGAGAGGCAATGAGAAGGGCAATGCTTTGAAAACGAGTGCCATATTTAGCGATTAAGAAAATGATGGCGATTTTAATGGGGTGGTTGTTGATTCTGTTGTTTCAAATAAGGAGGGCCATGATTTTGATGAGATAGAGGATATGAGAATTCGCGGGAATTTGTTCTATAAGCTTGACAAGGATTCAAAAGAGTATCAAGAATATTCCTTTGATTTCCACCGGAGGAAATCTCACAAGAACGTGAAAGACCGTAAAGAAAGTAAAGCGAACAAGAAGAGTGAAATAGGTACCAAGGTTGAGAAAGCTTCAAAGAAAAATGAGCAGGGAGAAATCAAGAAAAGTAAAGAGTGTAAAACGGAGACCATGTTTGGACGTGTTAAGGATGAGTATTTGATTTCTCGGCTTCATGAAATGGGAAACCCCTTGATCGACAAGAAGCAAAGGACTCTGACCTTCAACCAACAAACAGCGCCTTACCATGAACCCTTTTGCTTGGATATTTACATATCTAAGGGTTCAGTACGTGCCAGCATCATTCATCGAGCAACTAGCAATGTTGTTGTGGTGTCACATTCTATTTCAAAAGACATGAAATTCGATTTGAGTTCGACTAAGAATAGAAATGCTTGTGCTGCTGTTGGAGAAGTGTTGGCTCAGAGGGCTTTGGCCGATGATATTCATAATGTGGTGTATACTCCTAGGAAAGGGGAGAAATTGGAGGGTAAGCTTCAAATTGTGCTTAAGTCGATTATGGATGGTGGGATTAATGTGAAGGTGAAACTTAAGCAGAAGAAACTGAGAAAAGCTACAGGCCTTCCATCAAGAACCCGATATTAATACCGACCGATATGGCTATTGATTTGTAGCAGAATATGTCTGTGGTGATATGAAATTTGGGTTATGGTTGTTTCTTTAGACGTGTTTTGAACCGCGTTTCGATTATGTATATCGTGTAAGGAAGAAGGGGATAGGAAATGCATCTTGAAATCAAATTGTACCTGTACATTCTAGCTAGGCAGCAGTTTACAGAGATGTGGAATTTGAATGAAGGTAGTTTATACTATTTGCATAATCGCATAATCCCAATATTCATCAATTTTGTGAAAATGGTGGGTTTGGATTGTGAATAAACCATGTTATTGAGTGTTTGATAAATTCTTTTGTGAAATCCTAATCTTATTGATGCCATTTAGTTACCCCAAATTTATACTCTCAATCTCATTGAATCCTATGTATTAATTTAAAAGAGATGAATATCCTCTAATGGTACAATGTTCAAGCTATATATTTCATTTTCTTACAAAGTTCGAAATTGTGTTTAGATTCGGATTATTTTTTGAACAAATTGAGCTAAAGAGCTTACATTGAACCAAGCACGAACTACCCAATAAGTTTACAATCCGTCCTCGATACTAATGTAAACGTAGTGAGTTTCGTAAAACAATATATTGCTCAAGCTTGATTTGATATTCTTATCAACTTTTAAATTGCGTTTAAGTTTAGTTTGTTGGTTGAACAAAATCGAGCACAAACGAGCCGAAACAGAACCGCCCAATAAGATTTCATGTACTATATATCTTTTGGCTTATTGAGTCAGTTCAAAGTGAATTTGTTTACTAGACCCATCAACAAAAAAACAGAATTAGCACTCAACAATTGATTCTTTCTAAATACACAAAAATTGTAACAACTATTCCTCGGGTATAATCCTCACATGACAATCCGATTTCGGATACGAAACACACATCTAAGCATAATCCCGTTCAATAACTGTTGTGAAATTTTGGTTATATACTAAATTTAAGTAAATCATAGTTTTGAAATAAACAACTCATATAATTTTATAATATAATATATGACATAAAATAATTAAAATATAGAACGACTGGCCTGATGAGAGTCATGCCACTAGACGCTCGTCCTAAGAAAGTGATTGCCTCCCCTCGTGCAGGTATTGGCGGCTGATCACAATCCCAAGATAAAACCCATATGGCCACGCCGTGTCCTCATCCGTGAGCACGTTCACAGGAAGACAAAGAAACAGACTTTATCTTTAGTGCCCAATAACAATATAGAAAGTATTTTGTGAATGCAACTTATCTAGCTAGTGAGTGTGTGTCACTATGACTCTAGGACACTCCTATTTATAGTGTTCATGAGAGACCTTAATGGTCAAAATATTAAGAGCCACATAATGGCGCATTAAGGGGATGTTAATGCATTTGACGTTACAAAATTTATTTCTTATTTTGAAGTTTAAAACTTCTAAAAATTCCAACAATAACATCATCACTAAGCATTTTTTTTTTAATTTTTTGGGTTTTGGTTGGGATTTGAAGGAAGAGGATGTGGTTAAGTGCAGAGTATTGTTGCCATTTTTCTTTCTTTTCTTTTCTGTGTGGGGGAAAATGGACACATTGTATTGTATTGTATAGTAGAAAATAAGTTTTTAATTTATTTTTTTAGTCAAAAGAACTCATTGTATTGTATTGTATTACCTGGGAATGAGCGATTCATGTTTTGTATCCGAGAAATATATTTTTTAGGGAAAAATATTTTTTTTTACAATAGGATAGACTAAATTGCAACTTTGGTATCATTGAATACGAAAATATAAATTTGGTATCACAAGATAGGTTTTATTGCAATTTTGGTACCAAATTCAATTTTTCTCCTAAGCTAATAACAATTTACCTCCTATGAATGCATAATGTTCAATTTATTCCTCTATAATTTGAAAAAAAAAATCAATTTACCTCCCTGTAAAAGATTTAATGAAGCAATTTATCCCTTTCAGTCGGAGAGTGTAACTCACTTACCGAAATTGAGAGTAGACATGAAAACTATTTTTTTTAACATAGAGGGATAAATTGCCATATTTATCATAACACATGGGATAAAATGCCACATTTTCATAATAAAAGTCGATAACGTGCTGTCTATATAAAATATTAGGGAGGCGGTGTGAAACTTTTACAAAATTACAAGGGGTAAAATGCTCATGTTTAAATCATAAGGGATAAATTGAGTTTTGTATTTCACAGGGGTTAAATTATCAATAACTTTGGAGAAAAATTAGGCTTGGTATCAAAGTTGCAATAAAAATCTATCCTAGGATATCAAATATGCATTTTCATATCCGAATGTATCAAAATTACAAGTGACTATATCATATGATAATAAAAAAAAAATCCCATTTTTTAAGACATTTTGTAATTGATTTTAGAATTACATATTATTTGACAAAGTGCACCTATTAGTGTGCAAAATGTCCATTATATTATCAAAGAATTACAAGTGAAAAGTGTAAAAATTTCAACTTCAAAATTTAAAATGCCAAATCAATGATTTTTAGGATACAATGCATCAAGTGCTAAGTCTCTAAGAAATGATTTTTAGGACCGGCTCAAATTTTGAGTGGATCCGATAATCACCACAACATAAATATAATGATTAGTTTTTATAATCTCGGATTAAATTGAACTAGGATTTTGTGAAAAATACTTTTTACTTTTCTTTTTAACTAGGAAAGTGTACGTGCGTTGCACGTGATTAACTAATTTTTTCATGTTAGTTGAATCATATAATCATTTTGCAATATACTATCTTAATGACACATCATATAATTTTTTTGATTAATTCACTTTAATTATTACTATGTTGTTACCAAAAATTATCATAAATACTTATAATCAAAACTTGAAAATAAGAAATGAACTATAACTGTTAAGTATTTTTAATATCTATTATTTTCTTCCTTTACATTGATATTTCCATCTCAACCATTTTTCACAGGTTTAACCCATATTTTTTTTATCGATTTAATCAGTTTTGTCTGTTATACATGTCTTTGACTAAATTCATCCATTTTCAATTACATGTCTAATCAATTTTTAACGAATCTAACCCATTTTTACCAACTCTCCCCGATTTAGTGTAAACCTGCTTTTACACTAAGTTTACCCTATTTTTTGCTATTTTAACATGTTCCTCAAGTTTACTTGAGTTTACCATTTGTTTTTGTGTTATTTTAATCCGTCCTTTCATTGATTTCACCAATTTTTGTACTTTATCCCATTTTTTAATCGATTCACTCATTCTATCCGCTTTAACCGATTTTACCTATTATTTTGCTGTTGTACACTATTTTCTCGACTACTTCACATTTTTTTTCAATTTAACTCGTTTTTTGTTTTGTTTATTATCGATTTGATCCATTTTTTGTTATCTTGTGTTTAGTCGATATCATTCATTTTTTACCAGTTTACTCGTGTTTTGTTATTTTATCACCAGTTTTAACCACTTATATATTTTGACTTTTTTTTTTGCCTAAGCCAATTATAAGTTTTTCAGTTAACTAAATATGATTACTTTAGTTTATTCGTTGTAGACACTTAAATTTTATGCCGGAAAATAAATTTGAACTCATATTGGAAATTAAATTAAATTCGCTATTCTGGACTTTTGCTAAATTAAATTCCAAAATAAATAGTTAATTTGATTAAATTCCACCTATATTTTATTGGCCAATTAAATAGTGCCAATTGTCAAATTGAAGTGTCTAAACCAATCAAATAATGGTTTGACTTTTCATAGAAAGAGCCAATTAAATCATGCCAAGTGTTCAAGATGATGTGTCATGACCAATCAAAAGAAGGCATATTTCCTACAAGTGATGGACATTTAAAAGAATGCATATCTCTTTTACAAAGAGAAGTATATAGGTCTTCTACTACTGAGAGCCAATCAAATTGCACCATTCAATTAACTAATTCTAGATGGACTCTTCCTTCTACCACTATAAATAGGGGTCATCTCTTAGAAGAAAAAGACACATTTCTGAAGGAGCACAAGTTGAAGGAGCAAATTCTCTCTACGAGGCGTTCTTCAAAACCTTTTTCATTAACTCAAGATATTCTTCCAAGATCAAAGGAAAATCCGGCGTTTGATTCGAGAACAAGCTAAGAAGCCCTCATTTAAACGTTATTGGAGATCTACGACGATCCAAAGAAGATCAAATTCTCCCAAATTCAAGAAATCCAAGACGAAGTTCAAGACGTTCGTCGAAGAAATTCAAATCATTTCACGTTTGATCCAGGATTAAGCAAATTTGCCCCTGGATTAACGTTATTCAAGCATAGATTCATTTTCGAGAAGATCAAATCAACATTCTTCAAGATCAAGTGCAAGAAACATCTAATATTCTTAAGATTAGAATCAGGGGAATTATAGAGATTGTAACCACTTTATTTAAATCTATAAATTTTAATTTGTACAATTATTTCACGTTTAATTTATTTTAGACTTGAAATTTTGTTGCTACAAATTTCTGGCACGCCCAGTGGGACAATCTCTACCTTTCATCTCTTTTCTTGATCAAATACAACGGTGACTATGGCGATAAAGGCTACAACCATGAAGGAACAACTTGTGGCGTTGACTAACGCCATTGACAAGCTCATGAAGCACATTCAAGAGCAAGACACGAAGCTAGATGAACTTTTGAACAAAATGGACAATGACGATGCCACCCACAGGGAGGAAAAGCAATTCGAGGAGCTTGAAGAGGGCGATATATCATCAAAGCAACTATTGAGCAATGGAGGACATATCGAGACGAATCACCTGATGGAAAAACTGCCCGAGGAGTTTGATGACAATAAAACACTCATAAAGCAACAATCAGATTCAAATAATAAATCTACAACCAATAAGATTCAAATCTCATCTGATGGCATGATTCAAACTGCTCAACTGAAGGAGTTCATTTTGGAAACCATCAAAAGCAAGATGAAAGGAAGCTCGACGTCTTGCCTCACATATTCCAAGCCATACACTCGAAGGATTGAAAATCTGGAGATGCCAATTGGCTACCAACCACCGAAATTCCAGCAATTTGATGGGAAGGGCAATCCAAAGCAACATGTGGCGCATTTTGTTGAGACGTGCAATGATGCTGGGACGTATGGAGATCAACTTGTCAAACAGTTTGTACGTTCATTAAAAGACAATGCATTTGACTGGTATTCTGACTTGGGGGCAAATTCCATTGATAATTGGGACCAACTAGAGCAAGAGTTTATTAATCGCTTCTACAGCACTCGAAGGACAGTTCGACTACCCGAACTCATTAACACTCGTCAGTGGAAAGATGAGTCTGTCATTGACTACATTAACCGTTGGAGAAATTTAAGTCTCAACTGCAAAGATCGATTGTCGGAAATTTCATCCATCGAGATGTGCATCCAAGGAATGCATTGGAGTCTTCGATACATTCTTCAAGGAATAAAGCCGATAACTTTCGATGATCTGGCCACTCGAGCATACAATATGGAATTGAGCATGTGTGCAATTGAAAATAATGTTAAAGATGAATTAGAACCCAAAGAAGGGGGCAAATCTTTTAATGAAGCACCAATTGAAGAATCCATGATATAAGTGCCACGCTCCTAGATACGAGCTTAAACTATCTAAGATCTTCAAATCAAGATCTTTTGATTCACTCCTTGACACGAGTATAAACTGTTTACAAGTCAAAATTCATCACTCCTTGACACGAGTATAAACTGTTTACACATCTCAAATCAAAGCCTCCAGTAGATGAGATGAAAAGATCTACAAATTTCAAATTTAGTCTCAAATCAAAGCCTCCAATATATGAGACGAAAAAGTCTACAAATTTCAAGTCAAAGCCTCCAATAGACGAGACGAAAAAGTCTACAAATTTCAAGTCAACTTATCCTGTATATGAGTTGAAAAAAAAAAAAAAATCCACCAAATTTCAAAGTGCAAAAAGCTCCATGACGCATGAGCCTAAACTGCATGTCACTCCTGGCCCACATGAGTATAAAATGTGTACGGTAAAAAAAAAAAAAAAAAAAAATCAGAACATCCTCCGCTGGGGCGGAGAAATGATACCGCCCCCGCAAAAACTACTTTGGGAATTTTGAGCTGATTTTCCAGAACCACCTTCGCCCCCGCGCAAAACCACTTCCGCCCCCGCAAAAACTACTTTGGGAATTTTGAGCTAGTTTTCCAGAATCACCTTCGCCCCCGCGCAAAACCACCTCCGCCCCAGCGGAGAAGAAAAAAAAAACGAAAATTCTTCTCTTGGAACTACGTTTTGACTTGATTCCTTTATGGATACGTAGGCAGCTTAGTCACTTTTTAAGTTCAGTCATACAAAGAAAAACAAAATCTCTTCATTTTGAACTACATGATAATTTGATTTCTTTTGGGATATGTAGGCAGCTTGAAAGTTAATTTTAAGCTCAATCAAATTCCTTAAAAGAAAAAAGGAAATGTAGCTTTCAAACCTTGGAAGGACGTGAAGAAAGGTCGAGACTTATCTACTCAAAGCAAAGACATTTCGTAAATAAGTCACGAGGGGGCAATTTGTAGACACTTAAATTTTATGCCGGAAAATAAATTTGAACTCATATTGGAAATTAAATTAAATTCGCTATTCTGGACTTTTGCTAAATTAAATTCCAAAATAAATAGTTAATTTGATTAAATTCCACCTATATTTTATTGGCCAATTAAATAGTGCCAATTGTCAAATTGAAGTGTCTAAACCAATCAAATAATGGTTTGACTTTTCATAGAAAGAGCCAATTAAATCATGCCAAGTGTTCAAGATGATGTGTCATGACCAATCAAAAGAAGGCATATTTCCTACAAGTGATGGACATTTAAAAGAATGCATATCTCTTTTACAAAGAGAAGTATATAGGTCTTCTACTACTGAGAGCCAATCAAATTGCACCATTCAATTAACTAATTCTAGATGGACTCTTCCTTCTACCACTATAAATAGGGGTCATCTCTTAGAAGAAAAAGACACATTTCTGAAGGAGCACAAGTTGAAGGAGCAAATTCTCTCTACGAGGCGTTCTTCAAAACCTTTTTCATTAACTCAAGATATTCTTCCAAGATCAAAGGAAAATCCGGCGTTTGATTCGAGAACAAGCTAAGAAGCCCTCATTTAAACGTTATTGGAGATCTACGACGATCCAAAGAAGATCAAATTCTCCCAAATTCAAGAAATCCAAGACGAAGTTCAAGACGTTCGTCGAAGAAATTCAAATCATTTCACGTTTGATCCAGGATTAAGCAAATTTGCCCCTGGATTAACGTTATTCAAGCATAGATTCATTTTCGAGAAGATCAAATCAACATTCTTCAAGATCAAGTGCAAGAAACATCTAATATTCTTAAGATTAGAATCAGGGGAATTATAGAGATTGTAACCACTTTATTTAAATCTATAAATTTTAATTTGTACAATTATTTCACGTTTAATTTATTTTAGACTTGAAATTTTGTTGCTACATTCGTATCGAAGAAATGTGATTTATTTTAGGTTTTTTTCATAATTGATCATTTCTTAAGAATTGTCCAAAGAAACATCGATTGCGCCTGTATTTACACTGAGTTTATCATATCTTTTGTAATTTTAACCCTTTCTTCGATCGATTCCACCCATTTTTGTGTTTTATCAAATTCGTTAATCAATTCACTCATTATTTTCGGTTTAACACAATTTTAGTCGATTTTACCTATCCTGCTTACCCCGTTGTTTTATCAATGACACCATTTTTTTTATTTAAGTCGTTTTTCTTCTAACTAACCTATTTTTTCTCTGATTTATCAATTTTTTTTATCATATATATATTTTTAGTAGAGTCTTACCCGTTTTCACCAATTTTAACCATTCTATGTTTTGACTTATTTTGGCTTAAGCCAATTATAAATTTTTCAGTTAACTAAATAATATTTTTTTTATTCATATAGCCTGAATGTGACCTTTTAATTTTAGATTCTTTAATAAGTGATAAATTCTTAAGAATTTTTGAAAGAAGTATCGCTTGTACATATTTTACACTGAGTTTATCATTTTTTTATTATTATTTTAGCCCTTTCTTTCACCGATTTCATCTATTCTTTTTTTTTGTGGTTTATCTCATTTCTTCATCAATCCATAATTATCTCAAGTGTAACCAATTTCACCAATTTTCACATTTGTTAATCAATTCACTAAGTTTCTTCAGTTGAACCCAATTTAGTCTAATTTTACTTATTATTTTGCTTATTTAACCTATTTTCTCACATATTTTACCTTTTTTTTTGCCAATTAACTCATTTATTTATTTTTGTTCTTTTATAGATTTAATCTGGTTTTTTGTTATCCCGTGTTTAGCCAATTTCATTCTTTATTTTTTTTTACCGATTTTACCTATTTTTTTGCTTGTTAACCTTGTTGTTTTATCAATGGCACGATTTTTTTTGTTTTAGCCCGCTTTTCTTTCTATCTAACCAATTTTCTCATTGATTTTACCATTTTTATCATATATTATTAATCAAAATTTTACATTTTTTGCCGGTTTTAACAATTTCGATGTTTTAATATGAAGTTTTTTTGCTTAAGCCAATTATACATTTTTAGTTATCTCTAGTGTAAACCAATTTTAGTCGATTTTCACATTTGTTAATCAATTCACTAATTTTCTCTGGTTGAACCCAATTTCGTCTGATTTATTATTTTGCTTATTTAACATATTTTCCCTTTTTTTTGCCAATTAACTCATTTATTTGTTCTTGTTCTTTTATCGATTTGATCTTTTTTTGTTATCACGTGTTTAACCGATTTCATTCATTTTTTTTTATCGATTTTACCTATTTTTTTTCTTGTTAACCTTGTTGTTTTATCAATGGCAGAATATTTTTTTGTTTTAACCCGCTTTTCTTTCTATCTAACCAATTTTCTCATTGATTTTACCTTTTTTTATCATTTATTATTAATTAAAATTTTACAATTTTTGCCGGTTTTAACAATTTCTATGTTTTGAAGTTTTTTTGCTAAGCCAATTATACATTTTTAGTTCTATCTAGTGTAACCCAATTTCAGTCGATTTTCACTTTTGTTAATCAATTCACTAATTTTCTCTGGTTGAACCCAGTTTAGTCTGATTTTACTTATTATTTTGCTTATTTAATTTTCTCACATATTTAACCTATTTTTTTTTTTTGCCAATTAACTCATTTATTTGTTCTTTTTCTTTTATCGATTTGATCTGATTTTTTGTTATCCCGTGTTTAGTCGATTTCATTCATTTTATTTACAGATTTTACCTATTTTTTTTGCTTGTTAACCTTGTTGTTTTATCAATGGCACACTTTTTTTTTTTTTTTTAAACCCGCTTTTCTTTCTATCTAACCAATTTTTTCATTGATTTTACCATTGTTATCATATATTACTAATTATACATGTTTATGATTTTAACAATTTCTATGTTTTGAAGTTTTTTTGCTTAGGCCAATTATACATTTTCTAAGTAGTACCTTTTTAACCACGTAGAACGAATTCGACATAGAGGTTCCTTAATGTTTTTATGTTCTTCAAATAAGTGATAACTTCTTAAGAACTCTTCAAAGAAATTTTTGAAGAAATATAGAGTTATAGTTTTTTTTTACCATTAATATTTTAATGAGTTGCAAAACTTGAAAAGATAATTATAAATTTGTTATATAAGGGACTTTTTGTCTAATTATACTTCTGTAATTCTTTTCTTTTAGGATTCTTTTATTTTATATTTTTGCCATAAATTTAAATATCACAATATAATTTAAATAGGGGTATATAAGTCTTCACAAAAAAAGGAAGAAATTTTCTTAGGCCAACTCGTACTTTTATATGGGCTTAATTCCACTTTGCACCCTATAAATAGGAGCATTTTTCACTTTGCACCCTATAAATAAATTTATCCCACTTTGCACCCTTCAAACCACTATTTCATTTCAGATTGCACCCTCAACCATGTTCAACCCATTTTAGTTGCCGAAGTAAGGGTAAAATGGTTCATTCACATTATTAACCACCCCAATTTTCCCCAAAAAATAATATATGGGCAAAATTGACGTAGTTTCATAATAACTTAAAAAAAATGAAAAATAGAAAACAAGTCTTACCGAGGTTTACTCAATTTCTCATCTTTCTTCTTCAAGTCGAGTCCAGTGCCGCCTTCTTCTTTTTCACTTTACATATAATTATTGAAACTAATCTAGAGTAATTCTGAGAATGTACGTGTAGTTATCCCTAATTACTAATTCTACAAACAAGTATAATAAAGTTGTTAACGAAATGAAAATCAAAACGTAAATAAGATGAGAAATTGAAAATATTGTAAACACAATTCATTCTCTTTTCTTAGCAACCAACTCATTTTTCTTCAAACATAAAAAAAAAAGACGGCACTGGACTGAAGGGCTGAATTTGAAGAAGAAAGTGGAGAAATTGAGAATATAGTACCCGTAAAACATGTTTTCTATTTTTATCCTTTTTTAAGTTATTATGGTGATATGTAAATTTTGCTTATATATATTTTTTTTAGGGAAATTGGGATGGTTAATAATGTGAATGGACAAATTTACCCTTACTCAGGCGACTTAAATGGGCTGAAAATGATTGAGGGTGCAATCTGAAATGAAATAGTGGTTTCTAGGGTGCAAATTGGGATAAATTCTTTTGTAGGGTGCAAAGTGGAAAATGCTCCTAAAAATAGGGTGCAAAGTGGGATTAAGCCCTTTTATATGTATATAGATAGATAGAATATAGAATAGATATAGATAGATATAGAATAGATAATTCCATCCATTTAGCATAACATTTAATAATAATAATAAGACAGAGGTAAAGATATATATATATTAAAGGAAGCAACTTGTGTGGTGCTGGTGCAATAATGTAACTACGTACAGTGCTCTGGTGATTACTTTTGAATACCATCAAAACAACAAAGCAGAAGGCAATACTTTTACCCCCACCTAACATATTCCTTTCCTTATTTTCTAAACACACACAGACGACTTACTCTTGAAAACTTTACCGACAACATGGTTGAACCTTTGATCGATCGGTGCTACGGCGCAAGTTATGATCGAGAAGTTGCTTGCGATCAGTACCGAAGAGATCGGGCGCGTATTGGGTGTCAAGAGTGATCTGACAAAGCTGAAAAAATCAATGGCTTTGGCTCAGGCATTCATACTCGATGCTTCGAGGAGGAAAGTGGAAGATGAGCCCGTGAAGCTTTGGTTGAAGGAGCTTGAAGATGTCGCATATGAAGTCGATAACTTGCTGGATGAATTCCAATATGAAATCCTTCGCCGCAGGGTATTGATCCGAGACCAAATTAAGAGGAAGGTATCTAACTTCTTTTCTTCCTCCAATCCTTTAATGTTCCGTTTTAAAATGGCTTGGGAGATTAAGAATCTGAATATGAAATTGAAAACGCTCAATGAAGAGGCCAATAGTTATGGTCTTCAAAAAAGAGTTGCAGAGTCTTCTCTTGCTCTACCTTCTATCATGGAAACTAATTCATTAAGTGTTGATCCATTTGTTCTTGGTAGAAAGGATGATACATCAAAAATTGTTCCTATGTTGGTTAACCCGACTGAAGAAGTTCTTTCGGTAATTCCCATTGTTGGGATGGGCGGACTGGGAAAGACAACTTTGACTAGATTAATTTTCAATGACCCGAATATAATCAAATATTTCGATAAAACTATTTGGGTTTGTGTATCTGAAAATTTTGATAGCCTAAAGCTTTTCAAAAGAATCCTTGAATCATTGACCAACGATGCCGTTCATGAAGAGAGTATGGAAGCCATCGTTAAAAAACTTAAAGAGAAATTGAATGGTGAAAAGTATTTGCTCGTTCTTGATGATTTGTGGAATGATAAAAGAGAAGATTGGGAGAGCTTCAAAAATACTCTTCTCGGCATCAACTCAAACAAGGGAAATTTCATTATTGCTACTACTCGGCTTGCGAATGTGGCATCAATAGTGACATCAGAACCTATTTATTATCTTGGTAAATTATCTGATGATGACTGCTGGTCTTTAATTAAGAGACAAGCTTGTTTAGTTCGAGATGTACCTACAGAATTGGAGGCCATCGGAAGGCAAGTCGCTTGCAAATGTGGAGGTATACCATTAGCAGCAAACATGGTAGGTGGAACTTTACGAGGGAAAGGAAAAGATGATTGGAGATTTATCCTAGAAAGTGGATTTTCAAATCCTAATGGAGAAGACAATGGTGTACTGCCAATATTGAAGGTTAGCTACGATCGTTTACCATCTTCATTACTTAAAAAGTGCTTTGCATATTGTTCTATTTTTCAAAAGGATGCAAAAATTGAGAAGGAACGATTGATTCAACTCTGGATGGCGGAAGGATTTTTTCAAGAAAATAATGGCAATGACATGGAGAATTTAGGAAACAAAGTTTACAATATTTTGCTGCAAAGTTCTTTCTTACAAGAGGCCGTGAAGGATAAGTATGGAAATATTAAACATTCTAAGATGCATGATCTCGTGCATGATCTAGCTCTTTTTGTTTCAAAAGGAGAATGTTTTAATGATGAAAATCACACGACAACTAATCGTCCTACCCATGTTAGATACCTGGCGACAAAATCACTTGGAGATGCACACAAGATCACTAAGGAGGATGCAATTTATTTACGGACTTTGTTTTTGGGTAGCAAAGTAGCCGATAGTGTGTTTAGAAATCTCACACGTTTAAGGGTGCTAAATCTACAAAATAAAGATATCGATGAATTGACTAGCTCCATTGGGGATTTGATACATTTGCGGTTCCTCGATGTGTATTCTACAAAAATTAAAGCTTTACCAGAATCTTTGTGCATGCTTTTAAATTTACAGACTTTGAGGTGCGATCTTGATGATTTTCCCAACCAATTGCAACACTTAGTTAGTTTGAGACATATCTTGATGTGGAGCTACAATACTGAATATGTTCAGATGCCACTTGGAATTGGAAAGTTAACATGTCTTCGAACATTGGAATTCTTTAATGTAGGACTGGAGAAAGGCCGTCGAATTGAGGAGCTGGGAAATTTGAAGAACTTGAAGGGAAAACTTGAGATACGTAATCTAGAACGAGTTAATGACATGGAAGAAGCTGGAAGAGCAGACTTAATTGGAAAGCCAAATTTACAAGAATTGACGTTTGTCTGGAGCACATCAAGGGAAGGAAACAACAAGGACGAGGAAGTTCTGAAAGGCCTCCAACCTCATCCAAATATGAAAAGTTTAACTATTCTAAAATATAGTGGAGACAACTTTCCATCGTGGACCATGAATATGATTGTTCAAGAGGTTAATAGCCTCGAGAACTTGATCGATGTTAGATTGGTAGACTGTGAAAGATGCCTAGAAGTTCCAACGCTCGGTCATCTACCACTACTTAAGACTTTAGTGTTGGATGGGCTGAAAAATGTAGAATCAATAGGTCCCTCATTTTACTATCCCCATGACTGGATTGAGTCAAGAAGCACTGGGAGTAGTCTCTATTCCCCACCAACACCATTTCGGGCACTTGAAGATTTCACGCTAATGAACATGACAAATTTGGTTAAGTGGGTTGATGTTAAGGACTCGTCGACAACGCTTAAAGCTAATGGTTTTCCTATTCTTAAATATTTTAAGATCAAAAGATGCGAAAAATTGGTGACTATTCCAAATCATGATTTTCCATTTCTTGAAACATTGACCATTGTATCTGTATATAGCAGTCGACGATTATTGGACATGGCATGTTGTTTAAGCTCCTTGAGGAATATGAGACTAAAGGGCATTGATGATCTCACTTGTGTTCTTAGAATGCTACTTGACAACAATCAGCACCTTGAAGATTTAGTTGTAGAAGATTGTAGAAACCTAACCGACATTCAATTTTCTGAGGAAAATGAACAGAGTATGGACTGTAAAAGTCTCAAGTCAATCATATATACAAGCGGACGATTGCAAAGCCTAGCTTCTCTTCGGTATTTGAGTATTGGTGGTTGCCCAAATTTGGCCTCTTTTACAGTAGACTGGCACGGAATGCATAGCCTGTCCCATGTCTATATTCATAAATGTCCCAATTCGAGGAGTTTTCCCCATGATCTCGGAGGTCTTCGCACCTTACAGTCTCTTTCTGTTAGCTTCTATCCAGATGATTTTGATATGTTAAAACAGACTCTCCATTGCATCCGAGGACTGACCTCACTTCGACATTTATCCTTACACGGATGTGAGGAGTGGGATTCAATGCCGGATCAACTTCAACATTTCACTAATATCACTAGTTTATGTCTGGAAAACTTTGGAGTAGAAGTTTTGCCTGAATGGTTTGGAAACATTTCATCTCTGGAGATATTAGATCTATGGTTGTGTAGAAAGCTAAGGCAACTGCCCTCTAAGGAAGCCATGCAATGCCTCACCAAATTTAAAGAATTAACTATTGCTGCTTGTCCATTGCTCAAAGACGGAAAAGAGTACTTTACGACCGACAAAGGCTGGCTGTGATTGGCATGGGCCAAGATTTTCTCTATCAGTATGTAACAACTACTAATGACAAAGAAAGTTTAATCTGTAAGTTTCATTATTTTATTTATTATTGATGTTTCACGGTGAATTGAATTCGTTTTAATGATTTTTTGTTTAGTTCACAAATTAAATCTCAAGTTTTCTATATATATGCAGTTTCATAATTTGGTGTTCTAAAAGTATGGTGAAATTAAAACCTTAGTCAATGAATTTTGGAAACAAGGTGGGATTGTTATATCTATTTATTATAAATTTGAATACTTTCCGGCCTTTCGATTCTAGCTACTATCTTCCTAATTAATATAAGGAATAACAAATATTGATATGCAGGAAACGTTTGGTGTAAATGAGGATATGGATGAGTTGAGCCCTGTAGATGTGCAGGGAACGTCTGGTAAAACACTTTTTAAGAACTAATGAGTACCTGAAGATGCTGGAAAGGGCAAATGATTGTGAGAACATGGAACTCAAATAAGTAAGCCTAGCTTATCCCACAGGTTAAAAAAATATATAGTCTAGTTTTAATCTCCAATTTCAATTAAATTGCAAAACCACCCCCGACCTTAAACAAAACTTCAAATTAGGCTCATTTATAATTTCGCATAAGTAAGTTGAAAACCCTTTCTCCTAATTATCAAGCCCTAAAATACGCCCAATTCTCACAATTTTTTATTTTATTTTATTTGAGCGATTCCAATCAACACCGTGTCAAAACAGCACGCCAAAAATTATTCATTGAATTGGGGCCAATTGATTTCGATTTATGTAGAACTTCTTTTGTTAATTTCGAATAGTTTAATCTAGTTTATTTCTGCTGGTCAGTTCTCTAGCTTACTTGTTCATGTTTAATTTGATTATGGTAGAGTTAGGGAAACTAATCTAATTTTCTGGAAAATCAAGAAACAAGTTTTGCAGTTTGAGGTTTTTGTTTCAAGATTCTGTGATTAAAACTTATACCTTTCTGAATTTAATTTATTGATTAACTGATAACTTTTTTCGTTCCCCATTATGGACAGAAGAATCTTGTTGGTTCTTTTTTCATTTCAGACAAAAGAAGACGATATATGGTATGTTAGTGACTATAATCTTTTGTTGAAGTTCAGAATTTGGTGTTCTAAAACTATTTCTCTGTTTACATGACTACAGAGTAAGGTGTTTATATAAATATATGGAGCTCATTTGGCGGCAAGGAATTACCTGGTGTTTTTCTTTGTTTTGTGATTGATATGTAATTTGGCTGAAACATATATGTTCAGGTGTGAATATTATATTCTTGAAATTTGTTTCTTAGTTTGTCATTCATATACAAATGAAGTACCTAAAATTGTTCTATTTATATTTGAATGTTATATTAAAATTTAATGGAAGGTAGCTGTTAGCAACCTAAAAAATGAGGGGCATATGGTTGTTTAAGTAATTTGATATAGCCTTATTATAGAAAGACTGGTCTTGTACCTCATAATGTGAGATCTAATGTCTAGTTTTACTAGCTTTTCTGGTTTGATCTGGATTAAAATTGATTTGCCCAATGTCTTGAAGAAAAATGCTTCAACTTCTTACCTTTTTTCTTCTCACTTCATTTCATAGAGTATTGAATTTCTTTTGCCATATAGTTATGTTTTAACCACTGTCATCTTGTTCAGATGTTTTAACCACTGTCATTTTATTCAGATGTTTCTTTTCTTTTCCCATATATTCACGTTTTACCTAAGGTTGTTGACAAGTAGATATGCCCAGTTCAAGAAAAATGATTTTATGTGTAATATTGATGGACTGTTGATGTTTTCTTTATGTGAGTTACGAGGTTTAAATTCAGCACTAGTCCCATGCTTCTTTCAAGATTTGATTTTGCAACTGTTTTGAACATTCACTATAAAATACACATATAGTTAACTGAAGGCATGAGATTTTTCCATAGTGTCTCAGTGCTTTTGTACCTCTTGCGCAGACATGATTGAAGAATTAATTGGAAGAGGACAACAAGTTGACGCTGTACATTTTACTTACGAAGCTGGCCTGGCCGACAAATTCCCCCCTGTTCCTCTACTAAGAGCTTTCCTCAAAGATGCAAAGAAGGCAGCTACATCAATGTTAGAGGATGCCAATAATTCAGGCCGAGCTGCAGTAAGCTTTCAATTCTCATATCTTGCTGATACATTTACATTTCTCGTTTTATAACCTTTTGCAATTCTGTGCAGCATATGGCTGGAAAGAAAGAGCAGTCAGCTATTCGTGCTGTCTTGAGGTGCATCGAAGAGTACAAACTCGAGGCTGAATTCCCACCAGAGAGCCTCAAGAAACGCCTCGAACAATTAGAGAAAGTCAAGATTGAGAAGAAGAAGCCAGTAGCAAGCCCAGCAGCCAAAAGAACACGCGCTAGCAATGGTGGCCCCATGCCTCCAGCCAAGGCAGGTCGTTCCACAAACGCCTACGTCTCATCTTTCCCATCTCCTCCAACATACATAAGGTCTCCTTCACACACACAGTACCCATCTCCAGTCCCAGCATATCCTGCAGGGTACGGGATTGGTAACAGGAGTCCTCAGTATGCTTACTCACCGGAAGCATACCCCGTTTCTCCCGTAAACTATTCGCCGTATGGAGGGTATAGCAATGGAATGGGACATGCTTACCAACAAGCTTACTACTGATGATAAAACATGACTTGGGGTGTTGGAGAAGGTGACTGGCTATTACTATTACTACTACTACTACTACTGATATTATGACATGAAACTCGAATGTCATTTTAATGGTTCTGTAAACACTAACCTTTAATGGTAGATTATGTGTGTGTTAATCCTTAATTACTACTGACCTTGACAAAGGCAGACTGTATTTCTGATTGTTGGAACTTGTTGTAGTAATAGGTTGTTGTGAAAAGTAATTTCGTAAAATTGCTTGTGGACTTGGATAAGATGAATACTAGGAAGCATATTTAGAAGCCTCGTTCTAGGTCGAAAAGGTTTATACGTTGCACTAAAGCGTTCTTGGTCGAAAAAGGTTCATACGTTGCACTAAAGGAATCTTACGAGAAAAAATTTTGTGACCAATTTTGTGAAGTAAAACTAAGAACACGAGTTTCGGTTAAAAATGTGCTCTTTTTGTCTTCCTTAATTTCATGGTTTTGAACTTCTAGGAGGTGAATCAAATTACACTTCCCCAAACTTTGTACTATTTGCATCAATTTTCTCGTCTTAATAAATTTAGGAAGGTTTTAGGGATGATTGCCAATGGCTCATATTTATATTTGATAATGTTCAGTGGACTAGACTAGAGGCATACTTTAATTTTTGGTTTGTGTAGTGTTTAAAATATTTCAGAGATTATTTGTGGAGTTCTAATTAGCCCCTGATAGAACATCTCCAATCCAAGATATATAAATGAATGGGATATTAAGGACTTGTTTGTTTGGCGTTTATCAAAAAAAAATTGTGTCTAGGAAATGTAGACAAATATGTTTACTATTTTCTAAAATATATTTTTCATCTTTTAATTTTCTCAAAATATTCACTCAATAACCAAATAAATAATAATTTTCTTATTTCTAAATAAAACCTATACAAATTTTACTTCGATTTGACATAACAAAACTTATCTCTTACATAATTTATCTCACATAACAAATATGATTTGGCATAAAATCTTATACATCTTACACCTATAATCTAAATATATCAAATATATATCCTACACTAACTTTATTTCTTAAACTATTCTCAAAACACAAAAGAACAATATTATGCAAATTGAGATTATTTTACAAATCTCCACTACTCTTTCAAACTACTTTCCCAGACACCAAACAAACATGCCCTAGAACTTTCATTTGATCAATGATGCAATTTACACGAAAGTCTTTAATCCCACCCAAGATACAGTATCATCTTAAATTAATTTAAATGTAAAAGTGTATTTTTCTTACCTGATTCAAACAGTTAAGATTTTTTAATCATATTGCAGTCTTATCCTTATCTTGTCCACATGTCGGTTTACAAATAATTCTTTAGATTGCATATGCGGTTTTAATGGACATAAGAATTGGATTTTCATGCCCGTATGGCCAGCTCCACTGGTCTCAGGGTGAATTTGGAACAAGAGACCAAGGATCGAACCTCACTAGCGGCAGTGTGACAGCAACCTCTCAAAAAATGAGGGGGCTCCTTGTGAGCAGTGAGTACTGGTCCCAGTCTCTGTTGCCGGTTGAGTCACCATGATTTACCTTCTCTCACAACCCCGTCGGGCAGGAGGTGAGGGGCACCCGGAGTGAGCAATTTCACCTATTGGAACAAGAATTGGATTTTCATATTGCTGATATGATTTTGAAAACAAAACAAAAATCTAGAATATGTGTTGAAAATTATTGCCTGCAATTTTTATTTTATTTTTAGGAGAGATCAATGTGAACATTAGTTTTTAAATTTTATAATTTTAGACAACATTGTCATAACATTGGTGGTATGAATCCAATGGTATGAACACTTACTCCATATGTGGATATATTGACTGGTTGCATTACATCTCAATGGTTATACTAAATAATGTATTTAATGACGTGATGCAATAGTTACACTAAATAATCTATTAGTAATGTCCAATTGGAGATTTAAATGATGCATTCATGGTTTATTTAAAAAAGTTGAAAAATAAAAATCACATGATAGGTCATCTTGCAATTTTGGTACCATTGACATGAAAATAATAATTTGGTACCACATAATGGGTTTTCATTGCAACTTTCATATCAAACGCAATTTTTCACTGGAATTAATGGCAATTTACCCCCCCAAATGAAATGTATAATATTCGGTTTATCTTTATGTGATTTGAAGAAAATGCACTTTACCCCCTATAATTTATAAAAGTCTCATACCACCTCCTTGACAATTTAATGGCGGCACTTTATACCCTTTATTATGA
This sequence comes from Penstemon eatonii, assembly GCA_038501285.1. Classification (NCBI taxonomy): domain Eukaryota; kingdom Viridiplantae; phylum Streptophyta; class Magnoliopsida; order Lamiales; family Plantaginaceae; genus Penstemon; species Penstemon eatonii. Next base: position 71,457,114 of record CM076715.1, read on the forward strand.
TAATGCGGCAATTTACCCCCCTTTGTTATGCAAAATGTGATAATTTACCTACTGTGTTATGATAAATGTGACAATTTATCCCCCTATGTTACAAAATTTTTTCATGCTCACTCTCAATATTGAAAATTGAGTTTCACTTTCCTGTTGAAAGAGGTAAATTGCTTCTTTAATTTTTTTACAAGGGGTAATTTTTTTTTTCAAATACAGGGGGTAAATTGAATTTATGCATTTTATAGAAAATAAATTGCCATTAACTTTGGAGAAATATTGAACTTGGTATGAAAGTTGACCCGTGATAATAACTTTATATTTTCGTGTCGAATAATACTAAATTGCAAGACGACCATTCTTATGGTTAAAAAATCAAATTGCAAGATTTTGTAATTTGAAGTTAACTGGACCATTTTTAAAATTTGGGCCCAGGTAAATGGAGTTATGGACTATATTTTATCAGTTATAACACTTTATAAGTAGACTGAGGCCCAGGATTGACATTACATACTGCATACAAATTTCAAACCATACGACGTAGTTTTGGGTCGCCACTGCATCAAACATTCGAACTAGCCAACACACACGCACAATACAAATTCAGCTACTTAAGATCAGTTAATTCGAATTTCAGGCGACAGCAATTTCTGCAGACTTTTCTTCCAGTTGTGTCTAGTTGCTTCACAATCCCCATTTAGAAAGGAAACAAGGAATTGAACTATCATTAGAGCACCAACTGTTTGATAAAATGCCTTAGAGGGAAACCCGTCAAGTGTACTTCCACAATCAAAATGGCAGTTGTACTGATTAGAAGGGCTAGCGTCTCAAAATTGGCATCGAATTCGTACTCGTGGTTTCAATGTAGTACAATATCTCTGTTTGGAGGCTCAACATTTCTTGGCCATGATAGGAGTTATTCTGTTGGTAACAGGCTCAATTTGTCACCTTTCTTTCCAGAAAATGATAAAGATAATACGAAAGAATGCAAAGTTCAACTCATTGATGATGAGACTTGGCGAGTCTCCTCGGGTTTGGTAGATGCTTGGAGAGGCAATGAGAAGGGCAATGCTTTGAAAACGAGTGCCATTTTTAGCGTTCAAGAAAATGATGGCGATGTTAATGGGGTGGTGGTTGATTCTGTTGTTTCAAATAAGGAGGGCCATGATTTTGATGAGATCGAGGATATGAGAATTCGCGGGAATTTGTTCTATAAGCTTGACAAGGATTCAAAAGAGTATCAAGAATATTCCTTTGATTTCCACCGGAGGAAATCTCACAAGAACGTGAAAGACCGTAAAGAAAGTAAAGAGAACAAGAAGAGAGAAATAGCTACCAAGGTTGAGAAAGCTTCAAAGAAAAATGAGCAGAGAGAAATCAAGAAAAGTAAAGAGTGTAAAATGGAGACCATGTTTGGACGTGTTAAGGATGAGTATTTGATTTCTCGGCTTCATGAAATGGGAAACCCCTTGATCGACAAGAAGCAAAGGACTCTGACCTTCAACCAACAAACAGCGCCTTACCATGAACCCTTTTGCTTGGATATTTACATATCTAAGGGTTCAGTACGTGCCAGCATCATTCATCGAGCAACTAGCAATGTTGTTGTGGTGTCACATTCTATTTCAAAAGACATGAAATTTGATTTGAGTTCGACTAAGAATAGAAATGCTTGTGCTGCTGTTGGAGAAGTGTTGGCTCAGAGGGCTTTAGCCGATGATATTCATAATGTGGTGTATACTCCTAGGAAAGGGGAGAAATTGGAGGGAAAGCTTCAGATTGTGCTTCAGTCCATTATTGATGGAGGGATTAATGTGAAGGTGAAACTTAAGCAGAAGAAACTGAGAAAAGCTACAGGCCTTCCATCAAGAACCCAATACTAATACCGACCGATATGGCTATTGATTTGTAGCAGAATATGTCTGTGGTGATATGAAATTTGGGTTATGGTTGTTTCTTTTAGACGTGTTTTGAACCGCTTTTCGATTATGTATATCGTGTAAGGAAGAAGGGGATAGGCAATGCATCTTGAAATCAAATTGTACCTGTACATTCTAGCTAGCCATCAGATTACAGAGATGTGGAATTTGAATGAAGGTAATTTATACTATTTGCATAATTGCATTATTCCACTATTCATCAATATTTTGTGAAAATGGTGGGTTTGGATTGTGAATAAACCATGGTGTTGAGTGTTTATCAAATTCTTCTGTGAAATCCTAATCTTATTGATGCCATTTAGTTACCCCAAATTTATTCTCTCAATCTCATTGAATCCTCTGTATTAATGTAAAAGAAATGAATATCTTCTAATAGTACAATGTTCAAGCTATATATTTCATTTTCTTACAAAATTCGAAATTGTGTATAAACTCGGATTATTTTTTGAACGAAATCGAGCTAAAGAGCTTACATTGAACCAAGCACGAACTATCCAATAAGTTTACAATCCGTCCTCGATACTAATGTATACGTATTGAGTTTCGTCAAACAATATATTGCTCAAGCTTGATTTGATATTCTTATCAACTTTTAAATTGCATTTAAATTTAGTTTGCTGGTTGAACAAAATCGAGCACAAACGAGCCGAAACAGAACCACCCAATAAGATTACATGTACTATATATCTTTTGGCTTATTGAGTCAGTTCAAAGTGAATTTGTTTACTAGACCCATCAACACAAAAACAGAATTAGCACTAAACAATGTCATTGATTCTTTCTCAATACACAAAAATTGGAACAACTATTCTTCGGGTATAATCCTCACATGACAATCCGATTTCGGATACGAAACACACATCAAAGCATAACCCCGTTCAATAACATCATCACTAAGCATTTTTGGAATTTTTTGGGTTTTGGTTGGGATTTGAAGGAAGGGGATGTGGTTAAGTGCAGAGTGTTGTTGCCCTTTTTCTTTCTTTTCTTTTTTGTGTGGAGGAAAATGGACACATTGTATTGTATTGTATAGTAGAGGATAAGTTTTTAATTTATTTTTGGGATTTTTGCACGTCACCCCCCAGTTTTTTTCAATTTTCGCACTTTCCCCCCCGAAATGCCTTAAATGTGACCGTGCCCCCTGCTTTTATGTATGTTTGTGCACTTACCCCCCTGAAACGCCTTAAATGTGACCGTGCCCCCTGCTTTTATGTATGTTTGTGCACTTACACCCCCATACCAAATTTCGGCCAGATTTTCCATCGGAACTTCTGCACTTGCAAAGCACACAAAGTTTAAAATGGCAAAAGGGTAATATTACCAGCGTTGCGGCAATATTCCATATCCAGTTCCAATTCCTAGGTGACTTGATTTTTTCAGTGTATGTAATGAAGGGGTCTCCATAAAAAAGGAATAAGAAAGCAACAAGAAATGTTGATATTGATTTCTCTAAATCATGAGTTTTGTGTGAGAGAGACGATATGAATTTGGAAAATTGTTCATGGTTCACTCAATTTCAGTAAATGGAGGAGAAATTGAGCCTAACTGAGATAAACCCTAATTTCTTTTCTCAAATTCAATTCACGTTTTTAATTGATGTTTAGGTTTTGTGGGAAATAAGGATAATTTTACCCTTTTGCCCTCTTAAATTTTGTGTGCTTTGCAGGTGCTTTAGTTCCGGTGGAAAATCTGGCCGGAATTTGGTATGGGGGGGCAAGTGCACAAACATACATAAAAGCAGGGGCACGGTCACATTTATGGCGTTTCAGGGGGGTAAGTGCACAAACATACATAAAAGCAGGGGGCACTGTCACATTTAAGGCGTTTCGGGGGGAAAAGTGCGAAAATTGAAAAAAATTGGGGGGTGACGTGCAAAAATCCCTTTATTTTTTTAGTCAAAAGAACTCATTGTATTACATTGTATTACCTGGGAATGAACGATTCATGATTTGTATCCGAGAAACATATTTTTTAGGGAAAAATATTTTTTTGTTACAATAGTTTTTTGTTACAATAGGATAAACTAAATTGCAACTTTGGTATCATTGAATATGAAAATATAAATTTGGTATTACAAGATAGGTTTTATTGCAATTTTGGTACCAAATTCAATTTTTCTCCAAAGCTAATAACAATTTACCTCCTACGAATGCATAATGTTCAATTTATTCCTCTATAATTTGAAAAAAAAAATCAATTTACCTCCCTGTAAAAGATTTAATGAAGCAATTTATCCCTTTCAGTCGGAGAGTGTAACTCACTTACCCAAATTGAGAGTAGACATGAAAACTATTTTTTTTAACATAGAGGGATAAATTGCCATATTTATCATAACACATGGGATAAAATATCACATTTTCATAATAAAAGTCGATAACGTGTTGTCTATATAAAATATTAGGGAGGCGGTGTGAAACTTTTACAAAATTACAAGGGGTAAAATGCTCATGTTTAATTCATAAGGGATAAATTGAGTTTTGTATTTCACAGGGGTTAAATTATCAATAACTTTGGAGAAAAATTAGGCTTGGTATCAAAGTTGCAATAAAAATCTATCCTAGGATATCAAATTTGCATTTTCATATCCGATTGTATCAAAATTGCAAGTAACTATATCATATGGTAATAATAAAAAAAAAAATCCCATTTTTTAAGACATTTTGTAATTGATTTTAGAATTACATATTATTTGACAAAGTGCACCTATTAGTGTGCAAAATGTCCATTATATTATCAAAGAATTACAAGTGAAAAGTGTAAAAATTTCAACTTCAAAATTTAAAATGCCAAATCAATGATTTTTAGGATACAATGCATCAAGTGCTAAGTCTATAAAAATGATTTTTAGGACCGGCTCAAATTTTGAGTGGATCCGATAATCACCACAATATAAATATAATGATTAGTTTTTATAATCTAGGAGTAAATTGAATTAGGATTTTGGGAAAAATACTTTTTACTTTTCTTTCTAATAATTCCATCCATTTAGCATAACATTTAATAATAATAATAAGACAGAGATAAAGATATATATATATTAAAGGAAGCAACTTGGGTGGTGCTGGTGCAATAATGTAACTACGTACAGTGCTCTGGTGATTACTTTTGAATACCATCAAAACAACAAAGCAGAAGGCAATACTTTTACCCCCACCTAACATATTCCTTTCCTTATTTCCTAAACACACACAGACGACTTACTCTTGAAAACTTTACCGACAACATGGTTGAACCTTTGATCGGTGCTACGGCGCAAGTTATGATCGAGAAGTTGCTTGCGATCAGTACCGAAGAGATCGGGCGCATATTGGGTGTCAAGAGTGATCTGGCAAAGCTGAAAAAATCAATGGCTTTGGCTCAGGCATTCTTACTTGATGCTTCGAGGCGGAAAGTGGAAGATGAGCCCGTGAAGCTTTGGTTGAAGGAGCTTGAAGATGTCATATATGAAGTCGATAACTTGTTGGATGAATTTCAATATGAGATTCTTCGCCGAAAGGTTGTGATACGAGACCAAATGAAGAGGAAGGTATCTAACTTCTTTTCTTCCTCCAATCCTTTCAAGTTCCGTTTTAAAATGGCTCGGGAGATTAAGAATCTGAATATGAAATTGAAAACGCTCAATGAAGAGGCCAATAGTTATGGTCTTCAAAAAAGAGTTGCAGAGTCTTCTCTTGCTCTACCTTCTATCATGGAAACTAATTCATTAAGTGTTGATCCATTTGTTCTTGGTAGAAAGGATGATACATCAAAAATTGTTTCTATGTTGGTTAACCCGACTGAAGAAGTTCTTTCGGTAATTCCCATTGTTGGGATGGGCGGACTGGGAAAGACAACTTTGGCTAGATTAATTTTCAATGACCCGAATATAATCAAATATTTCGATAAAACTATTTGGGTTTGCGTATCTGAAAATTTTGATAGCCTAAAGCTTTTCAAAAGAATCCTTGAATCATTGACCAACGATGCCGTTCATGAAGAGAGTATGGAAGCCATCGTTAAAAAACTTCAAGAGAAATTGAATGGTGAAAAGTATTTGCTCGTTCTTGATGATTTGTGGAATGATAAAAGAGAAGATTGGGAGAGCTTCAAAAATACTCTTCTCGGCATCAACTCAAACAAGGGAAATTTCATTATTGCTACTACTCGGCTTGCGAATGTGGCATCAATAGTGACATCAGAACCTATTTATTATCTTGGTAAATTATCTGATGATGACTGCTGGTCTTTAATTAAGAGACAAGCTTGTTTAGTTCGAGATGTACCTACAGAATTGGAGGCCATCGGAAGGCAAGTCGCTTGCAAATGTGGAGGTATACCATTAGCAGCAAACATGGTAGGTGGAACTTTACGAGGGAAAGGAAAAGATGATTGGAGATTTATCCTAGAAAGTGGATTTTCAAATCCTAATGGAGAAGACAATGGCGTACTGCCAATATTGAAGGTTAGCTACGATCGTTTACCATCTTCATTACTTAAAAAGTGTTTTGCATATTGTTCTATTTTTCAAAAGGATGCAAAAATTGAGAAGGAACGATTGATTCAACTCTGGATGGCGGAAGGATTTTTTCAAGAAAATAATGGCAATGACATGGAGAATTTAGGAAACAAAGTTTACAATATTTTGCTGCAAAGTTCTTTCTTACAAGAGGCCGTGAAGGATAAGTATGGAAATATTAAACATTCTAAGATGCACGATCTCGTGCATGATCTAGCTCTTTTTGTTTCAAAAGGAGAATGTTTTAATGATGAAAATCACACGACAACTAATCGTCCTACCCATGTTAGATACCTGGCGACAAAATCACTTGGAGATGCACACAAGATCACTAAGGAGGATGCAATTTATTTACGGACTTTGTTTTTGGGTAGCAAAGTAGCCGATAGTGTGTTTAGAAATCTCACACGTTTACGGGTGCTAGATCTACAAAATAAAGATATAGATGAATTGACTAGCTCCATTGGGGATTTGATACATTTGCGGTTCCTCGATGTGTATTCTACAAAAATTAAAGCTTTACCAGAATCTTTGTGCATGCTTTTAAATTTACAGACTTTGAGGTGCGATCTTGATGATTTTCCCAACCAATTGCAACACTTAGTTAGTTTGAGACATATCTTGATGTGGAGCTACAATACTGAATATGTTCAGATGCCACTTGGAATTGGAAAGTTAACATGTCTTCGAACATTGGAATTCTTTAATGTAGGACTGGAGAAAGGCCGTCGAATTGAGGAGCTGGGAAATTTGAAGAACTTGAAGGGAAAACTTGAGATACGTAATCTAGAACGAGTTAATGACATGGAAGAAGCTGGAAGAGCAGACTTAATTGGAAAGCCAAATTTACAAGAATTGACGTTTGTCTGGAGCACATCAAGGGAAGGAAACAACAAGGACGAGGAAGTTCTGAAAGGCCTCCAACCTCATCCAAATATGAAAAGTTTAACTATTCTAAAATATAGTGGAGACAACTTTCCATCGTGGACCATGAATATGATTGTTCAAGAGGTTAATAGCCTCGAGAACTTGATCGATGTTAGATTGGTAGACTGTGAAAGATGCCTAGAAGTTCCAACGCTCGGTCATCTACCACTACTTAAGACTTTAGTGTTGGATGGGCTGAAAAATGTAGAATCAATAGGTCCCTCATTTTACTATCCCCATGACTGGATTGAGTCAAGAAGCACTGGGAGTAGTCTCTATTCCCCACCAACACCATTTCGGGCACTTGAAGATTTCACGCTAATGAACATGACAAATTTGGTTAAGTGGGTTGATGTTAAGGACTCGTCGACAACGCTTAAAGCTAATGGTTTTCCTATTCTTAAATATTTTAAGATCAAAAGATGCGAAAAATTGGTGACTATTCCAAATCATGATTTTCCATTTCTTGAAACATTGACCATTGTATCTGTATATAGCAGTCGACGATTATTGGACATGGCATGTTGTTTAAGCTCCTTGAGGAATATGAGACTAAAGGGCATTGATGATCTCACTTGTGTTCTTAGAATGCTACTTGACAACAATCAGCACCTTGAAGATTTAGTTGTAGAAGATTGTAGAAACCTAACCGACATTCAATTTTCTGAGGAAAATGAACAGAGTATGGACTGTAAAAGTCTCAAGTCAATCATATATACAAGCGGACGATTGCAAAGCCTAGCTTCTCTTCGGTATTTGAGTATTGGTGGTTGCCCAAATTTGGCCTCTTTTACAGTAGACTGGCACGGAATGCATAGCCTGTCCCATGTCTATATTCATAAATGTCCCAATTCGAGGAGTTTTCCCCATGATCTCGGAGGTCTTCGCACCTTACAGTCTCTTTCTGTTAGCTTCTATCCAGATGATTTTGATATGTTAAAACAGACTCTCCATTGCATCCGAGGACTGACCTCACTTCGACATTTATCCTTACACGGATGTGAGGAGTGGGATTCAATGCCGGATCAACTTCAACATTTCACTAATATCACTAGTTTATGTCTGGAAAACTTTGGAGTAGAAGTTTTGCCTGAATGGTTTGGAAACATTTCATCTCTGGAGATATTAGATCTAAGGTTGTGTAGAAAGCTAAGCCAACTGCCCTCTAAGGAAGCCATGCAACGCCTCACCAAATTTAAAGAATTAACTATTGCTGCTTGTCCATTGCTCAAAGACGGAAAAGAGTACTTTACGACCGACAAAGGCTGGCTGTGATTGGCATGGGCCAAGATTTTCTCTATCAGTATGTAACAACTACTAATGACAAAGAAAGTTTAATCTGTAAGTTTCATTATTTTATTTATTAGTGATGTTTCACGGTGAATTGAATTCGTTTTAATGATTTTTGTTTAGTTCACAAATTAAATCTCAAGTTTTCTATATATATGCAGTTTCATAATTTGGTGTTCTAAAAGTATGGTGAAATTAAAACCTTAGTCAATGAATTTTGGAAATAAGGTGGGATTGTTATATCTATTTATTATAAATTTGAATACTTTCCGGCCTTTCGATTCTAGCTACTATCTTCCTAATTAATATAAGGAATAACAAATATTGATATGCAGGGAACGTCTGGTGTAAATGAGGATATGGATGAGTTGAGCCCTGTAGATGTGCATGGAACGTCTGGCAAAACAATTTTTAAGTAGGAATGCATCCCACAGGTTAAAAAAATATTTAGTCTAGTTTTAATCTCCAATTTCAATTAAATTGCAAAACCACCCCCGACCTTAAACAAAACTTCAAATTAGGCTCATTTATAATTTCGCATAAGTAAGTTGAAAACCCTTTCTCCTAATTATCAAGCCCTAAAATACGCCCAATTCTCACAATTTTTTATTTTATTTTATTTGAGCGATTCCAATCAACACCGTGTCAAAACAGCACGCCAAAAATTATTCATTGAATTGGGGCCAATTGATTTCGATTTATGTAGAACTTCTTTTGTTAATTTCGAATAGTTTAATCTAGTTTATTTCTGCTGGTAAGTTCTCTAGCTTACTTGTTCATGTTTAATTTGATTATGGTAGAGTTAGGGAAACTAATCTAATTTATGGAAAATCAAGAAACAAGTTTTGCAGTTTGAGGTTTTTGTTTCAAGGTTCTGTGATTAAAACTTATACCTTTCTGAATTTAATTTATTGATTAACTGATAACTTTTTTCGTTCCCCATTAGTTATACAGTTTAGAAAACTTGTTTCATGGAAGATAAAAACTTATATTGGAAGGAATTGAGTATTTTTACACTGTTTCAATAAATTAAACAACAGAATTATCAGAAACATATTTCAAGTTTTAATTGCTATTTTTTTTGAATCCCATATTTCAAGTCCTTCAATTATTCTAGTAATTCTGACATCGTAAATTCAAACATTTTAATTGCTATTTTTGTAGAAGATTTTTGTCCTAATTGAACCTACAAGTTTCTCTTCTCTCCTATAGCTGTCACTCACTCATAATTAATACTAGTATTTATTATGATTTAAGTTTTGAAAAGTGAGGAGGATTATTCACTATTCTTGTGACAGATTCAGTTGGCATACAAGCCATCTACCTATTTGTCCTTGTTCTAGAATCTTATACTTAACTTGTATGATTTCATCTTTCATAATATTTATGGTCAATTCTTTTTTCTTTTTTTTATTGGCTACATTATATTTTTTCGGAAAATATTATACTCTGCCTGTTTATGCAATAACAATTTTGTCCTTTTTCAGATGTCTACATATGTCGTTGAATTGTTATTCTATCATTTTTCTGTCTGATAATAGTCTTGTTTATCCTTGTCTTTATCTCGGTACGTTCTTTACTAATCAAGTTGTTTATCGATGGCTCTGTACATATGTATCATGAAACTTACAGAAGAAAAGACAGAAGAATCTTGTTGGTTCTTTTTTCATTTCAGACAAAAGAAGAGGATATATGGTATGTTAGTGACTATAATCTTTTGTTGAAGTTCTATGTAGTAAATAACGAATGTAACCTTTTTGTCACGTATATTTAATTTCACTTGTGTTAACAAAATGTATACTACCTAAATATGTTAAGATATGTGTAGGTAATAAATAAAAAATATTTTTTTCGTTCTAATAACTTAATGGGAATTACATAATATAATGTGTTTTTTTTTTTTTTTTACCAAAATAAGTTGACTAGTTGAGTTTTTATTCTTTTCAAATGACTGTTTGAGTTTTAGATGCCATATTTATTGTTGTATATAATATATGTCCTTAATTTTTTACTATTATTTTCTTTTTGAGATGTCCCAAAATAACACTAATTTTTTATGGATGCTGATTTGACACCACCAACTCTCAATTACTACTTCTAAGGGCTTCTATATAAAAATATATAACATATCCACCTTTTTAACTTTTAACTAAAACACCTTTTTGGTACTTGTGGAATTTTTCTGTTGTTTTATTTATGTTTTGATTGATATGTGGTGGTCTGGATTCTTTTATTGAGTTTAATTTGTGGATTTGAGTGGGGTATTTGTTTGGACGTTTAATTCTTCATGGTTATAGTTGTGATTTCCGTATTTAGGAAAATTGATCTGGTGAAATTGTTAAAAATATTTTGGATGCCATAACATGATATGGTATTTTCTTGAAATTTGGAGTGGTTTCCTGGATTTTTTTTCATATGTAGTAATGTATATTTGAATGTTATATTAAAATTTAATGGGAGGTAGCTGTTAGCAACCTAAAAAATGAGGGGCATATTGTTGTTTAAGTAATTTGATATAGCCTTATTATAGAAATACAGGTCCTGTACCTCATAATGTGAGATCTAATGTCTAGTTTTACCACCTTTTCTCATTTGATCTGGATTAAAATGGATGTGCCCAATGTCATGAAGAAAAATGCTTCAACTTCTTACTTTTTTTTAATTCATTGCTGTCTGCTGAGCAGAGACAGTTTTGCCTCCTCGTGGTGTCTTCTCACTTCATTTCATAGAGTATCGAATTTCTTTTGCCATATAGTTATGTTTTAACCACTGTCATCTTGTTCAGATGTTTTAACCACTGTCATTTTATTCAGATGTTTCTTTTCTTTTTCCATATATTCACGTTTTACCTAAGGTTGTTGACAAGTAGATATGTCCAGTTCAAAAAAATGATGTTATGTGTAATATTGACGGACTGTTGGTGTTTTCTTTATGTGAGTTACGAGGTTTAAATTCAGCACTAGTCTCATGCTTCTTTCAAGATTTGATTTTGCAACTGTTTTGAACATTCGCTACAAAATACACATATAGTTAACTGAAGACATGAGATTTTTCCATAGTGTCTCAGTGCTTTGTACCTCTTGCGCAGACATGATTGAAGAATTAATTGGAAGAGGACAACAAGTTGACGCTGTACATTTTACTTACGATGCAAAGAAGGCAGCTACATCAATGTTGGAGGATGCCAATAATTCAGGCCGAGCTGCAGTAAGCTTTCAATTCTCATATCTTGCTGATACATTTACATTTCTCGTTTTATAACCTTTTGCAATTCTGTGCAGCATATGGCTGGAAAGAAAGAGCAGTCAGCTATTCGTGCTGTCTTGAGGTGCATCGAAGAGTACAAACTAGAGTCTGAATTCCCACCAGAGAGCCTCAAGAAACGCCTCGAACAATTAGAGAAAGTCAAGATTGAGAAGAAGAAGCCAGTAGCAAGCCCAGCAGCCAAAAGAACACGCGCTAGCAATGGTGGCCCCATGCCTCCAGCCAAGGCAGGTCGTTCCACGAACGCCTACGTCTCATCTTTCCCATCTCCTCCAACATACATAAGGTCTCCTTCACACACACAGTACCCATCTCCAGTCCCAGCATATCCTGCAGGATACGGGATTGGTAACAGGAGTCCTCAGTATGCTTACTCACCGGAAGCATACCCCGTTTCTCCGGTGAACTATTCGCCGTATGGAGGGTATAGCAATGGAATGGGACATGCTTACCAACAAGCTTACTACTGATGATAAAACATGACTTGGGGTGTTGGAGAAGGTGACTGGCTATTACTATTACTACTACTACTACTGCTGATATTATGACATGAAACTCGAATGTCATTTTAATGGTTCTGTAAACACTAACCTTTAATGGTAGATTATGTGTGTGTTAATCCTTAATTACTACTGACCTTGACAAAGGCAGACTGTATTTCTGATTGTTGGAACTTGTTGTAGTACTAGGTTGTTGTGAAAAGTAATTTCGTAAAATTGCTTGTGGACTTGGATAAGATGAATACTAGGAAGCATATTTCGAAGCCTCGTTCTAGGTCGAAAAGGTTTATACGTTGCACTAAAGGAATCTTACGAGAAAAAATTTTGTGAAGTAAAACTAAGAACATGAGTTTCGGTTAAAAATGTGTGCTCTTTTTTGTCTTCCTTAATTTCATGGTTTTGAACTTCTAGGAGGTGAATCAAATTACACTTCCCCGAACTTTGAACTATTTGCATCAATTTTCTCTGTCTTAATAAATTTACGAAGGTTTTAGGAGATGATTGTTAATAGCTCATATTTTTGTTTGTGTAGTGTTTAAAATATTTCAGAGATTATTTGAGGGGTTCTAATTAGCCCCTAAAAATCCAAGATATATAAATGAATGGCATATTAAAACCTTCTCCAAGGGATTTCTTATATCCCAAATTATAAGAGATTTGATAAGAATTGTGCAAAAAATCACCTCCAAAAATGCCCAATTTGCAAACAAAAGTACAAATCATAGTACTTTCTTAAACAAAATAAATTCATTTGGAATCCAAATTAAAATTGTAAAAAATGATTTTGCAAACAAAAGTACAAATCATAGTACTTTCCTACACAAAATAATTCATTTGGAGAAAATTCAATCCCCAACCTCAAACCCTCAAAAATTAATGGAAAAGTAAAAAATGAACTGAAATTAAACTTTTTTTTACATCTATAAATTTACTACACACAACTACATTATTTACCACCACAAAAATCAAAAGAAAGAGCAAGATATATATTTACATTCACATTGCTTTACTGAAATAATAAATTTAAAGTAACTTATTATTGTATTAGAAAAATAATAAATATATATCATTAATATTTATATATATATATTAAAATTAAAAGTAGTTTGTTAAAATATAAACGAGCTGTTGGAGTGGAGTGGTGTGGTTTTTTAAAAGTAGAATCTTAAAATATAAAGAAGCTGTTAGAGTGCAGAGTAAAAAGTGGGAATGTATAACACTGTTCACTCCTTGAATTTTAAGATAAGAGGCCTGAATTTAAGAGGTCTGTTGGAGATGGCCTTGTGTTTTTGGAGATGGCATTTATAAAAAAAATTCATATCTGGGAAATGCAGACAAATATGTTTTCTATTTTCTGAAATAAATTTTTCATCTCTTAATTTTCTAAAACTATTCTCTCAATAACCAAATAAATAACAATTTTCTTATCTCTGAATAAGACTAATACAAATTTTACTTCGATTTGATATAACGAAACCTATCTTTTACATAATTTATCTCACATAACAAATATGATTTGACATAAAATTTTATACATCTTACACCTATAATTTAACTATATCAAATATAACCTACATTTATTTTATTTCTCAAACTATTATTTAAACACAAACGAACAATATTATGCCAATCGAAGTTATTTCACAAATCTTCACTACTTTTCCAAACTACTTTCCCAGACACCAAACAAACATGCCCTAAAACACTCATTTGATCAATGATGCAATTTACACGAAAGTCTTTAATCCCACCCAAGATACAGTATCATCTTAAATTAATTTAAACGTAAAAGTGTATTTTTCTAACCTGATTCAAGCAGTTAAGATTTTTTAATCATATTGCAGTCTTATCCTTATCTTGTCCACATGTCGGTTTACAAATAATTCTTTAGATTGCATATTCGGTTTTAATGGACATAAGAATTGGATTTTCATATTGCTGATATAATTTTGAAAACAAAACAAAAATCTAGAATATGTGTTGAAAATTATTGCCTGCAATTTTTATTTTATTTTTAGGAGAGATCAATGTGAACATTAGTTATTAAATTTTATATTTTTAGACAACATTGTCATAACATTGGTGGTATGAATCCAATGGTATGAACACTTACTCCATATGTGGATATATTGACTGGTTGCATTACATCTCAATAGTTATACCAAATAATGTATTTGATGACGTGATGCAATAGTTACACTAAATAATCTATTAGTAATGTCCAATTGGAAATTTAAATGATGCATTCATGGTTTATTTAAAAAAGTTGAAAAATAAAAATCAAAGGGATTTTTTTTATTACATGATAGGTCATCTTGCAATTTTGGTACTATTGACATGAAAATAATAATTTGGTACCAAATAATGGGTTTTCATTGCAACTTTCATATCAAACGCAATTTTTCACTGGAATTAATGGCAATTTAAACCCCCCCCCCACCCAAATGAAATGTATAATATTCAGTTTATTTTTATGTGATTTGAAGAAAATGCACTTCACCCCCTATAATTTATAAAAGTCTCATACCACCTCCTTGACAATTTAATGGCGGCACTTTATACCCTTTATTATGATAATGCGGCAATTTACCCCCCTTTGTTATGCAAAATGTGATAATTTACCTACTGTGTTATGATAAATGTGACAATTTATCCCCCTATGTTACAAAATATTTTCATGCTCACTCTCAATATTGAAAATTGAGTTTCACTTTCCTGTTGAAAGAGGTAAATTGCTTCTTTAATTTTTTTACAAGGGGTAATTTTTTTTTTCAAATACAGGGGGTAAATTGAATTTATGCATTTTATAGGAAATAAATTGCCATTAACTTTGGAGAAATATTGAACTTGGTATGAAAGTTGACCCGTGATAATAACTTTATATTTTCGTGTCCAATAATACTAAATTGCAAGACGACCATTCTTATGGTTAAAAAATCAAATTGCAAGATTTTGTAATTTGAAGTTAACTGGACCATTTTTAAAATTTGGGCCCAGGTAAATGGAGTTATGGACTATATTTTATCAGTTATAACACTATAAGTAGGCTGAGGCCAAGGATTGACATTACATACTGCATACAAATTTCAAACCATACGACGTAGTTTTGGGTCGCCACTGCATCAAACATTCGAACTAGCCAACACACACGCACAATACAAATTCAGCTACTTAAGATCAGTTAATTCGAATTTCAGGCGACAGCAATTTCTGCAGACTTTTCTTCCAGTTGTGTCTAGTTGCTTCACAATCCCCATTTAGAAAGGAAACAAGGAATTGAACTATCATTAGAGCACCAACTGTTTGATAAAATGCCGTAGAGGGAAACCCATCAAGTGTACTTCACTATCAAAATGGCAGTTGTACTGATTAGAACGGCTAGCGTCTCAAAATTGGCATCGAATTCTTACTCGTGGTTACAATTTAGTAAAATATCTCTGTTTGGAGGCTCAACATTTCTTGGCCATGATAGGAGCTATTCTGTTAGTAACAGGCTCAATTTATCACCTTTCTTTCCAGAAAATGATAAAGATAATATGAAAGAATGCAAAGTTCAAATCATGGATGATGAGACCTGGCGAGTCTCCTCGGGTTTGGTAGATGCTTGGAGAGGCAATGAGAAGGGCAATGCTTTGAAAACGAGTGCCATATTTAGCGATCAAGAAAATGATGGCGATGTTAATGGGATGGTGGTTGATTCTGTTGTTTTTAATAATGAGGACCATGATTTTGATGAGATCGAGGATATGAGAATTCGCGGGAATTTGTTTTATAAGCTTGACAAGGATTCAAAAGAGTATCAAGAATATTCCTTTGATTTCCACCGGAGGAAATCTCACAAGAACCTGAAAGACCGTAAAGAAAGTAAAGCGAACAAGAAGAGTGAAATAGCTACCAAGGTTGAGAAAGCTTCAAAGAAAAATGAGCAGAGAGAAATCAAGAAAACTAAAGAGTGTAAAATGGAGGCCATGTTTGGACGTGTTAAGGATGAGTATTTGATTTCTCGGCTTCATGAAATGGGAAACCCCTTGATCGACAAGAAGCAAAGGACTCTGACCTTCAACCAACAAACAGCGCCTTACCATGAACCCTTTTGCTTGGATATTTACATATCTAAGGGTTCAGTACGTGCCAGCATCATTCATCGAGCAACTAGCAATGTTGTTGTGGTGTCACATTCTATTTCCAAAGACATGAAATTCGATTTGAGTTCGACTAAGAATAGAAATGCTTGTGCTGCTGTTGGAGAAGTGTTGGCTCAGAGGGCTTTGGCCGATGATATTCATAATGTGGTGTATACTCCTAGGAAAGCGGAGAAATTGGAGGGAAAGCTTCAGATTATGCTTCAGTCCATTATTGATGGAGGGATTAATGTGAAGGTGAAACTTAAGCAGAAGAAACTGAGAAAAGCTACAGGCCTTCCATCAAGAACCCAATACTAATACCGACCGATATGGCTATTGATTTGTAGCAGAATATGTCTGTGGTGATATGAAATTTGGGTTATGGTTGTTTCTTTTAGACGTCTTTTGAACCGCTTTTCGATTATGTATATCGTGCAAGGAAGAAGGGGATAGGCAATGCATCTTGAAATCAAATTGTACCTGTACATTCTAGCTAGCCATCAGATTACAGAGATGTGGAATTTGAATGAAGGTAATTTATACTATTTGCATAATTGCATTATTCCACTATTCATCAATATTTTGTGAAAATGGTGGGTTTGGATTGTGAATAAACCATGGTATTGAGTGTTTGTCAAATTCTTCTGTGAAATCCTAATCTTATTGATGTCATTTAGTTACCCTAAATTTATTCTCTCAATCTCATTGAATCCTCTGTATTAATGTAAAAGAGATGAATATCATCTAATAGTACAATGTTCAAGCTATATATTTCATTTTCTTACAAAATTCGAAATTGTGTATAAACTCGGATTATTTTTTGAACGAAATCGAGCTAAAGAGCTTACATTGAACCAAGCACGAACTATCCAATAAGTTTACAATCCGTCCTCGATACTAATGTATACGTATTGAGTTTCGTCAAACAATATATTGCTCAAGCTTGATTTGATATTCTTACCAACTTTTAAATTGCATTTAAATTTAGTTTGCTTGTTGAACAAAATCGAGCACTGACGAGTTTCGATCAAACCGAAAAAGAACCGCACAATAAGTTTTAATTCATTGCTGTCTGCTGAGCAAAGACAGTTTTGCCTCCTCGTGGTGTCTTCTCACTTCATTTCATAGAGTATCGAATTTCTTTTGCCATATAGTTATGTTTTAACCACTGTCATCTTGTTCAGATGTTTTAACCACTGTCATTTTATTCAGATGATTCTTTTCTTTTCCCATATATTCACGTTTTACCTAAGGTTGTTGACAAGTAGATATGCCCAGTTCAAGAAAAATGATGTTATGTGTAATATTGATGGACTGTTGATGTTTTCTTTATGTGAGTTACGAGGTTTAAATTCAGCACTAGTCCCATGCTTCTTTTAAGATTTGATTTTGCAACTGTTTTGAACATATAGTTAACTGAAGGCATGAGATTTTTCCATAGTGTCTCAGTGCTTTTGTACCTCTTGTGCAGACATGATTGAAGAATTAATTGGAAGAGGGCAACAGGTTGACGCTGTACATTTTACTTACGAGGCTGGCCTGGCCGACAAATTCCCCCCTGTTCCTCTACTACTAAGAGCTTTCCTCAAAGATGCAAAGAAGGCAGCTACATCAATGTTAGAGGATGCCAATAATTCAGGCCGAGCTGCAGTAAGCTTTTAATTCTCATATTGTGCTGATACGTATACATTTCTCGTTTTATAACCTTTTGCAATACTGTGCAGCATATGGCTGGAAAGAAAGAGCAGTCAGCTATTCGTGCTGTCTTGAGGTGCATCAAAGAGTACAAACTCGAGGCTGAATTCCCACCCGAGAGCCTCAAGAAACGCCTCGAACAATTAGAGAAAGTCAAGATTGAGAAGAAGAAGCCAGTAGCAAGCCCAGCAGCCAAAAGAACACGCGCTAGCAATGGTGGCCCCATGCCTCCAGCCAAGGCAGGTCGTTCCACAAACGCCTACGTCTCATCTTTCCCATCTCCTCCAACATACATAAGGTCTCCTTCACACACACAGTACCCATCTCCAGTCCCAGCATATCCTGCAGGATACGGGATTGGTAACAGGAGTCCTCAGTATGCTTACTCACCAGAAGCATACCCCGTTTCTCCAGTAAACTATTCGCCGTATGGAGGGTATAGCAATGGAATGGGACATGCTTACCAACAAGCTTACTACTGATGATAAAACATGACTTGGGGTGTTGGAGAAGGTGACTGGCTATTACTATTACTACTACTACTACTACTGCTGATATTATGACATGAAACTCGAATGTCATTTTTATGGTTCTGTAAACACTAACCTTTAATGGTAGATTATGTGTGTGTTAATCCTTAATTACTACTGACCTTGACAAAGGCAGACTGTATTTCTGATTGTTGGAACTTGTTGTAGTACTAGGTTGTTGTGAAAAGTAATTTCGTAAAATTGCTTGTGGACTTGGGTAAGATGAATACTAGGAAGCTTACTTAGAAGGCTCCTTCTTGGTCGAGAGGGTTTATACGTTGCACTAAAGCAATCTTACGAGAAAAAATGTTGTGACCAATTTTGTGAAGTAAAACTAAGAACATGAGTTTCGGTTAAAAATGTGTGCTCTTTTTGTCTTCTTTAGCTTCATGGTTTTGGACTTCTAGGAGGTGAATCAAATTACATTTTCCCCAAACTTTGAACTATTTGCATAAATTTTTTCGATTTGATATAAAAAACATATTTTTTATATAATTTATTTCACATAATAACTATAATTTGACATAAAATCTTATATATCTTATATCTATAATCTAATCATATTAAATATGATCTAAATTTATTTTATTTCTCAAATTATTTTCAAAACACAAACGAACAATATTATGCAAATTAAGATTATTTTTCAAATCTCCACAACCCTTTCAGACTATTTTACCGGACACCAAACAAACAATCCCTAAAACACTCATTTGATCCATGATTCAATTTACACGAAAGTCTTTCATCCCACCCAAGATGCACTATCTGCATCTTAAATTAATTTAAATGTAAAAATATATTTTTCTCACCTGATTCAAACAGTTAAGATTTTTTTAGTCATATTGCAGTCTTATCCTTATCTTGTCCACATGTAGGTTTACAATAACTTTTAGATTGCATATGCGGATTCAAACGGACATGAGAACTGGATTTTCATATCGCTGATATGATTTTGAAAAAGAAAAAAAAAATCTAGTATATGTAATGAAAATTATTGCCTTCAATTTTTATTTTATTTTCAGGAGAGATCAATGTGAACGTATTTTTTAAATTTTATATTTTAAGACAATATTGTCATAACATTGGTGGTATGAATACTTACTCACAATATGTGAGGATATATTGATCAGTTGCATCACGTGTGTTTGAAGATGTGATGCAATTGTTACACTAAATAATTTATTGGTAATGTCTTGTTGGAAATTTAAATGATGCATTCATGGTTTAATTCAAGAAGTTGAAAAATAAAAACCAACGGGAAATTTGTTTTTTTTTTTTTTATCACATGATAGATCATCTTGCAATTTTGATACTATTGACACAAAAATAAAAATTTGGTACCACATAATAGTTTTCATTGCAACTTTCATGTCAAACCCAATTTTTCACCGAAATTAATGACAATTTATCCCCCAAACCTTGAAATGCATAATAATTTCCAAAAAATGATCTTTACCCTCTATAGTTTTATAAAAGTCTCATATCGTCTCTCTGACAATTTAATGGCGACACTTTATCTCCTTTTATTATGAAAATATGACAATTTACGCCCCTGTGTTATGAAAAATATGATAATTGATAAATGTGGTAATTTATCTCTCTATGTTATAAATTATTTTTCATGCCCATTCTTAATTTTGAAAATTGAGTTTCACTCTCCATTGAAAGAGGTAAGTTGCTTCTTAAATTTTTTTTACAGGAGGTAATTTGTTTTTTTTTTTTCAAGTTACGTGGGATAAATTAAATATTATGTATTTTATAGGAGATAAATTATTATTAACTTTGGAGAAAAATTGAACTTGGTATGAAAGTAGTCCTGTGATAATAAATTTATATTTCGTGTCCAATAATACTAAAATTGCGACCATTCCTATGGTAAAAAAAAAAAAAAAAAAAAAAAAAATTCCCACTTACATAAGTTTTTGTAATTTGAAGTAACCGGACCATATATTAAATTTGGGCCCACGTAAATGGAATTATGGACTATATTTTATCAGTTATAACTAGGGCTGTCAATGAGTCGATTTTGGTCGGATCAGTTTCATCCAGATCCATCTCCATTTATATCAAATTGAATCCTGTCGAATTTGGACCTTGCTCGAATTGTGCTCGGATCAAGGTTTTTTTAATCCAACGGATCTTGATCAGATTTAGCCAGATATCGAATCTTTTTTTGATCCAATAAATTTTCAATTAAAAAGTTAAATTAATATTTTTTCCTAAAACAAGTTTATGAACTTTTCAATTTTATTTAATTTTAGCTCACACGTTCAAAGTTTCTTTACTATATTCATATTTGTAAAATGAAAATATTATTTTAAATAAATTTATAAATGAGTTATAAATTACTATCTTCTTAGATTGATGGGGAATATTATTAATGATACTTACTTTATAAAAAAAATATATGTATATATATATTTTATTTATTTATTGTCGGATACGGATCTTTAACGGATCGGATCGACCTAAATCCATATTCACTCCATGAGTTCAGACTACGGATCTTTATAATCGGATCAAGTTCATCAAATCTCTAATCGAACAATTATCCTAATAAATTGGACCGAATTCGAACGAATCCGGATTGAAATCCGCCCCACTGACAGCCCTAGTTTAGGGCTGAGGCCTAGGATTGACATTTCATACTACATACAAATTTCAAACTATACGGCGTAGTCTTGTGTCGCCACTGCATCAAACATTCGAACTAGCCAACACACACGCACAACACAAATTCAGGTACTTATAAGATTAGTTGATTCGAATTTCAGGCGACAGCAATTTCTGTAGACTTTTCTTCCGGTTGTGTCTAGTGGCTTCACAATCCAATCATCAGTTAGAAAGGAATCAAGGAATTGAACTATCATTAGAGCACCAACTGTTTGATAAAATGCCTTAGAGGGAAACCTATCAAGTTTAATTCATAATCAAAATGGCAGCTGTACTGATTAGAAGGGCTAGCGTCTCAAAATTGGCATCGAATTCGTACTTGTGGTTACAATGTAGTAAAATATCTCTGTTTGGAGGCTCAACATATCTTGGCCATGATAGGAGTTATTCTGTTAGCAACAGGCTCAATTTGTCACCTTTCTTTCCAGAAAATGATAAAGATAATATGAAAGAATGCAAAGTTCAAATCATGGATGATGAGACCTGGCGAGTCTCCTCGGGTTTGGTAGATGCTTGGAGAGGCAATGAGAAGGGCAATGCTTTGAAAACGAGTGCCATATTTAGCGATCAAGAAAATGATGGCGATGTTAATGGGTTAGTAGTTGATTCTGTTGTTTCAAATAAGGAGGACCATGATTTTGATGAGATCGAGGATATGAGAATTCGCGGGAATTTGTTCTATAAGCTCGACAAGGATTCAAAAGAGTATCAAGAATATTCCTTTGATTTCCACCGTAGGAAATCTCACAAGAACGTGAAAGACCGTAAAGAAAGTAAGCGAACAAGAAGAGTGAAATAGCTACCAAGGTTGAGAAAGCTTCAAAGAAAAGAGAAATCAAGAAAAGTTAAGAGTGTAAAACGGAGACCATGTTTGGACATGTTAAGGATGAGTATTTGATTTCTCGGCTTCATGAAATGGGAAACCCCTTGGTCTACAAGAAGCAAAGGACTCTGACCTTCAACCAGCAAACGGCGCCTTATCACGAACCGTTTTGCTTGGATATTTACATATCGAAAGGTTCAGTACGTGCCAGCATCACTCGTCGAGCAACTAGCAATGTTGTTGTGGTGTCACATTCTATTCCAAAAGACATGAAATTTGATTTGAGTTCGACTAAGAATAGAAATGCTTGTGCTGCTGTTGGAGAAGTATTGGCTCAGAGGGCTTTGGGCGATGATATTCATAATGTGGTGTATACTCAGAGAAAAGGGGAGAAATCTGTTGATGATGGAAGGATTACTGTGAAGGTGAAACTTAAGCAGAAGAAATTGAGAAAAGCTACAGGCCTGAACATGTCCGTCGTGATCTGAAATTTGGGTTATGATAGTTTCTTTTAGACGTGTTTTGAACCACGTTTCGATTATCTATATCGTGTAAGGAAGAAAGGGATAGGATATGCATCTTGAAATCAAATTGTACCTGTACATTCTAGCTAGGCAGCAGTTTACAGAGATGTGGAATTTGAATGAAGGTAGTTTATGCTATTTGCATAATTGCATTATCCCAATATTCATCAATATTTTGTGAAAATGGTGGGTTTGGATTGTGAATAAACCATGGTATTGAGACTTTATGTCTCGGGTTGGAACAAATTACTATAATGCGTCCCCGCCTAATTCTTTTGTGAAATCCTAATCTTATTGATGTCATTTAGTACCCCCAAATTTATTCGTTCAATCTCATTGCGTCCTATGTATTAATGTAAAAGAGATGAATATCATCTAATAGTACAATGTTCAAGCTATATATTTCATTTTCTTACGAAGTTCAAAATCGTGTTTAATTTGAATTGTTTTTTCAACAAAATCGAGCTAAAGAGCTTACATTGAACCAGTTAAGGGATAAAGCCATTTTGTTGGCATTTCTTCCTTATTAAGAAAACCTTCCACACCAAGGAATCGAAGTCAAAATTGACGACTCTCTTGAAGTGTGTAGAAGAGTTTAGGAGGTGGAATTACTTAGCAAAGAAGTAATCTTCAATGCTAAGTAATTCAAGCTTGGTTTGATTTTAATCGAGCTTGAAATTTTGTGTTTGAGTTTGGTTTGATTTCCAATCGAACCGAGCTCAAACGAGCTTTTATCGAACGAGCTCGAGCCGAGTATCGAGTAGCTTGATATTTTATATGTATTTTTTTAATTTTTAGCTTATCAAGTCGAGCTCGAGCCGAGCTTCAAAAGTTATCGAACGAAAAAAGATGTTCGAGCTTGTTTGATTAGTGTGACGAACCGAGCTCAAACGAGCTTTTATCGAACGAGCTCGAGTCGAGTATCGAGTAGCTTGATAAAATTTTCAGCCCTACGGGCATAGATCAATTCGAGAAACATCTACTAAAGGTCAACTCAAATATATCTACTGCATTATCAACAAAGTTTCCAAAAATCATATGTGAAATATCCATATATCTAAGCATCTCTACTGCATATATCAACAATGAAATAACCGAACTTTACAAAAATCATATGTGAAATATCCAATATATCTAAAAGGGATCAATTAGTTCTATATGAAATCAGAATTCACAACCTAAGGACTGCCTTTTAGAAGGGGGCTCCCAAAAGGCGAGCAATTGCCTCCACGTAATCTGTCCGTGTACCAACCCCAACAATTGGAGATTCAAATGGTTCTCCGCCTTCTTTGAACAACCACACTGTTGGGGCTTTAGTGACTCCACATATGACAGCAAGAACAGGGTCGTCCTCTATATTAACTCCGAACATTTTAAGCTTCCCCTTGCTCTTTTGAGGTATGCTTGTTGGAATTAACCAAATAACAATAGATATTCATTCTTATACTCTAAATTACATAATTAAAGTATAATCTCAAGAATAACTATATATGAATATTTATAATAGGATCACATGTTATTGCTTGAATATGATATATAAAAGACATAATTCAATTAAGAATCTAACCTGACTCCATTGATGCCATGGTTGTAATTTCACCAAGAGACAAAGCACTGAATCTTCTAAGGAGGTGGATGGACATGTACGACTGATTATTTTCTGATGGGGATTGAGGAATAATCACATGTATTTATCCACTCCTTAGGGACCATTGCTCTTTCAATTTATTGTCTAATTTGAAACTGACCCATCAATAATAACAAATTAGACATTTAAGCTTTCTACACATTAAACCCATATAATATTATATAATAAATAGTATTTCTAAAACCCTTTATATTCCATCAGATCACTTAAGTTGGTTTTGGGCCTTAAATTAAATAGCTGGTCCATATGTTATAATAATACATGTTAGCCCACAAAATAGAAAATTGCTAACAATCTCCCACTTGGGACACATGTATTTACTGTATATAACATATGAGAATAACTTTATTGAGCTCAATAGTGCTATTTAATATCAGAAATACTCCTAAACAATCTGGTCCAATAATTTTATCAATAAAAGATCAAAGAGGCCATCATTACTATTTTATGTAACGGGACCCATCATTGATCACAATATTGACTCAACCAATGACAAAGATCAAATATGGATGTGTAGCATGAAAATTACATGTAATGTGATCTTAACATGCCTATTTCCAACTGGTCCTCTTTATGACTCAAGAGAGTCTTGTTTGTCATACTTACAATCACTAATTGCTAAACAACAGCAATAAGTCATGACAATTATCTCAGAGTTATCAAAACATAAAACACAATATTAACAAACTTTAGTACTTACAAATCATAAGAAAATATTGTGTACTTGATAATGTCAAACTTTAAAAAACGTATACACAAAAGATATCCATATACAAACTCCCACTAGTTTGGTACATCGTTCAAAAGACAAACACCCATATGAGCTACATGCTCATGAAACACCTTGGGTGACAAACCCTTGGTGAGCGGATCAGCTATATTGAAGTTTGTACTAATGTGTTCAATTGACACTTCATCATTTTGAATTCTTTCCTTAACAACTAAATACTTGATGTTGATGTGTTTGGACTTTGATGAACTGCAGTTTTTCTTAGAATACATCTCTGCGGATTTGTTATCACAATTAATCCTCAATGACTTCTCAATGCCATCAACAATTTGCAGCCCAGAGATAAAATTCCGCAGCCATATAGCTTGATTTGATGTTTCATAACATGCTATAAACTCTGCTTCCATAGTAGAAGATGCTATAAGTGTTTGTTTAACACTTTTCTAAGAGATAGCTCCTCCGGCCAACATGAAAACATAGCCAGAAGTGGATCTCATGCTATCCACGCACCCAGCAAAGTCGGAGTCCGTATAACCAATAACCTCCAATTGATCATATCTCCGAAAAGTGAGCATAAAGTCTTTTGTCCTCTGTAGATATCGCATAACCCGTTTTGCTGCTTTCCAGTGAGCCAATCCTGGGTTACTTAAATATTTGCCCAACATCCCTACTATGTACGCAATATCCGGACGCGTACATACCTGAGCATACATGAGACTGCCTACTGCAGAGGCATAAGGGAACTTTTCCATTTCCTTCTTTTCAAGTTCAACTTTAGGGCATTGGTGCAAACTAAATTTGTCACCCTTTGCCACTAGTGTATCACCTGGTGCACAATGTTGCATACCAAACCTACTGAGTACCTTATCAATATAAGTCTTTTGTGATAAACCAAGTATACATCTAGAACGATCCCGATGAATCTGTATACCTAACACAAAAGATGCATCACCAAGATCTTTCATTTCAAAATTCTTAAACAAGAATTTCTTGGTGTCATGCAACAAGTCCTTATCATTGCTTGCCAGTAGTATGTCATCGACATAAAGCACCAAAATGATAAACTTTCTCCCACTGAACTTGAAATAAATGCATTGATCAACAATGTTCTCTTTGAAACCGAAAGAAGAGATCACTTGATTACCCTAAATGAGCCACAAGTGCTATGATTACCCTAAATGAATCTTTCGTTGAAACCGGTGAAAAAGTCTTCCTGTAATCTATGCCTTCTTTTTGAGTAAATCCTTTTGCGACAAGGCGTGCCTTATACCTCTCGATATTGCCTTGTGAATCACGTTTGGTCTTAAACACCCATTTACAACCAATCGTTTTAACACCTTTAGGCAAATCAACAAGTTCCCAAACACCATTGTCTGCCATGGATTTCATCTCATCCTTCATGGCTTCAATCCACTTAGCAGAATTGGCACATGATTTGGCTTGATTGAAAGATATAGGATCATCCTCCAAACCTGTATCAAATTCATGCTCCTGGAGATAAACATAATCATCAGAAAATGCATTTCTCCTTTCTCTAGTGGATCTCCTTAATGACACTTCCATTTGAGGTGGTTGAGGTGCAACTGCTACCACATGAGGTGTTTCCTCAACCATTACGGGATCCCCCAACTGAGTTGGTGGTTCCAAGGGAATGTCTGCAACTACTACATTATCTGGATTTGCAACATCAACAATGTCAGGAATGGTTACCTGATCACTATCAGTTGCAACTGTAATAGAAGTGTTAGGAAAATTTTGATTTTCCTCTTCAAAGACTATGTCCCTCGAATTAGTGCTCCCACTGTCCTCAATAAATTTGGCGTTCCCAGTTTCGAAAAAGGACATGCTTGAGGGATTATAAAACTTGAATCCTCTTGATCTCTCAGAATAACCCACAAATAAACAGCTGACTGTTCTTGAATCCAACTTTTTCTCATCAGAATTGTACTGTCGAGCTTCAGCTGGACAACCCCAGACATGCAAATGCCTAATGCTAGGTCTTTTGCCTGTCCATAATTCATATGGGGTTTTGTCAACCGCTTTACTGGGTACTCTGTTGAGTATATAAACTGCAGTCTTTAATGCCTCACCCCATAATGATTCTGGTAAAGAAGAATGACTAATCATGCTTCTGACCATATCTTTGAGGGTTCGGTTTCGTCTCTCAGCCACACCATTCTGACTTGGTGTTCCTGGCATGGTATATTGAGGAACGATCCCACATTCGGCTAGGTACCTTGCAAAAGGCCCTGAACGTTGTTCACCCGATCCGTCATTTCTGCCGTAGTACTCACCACCACGATCAGATTTTACGGCTTTAATCTTTTTTCCTAGTTGAAGCTCAACTTCGGCTTTAAAGATTTTGAACATATCCAAAGCTTGTGACTTCTCATGTATAAGGTACAAATAACCATAGCGGGAATAATCGTCTATGAACGTGATAAAGTATGTTTGGCCATTCCAAGATGCCTTAGGAAATGGTCCAGATATATCTGTATGTATCAGTTCTAAGACGTCATTACACCTTTTTGCACCCTTTTTCCGTTTGTCAGTTGTTTTTCCTTTAATACACTCTATGCAAATTTCAAAATCTGACATATCAAGTGATTCTAAAATTCCTTGTGACACTAACTTAGTAAGCGTGGTTTGGAAATATGTCCTAAACGCTTATGCCACAACATTGAGGAATTTTCTTTTGTTAATTTGCGTTTTGTACCAATATTACTTAAATGCAAACTTTCATTGTCAATTGAAGTTAAAGTGTTCAATTTATAAAGCTTGTCAATAGATGAACCAGTGCCAACCAAAGTGGAATTATGAAAAATACGAATAAACCATTTCCAAATGAACAATGATATCCAAAGTTGTCCAAACAAGAAATAGAAATTAAATTTCGTCTAAAAGACTGTACTACAAAAGTATTTTTCAAATCCAAATAAGCACCAGTTCTTAAAACAAGCCTAAAAACACCTATGGCTTCAACTTCAGCCTTATTTCCATTGCCCGTAAAGATGTATCTTTCACCATCAGTTGGCTTTTGGCTCCTCAGACAATCCTGCATTGTGACACGTATGTGAGTAGTAGCACCAATATCTATCCACCAAGTGTCATTTGGTACAATTGCTAAATTAACTTCTGAACTGACAAAGTTTAGAAGTGTACCTTTCTTTACACGCCAATTGACGTATTTGGGACAATCTTTCTTCATATGCTCTTTCTTCTTGCAAAAGAAACAGGTAAAAACTGGATCCCGTGTCTTTTGCACCTTAGGGGCTGATGCCCCAGTTCCTGCAGTTTCTTTACCCTTATTGTTGTTCCTTTTTCTTTTCTTATTCGGATCATTTGAAGCAGATGCCAAGTGAGCACTTTCAACAGTTTCGAGTTTCAATCTCTCCTCCTCCTGCACACATTGAGCTATAAGCTCATTCAAAGTCCATTTGTCCCTTTGAGTATTGTAGCTTATCTTGAAAGGACTGAACTGTGCAGGGAGAGAAATCAAGACTAAATGCACGAGAATGTCATCAGACACCTCTAACTTTAGTGCCCTTAGCCTTGTTACGAGATTTGAGACCTCCATAATGTACTCACGGATGTTTCCCTTTCCTTTGTACCGCATAGAGACAAGCTTAGATAGGACAGTGCTTGTCTCAACCTTTTCATTCGCAGTGAATCGGTCTGCTATTTCCTTAAGGAAGGTTTTTGCATCTCCTTCATCAGGTATTGCACCTCTAATGGATTCCGGAATGGATAGTTTCATGATCATAAGACTCATGCGATTGGATCGCTTCCATTTTTCAAATGCAGTTTTCTGATTAGCAGTACTTTCACTGGTCAGAGCTGCGGGGGGGATCTACCCTTAAAGCATGGTCAAGATCCATGCAACCCAACACAATCATAACGTGTTCCCTCCATTTCTTATAGTTTGTGCCACTAAGCACAGGGATGCTGCTAATGTTTGCAGATATTGAAGATGCTGAATCAAACAAAAATTATTCTTACAATTAATAATCAAAAAATGCATATATATAAAATCCAAACAATTTATAAACATACATATGTATGTAAGTGGGCCCCATCACAAGATACCAATCACAACATTGAATTTAGTCTTTGGACAAAAAATAACAATTTGTTAACGGTACTCTTATAAAAATAGCTCAAAAAATATAACTTAAACCGGTCACACAATATGCCTTTCTTTGGACCGACATATTGAATACATGGTTAAACCTTTAATATTTTCTTTATATTAAGCTTAAATAACCTATATCTGGCCTAAAATAATTTTCCTTTGGGCTAATTATTTTAGCATAGATATAACATGTTTATAACTTTAGACTAATAACTTAAATTTAATAGTGGTTACTTTGGCAACATATTAAACTCAAATCATCAATTTCAAGAAATAAACACATGAATTGTACACTATATATATTAAATACTTGAATTCCATTAATTATGTCAGCTATACATGACGCTGACATCATGATTAGAAAAACATAGCAATTTTACATAGCACAGTACAATTTAAAAAAAAAACGATGCATTATACCATTATGTGCAAAACACCTCTTAATTGATGCTAGTGTTCAAGCCATAATGTTCTGGAATATAATACACTGTTTTCAAGACATTAACTAAAGAAACCAAAAAATAGCCAAGCCAATTAATTTCAATCAGTACACATAGTCTTGAATTATTCCGTATTTCCGTAACACAGATTAAGAGCAGTGCCAAAATGAAAATCTGTTTTCCGAAAAATTGATTCAACAATAATATCAAAAAACTGGGAAAATGATTTTTATATACTACAAAATTTTGGCCCATAAATTTCATCAAATTCATTTCAAAACAATCCAAAATTCTGAAATTTGATTTTTATATACTCTAAACCGCATGAGTAAAAATCAATTCCAAATAGCAAATCTTTTATTCTTATGATTTACAACACAATAACCCCAAAAACATGATTTCACCAATAAGATATTAGAAATTCAAATAAACATGAACCCTAATATTTCTATCATGATAAACAACAAGTGGTATACATATACCATAATCAACAATTAACATGTGGCTCTGATACCACTTGTTGGAATTAACCAAATAACAATAGATATTCATTCTTATACTCTAAATTACATAATTAAAGTATAATCTCAAGAACAACTATATATGAATATCTATAATAGGATCACATGTTATTGCTTGAATATGATATATAAAAGACATAATTCAATTAGGAATCTAACCTGACTCCATTGATGCCATGGTTGTAATTTCACCAAGAGACAAAGCACTGAATCTTCTAAGGAGGTGGATGGACATGTACGACTGATTATTTTCTGATGGGGATTGAGGAATAATCACATGTATTTATCCACTCCTTAGGGACCATTGCTCTTCCAATTTATTGTCTAATTTGAAACTGACCCATCAATAATAACAAATTAGACCTTTAAGCTTTCTACACATTAAACCCATATAATATTATATAATAAATAGTATTTCTAAAACCCTTTATATTCCATCAGATCACTTAAGTGGGTTTTGGGCCTTAAATTAAATAGCTGGTCCATATGTTATAATAATACATGTTAGCCCACAAAATAGAAAATTGCTAACAATGCTACCTAGTATTCGATGGACAATTGTACAACTCAAGCAATTTTCTTTGAAGAATACCGCCAGTGTAGGTGAGTTAGCCTTGCAAACATTCTCATGCCAAGTTATGACATTCAATTTGGGTGCTACACCAAAAAATTACATATCGTTAAGGATAGTTGTGCTAGTGCAAAATACCAAGAAATCATGGAAACTTGTGGGCTAATTTTTCACTATTCCAATTCTTCAATCCTGTTTTATGTTAATAATCACAGTTATTCTGCAACACTTAATCATTTACTCTTGTAAGATTTATACTCTAAACACAATCAACAGAATGCACACACTCTAAATTTCAAGTGTCCGAATCCCCAAAATAATTCAAATCGAAAATAAATTTTGAATTCTAGAAAGTAGAACGAAAAAGCCATCAAGAAGTAACATATACACTCTAATTCCATAAGAAACCTAACATCAATCAGAATGCTACACATTTAAACACACTCTAAATTTGTGAAGTGTACGAATCATAATTCAAATCGAATATAAATTTCAAATTCTAGAAAATAGAATGAATAAGCCATGAAGAACTAACATTATATACTCCAATTCTAGAAGAAACCTAACATCAATCAGAATGCTACACATTTAAACACACTCTAAATTTGTAAAGTGTACGAATCCCCAAAATAATTCAAATCGAATATAAATTTCAAATTCTAGAAAGTATAATGAATAAGGAATGAAGTAATCGAATTCGCGAAAATATAAAACCCTACCGTATAAGATGTAGTCCTCCTCCATTGCCGCTCGCAGAGGTTGAATTGAACGTGTTGGATTTGAGGACACCTTCAGTTATGGAAATGATATCCTGCTCCTGCTGAAGTTAAAATTTGTAGTAGGTTTTCTAGGATCAGAAATGGAGTTCTTCTGACTAAGACTGAAAAAATGAGAAGCAGCACTTGTCAAAGCCATGTTGAGCATGGGAAACTGTATGGATTGTATGATGTTAGAGTGGGATGCTAAGGTCCTCAAATCCATGGGAATCCGTTTGAAAGATGCTCGTGTAGAGGTTGAAAAAATAATTGGAAGAGGTAGTGGACTTGTTGCCATAGAGATACCTTTTTCATATTTGGCAAAACGAGTTTTAGAACTCTCACAGGAGAAAGCCCGACAACTTGGTAAACTGTCTTTTCTTTTTGCCCCCTTTTGAAGTTAATCTATTAGGCTAGCTTTTGAATCATGGAGAATTTTCTTAGTCAGGAGATGTACTGCAAATACCTTCCTTTCCCTTCATTTACTTCGTCCTTGTAGTTATGATAAAAACTTTTAAAGATCTGCTAATTGTTTTGGCTTTAAATGTGAAAGCTTCCCAATCATTTCAGGTTATAACCCTTGATATGGCTCTTCTTATCGCTGGAACAAAGTACCGTGGTGAATTCGAAGAAAGGTTGAAGAAACTAATGGTTGAAATTAAGCAAAGTAATGATATTATACTCTTCATTGATGAGGTGCACACATTAATTGGAGCAGGATGTCACGGACTTAAAACTTCTTGAAAGTACCGTGCGGCACTTAGCCTCGATGTACCCCTGGCTTTTGTCGATTCCGACCCGCTCTCGGAAATTGGCTAAGTTCAGCCTTCCCCTAACTTGGTGGAAAGTTGCTAAGTATGAAAAGTGGCTAAGTGATGTGTGAGCAAAGTGCTTAA
This sequence comes from Penstemon eatonii, assembly GCA_038501285.1. Lineage (NCBI taxonomy): Eukaryota > Viridiplantae > Streptophyta > Magnoliopsida > Lamiales > Plantaginaceae > Penstemon > Penstemon eatonii. Next base: position 71,489,583 of record CM076715.1, read on the forward strand.
GGAAACTCTCTTTATATTGCACTAAGTAGCTTTGAGGATGCTTTACAAATTGGTGAGTTACAAATGAGGGCTCCTACCTATTTATACTACTAGCCTCCTTGAATGGACGGCTATGATTATTTCGATCTAAGGGCTAGGATTGGTTCTCTAGACCCTTCCACAAAATTCCTACAATACTAGAACTATGTACATGCTTCTAGAGTTCCCTACTATGTACGAGATGTGTCTTGAGCCTTCCACAAGGTTCTTGATCATTCCGGCATGTTTTACACTTGTGTAGGCTCCTTCGGTTGCTTCTAGTGTCTTCCGGCATGCTCCGGACTCTTCCGGACCCATCCAGCACCTCCCGGCTTCTTCTCGGCCCTTCCGAAACTTTGCTGAACCTCCCAGATCTCTCCCGAATGTCCCGGACTTGCGTGGAGTTCTCTAGAATCTTCCGGAACATCATAGGGCCTGTTTGGTTCTCCAAATCGTCCAGGGCAACCCCTGGGACGCGATAGTGCCACCCGACGGGTTATGTTTCGCCCTACTGCCTTCCCGTCGGCCATATATGTCCCTCTCGCACCTGGGCCGTGCCCCGGGTGACATGATGCGCGCCCGGCAAGCTCTCCAGCCTTGCCGGCAGTCCCGTTATGTCCCTCTTGGCCCTTGCCTCGGTCATATGCCTTGTTCGCTCGATCTCCGTGGTCAGGCAAGGTGTCGGGGCGTGACAAGGAGCTTCTGAAGGAACAACTGATGCTGCAAACATATTGAAGCCTGCCTTAGCTCGGGGTGAACTACAGGTTAGCCGAGAACATATAAACCATTAAAAACTCATGTTAGTTGAATTTCTTTAAGTTTATGTGTAGCAAAGACTGGCCTAGATACTGTGCAAGATCTTCACAAGGTACAATTTTTTGTCCTGGAAACCTCATCTTTATCTCCCCTTTTCCTTTTCCTGCTTTTCCATCTCTGTAACACTCCAGTCCCACATTGGTTGTGGAAAGAATGTTCTACTAGTTTATAAAGACTTGACCCTGTTATACTTGTCAACATGGACTTAAGTATTTTAGGCTAGTTGAATAGAGTCCAACAATGTTGGCATGTCCAGGAATGGATCGGGGTCTTTATAAATGGTATTATAATAACTTTAAACCGATTTTCACTTGAATGATTATTGTGGCCTGTTGGTCCCAAGTGGTCAGAAGAGGTTTAGAGGGGGGGGGGGGTGAATAAACCTCTTTAAAAATTTTCTTCAAATTTAACTTTAAAACTTTCACTCTAACTGAACAGACTAAGCTGATCAGATTTGTTAGTTACAATTCTGTTCGCGAACAAATCTTTGAACAGCCTTGTTGACCACTCGTCTGATTGTTACTTAGCTGATTTTGCTAAAATCAGTTTTAATACTTAGAGTACTTGCAGCGGATTTTCAAAGTGTTTTTCACAAGTAGTCTTAGTAGTTTGAAAAATGTTTCCCCAGTTTTATAAACTCCTTTAAATCCCTTTTCAAACAGTTAAGTTAATGTGTTTTATGCAAACTGAAAATATGCAAGTAAAATGCAAACAAAAACACAGGCAATTTTTATAGTGGTTATATGGAATTGAATATCCTTTAGTCCACTCTTCCAAGTCACACAGATCTTGGGTTATACTATAATCACAAAGTTTACAGTATACTCTGCTTGCGCCAATCAACAAATGAAACGGCCACAAGTGCGCAGTAAGAAATCACAAAGAAATCCTACTTCTCTGAAGTAATATCACTCACTTAGACGGATATCTACTTCTCACAACACTCTTGATTACAAAATCACTCAGAAGATGTATTTTTCTTGATTCTTCAACTCTGCTTTCGTCAACAAATGACTCGGCTGATGAGTGAGCTGTTCTTGAGACTTAAAGAATTTTGCTTCGGAAATTTCTCTCAGAAAGTGTGTTGCTTGCTTCTTCTTCGTCTCTTTCAACTATTTATACTTGAGGATTGAAAAATGTCCGTTGAAGAGAGACAAGATTCAAATTCCTCGAGTACTGGTCCTTAAAATCCGCGAACGGCTCTTTTGCAGTCTGTCCGTACTATGAACAGTACTATTCTGCAGGCAGCATTAAATGCAGCATTAAATGCACCCAGCTGATGCGAAGCATTTCTTCAATCATTTGTCTTTAATAACCTTGTACTTCAGCATTTATTACTCCAAGGGGCATTTATTACCGTTGGGAACACTTCATGATCTTCTTCACTTGGCTGACGAAACTACAAGTCTGATGGTGAACTCGGCTGATCTCAAACTTGAACAAATCTGATTTGAGTCGGCTGATCTTCATCAGTCTGATAGCTTTACTTCAGCAGATCAGAAGTCTTGGACCTTGAACTTTGACTCTTCTGATGTCTTCTATACTTAGTCAAAATTCCTCTAAGGGATCATCAGCTAAGTTACTCCATACTTAGCCAATCTTGAAGTTTTGGAATCCTTCAAAACCTCCCTTTACAAATTGTCTTCAGTGCCTTCATCTTCACCCTTATCCAACAATTTCCCCCTTTTTGATGATGACAAAACTTCAGCTAAGTACCTGTTAAATACCTAAGCTAAAGAATGTAATCCTCAAAATTTTCTGAGATAGAAAAAGTTTATTGGATTGAACTTGACTTTTCATTAATATTGAAAAAGAATTACAAGGTACAAGTTCATCAGATGAGATTTCTGAAGAATAGATAGAAGTGAACTGATTACAATGAATTTATAATTTCTAACTATCAGCTTCTTCATCTGATCCTTCAAGCACTTCTTCATACTCATAAGATGACTCTTCGTCATCTTCTTCATCATCAGCTTCTTCTTCCAAGATTGCTTTGGCAGCTTCCATCTTCTCTTTGAGTTGCTGTTCTTTGATCAGCTCCATTGCTTTCTTGGCAGATTCAGTCTCCTTGTACTTGGTAGTTTCTTTTTCAATCTTTTCTTCTTCTTCTACCTTTCCAAGTTTTTCAGTCTTGTCAGCAGTGTCTTCAGTTTCCTTGGCTTCAGTAGTTGCAGCAGCAGTTTCCTTAGCTGTTTCTTCCCTTTTATCTTCCCCCTTTTTGTCATCATCAGAATTGATGACATTAGAAGGTGCAACAGTAGGGTTGAGGGCAACTGTTGGAATCTTCACTCCAGCACATAGAGCTTTCAGATTCTGATTGACAACATCGTGACTGGCTGTAAGATGATGAATATCAGTGCTGATGATGTCAGTCTTGTCATTGAAGTAGTCAATATTCAGGTTTACAGTTGCAATTTCATCTTGGACTGCCTGTACAACATTTGCCATTTCATGCAACATTCCTAAATTGACTGCCTTCTCCTCTTCACTGACTTTGATGAAGGTTGCAGTCAGATCAGCGATCTTGTGTTCAGCTCTTGTAAGTGCAGCATGAAGATGATTAACATCACTCTTCACATCCTCCACATTTCTGTTCATTTCATTTAAGCTGTTCACTAACTGCAAGGAATTATCTTGAGGAATAGGAATACTTGTGATTTCAGTCTTGATGATCTTTTCTGTAGACTGTTGCACAGTTTCCAGCTGAAGTTTATTTGACTCTGTCAATTCTTCCTTAAGCTCAGTCTTCAGCTCCTCCTTGACCTTCAATAGCTGTTGCTTGTGCTTGTCTTCCAGTTCCTTTAGTTGGTTTTCCATCAGCATCTGGATTGCTTCCATCAGTGATGAATGTTGATCAGCTGATGAAGCAGAAGCATCAGCATCAGCTTCCTTCTCTTCAGTCGCCTGTTGAACAGGGACTTCTTCCATGTCCGTCATCTGATGATCTTCAGACGTCTTAGCTTGCCATTCAATAGCTAAGGACTTGTCAGCATTTTTGTGCTCATCAGTAACATCATCGTAGAACAGATTAGTGATGGTTCCATCATCATTGAAGCATGTTGTCTGTTTAATCTGCCGTACAATAATCCAAGGGTTGACAAAAGCATTGTTTCCCTTAGGGACTTCATAGTAATGTTGTACTTCCTTGCCAAAAATGATTTGCTGGATACTTGGAAGTAGTGGCAAGTCACTTGAACAACCTTGCTGATACCTTGACCTCTTTGCCCATCTCTTCAAGGCGGTCATAACAGCAAATTTAATTGCCCTTTCTTCAGCATCTTCAGATTTCTTCTTTTTGTCAGGCAGGGTGCTTTGAATCTTCTTGGCCTCCTCCAATGCAAAGCCTTTTGCATAACTATGCATGACATCTCTTACATAGCTGGGATCTAGGGCCTTTTGAATGGAGTTTGTTTTCAGCCAGGTCAGAACCCATCGTTCTTCATCAGCTAACTCCTTCATATTTTGAAGTTCTGTTATTGACTTATTCAACCTGTTGTCTCTCCAACTGATATACCTTGGTTTCTCCTGGTTGAACAGAGTCCTCAACATGAGCTTTTGATCATAGTAAGCTAAGGACTTCTCAAACTTCTTGAAAAGCTCCTTATCAGCATACACTATCTCAAAGGCTTTTCTGACTTCAAATTTGTCCTTTGACTTGATTTTGGGGGCAGGCAGTAATATCTTCTTCTTGTCTTCTTCATTCTTGCCTTCGCCAATCTTGATGCCACCTCCATGGATAGGTCCATAGGCATCAACTTTGCTCAATTCAATCACCATGGCCAGTTCAACATCTTCAGCAGCTTTTCTTTCTGCCTCAGACATGTGCCTCCTGGCTTCATCCTTAGCTTCTTGAGCTTTGCTTAGCTCAAGTGCTTTCTTTTCCTCAGCTTCATCCAGCTTCCTCTGTTCAGCTTCCTCCCTTGCCTTCTTGTCAGTTTTGGAAACTTTCTTTTTCCTTAGCACTATTTTTCTTTTGCCTTTATCAGCAGCAGATGATATAGGATCAGCAGCTATAGGATGGATGATTTGGACATCTGGATCTTCTTGAGGTTGAGCAACCTCAGCTGTTGGTGTGACTTGACTTGGCTGTTGCTCATCAGCTTTGTCAGTCGCAACAGTCTCAACTGTTTCATCAGGCCTTTCAGCAGCTTCAGGGTCTTCCCTAGCTACATTTTCCAGTTCGGTAGGTTTTTCAATAAAGGTCATCTGCTTTCTAGCAGACTTCTTTGTTCTTCCCTCACGATAAGTTGTTGTAGCTGTATCTCTCTGTTGGCTTCTAGTTCTTTGAGAGATACCTTCAGTAGGCCTTTCTGTTGATGGAGTTCGTGATGGTGATGCAGGGGATCCAGTCCTTACATCAGCAATTATGTTGTCAATAATTTTAGTGGCTTTAGCAGCAGAAGTCACTTTCTCCACCTTCTTAGGAACTTTTTCCTTAGGCATATCAGCAGCCTTCTTCTTTCTTGTCTCAACAGCCTTGTCAGCTGTTTTGACCAACCTCCGTTGCCTCTTGGCAGGAACCTCTTTTGGTCCCTCATCCTCATCTTCTTCAGGCTCATCAGCCTTCCTCTTCTGAACAGCCAGGTATTTGTTCATGGCCTTGGACTTGTGAATTTCCTTGCCATTCTTCATAGGACACCCCAGCTTGAACAGCAGATAACTGAGCGTAATCCTGTGGTTGGTGTGAGGACCTTTTCCTTTCTTGTCATCAAGGAAATCAGCCAAGATGTACCAGATAATTATGGACCAGTTGACTTCTAGCCCATAGTAGATGGCAGTCATGATGCTGAACCTCTTCATGGTAACAGCATCCAGTGAGAAAGTGCAGTTTTCAATCAGCTTAGACACCATATCAGCCATCCGCTGATATTCATCTCTCAGTTGTCTCTTCCTTATGTTGCCAGTCAACATTTCTCCTTCTTTGGCGCAGATCGCCCAGAATAGCTGATGTTTATCTTCAGTTAACACTGTGACATCGTGTCGTCCTCTGTTTGGAAGACCAAACGTCTCGTGAAGAACAGCTGGGGTAATAGTGATAGATTTTTCTCCCACTGTAGCCTTTATCTCCAGTGTGTTGTAGTCAGCCTTCGCTGTATCATAGTATTCCATCACTTGATCAGTCCAGATCACTCCCTCGTTGTATTCCATGAAATTTACCAAGTTTGCAGATTTAAACTTCTCCAGAAGTTCTTTCATCAGATTTGTCCCAGATTGGTAATAGGAATCATACACAAGGTACATACCTTCAGCAGCCATTTTCGATCTGTAGAAGTTAGAGAGAAAAACGAAGAGATTTTGCAGAAAAACTTTCTTAAAATTCTCACAAGTACTTTTGAATGTTTAGGGTGCGTAAAGAACTACACGGCTGATCAGATAGGGATTTATAGAGTTAGGGTATCTTGGATTCCGTGATACCAGCCAACCGTTAGATCCGTTTCTTGTCAGTGCTGATCGTGCGGCGTCAGTTACGACCTTTCAAATTCAAAAGATATTTAATGAGGAGCGGGAAAATGTACCGCCCTTCTGTCACTTGTAAAAGCGTGTTTTGAAGTAAAACGTTTTTAAACAGTCAGCTTTTACGTGAGCGATCAGATGAGTAACATAAATACTTATCTGATGGACTAGTGTCCTGATGACACAGTTGTTATCAGAGAATGCCAATAGCTGATAACCTTCCTCAGCTGTTTGTCAATCCAGCTAGATAGAGAATCTTCAATCTTCAAGATTTTAATCTTCTGTTGAAACTATAACTTCAACTAACTGACATTAACAGATTTCATCCTTTAATCAGAAGTACCACTAGTCTTACACGTTCCCCCTGACTTTAAGAATTCATAAGTTAACTAGTCTGTTGAAAGTTAATCCTTGAAGATAAGTATGATGAGTAAGCTGTTGAACTCTAGTCTTCTGATGAGTTCCCCCTCAGCTTATGCATCTAATTTTAATAATCCCAGTTCAGCTCTTAGAGTTGAAAACCTTGTCTCACTTAGAGGTTTTGTGAAGATGTCAGCAATCTGATTTTCAGTAAACACATATTCTATCATGACATTTCCTTTCTCCACGTGATCTCTAATAAAATGATGTTTGATCTCAATATGTTTAGTCCTTGAATGACTTGTAGTATTCTGAGTAAGACTGATTGCACTTGTATTGTCACAGTAGATTGGTATTCCACTGATTTTGATATTGTAGTCTTCAAGTTGATGCTTCAACCATAAGATTTGTGCACAACAAGCTCCAGCAGCTATATATTCAGCTTCAACAGTAGATATAGAAACTGAAGTCTGTTTCTTACTTATCCATGAGATCAGACGACTACCTAAGAATTGACAGGCACATGTTGTGCTTTTTCTGTCAATCTTGCAGCCTGCAAGGTCAGAATCTGAATATCCAATAAGCTCAAATCCAGACTCTCTAGGGTACCACAATCCCAATTCTTGAGTGCCCTTAATATATTTTAATATTCTCTTGGCAGCTAAGAGATGAGATTCTTTGGGATTTGATTGGAATCTTGCACAGACCTCAACAGAGTACATGATATCAGGTCTGCTGGCTGTTAGATATAACAGTGACCCAATAATGCCTCTGTATTTGGTTATGTCTACTGATTTGCCATCTTCATCTTTATCCAAACGAAGACTTGTAGACATTGGAATAGTAGCAGTAGAGCTAGTTTCCATACCAAATTTCTTGAACAGATCCTTTGTGTATTTTGCTTGGCTGATGAAGATTCCATCAGGCAACTGTCTAACTTGCAAACCAAGAAAATAGTTAAGTTCTCCCATCATGCTCATTTCAAACTTGTTCTGCATCAGCTTTGAGAACTTATCACACATCTGTTGATTAGTTGAACCAAAAATAATATCGTCCACATAAATTTGCACAAGCAAAATATGTTCTTCCCATTCAATAGTGAACAAGGTCTTGTCAACTTTACCTTTGCGAAATCCTTTAATTAAAAGAAAGTCAGATAAAGTATCATACCATGCTCTTGGAGCCTGTTTCAGTCCATAAAGAGCTTTCTTCAGACGATATACTTTGTCCTCTTCTTGATAAGCTTCAAATCCAGGAGGTTGTTCAACATAAACTTCTTCTTGCAATTCTCCATTGAGAAAAGCTGATTTCACATCCATCTGATAGACTGTGAAATTCTTGTGAGCAGCGTAGGCAAGAAAGAGTCTGATTGCCTCTAGTCTTGCTACAGGTGCAAATGTTTCATCAAAGTCAATGCCTTCTTCTTGACAGTAACCTTTGGCCACTAATCTTGCTTTGTTTCTGGTGACTTCACCATCTTCATTCATTTTATTCCTGAATACCCACTTAGTGCCAAATGACTCTTTGATGACTTGGTCTAGGAACTAAGTACCAGACTTCATTCCTTTCAAATTGATTTAGCTCCTCCTGCATAGCTTCAATCCAGTTGGAGTCACTAAGAGCTTCTTCAATTTGTTTAGGCTCAATTTGAGATAGAAAACTAGCAAACATAGCATCTTGTGCAGCAGCTCTTCTTGTTTTCACTCTGTCTAAAGGATCACCAATCACTAATTCAGGTGGGTGATTTCTGAGCCATCTGAGATCAGGTTGCAAATCATAATGTTGTCCTTTGTCTTGATCTTGCAACACTACTGTTGGAGATACAGTAGTAGTCTGTTGAACAGTCTCTGGTCTATCAGCTGTTTGCAACTCGTCTGTTAGACAATCAGCTCTGTGATTTTGAACAGCACTTGAGTTATCAGCTGAGTTAAGATCAGGTAGTATGATGGGTACATATTCTTCATTATTTCCAACGTTCATCTTCTGTAAATCAGTAGACAGATCTTGATTAACATTTTGATTCTTTTCAGAAGATTGACTTGGCTCATCAAATACTACATGAATGGATTCTTCTATTAGTAATGTTCTTTTATTAAAGACTCTATAAGCTTTACTAACAGTTGAGTATCCTACAAAGACAGCTTCATCAGCCTTTTCTGCAAATGCAGTAAGGTGATTTTTACCATTATTTAAAACATAGCATTTACAACCAAATATCTTAAAGTAATGAATGTTTGGCTTCCTGTTGTTCCAAACTTCATATGGAGTCTTGTTTTGGTGCTTGTTGATCATGCATCTGTTTTGGGTAAAACATGCTGTATTTGTTGCTTCTGCCCAAAATCTTTGTGTCAGCTTAGCTTCAGCTATCATGGTTCTGACAGCTTCCTTCAGTGTTCTGTTTCTCCTTTCAGCAACACCATTCTGTTGAGGGGTTCTGGCAGCAGAGTACTCATGATGTATTCCTTTGATGTTACAATACTCTTCAACAGTAGAGTTTGTGAACTCTGTCCCTCTATCTGATCTGATCTTCAATATTTTGATACTCTTCTCATTCTGGATCAGTTCCATCAGATTTGTATGATGTTCCTTGGTTTCACTTTTCTTCTTCATGAAAATCACCCAAGTATATCTTGAATAATCATCCACAACAGCTAGGCAGTATTTCTTTCTACCATTGCTGACTGGATCAATGGGTCCAAATAAGTCCATGTGTAGCAGCTCCAATATTCTTCCAGAAGATTGATGCTTCTTGCTTTTGAATGATGACTTGATTTGTTTACCCTTCTGACAGGCGTCACAGAGCTTATCTTTGCTCATGACTGTTTTAGGAATCCCTTCTACCAAATCATTCTTGATTAATCTGTTGATGGTCTTGAAGTTTAAATGATTCATTCTCTTGTGCCATAGCCAACTAACTTCACTTGGTGCGGATGCAACCAAACAAACGTTTGAATTCTTGTCAGCAGAATTCCAGTCGACTATGTAGATATTTCCTTGTCGTCTTCCAGATAAAATTACCTTCTTTGTACCAATCTGTTCAACATAGCACTTATCTGTTGAGAAGATAACTGAATATCCTTTGTCACAAAATTGACTTATGCTCAGCAGATTATATTTGAGGCCTTTGACATAAGAGACGTCAGATATCTCTATGTTCCCTCTGATTAACCTTCCTTTAGCTTTAATCTTGCCTTCTTTGCTGTCTCCAAATGTAACACTTGGACCATCCACAGCAACTGCATCTGTCAGCTCATGTATGTTTCCACACATGTGTCTTGAACATATACTGTCCAAGTACCAAATCTTCTCTACTTTACTCCTACTCCTAATCCTATCCTACAAAACAAAAATAAAATTGTTTTAGGTACCCTTATTGAGAGGGTCCTGAAGGATTAGTTCCACCTTTGACAACCCAAGATGTTGAAGTCTTAGGCTTCTTAGGTTTCTGAGTTTTCACAGGAGCATGAACAGTTCTATTTTCATCATAATTATCAGATAAGTCATGTTGATGATCAGTATGATAAGAATAATGTTCATAAGCAGGGTAAGGTGCATGATAAGGAGGATATGCATGCATTTGATGAGCAGGATAAGGTGCATAGTAACTAGGAAATTGAGGTGCATGATACATAGGATGATATGCAGCAGGTTGCACATAATATGACTCATTTCCATACCAAGCATTTTGATTTTTCTTATTCTTATGCTTCTTTGGTTTACTAACCGCTTGCTCATTAACAGACGACTTAGTTTTCTCACTAGTCTGATTAGCCTTAACCTTATCAGAAGACTTCCTAGGACTCTTCTGTCTGGGTTTACTAGTCTGTTTTCCTATACTAGGCTCTTTGCTCTTTTTAGCCTTAGGAGATTTCTTCTCCTTTAATACTTTCTCAGATGAGGTAGGTTTAGAAGTTTGAACATACAGAATGACCTTACTATTGTCAGCAGAAATGAATTTTTCAGTATGATTCAATTCTAATTTATCCTTTTCTAAAGGTGTCTCCTGTTTACTAGATGTAGGCATGGATGCAACAGTTGACTTATCATGAGACTCAATAATTTTCTCAAGTTCCATGATTTTTCCTTTATAGACCTCACATTCAGCTTTCAGAGATTCATGCTCTTGCTCAAGCTGTTTATACTCAGCTGATTCTTTAGGCTTTTCAGCTTTAAGTTTCAGTGAGTTATTTTGCTCTTTTAGCAAGCTCATCTCTTCCTTAAGCTTTACAAATTCTCCAGCAATAGTAGTATTATTTAACATCATTTGGTCTAGAGAATTAAATAGTTCATTATTTTGAGGAGTTACCTCATCCTCTGAGTCATCAGATTCCTTAGCCATCAGGCAGAGGAGAGCAGGTTTCTCTTCATCAGAAGATTCTTCATCAGACGTGTCTGAATCTGAATCAGATGAGTAGACAGCAGGAAGCTTTTCTGCTTCAGCTACCATTGCTTTCCCTCTTTGATGCTTTCTTTCCTTTCTGATTCTCTTCTCTTCCTCAGTGTATTTCTCTGCTTTTGGATATGGACAGTCTCTAATGAAATGTCCCAATTTCCTGCAGTTATAACACATTAGTTTTGCTTTATAATCATCTTTCTCTTGAGAAGAAGAGTTAGGTTTAGAAGTAGAAGCAGCATGATTGTATTTGTTTTTCATCTTTCTCTTATAGAACTTCTTGAAGTTGTTCATCAATAATGCTACATCTCCAGGAGTGTACTCCTTCTTGTTGAGTAGTGATGCTTCATCAGATGAGTCCACATCTTGGCTTCTATGTGCTGGTCTTCTTGGATTTTCAGCAGCAACAAGTGCAGTTGTGGGACTTGAAGTTGAGGTTTCTTCAACACCCATTCTAGGCAGTTTATACTCATACACCTTGAGTACGGAAAACAGCTCTGTAAGAGAGATTTTTCCCAAATCTCTTGATTCTTCCATAGCTGTCACTTTCATGTTGAACTTGGGGGGCAGGGCCTTCAGAACTCTGACGGTGATCTCCTTGTCAGTAAAGGTCTTTCCCAGCTTTAGGACTTCATTCAATGTTCTGGTAAACCTGGTATCCATCTGATCAATGGTCTCTCCAGATTTCATCTTGAAATTGTCCAGCTTTTCCAAAGCAACACTGAGCTGATGCTCTTTGATGGCGTCGTTTCCTTCACTCATGTCACGAACCTTGTCCCACATCTCCTTTGCAGTTTTGCAATGTTTGACCTTGTGTTGGATGAAGATGAAGATGAAAGAAGACAAGTAATTAAGGGAAGGTTTTGATGATTTCCAAAACATCATAATCAGCTAAGTATGGAAAGCTTAGTTCCCTTAGAAGAATTTTGAACAAGTAAAAGAAGACATCAGAAGAGTTCAAAGTTCAAAGCTCAGAAGACTAGTGATCTCTTGCTGGATCAGCGAACAGAAGGGTAGATCATCAGCCGAGTCAAATCAGATGAGTTCAGTATTTGATCAGCAGAGTATCTATCAGCAGAGTCGTTTTGATCAGCAGAGTAGAAGAGGTCAAGAGATTAGTCCAACGGTAATAAATGCACTTGGTGTAATAAATGCTGTAAGAGAAGGGTAGTAATGGCAAATGATTGAAGATATCCTCGGATCAGCAGAGTGCATTAAATGCAGCATTAAATGCGATGGACAGAAAGGTACTGTACACAGTACGGAATGCTGCAGGGAGCCGTTTCAAAAAGAGCTGAAGGATGGATTTGAATTGTGACTTGCCTTCAACGGTCATAATTTCATCTCCATGTATAAATAGAGCTGAATTTCAAATCGAGCAAGAACACAACAACAATCAGAGATCGAAATTTTGAAGCAAAATCTCTCTAAGTCTCAAAAGCTCGAACAGCTCACTCGTCTGGTGGAAGTCATCTGTTGACAGAAACCCAGTTGAAGAAATCAGAAAAACATTATCTGAGTGATTTTGTAATAGCTGAGTGTTGTGCGAAGTGAGAATCCATCTGTGTGAGTGATTCTACTTTAGAGGATAGGTTTTCTTTGTGAATTCCTATTGCGAGCTTACAGCCTTCTCATTAGTTGTTTAGGTGTAAGTGGAGAAATATTGTAATCTTTGTGATTATAGTATAACCCAGAATCTGTGTGATCTGGAAGAGTGGACTAAAGGATTTTTATCCATATAACCACTATAAAAATTCTTTGTGTTATCTTGCATTTAAAGCTTTCTTGCATATTTTAAAGTTTGCATTTTAAACACTTTGAATCAATCAAAAAGATTTTATAAGGAGTTTTAAACTGGGGATAAAATCTTTTTAGAACTTAGTTTACTTGTGAAAAACACTTTTAAACAATCCGCTGCAAGTATACTCTTGAAAAACTGTTTGCAAAAAAAAAAAAAAACAGCTAAGTCATTGTAAGAAGAGTGGTCAGTCGTCTGTTCAAGATTTGTTCACGATCAGACTAGTCTGCTTACTGTTCTTCATCAGCTTAGTCTGCTGACAGAAGACTGAAAAGTTTTTAAGTTCAAAAATTTTCAGAGGTCTATTCACCCCCCCCCTCTAGACCTCATCTGACCACTTGGGACCAACAAGTGGTATCAGAGCAGGTGGTTCATTAGAATCAGCTGCCTGATCAACGAGCTTGATCCAAGTGTTTTTCAAAGGTTTTCAAAACTTTTCAAAAGAGCATCTTTTTGAAAAACAAAAACTTTTTGAAAAATGGATTGTATCAGTCATGTTCCCCACATTGCTGGTATGTCCTTTGAGGATTGGAAAATCAGAATGGAGATTTTCCTTGCTGCCTATAATGACAACATGCACACATGTATCATTAAAGGTCCATTCAGATTCACAAAGACCATAAAGATAAATGAAGTAGATACGGTTGTGGAGAAAGACCTTCATGAGATGACTCCAGAAGAGAGAAAGCTTTACAATCTAGATAAAGTTGGGAGATTCATCATGACTAAAGCCCTGGATAATGATCGGTTTGACAAAGTCAAGCATTGCAAAACCGCAAAGGAGATGTGGGACAAAGTCAGAGATATGAGCGAAGGCAATGATGCTATTAAAGAGCATCAGCTCAGTGTTGCATTGGAAAAGCTGGACAACTTCAAGATGAAGTCTGGAGAAACCATTGATCAGATGGATACCAGATTCACCAGAACTCTGAATGAAGTTTTGAAGCTGGGAAAGACTTTCACTGATAAAGAAATCACTGTCAAAGTACTGAAGGCCCTACCTTCCAAGTTCAACATGAAGGTGACAGCAATGGAAGAATCAAGAGATCTGGGCAAGATTTCTCTTACAGAGCTGTTCTCCGTACTCAAGGCTTATGAGTATAAACTGCCAAGGATGGGAATTGAAGAAACCTCAACTTCAGGACCCACAGCTGCACTTGTTGCTGCTGAAAACACCAGAAGACCAGCACAGAAAAGCAAAGAAGTGGACTCATCTGATGAAGCCACTCTACTCAACAAAAAGGAGTACACTGCTGGAGATGTAGCATTATTGATGAACAACTTCAAGAAGTTCTATAAGAGAAAGATGAAAAACAAATACAATCATGCTGCTTCTACTTCTAAACCTAATTTTTCTTCTCAGGATAAAGAAGATTATAAATCAAAACTGATGTGTTACAACTGCAGGAAATTGGGACACTTCATAAGAGACTGCCCATATCCAAAAGCAGAGAAGTACACTGAGGAAGAGAAGAAAATGAGAAAAGAAAGAAAGCATCAGAGAGCCAAGGCAATGATGGCCGAAGCAGAAAAGCCAGCTGCTGTCTACTCATCTGATTCAGACTCAGACTCGTCTGATGAAGAATCGTCTGACGAAGAAAAACCTGCTCTCCTGTGCCTGATGGCAAAGGAATCTGATGACTCTGAGGATGAGGTAACTCCTCAAGAAAATGAACTGTTTAATTCTCTAGAGCAAATGATGTTGAATAATACTACTATTGCTGGAGAGTTTGTTAAGCTTAAGGAAGAGATGAACTTGCTAAAAGAGCAAAATAGTTCACTGAAACTTTTAGCTGAAAAGCCAAAAGAATCAGCTGAATATAAACAGCTTGAGCAAGAGCATGAATCTCTGAAAGCTGAATGTGAGGTTTATAAAGGAAAAATCATGGAACTTGAGAAAGTCATTGAGTCCCATGATAAGTCAACTGTTGCATCCATGCATATATCTAAGAAACAGGAGACACCTTTAGAAAAGGATAATTTAGAGTTGAACCATACTGAAAAATTTATTTCTGCTGACAATAGTAAGGTCATTCTGTATGTTCAAACCTCTAAACCTACCTCATCTGAGAAAGTGGTAAAGGAGAAGAAATCTCCTAAGGCTAAAAAGAGCAAAGAACTTAGTGTAGGAAATCAGACTAGTAAGACCAAACAGCAGAGTCCTAAGAAGTCTGCTGATAAAGCTAAAGTCAATCAGACTAGTGGTAAAGCTAAGTCTAAACAAGTTGAGCAAGCACATAGTAAACCAAAGAAGCATAAGAATAAGAAAAATCAAAATGCTTGGTATGGAAATGAGTCATATTATGTGCAACCTGCTGCATATCATCCTATGTATCATGCACCTCAGTTTCCTAATTACTATGCACCTTACCCTGCTCATCCAATGCATGCATATCCTGCATATCATGCACCTTACCCTGCTTATGAACATTATTCATATCATACTGATCATCAACATGACTTATCTGATAACTATGATAAAAATGAAACTGTTCATGCTCCTAAAACTCAGAAACCTAAGAAGCCTAAGACTTCAACATCTTGGGTTGTCAAGGGTGGAACTAATCCTTCAGGACCCTCTCAATAAGGGTACCTAAAACAATTTTATTTTTGTTTTGTAGGTTAGGATTAGGAGTAGGAGTAAAGTAGAGAAGATTTGGTACTTGGACAGTGGATGTTCAAGGCACATGTGTGGAAACATACATGAGTTGACTGATGCAGTTGTTGTGGATGGTCCAAAAGTCACTTTTGGAGACAGCAAAGAAGGCAAGATTAAAGCTAAAGGAAGATTAATCAAGGGAAACATAGAGATATCTGACGTCTCCTATGTTAAAGGACTAAAATATAATCTGCTGAGCATAAGTCAATTTTGTGACAAGGGATATTCAGTCATCTTCTCAACAGATAAGTGCTACGTTGAACAAATTGGTACAAAGAAGGTAATTTTATCTGGAAGACGACAAGGAAATATCTACATAGTTGACTGGAATTCTGTTGACAAGAATTCAAGTGTTTGTTTGGTGGCATCTGCACCAAGTGAAGTCAGTTGGCTATGGCACAAGAGGATGAATCATTTAAACTTCAAGACCATAAACAGATTAATCAAGAATGATTTGGTAGAAGGTATTCCAAAAGCAGTCATGAGCAAAGACAAGCTCTGTGATGCATGTCAGAAGGGTAAACAAATCAAGTCATCTTTTAAAGAAAAGAAGCACCAATCTTCTGGAAGAATATTGGAGCTGTTGCATATGGACTTATTTGGACCCATTGATCCAGTCAGCAATGGTGGAAAGAAATACTGCCTAGCTGTTGTGGATGACTATTCAAGATATACTTGGGTGATTTTCATGAAGAAGAAAAGTGAAACCAAGGAACATCTTACCAATCTGATGGAACTGATCCAGAATGAAAAGAGTATCAAAATATTGAAGATCAGATCAGATAGAGGGACAGAGTTTACAAACTCTACTGTTGAAGAGTATTGTAACATGAAGGGAATACATCATGAGTATTCTGCTGCAAGAACCCCTCAACAGAATGGTGTTGCTGAAAGGAGAAACAGAACACTAAAAGAAGCTGTCAGAACCATGATAGCTGAAGCTAAGCTGCCACAAAGATTTTGGGCAGAAGCAACAAATACAGCATGCTTTACCCAAAACAGATGTATGATCAACAAAAATCAGAACAAGACTCCATATGAAGTTTGGAACAACAGAAAGCCAAACATTCATTACTTTAAGATTTTTGGTTGTAAATGTTTTGTATTGAATAATGGGAAAAATCACCTTACTGCATTTGCAGAAAAGGCTGATGAAGCTGTTTTTGTAGGATACTCATCTGTTAGTAAGGCTTATAGAGTTTTCAATAAAAGAACATTGCTAATAGAAGAATCTATCCATGTAGTATTCGATGAGCCAAGTCAATCTTCTGAAAAGAATCAAAGTGTAAATCAAGATCTGTCTGCTGATTTACAGAAGTTAGACGTTGGAAGAAATGAAGAATATGTTCCCATCATACTACCTAATCTAAGTTCAGCTGCTAACTCAAGTGCTGTTCATAATCACAGTGCTGATTGTCTAACAGACGAGTTGCAAACAGCTGACAGACCAGAGACTGTTCAACAGACTACTACTGGAACTCCAACAGTAGTGTTGCAAGATCATAACAGAGGACAACATCCTGATTTGCAACCTGACCTCAGATGGCTCAAGAATCACCCTCCTGAATTAGTTATTGGTGATCCTTTAGATAGAGTGAAAACAAGAAGAGCTGCTGCACAAGATGCTATGTTTGTCACATTTCTATCTCAAATAGAGCCTAAACAAATTGAAGAAGCTCTCAATGACTCCTTCTGGATAGAAGCTATGCAAGAAGAGTTGAATCAATTTGAAAGGAATGAAGTCTGGTACTTAGTTCCTAGACCAAGTCATCAAAGAGTAATTGGCACTAAGTGGGTATTCAGAAATAAAATGAATGAAGATGGTGTTGTCACCAGAAACAAAGCAAGACTAGTGGCCAAGGGTTATTGTCAAGAAGAAGGAATTGACTTTGATGAAACTTTTGCACCAGTAGCAAGACTTGAAGCAATCAGACTGTTTCTTGCCTATGCTGCTCACAAGAACTTCACTGTCTATCAGATGGATGTGAAGTCTGCTTTTCTCAATGGAGAATTGCAAGAAGAAGTGTATGTTGAGCAACCTCCAGGATTTGAAGTCTATCAAGAAGAGGACAAAGTATATCGTCTGAAGAAAGCCCTTTATGGACTGAAACAGGCTCCAAGAGCATGGTATGATACCCTATCTGATTTTCTTTTAATTAAAGGATTTCGAAAAGGTAAGGTAGATAAAACCTTGTTCACAATTGAATGGGAAAATCATATATTAATTGTGCAAATATATGTGGACGATATTATTTTTGGTTCAACTAACCAACAGATGTGTGATAAGTTCTCCAAGCTGATGCAGAACAAGTTTGAAATGAGCATGATGGGTGAACTTAATTACTTTCTTGGATTGCAAGTTAGACAGTTGCCTGATGGAATATTCATTAGCCAAGCAAAGTACACAAGAGATCTGTTCAAGAAATTTGGTATGGAAACTAGCTCAACAGCTACCATTCCTATGTCTACAAGTCTTCGTTTGGATAAAGATGAAGATGGCAAATCAGTGGACATAACCAAATATAGAGGCATTATTGGTTCATTGTTGTATCTAACAGCAAGCAGACCTGATATAATGTACTCAGTTGGAGTCTGTGCAAGATTCCAATCAAACCCCAAGGAATCTCATCTCTTAGCTGCCAAGAGGATATTGAAGTATGTTAAAGGCACTCAAGAATTGGGATTGTGGTATCCTAGAGAATCTGGATTTGAACTCATTGGTTATTCAGATTCAGACCTTGCTGGCTGCAAGATTGACAGAAAGAGCACAACAGGTGCCTGTCAGTTCTTAGGCAGTCGTCTGATCTCATGGATGAGTAAGAAGCAAACCTCAGTTTCTATATCTACTGCTGAAGCTGAATATATAGCTGCTGGAGCTTGCTGTGCACAGATACTTTGGTTGAAGCATCAACTAGAAGACTACAACATCAAGATCAGTGGAATTCCAATCTACTGTGACAATACAAGTGCAATTTCACTTACTCAGAACACTACAAGTCATTCAAGGACTAAACATATTGAGATTAAACATCATTTCATTAGAGATCATGTGGAAAAAGGCAATGTTTTGATTGAGTATGTTCATACTGATAATCAGATTGCTGATATCTTCACCAAACCTCTAAGTGAAGCAAGGTTCTCAACTCTAAGAGCAGAGCTAGGATTACTTAACCTGGATGCATAAGCTGAGGGGGAACTCATCAGAAGACTGGAGTTCAACAGCTTAGTCATCAGTTATTTCATTCAAGAATTAACTCTCAACAGACTAGTTAACTTATGAATTCTTAAAGACAGGGGGAACGTGTAAGACTAGCGGTACTTCTGTTCTAAAGATGAAATCTGTTAATGACAGTTAGTTGAAGTTATGTTACCAAGAAGATGTGTTCTTAATTCTTGAAGATTGAAGATTATTTTATCTTGCTGGATTGACAAACAGCAGAGGAAGATTACTAGCTATTGGCATTCTCTAGTAATATCAGATAACAGATCACTCGTCTGTCAGATAAGTTAAACTCTACTCATCTGATATCTTATATAAGCATGGTTATAAATCGTATCATAAGAAACGCGCTTTTATAAGTAACAGATTAGTGTCGATAGAGTTTCCCGCCCATCTGACAATAAAATAATAAAATTGAAATCCGCGACTCTCATCCGCTCTATTAAAAACTGTCAGATTAGATCAACGGTTTAGATAAATCACGGAAACCTAACCAAAAGGAAACCTATAAAATCCGATCTCAACAGCATAGTCGTCTTACGCACTCAAAAATTCTCAAACCTTCTATCTCTCAAACCCTCTTGTTGCAAAAGTTCACTATTTTGCAGAATTTACTCATAAATCTCAGAAATGGACAAAGTTATTGAAGGAAGATACTTCAACTACAGCAAATTCCATTTCTCTGGCACCGATTTGATGCGCGCTTTACTGGAAAAGATCAAGGAAGCATCTTTGGTCCCAGTCTTGGAAGCACACGAAGATAGGGTTTATCTTGAAGATGTATACCACTTCTACACTTCCAGGGAGTTCAACGATGATGACACCGTTATTACTGCTGTCATAGGTGGTAAGAAAATCGCTGTATCTGCTGCTGTTCTTCATGAAATTTATAAGCTGACAGACAAGGGAGGAGATGTGACCTCGTTAGGGTCAGAAAAAGAAGAGGAATTTTGGAGAATTTGTGCTAAGAAGGGAGAGGAGATGTCTGGGACTTTGATGAAGACCCAGCTGAAGGATGAATACCAAAGATTTGCTGATATCATAGCAAAGGTTATGGATTGTGCTACGGGTTCTCTGGATGGCCTACCTAGAAGAAGGCTTCACACCATGATTTGCATCTACTATGGGATGAAAGTGAACTGGGCTGCTCATGTTTATGAGCTGTTAAGTGATAAAAGGCATTCTCATGCCATTCTGCTGAGTAACTTGTTTGCTTCTCTACAATGCCCTATGGGTGGAGGAAAGCAAACCCATGGAAGCAAAGAGTTCAAACTCTACGAACCAGTAAGGCAAC
Source organism: Penstemon eatonii (assembly GCA_038501285.1). Lineage (NCBI taxonomy): Eukaryota > Viridiplantae > Streptophyta > Magnoliopsida > Lamiales > Plantaginaceae > Penstemon > Penstemon eatonii. Next base: position 71,509,598 of record CM076715.1, read on the forward strand.
TGGTGGAAAAACCAAAGAGGAAAGCACCCAAACAGTCTAAGAAGACTCCTTCTAAGAAAAGCAAGAAGGAAGGTCAGACTAGTCAGTCTGCTGAGCCAACAGCACAGTCAGCTGTTGTGTCTGGATCAGCAGAGCCTGAAATTGAAGTCTCTAAGAAGGTGGTAGATGACTTCACTGTTGAAATTGAAAATATGAAGACAGGGTCATCCTCTGAAGAAACTGAATCTGAAGAGGAAATTCCACTTCAAAGACTGAAGAGACTAAGGACTAGGAGTGAGGCAAGGGGACCTCCTACTGCCAACCCCCCTGCTATCAAGAAGATTCCTAAGTCAAAGGCCAAGAGAAAGGTCACTTTCCCTGAAGAGCCTGTTGTAACTGTGAGAAAAACAACAACTGAGGCAGAAAGGCCATTAAATGTTGAAGAACCAGTTGTTGAAGCTACTAAGGCTGCTACTGCTGAGCTTGAAAGTGGTCCTACAGCTGAAATGACAACAGAAGCCTCAACTGCTGCACTATCTGCTGATGTGGAAAAGAAACAGCAGACTAGTACACCAATAGAGGGAGAAATTCTGTTGATACATCCTACTCCAGTTGCTGCAACACCTATCCAAGCAGTTGAAAGCCCTGAATCAAGAAGAAAGAGGTTAGGCAAAACCTCAACTTATGTGACTGCTGCAGAGAAGATGAAACTGGATGCGGCTGAAAAGCAAAGGATTGCTGCTGAGAAAGCAGAAGAAGATAGGCTGAAAAGCCTAGAGTTAAAAAGGCTGGAAGAAGAAGCCAGCAAAATGACTCAGGAGCAGAGAGATGCTTTTGAGGCAGCAGAGTTGGCTGCTGTCATTGAAGCTAGCATGAAGGATGCTCATGGTCATCAGCATAGTGGTGGGATAGTTATTGGTGAGCAAAGAGATCCAAATAAACCAATACCAGCTATGCCTGCACCCAAGATTAAGGAAAAGAGAAGAGAAGAAGTCAAATTATCTCTTGAAATTGTCAGGGAAGACCCTGCAATTTTTGAAGAATTCCTTAGAAGACTGGATGCTGAAAATGAAAGAGTCAACCGTCTGACACTCTTCCATTCTGAAAAGATCAAATACAATAGATGGAGAGAATACAGATTAACAAAGAGTCCTGCTGAAATGGCTAAGTGGAAAGAATTCAAGGCTACAGAAGACTGGTTACTTAAATGGCTTGAGACAAATTCAACCATTCAAGCACTTGATTCAGAGTTCTTTCTGGACAGGTTGAGGATGAGAATATGTCATGTAGTCAAGGAAGAAGCCAAGAAGATCTTTGCATCCATTCCTGAGGATTTTGATGACTCAGTAGATCTGAAAGAAAGATCTATCAAGTTGGCTATTGCTCAAGCAATGGAGCTTTGGGCCAAGAAAGCAAGGAAGTTAAGGGGACAACCAAGCTCACTGGTCCCACTTCCTAACATCAAGCATATTGTCTATGGACCAAACATCAAACCCTATGAAGAGCTGCCAGAGGAACCAACAACTACTTTTATACCTCTTGACAACTTTACTTGGATTTGTAACAGGTCAGCAGTGGACAATGAAGGCTTGATAAGGACAGTTGAAACTGTCAAGAAGATTATATCACCTGCTGATAAAGAAGGAGCAGAGTCCTCTGATCAACCAAAGCAAATTGAGGGTACTTCAGACCCATCTGATCAAGACAAAGTGCAGGATGATAAGTCTGATGCTGCTGATGAATCAAAGAAGGAAGAAGAAATTCCAGCAGATCAGTTAAAGGAAAAAGAAGTTGCTGCTGAAGAAGATGATCAGGCTAAGGAGAAGGAAAGCACTCCAAGCCATGCTGGTGAACCAGCAGATCAGTCCCTTGCAATGATAACTCAACCATCAGAGCAACATCTCAAGGAAACCGTCTCTGCTACTCCATCAGAAGATCCTTCCATATCTCAGAGTTCTCAAACCAATCTGTTGGATTCCATCCAACAATTGATTATCAAATCAATGAAGGAAATGAAGGAGGAGATAAAAGCAGAAGTGATAGCTGCTGTTCATCAACCCATTCAGAAGGTTGCTGCTGCTGTTCCTACTGACTTAATGAAAGATACTGCTCAGAATGTACAATCTATATGTCAGGATATGGATATACTCAGGAGAAGGACACAAAGCACCACTGAAGGTTGGAAGCAGATTGAACAGACTGTTGAATTGGCTCTCCAAGCAGAAGATGAAGTCATGGGCAACATGATGAAAGACTTCAATGCTTCATCAAATTGGATTTTAGGAACTCAAATCCAGTTGGGTGATCAAGGAGAAGACTTGCTCAAGGAAGTCAAGACTGTTAAAGCCAATCAACTTAACCAGCAAGCTCAGATCAACGCTATGGAAGAAAACATCAAGCTTCTATGTGATTCACTTCTAATCACACCAGTTGTGCCACAATATCCATCTGTCCCTGCTGATGATGACAAAAAGGGGGAAGAAAGGATATTTGGACAGCAAAGGGTTGATTTCCAAAGGGAAGGAAATCAAAATGCTGAAGAAACAGAAGTGTTAGAAGAATCTGAAGAGTCTGCTAATAATAGGAATGAAGCAGCAAATGAAGGCACAAGCAGATTAGCAGATGAGAAGATCACAGAAGAAGAAGACCAAGCTGATGAGGAAGAATCTGAAGCAAAAGCCAAGTCAGACAAAGAACTAGCTGCTGCCAAAGATTCAGTTGAAGAACAGCTTGATCCTGATGTTAAAAAGAAGAAGCTAGAGCTGTTGATGCAGAAATTGGAAGTTGGAACCTCCAAGTCTGCTGAAGAAGAAAAGAAGATAGAAGACTAGCTTAGCTAGATTTTCTTTATGTTAAAAATGCTTGTAATCTTTTAGAGTATTTTGTACTTTTCATCTTTCAACTTGTAAAATGTAATCAGTTCTATATCTATAAAATTGCAAGTTTGACTCCAACATATCATTTCTATCTCAGAAATTTTTGAGGATCAAAACTTTAGTTTAGGTACAGGTACTTAGCTGGAGTTTTGTCATCATCAAAAAGGGGGAAATTGTTGGATGAAGATGAAGATGAAAGAAGACAAGTAATTAAGGGAAGGTTTTGATGATTTCCAAAACATCATAATCAGCTAAGTATGGAAAGCTTAGTTCCCTTAGAAGAATTTTGAACAAGTAAAAGAAGACATCAGAAGAGTTCAAAGTTCAAAGCTCAGAAGACTAGTGATCTCTTGCTGGATCAGCGAACAGAAGGGTAGATCATCAGCCGAGTCAAATCAGATGAGTTCAGTATTTGATCAGCAGAGTATCTATCAGCAGAGTCGTTTTGATCAGCAGAGTAGAAGAGGTCAAGAGATTAGTCCAACGGTAATAAATGCACTTGGTGTAATAAATGCTGTAAGAGAAGGGTAGTAATGGCAAATGATTGAAGATATCCTCGGATCAGCAGAGTGCATTAAATGCAGCATTAAATGCGATGGACAGAAAGGTACTGTACACAGTACGGAATGCTGCAGGGAGCCGTTTCAAAAAGAGCTGAAGGATGGATTTGAATTGTGACTTGCCTTCAACGGTCATAATTTCATCTCCATGTATAAATAGAGCTGAATTTCAAATCGAGCAAGAACACAACAACAATCAGAGATCGAAATTTTGAAGCAAAATCTCTCTAAGTCTCAAAAGCTCGAACAGCTCACTCGTCTGGTGGAAGTCATCTGTTGACAGAAACCCAGTTGAAGAAATCAGAAAAACATTATCTGAGTGATTTTGTAATAGCTGAGTGTTGTGCGAAGTGAGAATCCATCTGTGTGAGTGATTCTACTTTAGAGGATAGGTTTTCTTTGTGAATTCCTATTGCGAGCTTACAGCCTTCTCATTAGTTGTTTAGGTGTAAGTGGAGAAATATTGTAATCTTTGTGATTATAGTATAACCCAGAATCTGTGTGATCTGGAAGAGTGGACTAAAGGATTTTTATCCATATAACCACTATAAAAATTCTTTGTGTTATCTTGCATTTAAAGCTTTCTTGCATATTTTAAAGTTTGCATTTTAAACACTTTGAATCAATCAAAAAGATTTTATAAGGAGTTTTAAACTGGGGATAAAATCTTTTTAGAACTTAGTTTACTTGTGAAAAACACTTTTAAACAATCCGCTGCAAGTATACTCTTGAAAAACTGTTTGCAAAAAAAAAAAAAACAGCTAAGTCATTGTAAGAAGAGTGGTCAGTCGTCTGTTCAAGATTTGTTCACGATCAGACTAGTCTGCTTACTGTTCTTCATCAGCTTAGTCTGCTGACAGAAGACTGAAAAGTTTTTAAGTTCAAAAATTTTCAGAGGTCTATTCACCCCCCCCCCTCTAGACCTCATCTGACCACTTGGGACCAACACCTTGTCAAACAGATCATTATCCAGGGCTTTGGTCATGATGAAACGGCCAACTTTATCCAGATTGAACAGCTTTATTTCTTCGGCTGTCATCTCTGTCAGATCTTTTTCCACCACCAGTTCAGCCTCATCAACTATAATGGTCTTGGTGAATTTGAATGGACCTTTAATGATACATGTGTACATGTTGTCATTATAGGCTGCTAGAAAGATTTCCATTCTAATCTTCCAGTCCTCAAAGGACATACCAGCAATGTGGGGAACATGACTGATACAATCCATTTTTCAAAAAGTTTTGATTTTTCAAAAATATGCTCTTTTGAAAAAGTTTGAAAACCTTTGAAAAACACTTGGATCAAGCTCGTTGATCAGGCAGCTGATTCTAATGAACCACCTGCTCTGATACCACTTGTTGGTCCCAAGTGGTCAGAAGAGGTTTAGAGGGGGGGGGGTGAATAAACCTCTTTAAAAATTTTCTTCAAATTTAACTTTAAAACTTTCACTCTAACTGAACAGACTAAGCTGATCAGATTTGTTAGTTACAATTCTGTTCGCGAACAAATCTTTGAACAGCCTTGTTGACCACTCGTCTGATTGTTACTTAGCTGATTTTGCTAAAATCAGTTTTAATACTTAGAGTACTTGCAGCGGATTTTCAAAGTGTTTTTCACAAGTAGTCTTAGTAGTTTGAAAAATGTTTCCCCAGTTTTATAAACTCCTTTAAATCCTTTTTCAAACAGTTAAGTTAATGTGTTTTATGCAAACTGAAAATATGCAAGTAAAATGCAAACAAAAACACAGGCAATTTTTATAGTGGTTATATGGATTTGAATATCCTTTAGTCCACTCTTCCAAGTCACACAGATCTTGGGTTATACTATAATCACAAAGTTTACAGTATACTCTGCTTGCGCCAATCAACAAATGAAACGACCACAAGTGCGCAGTAAGAAATCACAAAGAAATCCTACTTCTCTGAAGTAATATCACTCACTTAGACGGATATCTACTTCTCACAACACTCTTGATTACAAAATCACTCAGAAGATGTATTTTTCTTGATTCTTCAACTCTGCTTTCGTCAACAAATGACTCGGCTGATGAGTGAGCTGTTCTTGAGACTTAAAGAATTTTGCTTCGGAAATTTCTCTCTGAAAGTGTGTTGCTTGCTTCTTCTTCGTCTCTTTCAGCTATTTATACTTGAGGATTGAAAAATGTCCGTTGAAGAGAGACAAGATTCAAATTCCTCGAGTACTGGTCCTTAAAATCCGCGAACGGCTCTTTTGCAGTCTGTCCGTACTATGAACAGTACTATTCTGCAGGCAGCATTAAATGCACCCAGCTGATGCGAAGCATTTCTTCAATCATTTGTCTTTAATAACCTTGTACTTCAGCATTTATTACTCCAAGGGGCATTTATTACCGTTGGGAACACTTCATGATCTTCTTCACTTGGCTGACGAAACTACAAGTCTGATGGTGAACTCGGCTGATCTCAAACTTAAACAAATCTGATTTGAGTCGGCTGATCTTCATCAGTCTGATAGCTTTACTTCAGCAGATCAGAAGTCTTGGACCTTGAACTTTGACTCTTCTGATGTCTTCTATACTTAGTCAAAATTCCTCTACGGGATAATCAGCTAAGTTACTCCATACTTAGCCAATCTTGAAGTTTTGGAATCCTTCAAAACCTCCCTTTACAAATTGTCTTCAGTGCATTCATCTTCATCCTTATCCAACATGGCCCCATTGCCCCATCATTCCATAGTTCATATTTTTAAAATGCATTTCTCTTTCAGCTATATTATTTCATCATGTATGTATATTGAATAATGCCTAACATGATGTAATTGCAGTGTATTGGGGCCACTACACTTGATGAATACAGAATGCACATTGAGAAGGATCCAGCACTGGAAAGAAGGTTCCAGCCTGTGAACGTCCCTGAACCCACTGTGGATGAAACCATTCAAATACTTAAAGGCCTTCGAGAACGCTATGAGATACACCACAAGCTTCGTTACACTGATGAATCATTAGAAGCTGCAGCACAGTTGTCATATCAGTATATCAGGTATGTCTGTAGTTTTACAACCATTTCATTGTGTTCATTGTAAAACTTGGCCCAGTCAGTGGCTAGATTAAATATATGTTGGGATAGTGGTTGGGTTGCCACGATTGTCAGAACAACATACAGTGCGGAATTTTAAAATTTTTGAAGCACCCAAGGTCCCATATATGAATCTCCATATTATATATACGCAAGCATAAAACAAAAACACACAATGAAATAAACAAGGGGGTTTTTGCGATTTACCTCACCACAGGTAAGGTGGTGGCAACCTTCGGTTCTGATTCTGAATCTGGATCTGGTTCACAGGAGTGATCCAAATGTCTCACCTCCAAAGATAGTCCACACCAACTGGATTCTGGTAACACCTCCTAGTCTTAGGCTCAAAACTGGATCTAGGAGATTTGCTATAGCAGGACTGTGCAGATCAACTTGGCAAGGCAAGATCTAGCACGGTGGAACAAGGGAGAGGCGGCGGCGGCGCTAGGGCAGCTCACGGCAACAAGGTGGCGGTGGCACTAGCTTGGCGGCGCAGGGAGAGGGGCGGCTAGGTCAGAGAAGGGTGCTCAGGGTTTTTGTGCTAGGGTGGTTCGCTTTCTGAGCTCTGGTAGAACCCTATTTATAGAGTTCTATTTGACCTAGGTTTGCAAGACTCCTTATGGGCTTTTAATTAAAGGCCCATGTCTTGCAAGCCTTTCATTTAATTAACTATTTTAATTAAATGCCCAATCCAAATAAATCAATATTTCTTTTATATAATTAATTAGCAACTTAATTAAGTATTTAATTAATTAATCTCCCACTTGAATTAAATACTTTAATTCATTTAATTGATTTAATTACCTTTAAATCAATTAATTCCTTCAGTATCCTTTATAACAGTCACCGTCCAATTGTATTGTGTGTGACCCTCTGGGTTCACCATCAATTGGCAGCAGGCTCACGAATTCTTCGTGATTTAATTTATGAACAATAAATTGCTCCGGTCAATTAAACAACCTTTAACTGACCACTCCTAGAATCAAATCCTCTATTAACTCAGGAGTACCTACACTTCATGGTCGATGTCTAGCCACAAGCCCATGAAGCCCAACTTCAGGTGAATTGATACTTGTGAACCTCGTCTCATATAATTACCATGTATATACGGTCCTTCTATCGACTAATATTCCCGATCAAGACTTAGGGTGTGTGAATTGATCGGCACCTCTAAATTTGTCTCGATAACTATACTTTCTAATTCAGGATAATATTCCAGTGTGACTCCTAAATTTGGAAACCCCTTTCCAAATCCGTCACCGACTACGGCCATAGATTCCTTGGATATATTATATAAGAATCGTATAGAAAATTCTCTCATCCATTACAATGAGTCAATAGATTCCATATTGGTACTAACCACTCGCGTACATGTCCATACGTACCCAACCTAGGCATGTTATGACCAAGCTAAGTGGCCTATACCTAGATCTAAGTACGCACTTTCATGCACCGAATTCGCCCTAGCACCTCAAGTCAAAGGACTAAATTGTACACTATTATAATCCTTGAGAAACATCCCATCACCGATATGCGACATGCGCTTCCACAATGGGTTTCTCTGTTCGGGTCGTTCGATGCGTTCAATCCTCCATTGAACCACCTACTCATATGCACTGGCCTCAAATGCCTTGCTCATGAAACGCTACAAATTCACTCCATGTGAATCATGCATACTCGTACAAGTCCTGACGATTCCTACGATACCCCGTCTCGTTCGGAATCTATGACTTGGAACAGTTCTAAGATTACGACCTTTGAGACTGTTTCATGATTGCACTCAGTACTGAAGTGAATCGTCCCATAGTCAAATGTAATATAAGGGTTTCAACCAATCGCTTAAATGTATTCGCGAGAGATGAAGTTGGCCATTGTTTATCCTTATACACACATAAATAAACATGCGCACTAAGTCATTTATACTAAAGAAAGATAATGATAGTTCCAGTACAAGCTAAATGTATTGGCTTGCAGGGCACTATCCCATCAATCTCCCACTTGCCCTAAAGCCAATCACAAACATTTCTAGGACCCATCTTTTTAAAGATGTTCTTCGAACTCATTTCATGATATAGCCTCCTTTTAGTGGATCCGCTAAGTTGTCTTCTGAGTCGACGCGATCCATTACGCGCGTTAACTCTACCAATGATTTTTCTAATCAAATGATACATTTCTTTCAATTGTGTTCAGATTTCTGGTGAGATCTCGAATGCTTTGCTTTAGCAATAGCTCCAATGTTATCATGGAAGATAATCATGAGCTTCGCAATGCTAGGCACTACATCCAACCGAAGGATGAAGTTTTATATCCAAACACTTTCTTAAGCCGCATTTAATGCTACATTTAATGTTGCAGTATATCTTGCTTCAGTAGTTTAAATGGTTACGGTGATTTGCTTGGAACCCTTTCAAATTTACCGTTACCACATTGAGGTATACACTCTGCCCGTTTATGCAATAACAACTTTGTCCTTTTTCAGATGTCTATATATGTCGTTGAATTGTTATTCTATCATTTTTCTGTCTGATAATAGTCTTGTTTATCCTTGTCTTTATCTCGGTACGTTCTTTACTAATCAAGTTGTTTATTGATGGCTCTGTACATATGTATCATGAAACTTACAGGAGAAAAGACGGAAGAATCTTGTTGGTTCTTTTTCGTTTCAGACAAAAGAAGAGGATATATGGTATGTTAGTGACTATAATCTTTTGTTGAAGTTTAGAATTTGGTGTTCTAAAACTATTTCTCTGTTTACATGACTACAGAGTAAGGGGTTTATATAAATATATGGAGCTCGTTTGGCGGCAAGGAATTACCTGGTGCATATTTTTCTTTGTTTTGTGATTGATATGTAATTTGGCTGAAACATATATGTTCAGGTGTGAATATTATATTCTTGAAATTTGTTTCTTAGTTTGTCATTCATGTACAAATGAAGTACCTACTGCAGCTAGCTTCAGCTTTTATCATCAAAGATTAGTCAGTTTTAAACAAAATTAATTCTATGTATGTATAATTTTCCACACATGAAAAATGTAGTCAATGTACTTACACTTAGGGATGGCAAACGGGCGGGTCGGGTCGGGTTCGGGTCTGGGCTAAATGGGTCGGGCCGGGTTCGGGTCTGAAAAAATGGGTCCTAAACGGGTCGGGTCTTAAATGGGTCGGGTCTCAAACGGGTCTGGGCCGGGTCGGGTCGGGCCGGCCCGCTTTTTTTTTTTTTTCCTTTCTTCTTCTTCAAAAGTTGTACTATATATTCAAGAATTATGAACTTGACGCGCTTGACCCGAGCGTGACGGTCACGCCCGAAATTTCCGTCCAAAATTTAACGGAATGACTAAATGTGTCAAAATCATGAAAATTGTGATACCAAATGTGTTTTTCTGCGTTTTATGGTACCAAAAATATTTTTTGGGATAAAATTTGGAACCAAAAGTGTTTTTCCCTCCAATACAAACATGCATAATACGCTAACTCTCTCTTATATAAGTATCGCATTAAAGCCATAACATCAATATTATATACAAAGTTATTGGTCTTTCGAAAATTTTAAACAATTTATGATATCATTCGGAAGTATTCAACATGATAATATTCTTGATTTTTTGTTTATTTTAAAATACGTCACATTATGTTTCCGATATGTTTCCAAAAATTATTATATGGAGCATACATTTCATTTATTACTGAATCATATAAATTTCGAAGTATCTTAACATCATAAATATTTGTATTCCTCCTACCACGTTGACTATATATTTGCAATGAAAAAACTACCAAAACTTCATTAATTTATTGAGTTTTTTTCCTCAGTTAATTAATTGCCTAGCTTGTTTATATGTACATCTTCAAAAAATTAAACAAGATGGCTTGATTTTGTTTTTGTTTTATTTATAAATATTCTCGGATATTTCAGAAATTTTTCATTCTAGATTTCTAGGTATGAATTAATAAATCTGACCTGAAAAGAAAAAAAAAAAAGCAAATGAATTTGTGCAAGTTTAATTGTGCAAGTCAGGCGAATAATAAGGTAGTCAGGCCCAGTGGAGAAGTTGTTCCTTCAGATCTTTGGGCATGGAGAAAGTACGGTCAGAAGCCCATTAAAATTTAAAGGTTACTTTATTTTGTAAAGACCCGTTAGAGACCCATTAAGAACCCAACTAAAGCCCGTTAATTTATAAGTTAGGCCCGAAACCGACCCAACCCAATAAATAATGTCCATTAATGGGTTGGGTCATAGTGGGTCTGGGCGGATCATAGTAAGTTACACTAAATTTTAGAGATAGTCTGAATAATTTTCCCTTTCTAAAGTTTCAAAATTTAGAATAAAAAAATATTAAAATTTATCTTATAAATTATTCAAAATTAATGTTATTATATCTCAAAATTTCATTCAAACTTATGTAGCATTCAAACTTATTTATGACACTCATAAATGTAGGGCTCTCAATGAGCCGGATTTGGAGCGGATCAGGGTGAATTCGAATTCGAAAATCAAAAAGTGTATCCAGATCCGATCAACAATCATATCGAATTTTCAAAATGCTACCGAATCTGAATTAAAATAAAATTTGATATCCAACACAAATACCCGAATCCAAATAAAAAATATTTCAATGTATATTTTTACTTAAAAATATAAAAAAAATTATGATTTATCTAATTAAAAAATTATACAAGCTAAATAAAAATGAAAATCATTACAGGTAATTTGTAGTATCATAATACAAAGTATACAAGTTCTATAATAAATGATAATATATTAAACACCACTATTTGTAATCGAATGGAGCTTAGCTTGTCGGTAAAAGAGGTAATTACTTCTTTAATATTTTTACAAGGAATAAATTGTTTTTTTTTTAAATCACATGAAAATAAATTGAACATTATGTATTTTATAGGGGTTTACCGGACCATTTATAAAATTTGGGCCCAGGATAAATAGAGTTATGGACTATATTTTTAGTTATAAGTTAAAACACTTTATATGTGTGCTGATTGATGCCCAGGAATGACATTTATATTAATCATTTTGCATACGAGCTAATACGAGATACGACGTTGTTTATTCTTGGACGGGTGCCAATCGAACTAGCCAACACAGTAAAATTCAGGTAGTTAAGATCAGTAGATTTGAATTTCAGACGATAACAATCTCTGCAGACTTTTCTTCCGGTTATGATTTAGTTGCTCCACAATATTACTCATCTAAGAAAGAACCAAAAAACTGAACAATCATTTGAGCAACAACTGTTCGATAAAATGCCGTAGAGGGAAACCCATCAAGTTTACTTCACAATCAAAATGGCAGTTGTACTGATTAGAAGGACTAGCGTCTCAAAATTGACATCGAATTCTTATTCGTGGTTACAATGTAGTAATGTATCTCTGTTGAGAGGCTCAATATTTCTAGGCCATGATAGGGGTTATTCTGTTAGTAATCAGTTTATCACCTTTCTTTCCAGAAAATGATAAAGATAATATGAAAGAATGCAAAGTTCAACTCATGGATGATAAGACTTGGCGAGTCTCCTCTGGTTTGGTAGATGCTTGGAGAGGCCATGAGAAGGGCAATGCTTTGAAAACGAGTGCCATTTTTAGCGACCAAGAAAATGATGGCGATTTTAATGGGGGGTGGTTGAGTCTGTTGTTTCAAATAAGGAGGGCCATGATTTTGATGAGATCGAGGATATGAGAATTCGCGGGAATTTGTTCTATAAGCTTGACAAGGATTCAAAAGAGTATCAAGAATATTCCTTTGATTTCCACCGGAGGAAATCTAACAAGAACGTGAAAGACCGTAAAGAAAGTAAAGAGAACAAGAAGAGAGAAATAGCTACCAAGGTTGAGAAAGCTTCAAAGAAAAATGAGCAGAGAGAAATCAAGAAAAGTAAAGAGTGTAAAACGGAGACCATGTCTGGACGTGTTAAGGATGAGTATTTGATTTCTCGGCTTCATGAAATGGGAAACCCCTTGATCGACAAGAAGCAAAGGACTCTGACCTTCAACCAACAAACAGCGCCTTACCATGAACCCTTTTGCTTAGATATTTACATATTCATCGAGCAACTAGCAATGTTGTTGTGGTGTCACATTCTATTTCTAAAGATATGAAATTTGATTTGAGTTCGACTAAGAATAGAAATGCTTGTGCTGCTGTTGGAGAAGTGTTGGCTCAGAGGGCTTTGGCCGATGATATTCATAATGTGGTATATACTCAGAGGAAAGGTGAGAAATTGGAGGGAAAGCTTCAGATTGTGCTTAAGTCCATTATTGATGGAGGGATTAATGTGAAGGTGAAACTTAAGCAGAAGAAACTGAGAAAAGCTACAGGCCTTCCATCAAGAACCCGGTACTAATACCGACCGATAATGCTATTGATTTGTAGCAGAATATGTCTGTGGTGATCTGAAATTTGGGTTATGATTGTTTCTTTTAGATGTGTTTTCGTTTTGATTATGTATATCGTGTAAGGAAGAAGGGGATAGGAAATGCATAATCGCATAATCCCAATATTCATCAATATTTTGTGAAAATGGTGGGTTTGGATTGTGAATAAACCATGTTATTGAGTGTTTGATAAATTCTTTTGTGAAATCCTAATCTTATTGATGCCATTTAGTTACCCCAAATTTATTCTCTCATCTCATTGAATCCTATGTATTAATGTAAAAGATATGAATATCCTCTAATAGTACAATGTTCAAGCTATATATTTCATTTTCTTACAAAGTTCGAAATTGTGTTTAAATTCGGATTATTTTTTGAACGAAATTGAGCTAAAGAGCTTACATTGAACCAAGCACGAACTACCCAATAAGTTTACAATCCGTCCTCGATACTAATGTAAACGTAGTGAGTTTCGTAAAACAATATATTGCTCAAGCTTGAATTGATATTCTTATCAACTTTTGAATTGCATTTAATATATTGCTCAAGCTTGATTTGATATTCTTATCAACTTTTGAATTGCATTTAAATTTAGTTTGCTGGTTGAACAAAATCGAGCACAAATGAGCCGAAACAGAACCGCCCAATAAGATTACATGTACTATATATCTTTTGGTTTATTGAGTCAGTTCAAAGTGAATTTGTTTACTAGACCCATCAACAAAAAAACAGAATTAGCACTCAACAATGTCATTGATTCTTTCTAAATACACAAAAATTGGAACAACTATTCCTCGGGTATAATCCTCACACGACAATCCGATTTCGGATACGAAACACACATCAAAGCATAACCCCGTTCAATAACATCATCACTAAGCACTTTTGGAATTTTTTTGGGTTTTGGTTGGGATTTGAAGGAAGGGGATGTGGTTAAGTGCAGAGTGTTGTTGCCATTTTTCTTTCTTTTCTTTTCTTTTTTGTGTGGAGGAAAATGGACACATTGTATTGTATTGTATAGTAGAGGATAAGTTTTTAATTTATTTTTTTAGTCAAAAGAACTCATTGTATTGTATTGTATTACCTGAGAATGAGCGATTCATGTTTTGTATCCGAGAAATATATTTTTTATTTTTTAGGGAAATTTTTTTTTTTACAATATGATAGACTAAATTGTAACTTTGGTATCATTGAATATGAAAATATAAATTTGGTATCACAAGATATGTTTTATTGCAATTTTGGTACGAAATCCAATTTTTCTCCAAAGCTAATAACAATTTACCTCCTATGAATGCATAATGTTCAATTTATTCCTCTATAATTTGAAAAAAAAATCAATTTACCTCCTTGTAAAAGATTTAATGAAGCAATTTATCCCTTTCAGTCGGAGAGTGTAACTCACTTACCGAAATTGATAGTAGACATGAAAACTATTTTTTTTAACATAGATGGATAAATTGCCATATTTATCATAACACATGGGAAAAAATGCCACATTTTCATAATAAAAGTCGATAACGTGCTGTCTATATAAAATATTAGGGAGGCGGTGTGAAACTTTTACAAAATTACAAGGGGTAAAATGCTCATTTTGTATTTCATAGGGGGTACATTATCAATAAATTTGGAGAAAAATTAGGCTTGGTACCAAAGTTGCAATAAAAATCTATCCTAGGATATCAAATTTGCATTTTCATATCCAATTGTATCAAAATTGCAAGTAACTATATCATATTGTAATAAAAAAAATCCCATTTTTAAGACATTTTGTAATTGATTTTTGGATTACATATTATCTCTATCTCTATCTCTACTATTATAAAAGCATGAATGTTTCTTAATTTTTTTGTACGGACTAAATTGCCCTTATTTAAATAGTAAAGTGATATTTAATTTTATGGCAAACATGTAAATATAATTGAAGAGATATAATTAGACATGAAGTCTTATTATATTTATCACTTACATAAACTCCTAAAATTTATCAATTCTATCTTGCATCAATTTTTATAATTTTAATCTTCTTCTGTTATAACAGATAAAAACGAAATATAAAAAACACTATTATTTTAAATAGCCCTAATATTTCTAAATACAAAAAATTAAAATTAAATTCTCTTAAATATCATTATGTTAAAAAAATAATAATAAATCATATCCTACTTATGAAAGAATAAAAAAATACTTGTGACTTAGCTAAGTACGTAATTTACTTTAACTAGAATATAAAAATATAAACAATTTTCAATAGTTCTTAAAAAAAGGAATATTAATTCAATAATATCAAGATGTGCATTGAAATAGATGAAAAATGTGAAATCGATGAAGTTTTTTTAAACCGATAAAATAAATCCATGAAATCGTTGAAAACATGTGAAATCGATGAAAATTTGGGTTTACACTGACAAAGTTGGTGAAAACACGGGCGGAACCGATAAGAAAGTGCCCCTTAAATTGATAATTACATGTGAAATCGACGAAAATTCGGGTGAAATTCGTGAAAAAATGATGAAACGACATCAGTGAAAAAGGGTGGAATCGGTGTGTTGGATAAGGATGAAGATGAAGGCACTGAAGACAATTAGTTAAGGGAGGTTTTGAAGGATTCCAAAACTTCAAGATTGGCTAAGTATGGAGTAACTTAGCTGATGATCCCTTAGAGGAGTTTTGACTAAGTAAAGAAGACATCAGAAGAGTCAAAATTTCAAGGTCCAATACTTCTGATCTGCTGAAGTAAAGCTATCAGACTGATGAAGATCAGCCGACTCAAATCAGATTTGTTCAAGTTTGAGATCAGCCTAGTTCACCATCAGACTTGTAGTTTCGTCAGCCAAGTGAAGAAGATCATGAAGTGTTCCCAACGGTAATAAATGCCCCTTGGAGTAATAAATGCTGAAGTACAAGGTTATTAAAGACAAATGATTGAAGAAATGCTTCGCATCAGCTGGGTGCATTTAATGCTGCCTGCAGAATAGTACTGTTCACAGTACGGACAGACTGCAAAAGAGCCGTTCGCGGATTTTAAGGACCAGTACTCGAGGAATTTGAATCTTGTCTTTCTTCAACGGACATTTTTCAATCCTCAAGTATAAATAGCTGAAAGAGACGAAGAAGAAGTGAAGCAACACACTTTTCTGAGAGAAATTCTTTAAGTCTCAAGAACAGCTCACTCATCAGCCGAGTCATTTGTTGACGAAAGCAGAGTTGAAGATTCAAGAAAAATACATCTTCTGAGTGATTTTGTAATCAAGAGTGTTGTGAGAAGTAGATATCCGTCTAAGTGAGTGATATTACTTCAGAGAAGTAGGATTTCTTTGTGATTTCTTACTGCGCACTTGTGGCCGTTTCATTTGTTGATTGGCACAAGCAGAGTATACTGATTACTGTGTGTTTTTAGTATAACCCAAGATCTGTGTGACTTGGAAGAGTGGACTAAAGGATATTCAAATCCATATAACCACTATAAAAATTACTTGTGTTTTTACATCGCTTTAAATCTGCATATTTTCTGTTTGCATAAAAACACATTAAGTTAACTGTTTGAAAAAGGATTTAAAGGAGTTTATAAAACTGGGGAAACATCTTTCAAACTACTAAGATTACTTGTGAAAAACACTTTGAAAATCCGTTGCAAGTACTCTAAGTATTAAAACTGATTTTAGCAAAATCAGCTAAGTAACAATCAGACGAGTGGTCAACAAGTCTGTTCAAAGATTTGTTCGCGAACAGAATTGTAACTAACAAATCTGATCAACTTAGTCTGTTCAGTTAGAGTGAAAGTTTTAAAGTTAAATTTGAAGAAAATTTTTAAAGAGGTTTATTCACCCCCCCCCCCCCTCTAAACCTCTTCTGACCACTTGGGACCAACACGGTGAAAATGAATAAAGTCTGTGTAAAATGTGAAATCGATAAAGTTTTGTGAAACCGATAAATTAAATCCATGAAATCACTGAAAACATATGAAATCGATGAAAATTTGGGTGAAATTGGTGAACATTACACTAACAAAGTTGGTGAAACCACGGGTGAAACCGATAAGAAAGAGCCCCCCATGAAATTGATAATTACATAAGAAATCAATGAAAATTCAGGTGAAATTCGTGAAAAAAGAATGACACCGGAGAAACAACATCAGTGAAAAAAGGTGAAATCGGTGAAAAATGAATAAAGTCGGTGAAAATTGGTAACCTGAGAAAACACGTGAAATCAATTAAATTTCAGATGAAATTGGTGAAAATCAATGCAAAAAATTTGCGAAATAGGTGAAAATGGGTTAAACTTTTAAAAATGAGTTAATACAGTAAAATAAAAGTTTAACCGATAAAAACAAGATCGAACTGATAGAAAAATGATTAAAACGGATAAAAAACCAAAAGGTTAATTAGCTCTATTTTATGACATAATAAAATGAATTTTAGTCTAATTTATAAAAATTAACCATTAAATTAACTAGACACGTACAACGTACGTGCACTTTTCTAGTTTGACAAAGTGCACCTATTAGTGTGCAAAATGTCCATTATATTATCAAAGAATTACAAGTGAAAAGTGTAAAAATTTCAACTTCAAAATTTAAAATGCCAAATCAATGATTTTTAGGATACAATGCATCAAGTGCTAAGTCTCTAAGAAATGATTTTTAGGACCGGCTCAAATTTTGAGTGGATCCGATAATCACCACAACATAAATATAATGATTAGTTTTTATAATCTCGGATTAAATTGAATTAGGATTTTGTGAAAAATACTTTTTACTTTTCTTTTTAATAATTCCATCCATTTAGCATACCATTTAATAATAATAATAAGACAGAGATAAAGATATATATATATATATATATATTAAAGGAAGCAACTTGTGTGGTGCTGGTGCAATAATGTAACTACGTACAGTGCTCTGGTGATTACTTTTGAATACCAACAAAACAACTAAGCAGAAGGCAATACTTCTACCCCCACCTAACATATTCCTTTCCTTATTTTCTAAACACACACAGACGATTTACTCTTGAAAACTTTACCGACAACATGGTTGAACCTTTGATCGGTGCTACGGCGCAAGTTATGATCGAGAAGCTGCTTGCGATCAGTACCGAAGAGATCGGGCGCGTATTGGGTGTCAAGAGTGATCTGGCAAAGCTGAAAAAATCAATGGCTTTGGCTCAGGCATTCATACTTGATGCTTCGAGGAGGAAAGTGGAAGATGAGCCCGTGAAGCTTTGGTTGAAGGAGCTTGAAGATGTCGCATATGAAGTCGATAACTTGCTGGATGAATTCCAATATGAAATCCTTCGCCGCAAGGTATTGATCCGAGACCAAATTAAGAGGAAGGTATCTAACTTCTTTTCTTCCTCCAATCCTTTGATGTTCCGTTTTAAAATGGCTCAGGAGATTAAGAATCTGAATATGAAATTGAAAACGCTCAATGAAGAGGCCAATAGTTATGGTCTTCAAAAAAGAGTTGCAGAGTCTTCTCTTGCTCTACCTTCTATCATGGAAACTAATTCATTAAGTGTTGATCCATTTGTTCTTGGTAGAAAGGATGATACATCAAAAATTGTTCCTATGTTGGTTAACCCGACTGAAGAAGTTCTTTCGGTAATTCCCATTGTTGGGATGGGCGGACTGGGAAAGACAACTTTGGCTAGAGTAATTTTCAATGACCCGAATATAATCAAATATTTCGATAAAACTATTTGGGTTTGTGTATCTGAAAATTTTGATAGCCTAAAGCTTTTCAAAAGAATCCTTGAATCGTTGACCAACGATGCCGTTCATGAAGAGAGTATGGAAGCCATCGTTAAAAAACTTCAAGAGAAATTGAATGGTGAAAAGTATTTGCTCGTTCTTGATGATTTGTGGAATGATAAAAGAGAAGATTGGGAGAGCTTCAAAAATACTCTTCTCGGCATCAACTCAAACAAGGGAAATTTCATTATTGCTACTACTCGGCTTGCGAATGTGGCATCAATAGTGACATCAGAACCTATTTATTATCTTGGTAAATTATCTGATGATGACTGCTGGTCTTTAATTAAGAGACAAGCTTGTTTAGTTCGAGATGTACCTACAGAATTGGAGGCCATCGGAAGGCAAGTCGCTTGCAAATGTGGAGGTATACCATTAGCAGCAAACATGGTAGGTGGAACTTTACGAGGGAAAGGAAAAGATGATTGGAGATTTATCCTAGAAAGTGGATTTTCAAATCCTAATGGAGAAGACAATGGTGTACTGCCAATATTGAAGGTTAGCTACGATCGTTTACCATCTTCATTACTTAAAAAGTGCTTTGCATATTGTTCTATTTTTCAAAAGGATGCAAAAATTGAGAAGGAACGATTGATTCAACTCTGGATGGCGGAAGGATTTTTTCAAGAAAATAATGGCAATGACATGGAGAATTTAGGAAGCAAAGTTTACAATATTTTGCTGCAAAGTTCTTTCTTACAAGAGGCCGTGAAGGATAAGTATGGAAATATTAAACATTCTAAGATGCACGATCTCGTGCATGATCTAGCTCTTTTTGTTTCAAAAGGAGAATGTTTTAATGATGAAAATCACATGACAACTAATCGTCCTACCCATGTTAGATACCTGGCGACAAAATCACTTGGAGATGCACACAAGATCTCTAAGGAGGATGCAATTTATTTACGGACTTTGTTTTTGGGTAGCAAAATAGCCGATAGTGTGTTTAGAAATCTCACACGTTTACGGGTGCTAGATCTACAAAATAAAGATATCGATGAATTGACTAGCTCCATTGGGGATTTGATACATTTGCGGTTCCTCGATGTGTATTCTACAAAAATTAAAGCTTTACCAGAATCTTTGTGCATGCTTTTAAATTTACAGACTTTGAGGTGCGATCTTGATGATTTTCCCAACCAATTGCAACACTTAGTTAGTTTGAGACATATCTTGATGTGGAGCTACAATACTGAATATGTTCAGATGCCACTTGGAATTGGAAAGTTAACATGTCTTCGAACATTGGAATTCTTTAATGTAGGACTGGAGAAAGGCCGTCGAATTGAGGAGCTGGGAAATTTGAAGAACTTGAAGGGAAAACTTGAGATACGTAATCTAGAACGAGTTAATGACATGGAAGAAGCTGGAAGAGCAGACTTAATTGGAAAGCCAAATTTACAAGAATTGACGTTTGTCTGGAGCACATCAAGGGAAGGAAACAACAAGGACGAGGAAGTTCTGAAAGGCCTTCAACCTCATCCAAATATGAAAAGTTTAACTATTCTAAAATATAGTGGAGACAACTTTCCATCGTGGACCATGAATATGATTGTTCAAGAGGTTAATAGCCTCGAGAACTTGATCGATGTTAGATTGGTAGACTGTGAAAGATGCCTAGAAGTTCCAACGCTCGGTCATCTACCACTACTTAAGACTTTAGTGTTGGATGGGCTGAAAAATGTAGAATCAATAGGTCCCTCATTTTACTATCCCCCTGACTGGATTGAGTCAAGAAGCACTGGGAGTAGTCTCTATTCCCCACCAACACCATTTCGGGCACTTGAAGATTTCACGCTAATGAACATGACAAATTTGGTTAAGTGGGTTGTTGTTAAGGACTCGTCGACAACGCTTAAAGCTGATGGTTTTCCTATTCTTAAATATTTTAAGATCAAAAGATGCGAAAAATTGGTGACTATTCCAAATCATGATTTTCCATTTCTTGAAACATTGAGCATTGTATCTGTATATAGCAGTCCACGATTATTGGACATGGCATGTTGTTTAAGCTCCTTGAGGAATCTGAGACTAAAGGGCATTGATGATCTCACTTGTGTTTTTAGAATGCTACTTGACAACAATCAGCACCTTGAAGATTTAGTTGTAGAAGATTGTAGAAACCTAACCGACATTCAATTTTCTGAGGAAAATGAACAGAGTATGGACTGTAAAAGTCTCAAGTCAATCATATATACAAGCGGACGATTGCAAAGCCTAGATTCTCTTCGGTATTTGAGTATTGGTGGTTGCCCAAATTTGGCCTCTTTTACAGTAGACTGGCAGGGAATGCATAGCCTGTCCCATGTCTATATTCATAAATGTCCCAATTGGAGGAGTTTTCCCCATGATCTCGGAGGTCTTCGCACCTTACAGTCTCTTTCTGTTAGCTTCTATCCAGATGATTTTGATATGTTAAAACAGACTCTCCATTGCATCCGAGGACTGACCTCACTTCGACATTTATCCTTACACGGATGTGAGGAGTGGGATTCAATGCCGGATCAACTTCAACATTTCACTAATATCACTAGTTTATGTCTGGAAAACTTTGGAGTAGAAGTTTTGCCTGAATGGTTTGGAAACATTTCATCTCTGGAGATATTAGATCTATGGTTGTGTAGAAAGCTAAGGCAACTGCCCTCTAAGGAAGCCATGCAACGCCTCACCAAATTTAAAGAATTAAGAATTTATGATTGTCCATTGCTCAAAGACGGAAAAGAGTACTTCACGATCGACAATGGCTGGGTGTGATTGGCATGGGCCAAGATTTTCTCAATCAATATGTAACAACTACTAATGACAAGGAAAGTTTAATCTGTAAGTTTCATTATTTTATTTATTATTGATGTTTCACGGTGAATTGAATTCGTTTTAATGATTTTTTGTTTAGTTCACAAATTAAATCTTAAGTTTTCTATATATAGGCAGTTTCATAATTTGGTGTTCTAAAAGTATGCTGAAATTAAAACCTTAGTCAATGAATTTTGGAAATAAGGTGGGATTGTTATATCTATTTATAAAATTGAATACTTTCCGGCCTTTCGATTCTACTATCTTCCTAATTAATACAAGGAATAACAAATATTGATATGCAGGGAACGTCCCTGTAGATGTGCAGGGAACGTCTGGTAAAACACTTTTTAAGAAGGAATGCATGCCTGGCCCTGCTTCCAATCAACTTGGTAAAACACTTTTTAAGGACTAATGGGAACTCAAATAAGTAAGTCTTATCCCACATTTAATGTCCAATTTCAATTAAATTGCAAAACCACCCCCGACCTTAAACAAAACTTCAAATTAGGCTCATTTATAATTTCGCATAAGTAAGTTGAAAACCCTTTCTCCTAATTATCAAGCCCTAAAATACGCCCAATTCTCACAATTTTTTATTTTATTTTATTTTATTTGAGCGAATAGCTTCATCGGTATCATCAAGTCGTCCGTGAGCGATTCTAAGCAACACCATGTCAAAACGGTACGCCAAAAATTATTCATTGAATTGGGGCCAATTGATTGAAATTTATGTAGAACTTCGTTTCTTAATTTCGAATAGTTAGTTTATTTCTGCTGGTCAGTTCTCTAGCTTACTTGTTCATGTTTAATTTGATTATGGTAGAGTTAGGGAAACTAATCTAATTTCTGGAAAATCAAGAAACAAGTTTTGCAGTTTGAGGTTTTTGTTTCAAGATTCTGTGATTAAAACTTATACCTTTCTGAATTTAATTTATTGATTAACTGATAACTTTTTTCGTTCCCCATTATGGACAGAAGAATCTTGTTGGTTCTTTTTTCATTTCAGACAAAAGAAGAGGATATAATCTTTTGTTGAAGTTCAGAATTTGGTGTTCTAAAACTATTTCTCTGTTTACATGACTACAGAGTAAGGTGTTTATATAAATATATGGAGCTCGTTTGGCGGCAAGGAATTACCTGGTGTTTTTCTTTGTTTTGTGATTGATATGTAATTTGGCTGAAACATATGTTCAGGTGTGAATATTATATTCTTGAAATTTGTTTCTTAGTTTGTCATTCATGTACGAATGAAGTACCTACTGCAGCTAGCTTCAGCTTTTATCATCAAAGATTAGTCATTTTTAAAATTTATATTTGAATGTTATATTAAAATTTAATGGAAGGTAGCTGTTAGCAACCTAAAAAATGAGGGGCATATTGTTGTTTAAGTAATTTGATATAGCCTTATTATAGAAAGACTGGTCTTGTACCTCATAATGTGAGATCTAATGTCTAGTTTTACTAGCTTTTCTGGTTTGATCTGGATTAAAATTGATTTGCCCAATGTCTTGAAGAAAAATGCTTCAACTTCTTACTTTTTTTTAATTCATTGCTATCTGCTGAGCAGAGACAGTTTTGCCTCCTCGTGGTGTCTTCTCACTTCATTTCATAGAGTATTGAATTTCTTTTGCCATATAGTTATGTTTTAACCACTGTCATCTTGTTCAGATGTTTTAGCCACTGTCATTTTATTCAGATGTTTCTTTTCTTTTCCCATATATGCACGTTTTACCTAAGGTTGTTGACAAGTAGATATGCCCAGTTCAAGAAAAATGATGTTATGTGTAATATTGATGGACTGTTGATGTTTTCTTTATGTGAGTTACGAGGTTTAAATTCAGCACTAGTCCCATGCTTCTTTCAAGATTTCATTTTGCAACTGTTTTGAAGAATTAATTGGAAGAGATTTAAATACACATATAGTTAACTGAAGGCATGAGATTTTTCCATAGTGTCTCAGTGCTTTTGTACCTCTTGTGCAGACATGATCGAAGAATTAATTGGAAGAGGACAACAAGTTGATGCTGTACATTTTACTTACGAAGCTGGCCTGGCCGACAAATTCCCTCCTGTTCCTCTACTAAGAGCTTTCCTCAAAGATGCAAAGAAGGCTAATTCAGGCCGAGCTGCAGTGAGCTTTCAATTCTCATATTTTGCTGATACATATACATTTCTCGTTTTATAACCATTTGCAATACTGTGCAGCTTTTCGTGCTGTCTTGAGGTGCTTCGAAGAGTACAAAAGAACAATTAGAGAAAGTCTAGATTGAGAAGAAGAAGCCAGTAGCAAACCCAACAGCCAAAAGAACACGCGCTAGCAATGGTGGCCCCATGCCTCCAGCCAAGGCAGGTCGTTCCACAAACGCCTACGTCTCATCTTTCCCATCTCCTCCAACATACATAAGGTCTCCTTCACACACACAGTACCCATCTCCAGTCCCAGCATATCCTGCAGGATACGGGATTGGTAACAGGAGTCCTCAGTATGCATACTCACCGGAAGCATACCCCGTTTCTCCAGTAAACTATTCGCCGTATGGAGGGTATAACAATGGAATGGGACATGCTTACCAACAAGCTTACTACTGATGATAAAACATGACTTTTGGGGTGTTGGAGAAGGTGACTGGCTATTACTATTACTACTACTACTACTGATATTATGACATGAAACTCAAATGTCATTTTAATGGTTCTGTAAACACTAACCTTTAATGGTAGATTATGTGTGTGTTAATCCTTAATTACTACTGACCTTGACAAAGGCAGACTGTATTTCTGATTGTTGGAACTTGTTGTAGTACTAGGTTGTTGTGAAAAGTAATTTCGTAAAATTGCTCGTGGACTTGGGTAAGATGAATACTAGGAAAGCTTACTTAGAAGTCTCGTTCTTGGTCGAAAAGGTTTATAAATTGCACTAAAGCAATCTTACGAGAAAAAATGTTGTGACCAATTTTGTGAAGTAAAACTAAGAACATGAGTTTCGGTTAAAAATATGTGCTCTTTTTGTCTTCCTTAATTTCATGGTTTTGAACTATTTGCTTCAATTTTCTCGTCTTGATAAATTTACGAAGGTTTTAGGAGATGATGGTCAATGGCTCAAATTGTTATTTGATAATGTTCAGTGGACTAGGGCATACTTTAATTTTTGGTTTGTGTAGTGTTTAAAATATTTCAGAGATTATTTGATGAGTTCTAACCTAGATTGCATGGATACGCCGATACGGTAAAATATGATACGAGTACGGCGATATGGATTTTCAAAATTTATAGGATTCGACAAGGCAAAAATACGTGTCTGCATATTTAAAAATATATTAAAAATTTATGTAAAAAAATAAATAATGCTATCTACCTCTTATATAAGTGTTCTAGTAAAACCATAGTATTAATATCATATGCAAAGTCTTTGGTCCTATACAGATTTTCAACCGTTTTATGTAGATTAACTTTAATAATATACATAATCTAGGAATTATTTGTAGAATTACATGTTCTCAAGTATTCTAAGTATTTTCGATATGCCTTCCTTCGTATACGATATGTATTTTTTGTATTTTTTTTATTATTGAAATCGACACGGTAGAATATTTCACAAGTATCATACAAGTATCCGAGTATCCGATACGCATACGATACTGCATGGTGTATAATTTCGGAGTATCCGTGCAACCTAGGTTCTAATTAGCTCCTGATAGAACATCTCCAATCCAAGATATATAAATGAGTGCGATATTAAGAGCTTTGTTTGTTTGGCGTATGTCAAAAAAAATTCGTGTCTAGGAAATGCAGACAAATATGTTTTCTATTTTTTGAAATAAATTTTTCATCTCTTAATTTTCTCAAACTATTCTCTCAATAACCAAACAAATAACAATTTTCTTATTTCTAAATAAAATATATACAAATTTTACTCCGATTTGACATAAAGAAACATATCTATTATATAATTTATTTCACAAAATAAATATGATTTGACATAAAATTTTATACATCTTACATCTATAATCTAACTATATCAAATATGACATTTATTTTATTTCTCAAACTATTCTCAAGATACAAACGAATAATATTATGGAAATCGAGATTATTTCATAAATATCCATTATTTTTTCAAATTACTTTCTCAGACATCAAACAAACAGTCCCTAAAACACTCATTTGATCAATGATGCAATTTACACGGGAAAGTCTTTAATCCCACCCAAGATACATTATCGGCATCTTAAATTAATTTAAATGTAAAAATGTATTTTTCTAACCCGATTCAAACAGTTAAGATTTTTATCCTTATCTTGTCAAATAAGAAACTATGAGGAATAGTTTGTTCTTTTTCTTTTTCTAGGTAATAATAGTACTATTACAAGTGAGTGTGGGTGGAAATGTGGATGATTCTTGAATTATTGAAAGTGGGGTTTTGCTTTAAGCATCCTTTTCCTC
Organism: Penstemon eatonii; assembly: GCA_038501285.1. Lineage (NCBI taxonomy): Eukaryota > Viridiplantae > Streptophyta > Magnoliopsida > Lamiales > Plantaginaceae > Penstemon > Penstemon eatonii. Next base: position 71,535,449 of record CM076715.1, read on the forward strand.
TGGTCTCATTTTTCTTCATTTGAATTTGGTTGTTGGATGTGTACGGCATCATAAACTATAAATTCTTGCAAATTTGATTTATTGAATTTGCTGTCACGGAATTTTCGAACAATGCTGAATGTTTCGTTTTCAATGAAATAAACAATTTTTATACACTATATATCAATGTATTATTCGTTCTAATATTTCTATTTTCCAATTTTGATGCATATTATCAGATTATTAGAACAAATTTTTTTGTTTGAAACACTTAATACTCCGTATTCATTAATTAAGTCAAATTAATACTATACGTGTTTCATAATCATATAAAAAACTAAAAATCTCAGGACAAAACGATACTTTTTTTTTCTCATTTGCGGATAATTATTTAATACTGGATTTAATAATTGAAGTTGGTGAAAGAAGCATCCATTTTCAATTTATACTTTATTAATGGCCTAAGTTTGTCTTGACATATTTGTGTAACATCGAGCTAATCAGTATATTTTATTATTAGAAAGTGAATATTTTAGAAAATTCCAAGTGTCGGTTTACAAATAATTTAGATTGCATATGCGGTTTTAATGACATGAGAACTGGATTTTCATATCGCTGATATGATTTTGGGGGAAAAAAAAATCTAGTATATGTGTTGAAAATAATTGCCTTCACTTTTTATTTTATTTTCAGGAGAGATCAATCTGTATTTTTTAAATCTTATATTTTTTGACAATATTGTCAAAACATTGGTGAATCCAATGGTATGAATTTGCCCCTGGATTAACGTTATTCGAGCATAAATTCATTTTCGAGAAGATCAAATCAACGTTCTTCAAGATCAAGTGCAAGAAACATTTAAATGTCCTTAAGATTAGAATCAGGGGAATTATAGAGATTGTAACCACTTCATTAAATCAATAAATTTGGATTCCTCTTTGGAAAGATTCTCTCAAGAAGCTACTGGAGAAACGACGAATGGGTCAAATGCTACCCAAAACATGTTGAAACAAAAAGAGCCCTCTATCCCAAATTAGCAACAAAATTTCAAGTCTAAAATAAATTAAACGAGAAATAATTGTACAAATTAAAATTTATTGATTTAAATAAAGTGGTTACAATCTCTATGATTCCCCTGATTCTAATCTTTAAGGAAAAATAAATGTTTCTTGCACTTGATCTTGAAGAACGAGGATTTTATCTTCTCGAAAATGAATTTATGCTCGAATAACGTTAATCCAGGGGCAAATTTGCTTAATCCTGGATCAAACGTGAAATGATTTGAATTTCTTCGACGAACGTCTTGAACTTCGTCTTGGATTTCTTGAATTTGGGAGAATTTGATCTTCTTTGGATCGTCGTAGATCTCCAATAACGTTTAAATGAGGGCTTCTTAGCTTGTTCTCGAATCAAACGCCGGATTTTCCTTGATCTTTGAAGAATATCTTGAGTTAATGAAAAAGGTTTTGAAGAACGCCTCGTAGAGAGAATTTGCTCCTTCAACTTGTGCTCCTTCAGAAATGTGTGTTTTTCTTCTAAGAGAGGACCCCTATTTATAGTGGTAGAATGAAGAGTCCATGTTGAATTAGTTAATTGAATGACGCAATTTGATTGGTTTTCAGTAGTAGAAGACCAAAATACTTCTCTTTGTAAAAGAGGTATGAACTCTTTTAAATGTTTATCACTTGTAGGAGATATGCCTTCTTTTGATTGGTCCTGACACATCATCTTGTACACTTGACATGATTTAATTGGCTCTTTTTATGAAGAGTCAAACACATTTTTGATTGGTTTAAACACTTCAATTTGACACTTGGCACTATTTTATTGGCCAATAAAATATAGGTGGAATTTAATCAAATTAACTATTTATTTTGGAATTTAATTTAATAAAAATTCCAAAAATAGTCAATTTAAATTAATTTCCAATTTAATATTTCGGGACAAATTTTGTGTGTCTACAAATTGCCCCCTCGTGACTTGATTGCGTGTTGTACTATTAAAGTATGTTCAAAAGCGAATAAGTCGCGACATTTTTTTTTTTTACCAATTATTCAAATGTTCCGAAATATAAATTGATGGACATATTTTGCATATATGTCTATCATCGCATTATCTCAGCAGGCTTTAACTTGATTGCACTAATTAAGCCCATCAAAAGCCCATTCATGAAAATATGCAAATATAGCTTTGGTGTTTGTAGACCACCCACATGCAAATAAATCCCTAAGTCTTCTTCTCCAATTTGGCGTAGACTTGCAGAGCTCGATTTTTTTCTTTTTTTTTTTTTTCTTTTAATATAGCGCAAATCAGATTTCTCCTCCCATCTCGGACTCTAATTCATGGTATCCATTGGGTTTTAATCGAACTAATTCTTCCAAATCCTACTTGAACTCTAACAAAGACTTCTCAATTCTTCTTGGACTACAACTCCTTCTTGTGTGCTTATAAAAGGCACTCGATTTCTTGAGTTTCAGATCACACCATCATCTGATCAATTATTAGCAACTGAAATCTTCCCCTTCATTTGTTTTCTTCCTTCAAGGTTGCCGAAGAAAAACTCTTATTATTTTTTTTTTTTTGCCTGGTTTGTTTGAGTTTATATCTTCACAAATTTGTTGTCTGCTTATATAGATCTATCACGCTTGATCAAGCTTGCCCAAAAAAAACAAATCCTCCTCTTCGAAAGTTTGTCGTCCGCTGCGTAACTCCCTTCTTTTTTTTTTTTTTTTTTTTTTTTTGCTTTTTAGATCCACTGTCTATATATATATATATATATTTACATAGATAGATATTTATGTATATATATCACGTATATATATATATATATTTACATAGATAGATATGCATGTATATATATCACGTATATATATATATTTAGATCTATCAATTAAATCTATATATATATATATATATATATCACGTAACTTGCCGTGTTTTGCCCCCTTTTTTTTTTTTTTTTTTCCGAGATATAAACTTTCTCCCTCTTTTTGTATGTTTTAGCAGGACTCAATATGGTTTTGTTTAAGGGTACTCGATCTCCCACTGGTACAGAAATCTTGACGATTCTCGACGATAAGGATCAATCCAAAGAAAACGGTACTGTTTTGACTGTTGGTACGCCCCTTATTGGTAGATATGCGAAAAGATGGCCAACATTGAGAAACTCACTCCACATGGCGCAATGGACGCAGGAATATGCGGAAGCTCCCAAGAAGACACAAAAATATTTAACCTTGCTTTCTGCTCATCATAAATCAACGAGTGACATTATTCCTTTCCCAACTTTGGGTCGTCAACTCATTGATGATAAGATGAAATGGGCAATGGTCTCTTTGAAGTGCCTGGAGAATTTCATTATTTCAAGGGATATTGGGAGTGGACCGAAGACGTTTTGAGCCGATGCAAGAGTACATTACATACATCCAAGATTTTCCATTCGGTGCAAGCTTCCTTGTACACTTATGATCACAACACAAACATTTTTAAGGCCTTTTGTGAAGCATGGAGTCCTCAAACAAATACTCTACTATCTTCTTGGGGTGAATTGTCAATATCGTTGTGGGATCTTAATTCGATCGCTGGTCTCCCTATCTTAGGTCTACTTTATGATGAAGTAATCCCTAGTGAAACGGAGTTGGATGGTGTAGATGAAACTGGAGAACCATTTGTGCCCCGATCTTGTAAGTACTTGTTTCACGCTTTTCATTTATTCAGGCAAGTGACAAAGGTAAAAAACATTCCCAAGTTTCTATTGAGAGATGGATTCAATTTTGGTCCAAGAAAGGAAAGAAGTATGGGCCCCCTCCCCAACGTAAAGAAAAAAAGAGTGTTCGCCCTAAATTGACCCATAATCCTCTTGATGATGTTAAAGATCATAAGGCCTGGTCTCATGTGGAAGAAGGCGTGTTCTCAAAGCTCAGGGTTAGAGGTAACATGAAAGATGAGACATATTTGGCAGCGCATTTGGCATGTTGGCTTTGTATTTTCGTTCTTCCTGTCGAAAATATAAACTCAATACGTTCGAGTACTTTTAAGGTGGCCAGTCTTATGGCGAGCGGTCGTCGAGTGAGCCTTGCTGTTCCAGTGTTGGCGGCTATTTACAAAGGCCTTAATTCCATATCGAAGAATTCGGAATCCTCAAAACTTTGTGCAAATTTTCCATTTCCAGTCCATTTTGTTCATGGATGGCTCGCGCAATATTTCAAGACTCATTTTGACGTTTACCAAACATTACGTGGTCCTAGCATGGTATCTTATTCCGGCGAGGGGGTGCGAAATATTATGACCAAGTAGAAGCTCGCAAGAGAATTCATAAAGGAGACTATACCCTTTGGACATGCAACATTGATCCCAAGATTGTGGATTGCTTGTATGTTGACAACATTAATGTTTCTGAATCCAGTCAAAATTACTTTATTAGCATTCGATCGAGCTACCTCACTTTGAGACATGGTGAAAAATTTATTGTCGAGCCTTACAGTCCTCATCGATTCAGTCGTCAATTTGGATATTTCCAAGACATTCCAGGTGTTCTTAAGCATGACATTCGTGAGGCTTTTTTAGATGAAGGGTTGCGTTATTGGCGAATTAGCACTTTGTCTAAGTCTAAAACCACAGCTTGGTTTCCTGGCGTACCTTCTGGTGTGAAAAGATTATATTCGAAAGATTACGGAAAATGGTGGGCCAAAGCTCACGGACGATATCTTGAGGACAACATTAAACACTTAGTCATTGTGGAGTCGAGCGAAGTCTCTCCTAAAGACAAAGAAGATTCTAAGGGACGTATCCAAGGTAATTCGACCTCCATATATAAGTTATAACTTTTATGATAAAGTTAAAACTTTTATGCATATATTTCTAATTTGTTGGAATATTTATTGCAGAGAATCTAGTGTATCGCCATAGCTCCCCAGTTAATGAAGACCTTCAAAAAGACTTTGATATTTCGACCCAAAGCAAGAGAAAGTCTGCCCCCATCGATTTGGAAGAAAGTCATAGCAGCACTATGGATCGTCATTGCAAAAGATTCCACAATTTTCGGATCAAAACTTTGTGGATATCGTCAGCAAGTCATCAGATGATAGACCTTCATTGGCAAACTTTGCAGAAGAGGTATTTATTTACTTGTTCATCCATTTCATATACCCTTTTTCTAATTTTGTACTTATGATTTTACTCTCAGTTGGAAGAGGGGATTTATCCGGTTAGTAAAGATGACGCTCAATCTCAAGCTATCACTGAACCAGTTGTTGATTCTCCTTCGCGAGAGATAGTTCCAAGAAGTAAAGTGTCTCCTCAAGCAGCTTGTTCGGTTTTTGTGGGTAAAGAGTTCGTACGTGAGCATCAAGTGAGTTTTTTGAGTATGATGTGGAGTAAGCTTAGTCAAAAAATAGCAAGGACCCCTCTTGATTCAATTTCCTCCATAAAAGATGAAGTTCAGTTTGTGTTGGAGTCGATGAAAGATTTTAAAGACGTTGACATCTCCCATGTGGAAACTTCGTTGACTTCACTTTTTGAGAAGGCAGCTATATATGATGGTTCTAGGTCAAAAGTTGTTGAAGGGTCGTCTAAAGAGTTACTTGCAAAGCAAATTATCGAAGCGCAAGATCGTCTTCGTGAGGCCCAACTCAAAGAAGGCAAGGAAGCTAGCCATGTTAAATCTACTGAGGATGATCTCGTGAAATTAAATCAAAAGAAGAAAAAATTATCTTCATCATTGAAACGTCAACAAAAGTTGCTTCGAATTGCTCAGGCTGACGTGTCGAATATTGAAAAAGAAATCGCTGCCTTGAAGGACACTCCACCATTGGATGATAAACTAGAGGGACTCTTGGAGGCTTCACGCGTAGAGTTGGCAAATTCTCAAGAGGAATTGAAGCATTGGAAACCTTTTGTTTGAGATGTTTCTCCTTTCTTAGTTTAGGATTTTAGTTGGAGATATTTCACTTTCTTTGCTTTAGGAGTTATTTTTTTTTTTTTTAATGTAAATAACTCCACTAGTTTTGATATCAATAACATAATTGCTTTTGCTTCCACATATCTATTTCGTAATCCTTAGATTAGAATTTTTTTTTTTTTTTTTTGTATGACTGAACTTAGAAAATGACTAAGCTACCTACGTATCCATAAAGGAATCAAGTCAAAACGTAGTTCAAAAAACTGGAGAGATTTTTTTTTTTTTGGTATGACTGAACTTAGAAGATGACTAAGCTGCCTACGTATCCATAAAGGAATCAAGTCAAAACGTAGTTCAAAGAGAAGAATTTTCGTTTTTTTTTTTTAACTCGTGTCAAGGAGTTTTCATCTTGAAGGTTTGTAGATAGTTTTGACTCGTATCAAGGAGTTTTCATCTTGAAGGTTTGTAGATAGTTTTGACTCGTATCAAGGAGTTGTTTTGAAAGTTTATACTCTTATCAAGGAGTGTGGCACGATTATTTTGACATCAATGGAGATATCCAGACATCTGACTATATCTACGGAATCCATCGATCAGAAGTTCTGGGTCAGGTAATAGAAAATCATTGGGAGCATCTAAATTCTCAAAGTCGACACAAAGTCGAATTTGGCGAGATCCTTTACGTATACGCACAATTCTAGAGACCCATTTAGAATCCTCTACTTCTTGAATGAAGCCAGCTTTCATAAACATGTTCATTTCGGCTTTGATGAATGGAATCAGCCCATATCTAAATTTTAGTTGAGCTTGCTCGCCTTGATGAATTTCCTTCTTCAAAGAGAGATTTTGAATCTTCAATTTGGGGATTAAGTCACCCATTTCTAATTTGTCTTGATCAATTTCATCAACGGTTACTTTAACTTCTTCCACGAGTTCGGGGGGAGCATCTTTGGCATTTTCTTCCTCATCCTCTTCTTCATTTGTGGTAATGTGATATGAAGAAGCTATACTCTCCTTATCATCTTCGTCGTTGTGTCGAGTTTTTGTGAAGATTCTAGTCTGTCTTTTACCCTTCACAATTTTACCAGATGATAACACCAAGTCATTGTAGCGCTTCATTCGAGATGGAACCAAGCTTCCTAATCTCTTGAAGACGGACTCCTTTCTAGTTTTCTTTGGATGTTTTGACGTACTGGAAACACCCAATCTCTTATAGTCGAACTTGCGCATCAACGGCCTTTTGCAAGGGCCAAGTCTATCAAAGACTGATATTCTTGGTACTTTCTTTCCATGTTGGTCAAATACATCATTTGTGGAAGAAAATTCCATCTCGGATATTTGATTGATACTCACTCTTTTTATCGCAATACGGATGGGGCTCGGTGGCGTAAACCCAAGGCCACCTCGAGAATTTGGGATAGAGGGCTCTTTTTGTTTCAACATGTTTTGGGTAGCATTTGACCCATTCGTCGTTTCTCCAGTAGCTTCTTGAGAGAATCTTTTCAAAGAGGAATTTTCTTGGGGGTCATATCCAGCTTTAACTAAAAGCTTGAAAGCATTAGGACCAAATCATTGCTCGACTCTAGGCTTTGATAGTGTTCCATGTTCCACTTTAGCTCCTTGAGTTGGTCGAACAAATCCTTCCAATGGGGGATAACAAGGAGTTCTTGTATTGAGGCTCGTTAAAGGGAATGTGAGTTCTTTGAGTGACTCAGGCTTTACAAAATGTGACTCATTTTGTTTTCCTTCTAAGTTATCCTTATGACGAAGGTTTTCTTCTTCAACCTTTTCATCTAGTTGCTCAAAATCCTTAGGCGATGAATTTCTTTCAGCTTCCTCCTTATTCACGTTATGGATATAGTACTTGGCGTCAGCGAAGTGTGATTCAGCCTCAGTAAATGGTTTCTTATCACCAAACACTTTTTTCACTATTCCATTTTGTAAATATCCAAAGCATTGATGGAGAGTTGATGGAACCACGTTATTTTCATGTATCCACGGTCGGCCAAGAAGTATATTGTAAGTTGTTTTGGCATCAATAACATGGAATAGCGTAGTTGATAGCATACCATCAATTAGTAACTCCAATCGTACAGCACCAATAGCTCTTTGCCCTCCTTGGTTGAAGCCTTGAATCATCAAGCGACTGTTCGAAAGTTCGTCCATAGGGATTCCAATCTCCTTCATCGTGCGAAGAGGTAAAATATTCACGGCTGAACCTCCATCAATCAAAATCCTATTAACTTTCTGTTCTCGAAGGTATCCAGTCACAAATAACGGTCGATTATGGATATTGGAGCCACATAATAAGTCTTCATCAGTGAAACAAATAGTAGTCATGCAGTAGTCATCGGCTACATAAGTTTTCTCTTTTGATGAACTTTCCTTGTTGAAAGAAAATCCTTCTTCATGGGCTTTGTTGCACGCAATGACATTACAAGTCATTTTCTGAGATTGGCTAGGTGGTATCCCCATATCTATTATGGCGTCAAAACTCCCAAATGAAATAGTGACAAGGTTCGCAGTCGCACTATCTTCTTCAAGTGAGATTTTTCCTTCACGAGCCAATTGCATGATTTTATCCTTGAACACAAAGCAATCACAAAGAGAGTGTCCAACAAGACGATGATATTTGCAATACTTTGGATCATCAGAACGACCAGCTTCTTCAGGTCTCTTCATTTCAGGTAATTCAATAAGATTTGCGTCGAGCAAATCATCAAAAATACCAGGTACATCAGAATCGAGAAAAGGGTATTGCCTTGCTTGCATCTCCTTTAATGTCAACTTTCTTTGTCCTCTTCCTTGTGGGGCATTCTTCTTTTCAACGTTTCCTTCCATTTTCTTTTCAGCTGCTTTAGTTAGTACCTTAAGAGGTGCAATATTTACTGCCATAGATTCTTGAGTTGGGGCTTTTGAAAAAGGTTTGCCCCCTTTCTTGGCTTCAAATTTATCCTTGAATTTCCGAGGATCTTGAATAGGTGGTCCATCAGCTCCACTTGCATTCATACTTAACTCCATATCGTGAGCTCGAGTGGCTAGCTCCTCAAACGATCTTGGTTGTATTCCTTGAAGAATGTAACAAAGACCCCAATGCATTCCTTGAATGCACATCTCAATTGCTGAAGATTCGGAAAGTCGATCTTTGCAATTTAGACTCAAATTCCTCCAACGGTTGATATAGTCAATAACAGCTTCTTCATTCCATTGGCGGGTGTTTGTAAGTTCGATCATACTGACTGTCCTTCGAGTGCTATAAAAGCGGTTAAGGAATTCTTGCTCAAGTTGATCCCAACTATCAATGGAACACGCCTCCAAGTCAGTGTACCAGTCAAATGCATTTCCTTTGAGTGATCGAACGAATTGCTTCACAAGATAATCTCCATAGGTTCCAGCGTTGTTGCATGTTTCGATGAAATGGGCCACATGTTGTTTCGGGTTGCCCTTGCCATCAAATTGTTGGAATTTTGGAGGTTGGTAGCCAATTGGCATCTTCATTCGATCAATCCTTTGAGTATAAGGTTTGGTATAAGCGAGAGATGATTTGAGGCCTCCCTCTAACTTGCAGTTGATGGTTCCCATAATAAATTCCTTTAGTTGATCTATAGGGATCATGCCATCGGATGAAATTTGAAGTTCTTTAGATTTACCCTTTGAATTTGATTTTTTTATAGGCATCTCGTCTTCTTCAGACTCCTCGAATTGTTCCTCCTTTATGTAGCTAGACTCAACATTTCTTTCTTTCCTTAGGAATTTTTCAATCTTCGAGTCTTGCTCTTGAGCTCGTTTGGTGAGCAATTCCATGGCCTTCGTCAATGCCGCCAGTTGTTCCTCCATACTAGTCGGTGTCACTTTCAGACGAGGAGATTTTTCTGCGGATTCCCCGCTAGATGATTCTGCATCCTTGTGGTGATCATCAGAAAGGGCAGATGTTCCTTGATTCTTTTGGGTATCATCTTGATTTTCTGCCATCTTTGTGTTTGGGTCTGCCAGTAATCCAGCTATTGTTCGAACCCTCTTCGGAGGCATAGAGTTGATTTAGCTTTGAAAGAAAAGAGATGAGGGGTAGAGAAAGTTCCATTGGGCGTGCCAGAAATTTGTAGCAACAAAATTTCAAGTCTAAAATAAATTAAACGAGAAATAATTGTACAAATTAAAATTTATTGATTTAAATAAAGTGGTTACAATCTCTATGATTCCCCTGATTCTAATCTTTAAGGAAAAATAAATGTTTCTTGCACTTGATCTTGAAGAACGAGGATTTTATCTTCTCGAAAATGAATTTATGCTCGAATAACGTTAATCCAGGGGCAAATTTGCTTAATCCTGGATCAAACGTGAAATGATTTGAATTTCTTCGACGAACGTCTTGAACTTCGTCTTGGATTTCTTGAATTTGGGAGAATTTGATCTTCTTTGGATCGTCGTAGATCTCCAATAACGTTTAAATGAGGGCTTCTTAGCTTGTTCTCGAATCAAACGCCGGATTTTCCTTGATCTTTGAAGAATATCTTGAGTTAATGAAAAAGGTTTTGAAGAACGCCTCGTAGAGAGAATTTGCTCCTTCAACTTGTGCTCCTTCAGAAATGTGTGTTTTTCTTCTAAGAGAGGACCCCTATTTATAGTGGTAGAATGAAGAGTCCATGTTGAATTAGTTAATTGAATGACGCAATTTGATTGGTTTTCAGTAGTAGAAGACCAAAATACTTCTCTTTGTAAAAGAGGTATGAACTCTTTTAAATGTTTATCACTTGTAGGAGATATGCCTTCTTTTGATTGGTCCTGACACATCATCTTGTACACTTGGCATGATTTAATTGGCTCTTTTTATGAAGAGTCAAACACATTTTTTATTGGTTTAAACACTTCAATTTGACACTTGGCACTATTTTATTGGCCAATAAAATATAGGTGGAATTTAATCAAATTAACTATTTATTTTGGAATTTAATTTAATAAAAATTCCAAAAATAGCCAATTTAAATTAATTTCCAATTTAATATTTCGGGACAAATTTTGTGTGTCTACACTCACTCCATATGTGAGGATATATTGATCAGTTAGCATCACATGTATTTGAAGATGTGATTCAGTGATTGCACTAAATAATTTATGTCTTGTTGAACATTTAAATGATGCATTCATGGTTAAATTAAAAAAGATGAAAAATAAAAACCAACGGGAATTTTTATTTTTTTGTATCACATGATAGGTCATCTTACAATTTTGGTACTATTATCACAAAAATAAAAATTTGATACCACATAATAGTTTTCATTGCAACTTTCATGCCAAACCCAAATTTTCACCAAAATTAATGACAAATTATCCCCCCACCCTTGAAATGCATAGTAATTTGAAAAAAAAATGCACTTTATCCTCGCGTTGATCCAGGATTCGATTCCAGGCTTGATCACGACCGGACCTAGGCCGATTGGGCCTGCTTTTTTTTTTGGGGGGGGGGGGGTTTAGAATTCTAACCTTGTGGGAGGAGCTACGGGCCTTTTATAAAAGTCTCATACCTTCGCCCCCTCCGTGTTATGAAAAATATGATAATTTACCTACTGTGTTATGAAAAATGTGACAATTTATCCATCTATGTTACAAAATATTTTTCTTGCCCACTCTCAATTTTGAAAATTGAGTTTCACTCTCCGGTTGAAAGAGGTAAATTGCTTCTTTAATTTTTTTACAAGAGGTAATTTGTTTTTTTCAAGTTACAAAGGATAAATTGAATATTATGCATTTTATAGGGATAAATTATTATTAACTTTGCAGAAAAATTCAACTTGGTATGAAAGTTGTCATGTGATAATAACTTTATATTTTCTATGTCCAATAATACTAAAATTGCGACCATTCCTATAGTAAAAGAAAAAAATATTCCCACTGACATAAGATTTTGTAATTTGAAGTTAACCGGACCATTTATAAAATTTGGGCCCAGGTAAATGGAGTTATGGACTATATTTGATCAGTTATAAGAAGTTTATATGTGGGCTGAGGCCCAGGATTGACATTTCATACTGCATACAAATTTCAAACTATACGACGAACTTTTGTGTCGCCACTGCATCAAACATTCGAACTAGCCAACACACACGCACAATACAAATTCAGGTACTTAAAGATCAGTCAGAATTTCAGGCGACAGCAATTTCTGCATACTTTTCTTCCGGTTGTGTCTAGTTGCTTCACAATCCCCATTTAGAAAGGAAGCAAGGAATTGAACTATCATTAGAGCACCAACTGTTTGATAAAATGCCGTAGAGGGAAACCCATCAAGGGTACTTCACAATCAAAATGGCAGTTGTACTGATTAGAAGGGCTAGCGTCTCAAATTTGGCATCGAATTCTTACTCGTGGTTACAATGTAGTAAAATATCTCTGTTTGGAGGCTCAACATTTCTTGGCCATGATAGGAGTTATTCTGTTAGTACCAATTTGTCACCTTTCTTTCCAGAAAATGATAAAGATAATATGAAAGAATGCAAAGTTCAACTCATGGATGATGAGACTTGGCGAGTCTCCTCGGGTTTGGTAGATGCTTGGAGAGGCAATGAGAAGGGTAATGCTTTGAAAACGAATGCCATTTTTAGCGATCAAGAAAATGATGGCGATGTTAATGGGGTGGTGGTTGATTCTGTTGTTTTTAATAATGAGGACCATGATTTTGATGACATTGAGGATATGAGAATTCGCGGGAATTTGTTTTATAAGCTTGACAAGGATTCAAAAGAGTTTCAAGAATATTCCTTTGATTTCCACCGGAGGAAATCTCACAAGAACGTGAAAGACCGTAAAGAAAGTAAAGAGAACAAGAAGAGAGAAATAGCTACCAAGGTTGAGAAAGCTTCAAAGAAAAATGAGCAGAGAGAAATCAAGAAAAGTAAAGAGTGTAAAACGGAGACCATGTTTGGACGTGTTAAGGATGAGTATTTGATTTCTCGGCTTCATGAAATGGGAAACCCCTTGATCGACAAGAAACAAAGGACTCTGACCTTCAACCAACAAACGGCGCCTTACCATGAACCCTTTTGCTTGGATATTTACATATCTAAGGGTTCAGTACGTGCCAGCATCATTCATCGAGCAACTAGCAATGTTGTTGTGGTGTCACATTCTATTTCAAAAGACATGAAATTTGATTTGAGTTCGACTAAAAATAGAAATGCTTGTGCTGCTGTTGGAGAAGTGTTGGCTCAGAGGGCTTTGGCCGATGATATTCATAATGTGGTGTATACTCCTAGGAAAGGGGAGAAATTGGAGGGTAAGCTTCAAATTGTGCTTAAGTCGATTATGGATGGTGGGATTAATGTGAAGGTGAAACTTAAGCAGAAGAAACTGAGAAAAGCTACAGGCCTTCCATCAAGAACCCGATATTAATACCGACCGATATGGCTATTGATTTGTAGCAGAATATGTCTGTGGTGATATGAAATTTGGGTTATGGTTGTTTCTTTAGACGTGTTTTGAACCGCGTTTCGATTATGTATATCGTGTAAGGAAGAAGGGGATAGGAAATGCATCTTGAAATCAAATTGTACCTGTACATTCTAGCTAGGCAGCAGTTTACAGAGATGTGGAATTTGAATGAAGGTAGTTTATACTATTTGCATAATCCCAATATTCATCAATATTTTGTGAAAATGGTGGGTTTGGATTGTGAATAAACCATGTTATTGAGTGTTTGATAAATTCTTTTGTGAAATCCTAATCTTATTGATGCCATTTAGTTACCCCAAATTTATTCTCTCAATCTCATTGAATCCTATGTATTAATGTAAAAGAGATGAATATCGTCTAATAGTACAATGTTCAAGCTATATATTTCATTTTCTTACAAAGTTCGAAATTGTGTTTAAATTCGGATTATTTTTTGAACGAAATTGAGCTAAAGAGCTTACATTGAACCAAGCACGAACTACCCAATAAGTTTACAATCCGTCCTCGATACTAATGTAAACGTAGTGAGTTTCGTAAAACAATATATTGCTCAAGCTTGATTTGATATTCTTATCAACTTTTAAATTGCGTTTAAATTTTGTTTGCTGGTTGAACAAAATCGAGCACAAACGAGCCGAAACAGAACCGCCCAATAAGATTACATGTACTATATATCTTTTGGCTTATTGAGTCAGTTCAAAGTGAATTTGTTTACTAGACCCATCAACACAAAAACAGAATTAGCACTCAACAATGTCATTGATTCTTTTTAAATACACAAAAATTGGAACAACTATTCCTCGGGTATAATCCCGTTCAATAACATCATCACTAAGCATTTTTTGGAATTTTTTGTGTTTTGGTTGGGATTTGAAGGAAGGGGATGTGGTTAAGTGCAGAGTGTTGTTGCCATTTTTCTTTCTTTTCTTTTTTGTGTGGGGGAAAATGGACACATTGTATTGTATTGTATAGTAGAAAAAGTTCTTAATTTATTTTTTTAGTCAAAAGAACTCATTGTATTGTATTGTATTACCTGGGAATGAGTGATTCATGTTTTGTATCCGAGAAATATATTTTTTAGGGAAAAATACTTTTTTTTACAATAGGATAGACTAAATTGGAACTTTTGTATCATTGAATACAAAAATATAAATTTGGTATCACAAGATAGGTTTTATTGCAATTTTGGTACCAAATCCAATTTTTCTCCAAAGCTAATAACAATTTACCTCCTATGAATGTTCAATTTATTCCTCTATAATTTGAAAAAAAAAATCAATTTACCTCCCTGTAAAAGATTTAATGAAGCAATTTATCCCTTTCAGTCGGAGAGTGTAACTCACTTACCGAAATTGAGAGTAGACATGAAAACTATTTTTTTAACATAGAGGGATAAATTGATATATTTATCATAACACATGGGATAAAATGCCACATTTTCATAATAAAAGTAGATAACGTGCTGTCTATATAAAATATTAGGGAGGCGGTGTGAAACTTTTACAAAATTACAAGGGGTAAAATGCTCATGTTTAAATCATAAGGGATAAATTGAGTTTTGTATTTCACAGGGGTTAAATAATCAATAACTTTGGAGAAAAATTAAGCTTGGTATCAAAGTTGCAATTAGGGGTGGGATCGGTACGGGTTTTCGGGAATTTCGGGATTCAAATTTTTCTTCCCGAAACCCGTTCCGATTAATCCTCTACCCGGTATTTCGGGTTCCCGAAAAAAATCGGGAAATCGGGAACGGGTTCGGAAAACCCGGCAGGGCTGAAATTTTAAATTTTTCAGTTTTTTACTTTTTTTTAATTGGACTTTCCATGGCCCAAAATAAAGGAAAAAAAGTTTAGATTGACCCATAAATCATGTGTTTTTCAAGAAAAAAAAGTTTAGATTGGCCCAAACAATTTCATTCATATCAAACCAGAAAATTCGATATTTGCTTGCTGTGTCTAATGTTCTCCTCTGTAGCTAAAGAAACAGACAAAAATCTTTACTACCAAAAAGTATATATTATCAGATTCATCACTGTTATACAATGACAACCATGAAAGAAGTGCTATTTTAATTTGACTTTACCTGTTTACCATGAATACAATGACAACCATGAAAGAAGTGCTATTTTAATTTGAGGGAAGTATTTGAATTTTTTATTTGAGATTGAAATTGAATGAGGCGTGAGATTCAGATTCAGATTTGGTTTTACTGTTTTAGAATTGAGAGAGAGAAAGCATTGTTTATAATATAAAACGTGGGTACTGGTGGAGATGAACAAACAAAAAAACTGAGTGATATAATTGGGAATTGGGTGCATACATGATATATATATAATCGGGTTCCCGATCGGGTAGGACCTTCTACCCGAAACCCGTCCCAATTTATAATAATCGGGAAATCGGGTTTCCCAAAACCCGAAAAACCCATAAATTTTTGTTTTTTTGGGTAAAAACCCGAGCGGTACGGTTCGGGTTCCCAATTCCCGATACCAAATGCCCACCCCTAGTTGCAATAAAAATCTATCCTAGGATATCAAATTTGCATTTTCATATCCGATTGTATCAAAATTGCAAGTAACTATATCATATGATAATAAAAAAAATCCCATTTTTTAAGACATTTTGTAATTGATTTTAGAATTACATAATATTTGACAAAGTGCACCTATTAGTGTGCAAAATGTCCATTATATTATCAAAGAATTACAAGTGAAAAGTGTAAAAATTTCTAACTTCAAAATTTAAAATGCCAAATCAATGATACAATGCATCAAGTGCTAAGTCTCTAAGAAATGATTTCTAGGACCGGCTCAAATTTTGAGTGGATCCGATAATCACCACAACATAAGTATAATGATTAGTTTTTATAATCTCGGATTAAATTGAATTAGGATTTTGTGAAAAATACTTTTTACTTTTCTTTTTAATAATACCATCCATTTAGCATAACATTTAATATTAAGTGAGTGCTCTGTTGACTACTTTTGAATACCAACAAAACAACAAAGCAGAAGGCAATACTTCTACCCCCCGCCTAACATACTCCTTTCCTTATTTTCTAAACTCACACAGACGACTTACTTTTGAAAACTTTACCGTTAAGATGGCTGAACTAGCTGTGCTCGGTGCTACGGTGCAAGTTATGATGCAGAAGCTGCTTGAGATCAGTACCGAAGAGATCGGTCTCGTACTGGGTGTCAAGAGTGATCTGGCAAAGCTGAAAAATTCATTGGCTATGGCTCAGGCATTCTTACTTGATGCTTCGAGGCGACAAGTGGAAGATCCGCCTGTGAAGATTTGGTTGAAGGATCTCGAAAATGTCACCTTTGAAGTTGATAACTTGTTGGATGAATTTCAATATGAGATTCTTCGCCGGAAGGTTGTGATACGAGACCAAATGAAGAGGAAGGTAGGAATCTTCTTTTCTTCCTCTAATCCTTTGGTGATCCGTTACAATATGGCTCATGAGATCAAGAATCTAAATATGAAATTGAAAACGCTCAATGAAGGTGCTAATAGTTATGGCCTTCAGAAAAGAGTTGCAGAGTCTTCTCTTGCTTTACCTCTGATCATGGAAACTAGTTCCTTAAGTGTTGATCCAGTTGTTCTTGGTAGAGATGATGATGCTTCGAAGATAGTTCATATGTTGGTTAGTCCGAATGAAGAGGTTCTTTCGGTCATTCCCATTGTTGGGATGGGCGGACTAGGAAAGACAACTTTGGCTCGATTGATTTTCAAGGACCCAAATATAATCAAACATTTCGTTGAAACTATTTGGGTTTGTGTATCTGAAAATTTTGATAGCCTAAAGCTTTTTAAAAGAATCCTTGAATTACTGACCAACAATGCCGTTCGTGAAGAGAGTATGGAAGTCATCCTAAAAAAACTTCAAGAGAAATTAAACGGTAAAAAGTATTTACTTGTTCTTGATGATTTGTGGAATGATAAAAGAGAAGATTGGGAGAACTTCAAAAATACTCTTCTCGGCATCAACTCAAGCAAAGGAAATTTTATTATTGCTACCACTCGGCTTGAAAGTGTGGCATCTATAGTGACCTCACAACCTATGTATTCTCTTGGTAAATTATCTGATGATGACTGCTGGTCTTTAATTAAGAGACAAGCTCGTCTTGTTCGAGATGTACCTACAGAATTAGAGGCCATTGGAAAGAAAATCGCTTGCAAATGTGGAGGTCTACCATTAGCAGCAAACATGGCAGGTGGAACTTTACTAGGGAAAGGAATAGATGAATGGAGATTTATCCTAGAAAGTGGATTTTTAAATCCTAATGGAGAAGGCAATGGTGTACTTCCAATATTGAAGGTTAGCTACGATCGTTTACCATCTTCATTACTTAAAAAGTGTTTTGCGTATTGTTCTATTTTTCAAAAGGATGTAGAAATTGAAAAGGAACGATTGATTCAACTATGGATGGCGGAAGGACTTCTACAAGAAAATAATGGCAATGACATGGAGAATTTAGGAGACAAAGTTTACAATAATTTGCTGCAGAGTTCTTTCTTACAAGAGGCCGTGAAGGATAAGTATGGAAATATTAAACATTCTAAGATGCATGATCTCGTGCATGATCTAGCTCTTTTTGTTTCAAAAGGAGAATGTTTAAATGATGAAAATCACACGACAACTAATCGTCCTACCCAAGTTAGATATCTGGCGACAAAATCACTTGGAGATGCACACAAGATCACTAAGGAGGATGCAATTTATTTACGGACTTTGTTTTTGGGTAGCAAAGTAGCCGATAGTGTGTTTAAAAATCTCACACATTTACGCGTGCTAGATCTACAAAATAAAGATATCGATGAATTGACAAGCTCCATTGGGGATTTGATACATTTAAGGTTCCTCGATGTGTCTTCTACAAAAATTAAAGCTTTACCAGAATCTTTTTGCATGCTTTTAAATTTACAGACATTGAGGTGCCATCTTGATGATTTTCCCAGCCAATTGCACTACCTAGTTAATTTGAGACATATCTTGATGAAGAACTACAACACTAAAAAGTTTCAGATGCCACTTGGAATTGGAAAGTTGACATGTCTTCGAACAATGGAATTCTTTAACGTAGGACTGGAGAAAGGCCGTCGAATTGAGGAGTTGGGAAATTTGAAGAATCTGAAGGGAAAACTTGAGATACGTAATATAGAACGAGTTAATGACATGGAAGAAGCTGTAAGAGCAGACTTAATTGGAAAGCCAAATTTACAAGACTTGAAGTTTGTCTGGAGCACATCAAGGGAAGGAAACAACAAGGACGAGGAAGTTTTGAAAGGCCTCCAACCTCATCCAAATATGAAAAGTTTAACCATTCTAAAATATAGTGGAGACAACTTTCCATCGTGGACCATGAATATGATTGTCCAAGAGGTTAATATCCTCGAGAACTTGATCGATGTTAGATTGGTAGACTGTGAAAGATGCCTAGAAGTTCCAACGCTCGGTCATCTACCACTACTTAAGACTTTAGCGTTGGATGGGCTGAAAAATGTCGAATCAATAGGTCCCTCATTTTACCATCCCCGTGGCTGGATTGAGTCAAGAAGCACTGGAAGTAGTCTTGATTCCCCACCAACACCATTTCGGGCACTGGAACATTTCACGCTAAAGAACATGACAAATTTGGAAGAGTGGGTTGCAGTCAAGGATTCACCAACAACCACTAGAAATAATGGTTTTCCAAGCCTTAAATTTTTTGAGATCGAAAGATGCAAAAAATTGGTGACTATTCCAAATCATGAGTTACCATCTCTTGAAACATTGAGAATTGATCTTGTAGATAGCAGCCGACTGCTATTGGACATGGCACGTGGTTTAAGCTCCTTGAGGAAATTGGAACTAAAGGGCATTGATGATCTCACTTGTGTTCCTAGAATGTTATTTGACAGCAATGAACACCTCGAATATTTAGAAATATGCAGATGCAGTAACCTAACCGATATACAATTTTCGGAGGAAAATGAACACAATATGCAATCCCTTAAAGTATTAAGGATATTGGAGTGTGAAAGTCTCAAGTCAATTGGATATACAAGCGGAGGATTGCAAGGCCTCGTTTCTCTTCAGACTGCGTGTATTTTGGATTGCCCAAATTTGGCCTCTTTTACAGTAGACTGGCAGGGAATGCATAGCCTGTCCTTTGTCATTATTGATGAATGTCCCAATTGGAGAAGTATGCCCCAAGATATCGGACGTCTTCGTAGTTTAGAATCTCTTGGTGTTACCTTCTCTCGAGATGATTTTGATATGTTAAAGCAGACTCTCCATTGCATCCGAGGACTGACCTCACTTTGGTATTTAACAATATACGGATGTGAGGAGTGGGACTCTGTGCCGGATCAACTTCAGCATCTCACTAATATCACTTGTTTATGTTTGGAAGGTTTCGGAGTAGAAGTTTTGCCTGAATGGTTTGGAAACATTTCATCTCTGGAAATGTTAGACCTATGGTACTGTAGTAAACTAAGGCAACTGCCCTCTAAGGAAGCCATGCAACGCCTCACCAAATTTAAAGAATTAACTATTGTCGGTTGTCCATTGCTCAAAGGCGGAAAAGAGTACTTTACGATCGACAAGGGCTGGCTGTGATTGGCATGGGCCAAGATTTTCTCTATCAGTATGTAACAATTACTAATGACAAATAAAGTTTAATCAGTAAGTTTCATTATTTTATTTATTATTGATGTTTCACGGTGAATTAAATTCGTTGTAATGATTTTTTGTTTAGTCACAAATTAAATCTCAAGTTTTCTATATATATGCAGTTTTATAATTTGGTGTTCTAAAAGTATGGTGAAATAAAAACCTTAGTCAATGAATTTTGGAAATAAGGTGGGATTGTTATATCTATTTATAAATTTGAATACTTTCCGGCCTTTCGATTGTGAATAGTTTTCTATATATATATGCAGTACCTGAAGATGCTGGAAAGGGCAATGATTGTGAGACCATGGAACTCAAATAAGTAAGCCTTATCCCACAGGTCCAATTCAATTAAATTGCAAAACCACCCCCGACCTTAAACAAAACTTCAAATTAGGCACATTTATAATTTCGCATAAGTAAGTTGAAAACCCTTTCTCCTAATTATAAAGCCCTAAAATACGCCCAATTCTCACAATTTTTTATTTTATTTTATTTTATTTGAGCGAATAGCTTCATCGGTATCATCAAGTCGTCCATGAGCGATTCTAAGCAACACCATGTCAAAACGGTACGCCAAAAATTATTCATTGAATTGGGGCCAATTGATTTCGATTTATGTAGAACTTTTTTCTTAATTTCAAATAGTTTAATCTAGTTTATTTCTGCTGGTCAGTTCTCTAGCTTACTTGTTCATGTTTAATTTGATTATGGTAGAGTTAGGGAAACTAATCTAATCTCTGGAAAATCAAGAAACAAGTTTTGCAGTTTGGGGTTTTTGTTTCAAGATTCTGTGATTAAAACTTATACCTTTCTGAATTTAATTTATTGATTAATGAAACGCCCCCAAATCCAATAATACAGTAAAATCAATAAGACAATATAACAGTAATAACCAAAACTTCAATATAAATGCAATAAGCGTCCAATTCACACAAAATATATGATCCGAAGAAATTACACAATCCCAACTTAATCAGAACTCAACTACGACTCAATCAATCCAAATTACAACTAATAATAAAAAGGGGCAGCAGGATTAATGAATTAATCGAACTGGCCTCAATCCAACCATGAGATTCCCACACACCTGAAATGAGAATGAGCACAGCTGAATCAATGGTAATTTGCAGAAATCGTAATTAGAACTCAGAGGAAAGAAGAGAGAAGATGCTCACGAAAATTTTGATCTGAATGACCTCTCCCAGTGCGTGTTCCTCCTGATAAAAAGCCGTTGCAGGACCACTGTTGTGGTCCTGCCTTTTTCTGCCACGTGTGTCCTAGCTGGCGCCTTGTCATCAGCTCCGTAGGACTCCAGCTTAGTGAAGGTAATAACCAAAGTTGTTATTTCATTTGTCACGTTTTTATAAGTTTGTAATTGAGTCTGAATTCAGTCTGGGGTTCGAATCCTTCTTCTTCATTTATTCCAAAATTAAGCAGAGGGGGAAATTGCATTTAACTGTCCTATTTTTTGCATGTAACAATACCCTCCTCTGCAAAAGATTCCTTGTCCTCAAGGAATGAAAGAAGGGAACCTCTGCTTAAGAGCAAAAAGGTCCTCCCAAGTTGAGTCATCATCAGAGGCATTAAACCATTTAACCAAAACTTGAGTAGCAGCCCTGCCATTTTTCTTGTAAAGTCTCCTGTCAATAATCTTCTCAGGTTCCAGTAGAATATGACCATGGGAAGTTTGTGCCACTGGTAGAGTAGGACAAATATTGGCTGACCCAAGCTTCTTCCTTAATTGAGAGACATGAAATGTGTTGTGGATCTTGGCATCCAAAGGTAAAGCCAGAGTATAAGCAACCTGCCCCACCTTGGCAGTGATCTTAAAAGGCCCAAAATACCTTGGACTAAGCTTGGAATAAGGCTGTCCCCTTACTGTAACCTGCCTATAAGGTTGCAACTTAACAAAAACCCAATCTCCCACCAAAAACTCCACTTCTCTTCTTTTTTTATCAGCCAACAGTTTCATTCTAGATTGAGCATTAGTGAGATGAGTTTTGAGTATTCTAATAGTTGCTTCTCTAGCACTTAAGCTCCTATCAACTGTATCTACACAAGAAGTTAGAGGTTGATACAGGAAGTGAGGGGGAGGGACTTGGCCATAGACCACCTCATAAGGTGTATGATGAGTGGCAGAATGGAAAGTTGTATTGTACCACCATTCTGCCAAAGGAAGTAGATGGAGCCATGACTTGGGCCTGTCACCTATCATGCACCTCAAGTAAGATTCCAGGCATTTATTGACAATTTCTGTTTGACCGTCCGTCTGTGGGTGATAAGCAGTAGAGTGCAAGAGATCAGTGCCCTGGATCTTGAAAAACTCCTTCCAAAACTTGCTCAAAAAAATAGGGTCCCTATCACTAATGATAGTCTTAGGCATACCATGGAGTTTGAATACAGAGTCAACAAAAGCTTGAGCTACTGATAAAGCAGTGTAAGGGTGATTTAAAGCAATGAAGTGAGCATACTTGCTCAATCTATCAACAACCACCAAAATAGACTCCTTGCCATGCACTGCAGGCAAGCCATCAACAAAATCCATAGAAATGTCTGTCCAAATTCTCTCAGGAATGGGTAAGGGCTGAAGTAGCCCAGCAGGTAAAGTGTTGACTGATTTACATGTTTGGCAAATGAGACACTCCTGTACAAAAGTGAAAACTGAAGTTTTCATACCTTTCCAAAAGAAGTATCTTTTGATTCTGTCCAGTGTGTTGGCCATCCCTGAGTGACCACCTTCAGAAGAGCTGTGATATAATTTGATAATGTCAGACCTGAGAATCTCATCATTACCCACCACTAGTTTCCCTTTTCTTCTCAAGGTGTTATTGATCCAAGAATAGTGAGGTTTGGCAGTAGGATTAGTAGTGAGAGTACTAATCAAAGTTTGTAAGGAGACATCACTGGACCAGCTAGCATGCACCCTTTCCAGCAATTTAGAATGAATAGTGATCATGCTTTTAAGCTCAGGAATATTATCAATCCCTTGCCTACTTAAGGCATCAGCAACAGTGTTCTCTAGGCCTTTCTTGTAGTGAATTTCAAAGTCATAACCAAGTAGCTTCACTAACCACTTCTGTTGGGCAGGGGTAGAAATCCTTTGCTCTAGTAAAAACTTTAAACTCTGATGGTCAGTGTGTATGATGAAGTGTCTTCCCACCAAATAGGGTCTCCATTTATCCACAGCAGAAACCAGTGCTAATAGCTCCCTCTCATAAACTGGTAAGGCAGAGTGCTTGTCAGTGAGAGCTTTGCTAAAGTAAGCAATTGGCCTGTGATTTTGCATCAACACTGCCCCCATTCCCTTCCCAGAAGCATCAGTCTCAATCTCAAAAGGAGAACTGAAGTTAGGCAATGCTAAAACTGGAGTAGTAGTCATGCATTGTTGCAAAGTTTTGAAAGCCTCAGTGGCCTCTTGAGTCCAGACAAATTTATCCTTCTTAAGTAAATTAGTAAGAGGTCTGGCAATAGTGCCATAATTTTTTACAAACCTTCTGTAGTAACCAGTAAGTCCAAGGAATCCCCTCAATGCCTTCAAGTTTTTAGGTGTAGGCCAATTTAACATTGCTTCAATCTTTTGAGTGTCAGCAGAAACACCCTCAGTAGATATAATGTATCCCAGGTATTCTACTTGGGACTGACCAAAAGTACATTTACTCTCTTTAAGGAACAACTGGTGTCTTCTTAGTATTTCAAAAACCATGTGCAAGTGATACAAATGTTGTTTCCAGTTGGAGCTATAAATCAATATGTCATCAAAAAATACTAAAACAAATTTTCTCAAGTGGGATTGGAATACCTGATTCATCAAGCTCTGAAAAGTTGATGGGGCATTAGTCAGCCCAAAGGGCATGACCAAGAACTCAAAATGCCCGTGGTGTGTTCTAAATGCAGTCTTCATAATATCCCTTTCATTCATTCTGATTTGGTGATACCCAGAACGTAGGTCAAGCTTGGTAAAAAATTGTGCCCCATGAAGCTCATCCAATAATTCATCTATCACGGGTATGGGGAACTTGTCTTTAACAGTGGCCTTGTTGAGCTCCCTATAGTCCACGCATAGTCTCCAGGAGCCATCCTTTTTCTTCACCATGACAATGGGT
Organism: Penstemon eatonii; assembly: GCA_038501285.1. Classification (NCBI taxonomy): domain Eukaryota; kingdom Viridiplantae; phylum Streptophyta; class Magnoliopsida; order Lamiales; family Plantaginaceae; genus Penstemon; species Penstemon eatonii. Next base: position 71,559,539 of record CM076715.1, read on the forward strand.
GAAGAATAAGGACTGTTACTTGGTCTTATAATCCCTGCAGTGAGCATTTCTTGAATCATTTTCTCAATCTCATCTTTTTGAATGGCAGGGTATCTATATGGCCTGACATTGATGGGTTGAGTTCCTTCTTTCAAGGTAATGGAATGGTCATGAAGTCTATGGGGAGGTAGGTCAGTAGGAGTTGCAAATAAATCTGAGTACCCTTCCAACAGTTGCTGTAAATCTGGTGGTTTTCCTTGTTGATCCATAATGTTTAAACTCAGAATCTGTGCTGAAGAGTTTGAAGGTTGTATCCAGCTAAGGCTCATCATAGCTAATTCAGCTGGTTTAGACAAGATTTTCTTCATCTTACTCCCTGTCACCATCTTCACATCATTCTTTTTTCCCCTTAGATGAACAGTTTTGCCATTGGTAGTGAATTTCATAGATAGTTCACTGAAATTCCACTCAATAGTACCCAAGGGAGCCAACCATTGTACCCCCAACACCAATCCACAACCCCCTAAAGGTAAGACCATCACATCAATAGTAAAAGAAGTGCCATGCATTGTCCAAGTAAATCCTCTACATAAATGCTCACTGTAAATATAATCTCCCCCTGCAACAGCCACAGCAAGAGGGGTAGTTTTTTCCAGCTTACAGCCCAATTTCCTAGCTAAGTAGAGGTCCAAGAAGTTATGAGTACTCCCTGAATCAATGAGAACATGTATTGCCTTGCCTGCTTGGGAGCCAGTGACTCTCATTGTGTTAAAATTAGTTAATCCTGTCATGGCATGCACTGACACTATAGGAAGATCAGAATCATCCTTATCCTCTTGCCCCTCAGTTTCTTCACTGATGTCTTCAAGTTGCTCAGTGATCTCATCCAATTCCATTAACCATACTTGTTTCCTCTTACTGCATTGATGACCATAGGAGTACTTATCATCACACCAGAAGCATAGACCCTTGGCTCTTTTTTCATCCATTTCTGTCGTAGATAGAACCTTAGAGGCCTTAGGTGCTGGTTTGAATTGATTATGAGGGGGCTGATTTTGGGTGGGTGTAGTATTCTTAGTGGTAGGAGTTGGTAAGATACCAGCACTTCTTGAGATATATGTGCTGGAAGGTTTTTTATGCATAGCATAATTAGTTTGTTCTTGAAGCCTAGCCAAGTTGTATGCCTTCTGCAGTGTTTTAGGAGCTAACATCCTCACAGGTAACTCCACCTCTTCCCTTAATCCAGTCAAAAACATGCTTATAGCATAGTCTTCAGGGATGTCAACTCTATGTAGGAGCTCATCAAACACATCTAAGTACTGTTGTACTGAAGATGTTTGTCTTAATTTCTTCATTTCCCCAATAGGATCCTCAAACAGCAAAGAACCAAACCTGTGTTCTAAAGCCAGAATGTACTCCTCCCAGTGAATCATTCCTCTTCTCATTTTCACATAAGCCTGATGCCAGTGCAAGGCCCTACCCTCCATATTTAAACCAGCCAATTTCACCTTATAATTATCTGGAGTATCATCCACCTCAAAATACTGCTCACTTCTATATATCCAGTCCTTTAAGTTATCCCCATGAAACTTAGGAAAATCAAGTCTCATATGATGTCTATTCTGAAAAGAATGGGAAGAGTTCCCAGTATGAATTGAGTTACCTCTTGGGGAGTCATTCACCAATGGATCTCCACCACGATTGACACTAGTCCTCTCATTCATCAATTCTGCAAAGCTCCTTCGCATTTCCTCCATATACTGTTCCATCTTCTGCTCCAAACCCATAGAATTGGCCCTTAATTGATCCAACTCCTTTTGCATTTCCTGAGCCCTTGTATTTACTGCCATTCAACCCCAGCGAACACAGAACCTGATGTCTCTTGATACCACTGAAACGCCCCCAAATCCAATAATACAGTAAAATCAATAAGACAATATAACAGTAATAACCAAAACTTCAATATAAATGCAATAAGCGTCCAATTCACACAAAATATATGATCCGAAGAAATTACACAATCCCAACTTAATCAGAACTCAACTACGACTCAATCAATCCAAATTACAACTAATAATAAAAAGGGGCAGCAGGATTAATGAATTAATCGAACTGGCCTCAATCCAACCATGAGATTCCCACACACCTGAAATGAGAATGAGCACAGCTGAATCAATGGTAATTTGCAGAAATCGTAATTAGAACTCAGAGGAAAGAAGAGAGAAGATGCTCACGAAAATTTTGATCTGAATGACCTCTCCCAGTGCGTGTTCCTCCTGATAAAAAGCCGTTGCAGGACCACTGTTGTGGTCCTGCCTTTTTCTGCCACGTGTGTCCTAGCTGGCGCCTTGTCATCAGCTCCGTAGGACTCCAGCTTAGTGAAGGTAATAACCAAAGTTGTTATTTCATTTGTCACGTTTTTATAAGTTTGTAATTGAGTCTGAATTCAGTCTGGGGTTCGAATCCTTCTTCTTCATTTATTCCAAAATTAAGCAGAGGGGGAAATTGCATTTAACTGTCCTATTTTTTGCATGTAACAATTAACTGATAACTTTTTTCGTTCCCCATTAGTTATACAGTTTAGAAAACTTGTTTCATGGAAGATAAAAACTTATATTGGAAGGAATTGAGTTGTTTTACACTGTTTCAATAAATTAAACAACAGAATTATCATCAGTCCAAGTCTTGATTTCCTGTCACATATAATTTGAGCTGGGTAAGATTGACTCACCTAATTTCAAATATCGAGCAAATTAGTTTTAAACGAGCAACATCCCCGCTCAATTTTAAGTGCCTCTAACCAATGAACAAGTTTTTCAAATATAGGTCTTCTTCTCCGAAAGATACTTTTGATGAGGTTAATTATTTATTCTTCTCAAAAAACATATTTTGATGAGGTTAATTAAACAAAAAGCATCAGTATGTTTCTGAATTTTAATTTACAGGTTTCATGTGGACTTAGGACTTAGTTATTAGTTCCTGCAGATGATGATTTGATTTAGGGAAACCTTGATTACATAATTACTTTTGTTTCTTAAACTTGATGTTGAAGTACATAAATTTGATCCAAGCCTATCCTCTTTGACCAAAAGCCTATCTTGTAAAGTACCATTTTTTTAAAACTTTGTCGTTGAATTGTTACTCTTATCATTTTTCTGTCTGATAATAGTCTTGTTTATCCTTGTCTTTATCTCGGTACGTTCTTTACTAATCAAGTTGTTTATTGATGGCTCTGTACATATGTATCATGAAACTTACAGGAGAAAAGACAGAAGAATCTTGTTGGTTCTTTTTCGTTTCAGACAAAAGAAGAGGATATATGGTATGCTAGTGACTATAATCTTTTGTTGAAGTTCAGAATTTGGTGTTCTAAAACTATTTCTCTGTTTACATGACTACAGAGTAAGGTGTTTATATAAATATATGGAGCTCGTTTGGCGGCAAGGAATTACCTGGTGCATGTTTTTCTTTGTTTTGTGATTGATATGTAATTTGGCTGAAACATATATGTTCAGGTGTGAATTATTATATTCTTGAAATTTGTTTCTTAGTTTGTCATTCATGTACAAATGAAGTACCTACTGCAGCTAGCTTCAGCTTTTATCATCAAAGATTAGTCATTTTTAAACAAAATTAATTCTATGTAGTAAATAACGAATGTAACCTTTTTGTCACGTACATTTAATTTCACTTGTGTTAACAAAATGTATACTATCTAAATATGTTAAGATATGTGTTAGCTAATAAATATAAAAATATTTTTTTCTTTCTAATAAGTTAATGGGGAATACATAATATAATGTGTTTTTTTTTTTTACCAAAAATAAGAAGGTTGAGTTTTTTTTTTAAATGACATGTGTTGTCAGAAATCAACGTCGTGAAGGGTAATTCTAATGAATTCAATATCTCAGGGTTAGTATTGTATAATTTTTCACACATGAAGAATGTAGTCAATGTACTTACACTAAATATAAGAGATAGTTTGAACAATTTTCCCTTTCTAAAGTTTCAAAATTTGGAATAAAAAAATATTAAAATTTATCTTATAAATTATTCAAAATAAATGTTATTACATCTCAAAATTTCATTCAAACTTATGTAGCATTCAAACTTATTTATGACACCCCTAAATGCTGGGCTGTCAATGAGCCGGATTTGGAGCGGATCAGGGTGGATTCAGATTTGAATTCGAAAATCAAAAAGTGTATCCAGATCCGATTAACAATTATGTCGAATTTTCAAAATGCTACCTAATCTGAATTCGAAAAAAAATACGATATTCGACACAAATATTCGAATCCAAATAAAAAATATTCCTATGTATATTTTTACTTAAAAAGATAAAAAATTATGAATTATCTAATATAAAAAATTATACAAGCTAAATAAAAATGAAAATCATTGCAGGTAATTTGTAATATCATAATACAAAGTATACAAGTTCTATAATAAATGTTAATATATTAAACACCACTATTTGTACTCGAATGGAGCTTAGCTTGTCAGTAAATGAGGTAATTACCTCTTTAATATTCACAAGGAATAAATTATTTTTTTTAAAATCACATGGAGATAAATTGAACATTATCTATTTTATAGGGGTTTACCGGACCATTTATAAAATTTGGGACTATATTTTCAGTTATAAGTTAAAACACTTTATATGTGTGCTGATTGATGCCCACGACTGACATTTATATTAAGAGGGAAAAACACTTTTGGTCCCAAACTTTACCCCAAAAAACACATTTGGTACCATGCTTCGCAGAATGACAGATTTGGTACCACAATTTAGAGAGTCTTGACACATTTAGTCATTCCGTTAAATTTTGGACGGAAATTTCGCGCGTGACCGTCATGCGCCCGTTAAGTTCACGAGTTTTGCACGTGACAAATCGGTCAAAATACTTTTGGTCCCAGACTTTACCCCAGAAAACATATTTGGTACCATGCTTTGCAGAAAAATAGATTTGGTACCAAAATTTACATACTCTTGACACATTTCTTGTCCCCGTTAAATTGATAAAAATCACATATAATGAGTAGACAATAATTTCTCTAAAAGATTTGATAAAAATCACAAAATGTACTTAAATCTTTGAAATATTCTTAACAAAAGTACCTTGGATACCTGACTTGGTGCACTTTGTCTTGCACTTGTATTCCAATGTTGAAAATTTCGTTTTGAATGTATGTTTCGGAGAGCCAAATATTGAAAACTTTTCGAGACTATTCGGAAGTATTTTAGAAACACTAAGGAAAATTTGTAAAAAAAGTTATTAAATTTAGGAAAATAACTGAGTTTAAGGCAAATAAATAGTTTCAGAATTACATTTTGTTTTCGTTTCGCCTGATTCAAAAATGAAAACTTTTCGATGTTTTCGACGGAAATGATGGAACTTTTGATCGGTGCTTGTATCAACATTGGAATACAAGTGCAAGTCAAAGTGCACCAAGTCAGGTATCCAAGGTACTTTTATTAAGAATAAAAATTTTAGAGAAACTGTTGTTTGTTCATTATATGTGATTTTTATCAATTTAACAAGGACACTAAATCTGTCAAGAGTATGTAAATTGTGGTACCAAATATATTTTTCTGCAAAGCATGGTACCAAATGTGTTTTCTGGGGTAAAATTTGGGACCAAAAGTGTTTTGACCGATTTGTCACGTGCAAAACTCGTGACCAATTTGAACTTGACGCGCTTGTCACGAGCGTGACGGTCACGCGCGAAATTTCCGTCCAAAATTTAACGGAATGACTAAATGTGTCAAAACTCTCTAAATTGTGGTACCAAATCTGTCATTCTGCGAAGCATAGTACCAAATGTGTTTTTTCAGGTAAAGTTTGGGACCAAAAGTGTTTTTCCCTCTTTATATTAATCATTTTGCATACGAGCTAATACGAGATACGACGTTGTTTATTCTTGGACGGGTGCCAATCGAACTAGCCAACACAATACAAATTCAGGTACTTAAGATCAGTAAATTTGAATATCAGACGATAACAATTTCTGCAGACTTTTCTTCCAGTTGTGGTTTAGTTGCTTCACAATATTCCTCGTCTAAGAAAGAACCTAAAATCTGAACAATCGTTCGAGCACCAACTGTTCGATAAAATGCCGTAGAGGGAAACCCATCAAGTTTACTTCACAATCAAACTGGCAGTTGTACTGATTAGAAGGACTAGCGTCTCAAAATTGACATCGAATTCTTATTCGTGGTTTCAATGTAGTAATGTATCTCTGTTAAGAGGCTCAATATTTCTTGGCCATGATAGGGGTTATTCTGTTATTAACAGGCTCAGTTTGTCACCTTTCTTTCCAAAAAATGATATAGATAATATGAAAGAATGCAAAGTTCAACTCATGGATGATGAGACTTGGCGAGTCTCCTCGGGTTTGGTAGATGCTTGGAGAGGCAATGAGAAGGGTAATGCTTTAAAAACGAGTGCCATTTTTAGCGATCAAGAAAATGATGGCGATGTTAATGGGTTGGTGATTGATTCTGTTGTTTCAAACAAGGAGGACCATGATTTTGATGAGATCGAGGATATGAGAATTCGCGGGAATTTGTTCTATAAACTTGACAAGGATTCAAAAGAGTATCAGGAATATTCCTTTGATTTCCACCGGAGGAAATCTCACAAGAACGTGAAAGACCGTAAAGAAAGTAAAGAGAACAAGAAGAGAGAAATAGCTACCAAGGTTGAGAAAGCTTCAAAGAAAAATGAGCAGAGAGAAATCAAGAAAAGTAAAGAGTGTAAAACAGAGACCATGTTTGGACGCGTTAAGGATGAGTATTTGATTTCTCAGCTTCATGAAATGGGAAACCCCTTGATCGACAAGAAGCAAAGGACTCTGACCTTCAACCAACAAACGGCGCCTTATCATGAACCGTTTTGCTTGGATATTTACATATCAAAAGGTTCAGTACGTGCCAGCATCATTCATAGAGCAACTAGTAATGTTGTTGTCGTGTCACATTCTATTTCAAAAGACATGAAATTTGATTTGAGTTCGACTAAGAATAGAAATGCTTGTGCTGCTGTTGGAGAAGTGTTGGCTCAGAGGGCTTTGGCCGATGATATTCATAATGTGGTGTATACTCAGAGGAAAGGTGAGAAATTGGAGGGAAAGCTTCAGATTGTGCTTCAGTCCATTATTGATGGAGGGATTAATGTGAAGGTGAAACTTAAGCAGAAGAAACTGAGAAAAGCTACAGGCCTTCCATCAAGAACCCGATACTAATACCGACGGATAATGCTATTGATTTGCAGCAGAATATGTCTATGGTGATCTGAAATTTGGGTTATGATTTGTTTCTTTTAGACGTGTTTTGAACCACATTTCGATTATGTATAACGTGTAAGGAAGAAGGGGATAGGAAATGCATCTTGAAATCAAATTGTACTTGGTACATTCTACCTAGGCAGCAGTTTACAGAGATGTGGAATTTTAATGAAGATAGTTTGTGAAAAATATATCAAACTCTTATGTGAAATCCTACTCTTATTGATGCATTTAGTACCCCCAAATTTATCCGCTTAATCTCATTGCATCATCAGTACTAACTGAATATGGTCAAGCAGTACATTGTTCAGGCTATATATTTGATTTTCTTATCTAGTTGGAAATTGTGTTTGAATTTGGATTAATTTTTGAACGAAATCGTGCTAACGAGCTTATGTTGAACCAAACACGAAGTACCACATTCGTCAAACAATATATTGCTCAAACTTGATTTGATATTCTTGCCGATTTTCAAATATTATTTGAATTTAGTATGCTTGTTGAACAAAATGGATCACTAACAATCTTCGATTACATGTACTATATATATTTTGGCTCATTGAGTTGAGTTCGAAGTGATCGAGAGTTAAACATAGCTTGCTACGAGAAATAAACTGAGCTGAAACAAACTCTCATCAATCGAGTTGAACTTCAACCGAATATCGAGTAAATTTGTTTACTAAACTCATCAACACAAAAACAGAATCACCACACGCAACATCATTATTTATTTCTCAAATCTCAATACACAAATTGGAACAAAAATAAAAAACAAAAAGAATCCTCCCTTAATCATTAGCAGTTGCCAATTGAAGAGACAACAACTCTTCCTCGGGTATAATCCTCACACGACAATCCGATTTCGGATACGAAACACACATCAAAGCATAACCCCGTTCAATAACATCATCACTAAGCATTCCATCGCTCTGGTCGACTTTCCCGTCGAGTAGCCGAGCCGGACACGTCATGCACACGCCGAGGTTGCAATCGTACGGCACTTCCAAGCCGCTGTCTAAAGCTTTGGACAGTATTGTTTCGTCCGGCTCGACTTCGAGTTCAGTGGATTTGTTGTTGTGTTCGATGACTACTTTGTAGGCGTTGATGGAGGTTGATGATAAGCGGCGGCTGGAGAAATGTGGCTTGAGCTGGGGTGTGTTTGGATGGAGATTTGGGAATTTTTTGGGTTTTGGTTGGGATTTGAAGCAAGGGGATGTGGTTAAGTGAAGAGTGTGGAGCGTTGCTGCCATTTTTTCTGTTCTTTTTTGTGTGGGGGAAAATGGATGTATGGTGATTTGGTGATAATAGAGGATAGTGAATTGCACTTTTGGTCCCTCCTATGACTTGATTTTATATTTTTCGTAGTAAATGCGTCCCTCTTTCAATATAGTGTATCACATTTGTCCCTCTTATCATTGTTTTTTTTTTTTCCCAAGGGTTTAATCTCTTTCGAGACGCGTCAGACACATAAAGTGGGAACCTCTCCCAACAGGAATTCGAACCTGAGTCCGCTACTTTGTACTGACTAGTCCCTTTCACTAGACCAATCATCTGTTGGTTCCCTCTTATCATTGTAATGTAACACATTCGTCCCTTTTAACTTTTTATTAGCAAATTCGTCCCTCTTATCATTGTAGTATAACACATTGGTCCCTCTTAAAGTGGTAGCATTTCAAAATTGGCCCTTTTATTGTGTTACCTCGACAAAATACATCATTTATTGTGTCATCATCTTCAATTTCAGTTCTTATCACCGAGTTTTTTTTAATTAACGCCGAAAATCATCAATTTATATCTTATTTGATCGAAAAATTAAAATGTTTACCGAAAATCACCAATTTATGTTTAATCTGAGCGGAAAATTTTTTAGGGTGTCAATTAAAATTTAAGAATTTCATATTCTTAATCTAATTTTCAAGTCCAATTCATGTGGTAGGTCTATAGCTTCAATTTTTGATGAAAAATGGTTAAACTTTGTTATTCCCATAAATCGAAGATACCTATTTTTATTTATAAACTAATAAATAGGTCAAATTCACATCACATGCCTCGTACAATAATCTAAAATAAAAATTAAAGTTATAGACCTATCACGTGATTTAGACTTGAAATTTTGGAGTCATAATATGAAATTTTTAATCTACAAGTATCACTCGACGAATGATAATTTTTTTTAAAATTAAAATTTTCAGTCAGATTGGACTTAATTGATGATTTCCGGCAATAATTAAAAAATTTTGATGATATGGACTAAAGTTGATTACGACAGACACAATAAGGGGGTGTTTGCAATAGCTTCTCCATCTTAAATACAGTTACTTTTGCTTAAAGTAATTAAAAAGTACTTTTAGAAAAAAGCATGAGGTGTTTGCAAAATAAGGTAAAAAGTAACGTAAAGCAATTATGTAGGTGTTTGCAATTTCTTAAAAGCAGAATATAGTAAGTCTTTTGTTTTATATGAATTTTATTAGAAGTCCTATTTTACCCTTAACTCGGCATGTTCAAACATTAATTTTATATCAAATAAATTTTATTACAAGCCCTATTTTACTCTATACTTGGCATGTTCATAAATTAATTTTGTTTAATTTTTGAAAATGTCTTTTTGTAAGACACACGTCTTATAGCAACTAAAACCAAAACAAACAATGTTATAATTACATATGTAAACCATTGGCTAAACTTTATCAAATCAAATGGATCAAACAAAATTATTATAAATCATTAAGTAAGTTTATATTTAATTATAATGAATCAAACAAAATCACCTAAGTATTAACTAAGTTTTTGTCAAATAAATATGAAGAAATCGAGGTTATTTAAATCATTAAATCAAATCAGAACGAATACTTTAGTAAAATAGAAATAAATGAATCTAACAATAAGATATTAGTAAAATCAAAACAAACAAACAATAAAAAAATAAACAAGTTGAGCATAAAAGACTAACTAATTTCAAATTACCACTATAGAAAAATTATAATTAGCGAACAAACAAAAATAATAAAACCCTATATAAAATTAAAAAGGGCTACAACAATGCACAAAGCTAAACTAGAAATAAAAAAAAAAAAAAGAAAAACATATGAACAATATATTCTTAATCGAAGACAACACACAAATAAAAATAATTTTTTTGTTGTAAAAATGAGTATCTTATTTTTTATAGTCATTTCCCGCAAGAATTTAAATAAAATTATGAAAAGTAAAAATAAATAGCATCAATTACATATAATAGGGAATGAGGGTATTGTTGGAATTAAGAGAAAATATTAAGGATACAAATGTCATAAAATGCTTCTATTTTATTATAAGAATGCCATCAGTCCCAAAAGCAGGTCATGATATGCTTTTTCAAAAGCAGCTTCTAACTGCATTTTTGTTGAGAAGCAAAAGCAAAAGCAGAATTTGCAAACACTGAAAAATCGCTTTTCGAGGAAAAAAAAGCTAAAAATCACTTTGTAGAAGCATTTGCAAACACCACATAAATGACATATATTGTCAAGGTACCACAATAAAGGGCCAATTTTGAAAAGCGGCCACTTGATATGGTCAAAAATGAAGTTTTGCTTCTATTTTATGATGTAATTTAAATTTAAGAGGGACCAATGTGTTACACTACATTGATAAGAGGGACGAATCTGTTATGAAAAATTCAAGATGGATGAATGTATTACATTATATTGATAAGAGGGACTAATGTAATACACCATATTGATAATAGGGATGCATCTGCTACGAAAAATTTAAATTGGACGAAAGTGATAAAATCATGTCATAAGAGGGACCAAAAGTGCGGTTCACTCTTTATTTTATTTTTTTGGTCAAAAGAACACGTTGTATTGTAGGGCAATGCTAATAGACAAAATTGCAAAAATCGTCCTAAACTAATCACTGATTTTGGATTTCGTTCCAAATTATTCAATTTGGCGAACTTCGTCCCGTAATTTAATATTTTTTTGGAATATCGTCCCACTGTTAATTATAAGACGAAAATTGAGTATTTACCGTTAAATTATCACATTCATGACGTGGTAAATTTAAACTTGAATAATAATATAATATTGCAGAATTCGTCTCAAACTAATTACAAGATTGAACCGTCATTTTCATTAAATTAGAAATTTAATATTGGGACTAATTTCATACAAAATCTTAAATTATGGGACAAAATTCGACGAATTGATGTAGTTTGGAACGAATTAGTAATTAGTTTTGGACGAAATTTCAAACAAATATTTACTTTCGGGACGAAATTCGGTGAGGTAATATAGTTTGTGACGAAAATAAAAAATCACTAATTAATTTGGGACGTTTTCTGAAATTTTACTATGCTAATAACAATTCACCTTGTGAAAAACTGTAGATAGTTTTGGTCCAAAAGAAATATTTTTTATTAATATAATTATGACCGGCTCTACAAGTGATATAGCCGGTTATTTTTTGTTGAATTGACTTAAAATTCCAGTTCAGTCCTTTTTAAAATTTTCATAAAATAAAACCATCATTTTCCCAAATTCATCATTCTTAAATAAGAATCCCGCCGAGAAGTTACCGTCGCCGAAAAAAGCCATGAAGACAGAGAAATTTCAGTGGGAAAAGAAACCAAAGGCTAGAAAAAGTTGCCGAAGTCGGCGCCACCACTGGAGACAAGAAGAAGAAGAGAAAAAGAAGAAAAATTAAACCACCTCTATAAATTTAAATAATTAAAAGCATTAATTTTGTCTCTTTTTTGGGCTGTACAATAGCATTAATAGGTGCAAATGCATGAATTTCTTGTTCTAATTTGAAATGTGTTATGAATAAAAAATTTAGATTTGAATACTTCATTAATTCTCCAAATATATATATGAATTCAATGGATCGTAGGGGACTTCTAAGGTCATGTGACGTGACGTCACCTTAGAATTTTCCATAAACCTATTACAACTAAATAAATATAAAGAAAAATAAATTCAAAAACTCTTGAATTAAAATCCCTAAAAACCCAATTTATTCTTCATCATTTTTCCAGCGTAATATCAACTGTAGCTGATCAAATGTTGCTGAAGTCTTTAATTCGATGAATAGCTCCTATACTAATTGAAATTGAAATTGAAATTGTATTAGAAGTTTATCTGATTTACAACTGAAACAGACTCCAACGAACTTTATCTGAGTAGTGTCATTTTTAGCTCTACTAATAGGCATAGCAAATGGGCGGGTCGGGCCGGGTTCGGGTCGGGTCTAGACGGGCCGGGTCAATAATGGGTCTGGTGTAACGGGTTGTAAATGGGTCGGGTCTACAACATGAATCAGGCCCTAAAATGAGCTTGACAAATACTTGACGAACAAATTAATTTAATATCAAATCCTTGAGGTTAGACCACACAAATCATTCCTCTAATTTAAATTTTTTTACGCTTTTGTCTTTCATGTAAAATAAATTGTACTTATATCTCTTTATACAACTAGAAAAGTGCACGTACTTTGTAAGTGTTTAGTTTTAATTTCATATGTATTTTTCATATATTAGAGTAAAATTAGCTTCTTCTTTTTTATGCCATAAAATATCATATATTTATGACTGATATTCAATGTATTATTATTAATTGTTATTGTTTTACCAAAAAAATAATGATGACATTAATTAATTGTAATAAAATATAAAATGATGACTGATATATCTTATAGAATTTGTTTTATAATGGTAGTTTTCAAGTTAAGTTTATCCGTTATCCACCGCTGATACATCTTTCAGACATTTCTTTACAAATTTCACCTAAATTTTCATCGATTTCACGAGTTTTTTTCTTACTGATTTCACCAGTTTTTTCACCAATTTCACCCAAAGTTTCATAGATTCATATTTTTCCACTTTTAAAGTTTTTTATTGGTTAATATATTTTGCGGTTTTTTCTCTTTATTTTATCAGTTAATACATTTTTCATGGTTTTTCCATTTTTCTTCGATTTTTTTCCAATTTAAACCATTGTTCCAATGATTTCATCTTGTTTTTGTCAATTAAAATTTAACTCTTTTTTACTTATTTCACATGTTATTCACCTGAATTTTTCATTGATGAAACATATTTTCACCTACTTTAAGCTTTTTTTGACTTACTCTTTTGCACTGATTTTATCAGTTTTCAATTTTTATCTGTTTCTTTACAAATTTCACACAAATTTTCATAGATTCATATGTTCTCACTGTTTAATTTTTTTTACCGGTTTGTATTTTTTTTTAGCGATTTACCCCTTTATTTTATCAATTATAACATTTTCCAATTTTTCTAACGATTTCACCTCATTTTTGTCGGTTAATCCAATTTTTCTAACGATTTCACCTCATTTTTGTCGGTTAATTTTTTTTTTACTGATTTCACTTGCTTTTATCATGTAACCCGTTTTCACCTATTTCACATGATTTCTTTACTTGATTTCACATGTTATTCACTTGAATTTTTCATTGATTAAATATGTTTTTACCGACTTTACGCTTTTCTGACCAATTTTACTCTTTTTTCACCGGCTTTAATCGTTTTTACCGGATTAGACATGTTTTCATCATTTTTCTTACAAATTTCACTCAAATTAATTTTCATTAATTCACATATTTTCACGAACTTTACATTTTTTACCCGTTTTCACAAACTTCACCGGATTTATTTCATCAATTTCAAATGTATTTACGATTTCACGTTGCACTTTTTCTTTTACCGGTTTCATCCATTTTAAAATTTTAACCAACTTCACCAGTGTTCACCAATTCACCCAGACTTTCATCGATTTCACATGTTTTCATTGGTTTAATTTTTTTTTATTGATTTCAACAATTTTCATCGATTTCACCATTTTTTTTTTACCAATTTCACTAATTTTTCACGAAACGAATTCCATGAAAGTACGAGGTTATGCATGTCTTGATATTCTTTATATTTTGATTTTCTAGCCAAACAAACATTAATTTATTAGCTAATTCGTAAGATTTTTTTGTCATTTATTAAGATTTGATTCTATTTTAACTTTTCATTTTTTTTTTCTTTCTTTTGTATAGCATAAGAGAATTTGATTATAGTATTTTTCATCTAGAGAATTTATATGACTTATTTTCTACTAAATTTTTCAATGATACAAATTACATATTTTTACTTAAAACATATTCACTACAAAAAAAAAGGGCTTCACCTACGACCTGATTCCAACGAAAATAAATCTGTCGCTATTAGTAACGGATTAGTAACCAAATACCAACATAATTTCAATTAGAAAATCTACCTTCAATAATAGCGACAAATTACCGACGGAATGTCAACAAAATTATTTTTTGTAGGAATTCGGTTGTTAAGTTGTAGGGAAAAGTTATTCATAGCAACGAAATCATTCCAACAGAAAATTATCCGTCGCTATTTAGATTTTAGTAACTAAACAGCGACGGAACCATCAACAAAAATATGTTCCGCTAATAATGACGACAAATAACCAACAAAAAATTGGGAAAAAATATTTTTCGTAGGAATTCAGTTGTAAAGTTGTAGGAAAAATTTATCCATAGCGACGAAATCATTCCAACGGAAAATTATCCGTCGCTATTTAGATTTTATTAACTGAACAGCGACGGAACCATCAACAAAAATATGTTCCGCCAATAATAATGAATAATAACCAATGAAAAATTGGGAAAAAATATTTTTCGTAGGAATTCAGTTGTTAAGTTGTAGGAAAAATTTATCCATAGCGACGAAATCATTCCAACGGAAAATTATCCGTCGCTATTTAGATTTTAGTAACTGAACAGTGACGGATCCATCAACAAAAATATGTTCCACCAATAATAACGAATAATAACCAACGAAAAATTGGAAAAAAATATTTTTCATAAGAATTCGGTTGTTAAGTTGTAGGAAAAAGTTACCCACAGCGATGAAATTGTTCCAACGGAAAATTTCCGTTGCTATTTAGCTCTAGTAACAAATGTGTAACTGAATAGCGATAAACCAACGATAGAAATATGTTTCCCGAATATTTTCATTGATTAAATTCATTTTTCAATGGATTAGCCATTTTTTATCGATTCATAAATTTTATATATTTTCACTGATTTTACACTTCGATAAAATTAGTGAAAAACAAAGTTACTCGGCGAAAAAATGTGTAAATCTATAAATTGGTGGGAAAATGGTGAAAATGGATTAAGTCATTGAAAAAATGTGATTTCAGTTAAATTGAAGAAAAAATAGGGTGAATTCGATTTAAAATGAGTTTAACCTATCAGGAACATGTAAATTTGATGAAATTCATAAAAAAATGAATGAAATCGATAAAAAAAAAAAGAATTTAATTGTTTTGAAAAATGGGTGAATACGGTTAAATTTGATTAAATTAGTAAAAAGAGAATGAAAATGGTGAAAAAACTAGTTAAATTGGTCAAAACGATTTAAATGATGAAATTAAGGGAAAAAACTAGTTATATCGATAAAAATAATTAAATCAATAAATTTGGGAAAAAATGGGTGAAATCAATGAAAAAGTTGGTTCAATCGATGAAATTGATAAAAAAAAAAAAACTTATGAGATTGGTAAAAAAATGAGTTAAGTTGGTCCAAAACAGTTTAAATCGCTGAAATTTGTGAACAAAACGGGTTAAATCAATAAAAAAATTACAATCGATGAAATTAATGATAAAACAGATGAAATCGGGGGGAAATGGGTCAACGGTTAAAAATGATTTAAATCGATGAAAACTTGGTGAAATAAACTATTAGTTGGGTCATATATATAATTGTGTAATGAAAATACAATAAAGTTGTCCAGCTCAACTGGTTTGATCATTTAATATGTATATATATGAGGTAAAGGGTTCAAATCCCACATCCAACAAGTTAATTAAAATTACATTGCCTAGTCGCCCAAGCGTCGCCCGGGCGCACATTGCCTAGGCCAAGCCCAGGCGAGACCTAGGCATCCGAGGCAGCCCCATGAGTGGCCCAGGAAAGACCCGGGCGTGGCCTAGGCGCCTAGGCCAAGCCCAGGCGAGCTCGATGCAGTCCCATGAGTGGCATTGGCGCCTAGGCCAAGCCCAGGCGATACAGAGGTGCCCGGGGCAGCCCCAAGAGTGGCCCCGACGCCTGGGATATAACCAAGCATGGCCTAGGCGCCTCAATCAAGCTTAGGCGAGACCTAGACACCTGGGTCAACCACAGGCGCGCCCAGGAACGACTCTGTCAATGCTAAGTCGAGGTTCAAGTTTTTGCTCCGACCCGATTGCTAGTAACGGAATCAGCAACAAAAACCAAGCATGGCCTAGGCGCCTCAGCCAAACCCAGACGAGATCTATGCGCCCAGGTCAGGCTCAGGCGCGTTCAAGAACGACTCAGTCAATTCTAAGTCGAGGTTCAATTTTTTGCTCTGACCCGATTGCTAGTACCGAAATCAGCAACAAATAAGTTGTCACTAGGTTCCAACTGATTTCCTTCAAATTAGTGACAAAAATAAACTAACGGAAACATTTCAATGCTAAATCCGTCAGAATGATTCCAACCGATTGGCGACAAAATACCTACATATTTATGCCGTTGGAAATCAGTTAGTAACTTTCCTACGCGTTTCCAACAACAAAATTATCGCAAAAAATAATTGGGCCCGATCGTTCATCCGACGCTTTTTCCAACAAAAATACCAACAAAAACGAACCGTTGCAACATTTACCAACGGAAAAAAAACCGTTGCTTCATTTACCTACGGGGCCTTCACCTACGAATCAACTAACGAAAAAAAAAGCGTCGCTACGCATGAATATCAACGGAAATCAAGGCTTCACAAACGGAATCTGCCGTAGGTGAAGCCCAGTTTTCTTGTAGTTTGCTGCTAAATTAAAATAATTTTACATGTATAGTTTAGGAGTTATTTGAAAAAACAATGTTTTTTTTCTTATGGATTTTTTATTTTATGTGTTATAAGGGAAGAAAATTGAAACTATAAAATTTGATGTAAAAGATAATTTCAAAATTTTAGGAGATTATGTAGGAGATAAATATAATAATATTTTATGTCTAATTTTACATTTATCATAATTAAAATATACTTAATATAAAAAGATTCCATGTCTAATTATTCTTCTTCAAATATTTTTATATATTTACCATTGAATTAAATATTACTTTACAATTCACCCCACGAAAATTAGGTGTATAGTCTAAATTTTTTTTTTTTTTAATCTTCATTCGAACCATTTAGTTTCGTCGTGTTGTAACAGAGACACGAATGATATACTCTATTATTAATATATATATATATATATATATATATATATATATATATATATATATATATATATATATATATATCAAAATGCAGTAGGTATTTATCGGTTCTCCAGGAAAATATGTTGGTCTAACAGAAACAATTAGAGGGTTTCGATTTATCCTTTTCGGAGAATTAATTGGTCTTCCTGAACAGGCCTTTTATTTGATAGGTAATATTGATGAAGCTATCCGTTTTATTTCGTTTTATATGTAAGAACCAAATCATTTCGTAATTAATTGGTGTTAAAACAAACCGTTTGAAAATAAGAATATATTAAAATAAAAAAAAAAAAAACTTAAATTAATCACACATTTATAATAAATATCGATATTTGTTATACCTGTCATATTTTTGGCAATTTTGCGGCCACAAGTTACCCCATGTGTCGTTCACGTATTTTTAAGAGGGGTGATTCGGTTCTAAAATTTCAAGTTAGGTTGTCGGTTTTTACCAAGAATATGAAGTACCGAAATTACTCCTCTTAAAAGTCATGTAAAATGACATATGGTGTCAATTTGATCCAAATATTATCAAAAGATATTGTCAATGCATAAATGTAAGACTTTTGACTTAAAGGACAAAAAAAAAAAAATTAAACTTGAAAAATGATTAATGTGATTTAGCGGGTTTTTGACAATTTGCACCATCAAAATATGGGGTTTTGGCACTTTGTATTTTGGCTTAAATTTTTTGGCACTTGCATCCTAAAAATATAATTTATTTGGCACTTTGCACCCTAGTGTGTGTTTTGATGATGAAATTTAGTTGCAAGAAGAGTAGAATAGTCATTTTTTAATCTTATTGGCACTTTGCACCCTAGAAATATAGATTTTGGCACTATACACACTAAAAATATAGATTATCTGCACTTTGCACCCTCAAAATATTTTTTTTTTGCACTTTCCACCCCGGCTTAAAATTTTGGCACATTTTTTATGTTAACCAAATTACTAAGCTATCCTTAATTAGGTAAGAACACTTTTTAATTTTTTGTAATTCCTAAATTTGACATGCTAGTAGATAATAATTATAGATTTGTAAAGTATTGAATATCACAACTGACGCAAATCAGTGTCTATTTAAGGACAAGATGGACATATACTTTGCAAAAAGAAAAAATTATTGAACTCGAATAAAAATATTTGTTTTCTTAGTTTGATTGTTGTGCATTGAACATGACAGTTTTATCTCTCTACCGACGACATTCATGAGCTTTTTTCAAAGGAAAATGTTAGGGTGCAAAATGTCAAAAACAAATCTAAGGTGCAAAGTGCTTATTTTTTCAATTGGCATGGAATGTGCCAAAAAATTTATATTGCAGGTGCAAAGTGCCAAAATCTATATTTTCAGGGTGCAAAGTGCCAAAAAATTATTAAAAATGACTATTATACCCTTCCACTTACAATTTTTTTATTATTTATTATTAAAACACACACTAAGATTCAAAGTGTCAAAATAAATCACCAAACTTGAATAACACAGAGAACAAATAAATCACCAAACTAAAGAGCAAGAATAAAAACCCGAACTTGGACAATTTAGCACTTTGTGAAGAATCTCTGACTGAATCCGATACAAAACCAATTACTTGTAGTACCTCGATCTCTTTCACAAACCCCAAAATAAATCTCAATAGTTCTCATCTATATTCTTCTTTTATTGTGACTATTATTTTATCTTAATGTTGATATACGTATTTTTCTGGTGTGTGTAGCACACAACACACGCAAACAAGAAGACTAAAAGTCTTTTTATACTAGTCTCATATAACCTAATTTTCCTCTAATGGGCTCAAACCACATGGGCTGGACATAAGACCCAACAGAGATTTCCATTTTTGTTTTTTTTTTTGATAATGACTAAAGGAGATTTCTTTAATTTAAACATAAAGACTAAAACTAACAAAAATAATTCGTAGCGGGAACTGTTCTTACTCTTTACAACTTTTGTTGATGTTGTAGTGTAGGTGCAAATTATCCTAGATTATATACTGGTATTTTTCTAATTCCTTACTAGTCTTACTAATTAGTTAATAAACATTATAATATGCTAGTGCAATCCGCGATATTATGATGTAATTAATGATCTAATTTACTATTTTATTCAAAAAATATAGTTAAATACAAATATATCCCTTGTGCTTTGCCTAATTTGTAAAAACTTCTCTACATTATTTTTACTAGCAAAAAGCATCTTTGTTATTTTTTTTAATTAGTAGCAAAATCTAATATTTGAAATTTCTTCACAAGTCAATAGGGAGGTTATAGTCAAATTTTGTTTAACTGAACATGGGGTTAAACTTAATTCTCAAAGTTAACAGAGAGATATTTGTCATTTTTTGGGTGAATATGAATGAATACGTATTTTAAGATGCGATATAATTGTTATTATTCCTGCAAAATATGTAGTTTGGCTTCGTAGGGATGTGCTTGCTTATAAAAAATAGTACTGGATGAATTTTTACTAATTATATAAATAATACAGGATAATTTTTGCTAATCAGACAAATCTTATGAGAATACATTTTAGTCAAAAAAATATAAAAGTATGGTCGTGATGGTAGGTAGTTGCACAACATCACATCTCTAAGTACTTGTTGAAAGTTTTCCATTTTCTAATTTTTAATTGCACAATATGTTACCCTGTCTTATTCTTATTGTTTAATAAATTAGCAAAGTGGTTGGCCTAATAACTGGCTCTACCCTCAACTAAAAATCTCTGCTTCATTTGTATCAAAAACTCAAACAAGAGACGACTTACTTTTGAATACTTTACCATTAAGATGATATCTGAAGCTGTGCTCGGTGCTACGGTGCAACTTCTGATGGAGAATCTGCTTGGGATAAGTACTGAGGAGATCGGGAACCAATTGGGTTTCAAGAGTGAACTGGCAAACCTGAACAAATCATTGGCTATGGCTCAGGCATTCTTGCACGATGCTTCAAGGCGACAAGTGGAAGATGAAGTCGTGAAGCTTTGGTTGAAGGAGCTCGAACGTGTCACCTACGAAGCCGATAACTTGCTGGATGAATTTCAATATGAAATTCTTCGTCGCAAGGTTGTGATAGGAGAAAATATGAAGAGGAAGTTATCTAACTTCTTTTCTTCATATAATCCTTTCATGACCCGTTCCAAAATGCGTCGTGAGATCAATAATTTGAATATGAAATTGGAAAGTCTTGATGTAGAGGCTAATAGGTATGGCCTCCAGAAAAGAGTTGCAGAGTCTTCTCTTGCTCTTCCTCCGGTCATGGAAACCAATTCATTAAGTGTTGACCCAATAGTTCTTGGTAGGGAGGATGATGCAAAAAAGATAGTTCAAATGTTGGTTAGTTCGAATGAAGAGGTTCTTTCGGTTATTCCTATTGTTGGGATGGGCGGACTGGGAAAGACAACTTTGGCTCGATTAATCTTCAATGACTTGAATAGAATCAAACATTTTGATGAAACCATATGGGTTTGTGTATCTACAAATTTTGATAGCCTAAAGCTTTTCAAAAGAATCCTTGAATTATTGACCAAAGATGCCATTCATGAAGAGAGTATGGAAGCCATCGTTAAAAAACTTCAAGAGAAATTGAATGGTAAAAAGTATTTGCTCGTTCTTGATGATTTGTGGAATGATAAAAGAGCAGACTGGGAAAATTTTAGAAGTTCTCTTCTCGGTCTCAGTTCAAACAAAGGAAGTTTCATTATTGCTACAACTCGGCTTGAAAGTGTGGCATCAATAGTGACCTCACAAACCATGTATTCTCTTAATAAATTATCTGATGATGACTGTTGGTCTTTAATTAAGACACAAGCTGGTTTTGATGGAGATGCACCTATAGAATTGGAGGCCATCGGAAAGCAAATCGCTTGTAAATGTGGAGGTCTACCATTAGCGGCAAACATGGTAGGTGGAACTTTACGAGGGAAAGAAAAAGATGAATGGAGATTAATTCTAGAAAGTGGATTTTCAAATCCTAATGGAGAAGAAAATGGTGTGATGCCAATAATGAAGGTTAGCTATGACCGTTTACAATCTTCATTACTTAAAAAGTGCTTTGCGTATTGTTCTATTTTTCCCAAGGATGCAGAAATTGAGAAGGAACGATTGATCCAACTGTGGATGGGTGAAGGATTTCTTCAAGAAAATAATGGCACCGACATGGAGAATTTAGGCAATAAAGTTTACAATATTTTGCTGCAAAGTTCTTTCTTACAAGAGGCCGTGAAGGATGATTATGGCAATATTAAACATTCTAAGATGCATGATCTCGTGCATGATCTTGCTGTTTTTGTTTCGAAAGGAGAATGTCTTAATATTGAAAATCACAAGACAGTTAGGTGTCCTTCTCAAATTAGATACCTAGCAACAAAATTAGTTGGAGATGCACACAAGATTACAAATGAGGATGGAATTTATTTACGGACTTTGTTTATGGGTAGCAAAGCACCAGATAGTGTGTTCAAAAATCTCACACGTTTACGCGTGCTAAATCTATATTGTATAGATATTGATGAATTGACAAGCTCCGTTGGGGATTTGAAACATTTACGATTCCTTGATGTGTCTTCTACACGAATTAGAGCTTTACCAGAATCTTCTTGCATGCTTTTCAATTTACAGACTTTGAGGTGCGAACTTGATGATTTTCCAAGCCAATTGCACCGCTTAGTTAATTTGAGACATATCTTTATGCGGAGGTACAATACTGAAAAAATTCAGATGCCACATGGAATTGGAAAGTTGACATTTCTTCGAACATTGAAATTCTTTAACGTGGGCCTAGAGAAAGGCCGTCGAATTGAGGAGCTGGGAAATTTGAAGAACTTGAAGGGGAAACTAGAGATACGTAATCTAGAACGCGTGAATGACATGGAAGAAGCTGTAAGGGCAGACTTAATTGGAAAGCCAAATATACAAGAATTGACATTTGTCTGGAGCACATCAAGGGAAGGAAACAACAAGGACGAGGAAGTTCTGAAAGGCCTCCAACCTCATCCAAATATGAAAAGTTTAACCATTCAAAAATATAGTGGAGACAACTTTCCATCGTGGACCATGAATATGATTGTTCAAGAGGTTAATAGTCTCGAGAACTTGATCGATGTTAGATTGGTAAACTGTGAAAGATGCCAAGAAGTTCCAACGCTCGGTCATCTACCATTGCTCAAGACTTTAGTTTTACAAGGGCTGCAAAATGTAAAATCAATAGGTCCCTCATTTTATTACCCCCACGAGTGGATTGAGTCAAGAAGCATGAGTAGTTCCAATTCCCCGTCAACACCGTTTCGGGCGTTGGAACATTTCAAGCTAGAGGACATGCCAAATTTGGTAGAGTGGGTTGCAGTTGTGAACTTGCCGACAACGTTTAAATGTTTTCCTCGCCTTAAGATTTTTGAGATTCAAAGGTGCCAAAAATTGGTGACTATTCCAAATCATGGTTTTCCATCTATTGAAACATTGGATTTTGAGTATGTAGATAGCAGCAGGCTATTATTAAACATGGCTTGCAGTTTAAGCTCCTTGAGGAAATTGGAACTATTTGGCATTGATGATCTCACTTGTCTTCCTAGCAAGCTATTTGACAGCAATCAATGCCTTGAATTTCTAGAAGTAGGGTGTTGTAATAACCTAACCGAAATTCTATTTCCAGAGGACAGTGAACATAGTATGCAGTACCTCAAGGAATTACGTATAATGAAGTGTGTACGTCTCAAGTCAATTGGACATACACGCGGACGACTTCAAGGCCTCGCTTCTCTTCATAATTTGGATATTTGTGAGTGCCCAAATCTGGCTTCTTTTAATGTAGACTGGCAGGGAATGCATAGCCTGTCCTATGTCAGTAATATGGATTGTCTCAATTGGAGGAGATTTCCCAAGGATATCAGTGCTCTTGTCAGTTTAAAACATCTTTCCGCTAGATTCTCTCCAGATGATTTTGATATGTTAAAGCAGACTCTCCATTGCATCCGAGGACTGACCTCACTTCGACGTTTATCATTATACGGTTTTGAGGAATACCCAGTGCCGGATGAACTTCAGCATCTCACTAATCTCACTGAGTTATGTTTGCATGAATTTGGAATAGAAGTTTTGCCTGAATGGTTTGGAAACATTTCATCTCTGGAAACTTTATGTCTTGAATGGTGTAGAAAACTAAGGCAACTGCCCTCTAAGGAATCCATGCAACGCCTCAGAAAATTTAAAAAATTAATTATTTGTAGATGTCCATTGCTCAAAGACGAGGACGAATACTTTACGACCGACAAGGGCTGGCTCTGATTAACTATCTCCTCTTTCTCAATATGTAACAGCTAACGACAAATAAAGCTTCATCTGTAAGTATAACATAACCATCATTATTTTATTCATCATTGATTGTCTTATCTGCTCTTGAAAAATAATATTTGTTGTGCTTAAGTTTTCAAAACTGAAAGAGATTATTTTTATGACAGATTCAGCTTGCATACAAGCTATCTATTTGTCCTTGGATATATTTCCCTTTTCTATAATCTTATGGTTAACTTGAACTATTTCATTTTTCATAATATTTATGTTCAATTCATGTTTTCGGGAAATATTTTTCACTCTGCCCGTTTATGTAAACTTTTGCTGATGTAGCGATGCTATAATTGATCTGCTATGGTAGATACAAAGATTCTGTCTTCGATTGTATTTTCGTGTAGTTCATTGAAATGTTTCAATGATGACTGTATGTGTCATTGAATTGTTAATCTTTCCTTTTTCTATCTACTAATAATAATCTTGTTTATCTCGGTTTTATGTATATTTATCGAATTGTTTTTTGTAAAAATTTTGCATCGTCTCCCTGATATTTTTATAGGCGGCATTTAATCCACTTTTATTATGATAATGTGATTTTTTACCCATTGTGTTATGATAAATGTGGCAATTTATCCCCCTATATTAAATAAAATAGTTTGCATGCATACTCTCAATTTCGACAAGTGAGTTACAATCTAGATCAGGCTGAAGGGGGTAAATTGTTTCATTAAATTTTTACAGGGGGTAAATTGATTGTTTTCAAATTATAGAGGGATAAATTGAACATTATGCATTTCATATGGGGTAAATTGCCATTAACTTTGTAGAAAAATTGGGTTTGGTACCAAAATTGCAATGAAAACATATCCTATGGTACCAAATTTGCATTTTTGTATCCAATGGTACCAAAAGTGCAAGTCAACCTATCCTATGGTACCAAAAAAGCAATTTTCCCCTTTTACTAGTATTATGCTTTCACCCTGAAACTATTTTCCAATCAATTATTTTTTATTAAAGTAGGTCACGTGAAAGACAAATGCCAATTTTGTAGAGTATTTCCATCATTTAGATTAGAACTAGGTGAGAAAGTGAAACACCAAAGTTCAAGGGGAAAGTGCAACGAGGGTGTAAATTTAGAGGGGAAAGTGCAACAATAGTGTAAGTTTAGAGGGGAAAGTGAAATTCAACTATAAGTTCAGGGGGCAAAGGGTGATGTTCTGATTGGAAGTATTATTTTACTTCTTTAATTAATAAGTTTGCTTCTTTATTCCTTCAAATGTCAATTATCAACTAGAAAATTTACGTTTTCATATTGTCAAACTATGTGTGAGTTTACTATATATATATGTGTGTTTACAGTTTTGAACTACATGAAATCCCATTTGGAGAATGTAATGCAAAATTAAACTTGATTATTTGATTAAGAGGGTGTTCAATTTTTTGCGCATATCTCACCCTGTAGGAAAATTCTGACTGATATATGTAGTATCTATTTTTTATTTGTTGACTTCGTACTAAAGTTTTTGTTTTTTCCGTATTATATATCTAATTACAAATATAAATTATGTTTGAAATTTCATGTTTTTTGCACTTTCAATCATATTTGATTGCAAAAAGCATGTTTTACTCTTTAAACTTACAACGAAGTTGCACTCCCCCTAAACTTTGGATTTGCATCTTCCCCCTGATTTTAGATAACGAAAACATCCCACACAATGGGATATGCCTCTCACTTGATGTACTTTGGTTGGAAAACTAATCGAAAAAGAATTCAAGGAAAAAATTGCAATACTAATATGAGTTCATGGTGAACAATGCACAAAATTAAAGTTAGGAAGAAAAGTAAGATTTTTTCCATATAAAAACACCCTTAGTAAAATAAGTTTATTAGATCCATTAATCGACCAAACAATCCTGGAACATTTGTGATATCCATCCTTACCTAAAAATAAATTTGATTAATTTCCAATCGGTCCAAATCAATCTCATTTGAGTTAACAACAATTTACCCACATATGATATACATAATGTTCAATTTACATTCATGTGATTCGAATAAGAGAAGTTTATCTCTCTATAATCTTATAAGGGGCCGTTTGGTAGGGTGTATGGGATTAAGGTGGATTATATTGGAGCCGGATTGAAGGCCATATTAAAATATGTTTGATAGACTTGATTGAATGCTTTCATATTAATTGTGAATTGATATAAATTTTAATTTGTGATTTATTTATGTATAATGTGTTTCCATTTTAGAGATTTGAGAATAATTTATGATATGTTAAAAGGAAAATATGCAAATTTTAGGTTATTAGTGATAATTTTACCTTATATATATTCACCCGGATTAACTAATCCACCCATGAGTGGGTGGATTATAATCTAGTCTTAATACCGGGTCGTAAGGATTTAATCCATTTGACCCGGTATTAGAGCAATACCACCAAACGATGTATTAACCCATATTAACTCATATAATATGACCTAATACCCCCTATTAGGTCCTACCAAACGGCCCCTAAAAGTTTCACACTGTCTCTCTGACATTTGTAAACTTAAAAAAACTACGAATTGACAAAACTACCCTCTTGTGTTATTGTAAATGTAACATTGTACCCCCGTGGTATCATAAATGTGACACTTTATCCCTCTGTGTTATGATAAATGTGATATTTTACCCATTATGTTATGATAAATGTGACAGTTTATCCCTAAATGATACTTTTGTCTTTTTACGCAACACTTTTCATGCTCACTCTCGATTTCAGCGATTGTATTACACTCTCCATTAGAAGGAGGTCAATGCTCCTTTAAATTTTTTCGACTTTACGCTTTTTTGGCCCATTTTACCATTTTTCTTACAAATTTCACTAGAATTAATTTTCATCAATTTCACATGTTTTAACCAACTATACCTATTACTTAACCGATTTTACCTAGTTTCCACCAATTTCATCCTTTTTTTCACTGATTTAACTGTTTCATCTATTTTTCACAAATTTCACCCGAATTTTTATCGATTTTAAATGTATTTATCGGTTTCACATGCATATTTTTATCGGTTTCACCTGCTTTTCACCAATTCACCCGAACTTTCATCGATTACACATGTTTTCATTGATTTCATATACATTTTTTATTGATAACAATTTTCATTGATATTACCAGTTTTTTGACCAATTTCACTAGTTTTTCACGAAAAGAATTCCATGAAAGTACAAGGCTATGCATGTCTTGATATTCTTATATTTTGCGTCGTGAACAAAATAAACATTAAGTTCTCAGCTAAGTCATAATCATTTTTGTTCATTCATAGGTAAGATGCGATTCTATTTTAACTTTTCCTTTTTTTTTTTTTTTTCTTGTGCATAGCATAATGATATTCAAGAGAATTTGATTTTTATTTTTTACTTTTAGATAATTGTTTATTTAACTTAGTTTTAATGTTTTATCTAGTTTACAAAATCTCGAGTTTTCTATATGCAATTTCATAATTTGTGTACTAAAAGTACTAAAAGTATATCTTTATTTACATGACTGCAGATCTAGTAAGGTGGAATATGTGAAGAGGCTTGGTTGGCTGCAAGGAACCTGTTCTATTCTTTTTTTTCTTATTATCTTTTGTGATTTCCAATTTTGTCTTAATATGTGTGAGTTTGATATGGTAAAATCAAGCAAATGTTTATTTGGCTGTAATATATTTGCAAATATAAATATTGGATTCTTGAAATTTTGTCTGAAAATGTGTGTGCAACTATTACTCCGCAATGGAACATGCTATTGTTTTCTCTCCAATAAAAAAAAAAAAAAAAGGAACGTATTATTGTTGTTTCTGATGAAGTATGGATTTTAATTTTGATGTTACTTTTGGTATTGAAGATGGAATGTTTTACATGAAATTCTATTTTTTTCCCCGAGGGTTTAATCTCTTTCGAGACGGGTTGGGCACACTGGGTACCTCTCCCAACAGGAATTCGATCATGAGTCCGCTACTTTGTAGTGACTAGTCATGTGAAATCCTATTTTAGAATGACGAATGATGTAGCCTTTCTCAATACATGATCTAGGGGTGCACATGGTACGGTTCTGCAGTTTTCTTAACAAAATTTATATCGTATCAATTAGTATGGTTTTAAAAATCTCAAAATCAAACTAGAGTTTTATGAACCATACTCGGTTTTGTGTGCTTCCAATTCCGGTACCGTACGGTAAGGTTTTGCGGTTTTTTCAAATATTTTTTTTTGCAAATTTTCTTATATAGTCGATTACATGGTTGACAATTATATAAAAATTAATATCATAATATCTTACAAACTATTATTCTAAAATAAATAAAGCATTGGAAAAGAAATTGTTCAAAATTTTGATGCTATAATTCAACCTAATTGAATAAAATTAATTGGTTAATCATTTGATCATTGTTTTATTCTGTGAAAGAACTTGCTGTTTAGTATTTGTTGTCTAAATTTTTTCTTTTAAGTTTTCAATATATAACAAATTTAATTTGTGCTATCTTCGAACATATATTTTTTTAATTGAACGCAAGCGATGTAGTAACAATAAATTATGAGGTACTATAATATAAGTTATAAATAATATCGTATTCGCGAATATTTGAATTATAAATTGAAAAAATAAAAAGTCATAATTTAGTTGTAAATATCAAAAAATGAATAGTTAATTAATATGTATTCTTATTTTCGGTACGGTACGGTTTTTTTCGGTATGAGAAGTCTAAAACAAAAACATACCAAAATACTTGATGCGGTTTTCATCCATACCAAAACCTTCGATTTTAAGAAAAAACCAAAAATTCGGTAGGTTTGTATTGATAAAGATGCCTTGGACAATGATTGTAGCGCGACATTCAAATTCACTTTTCGATTAAAATTACACATTCTTTGAAATTCTTTTTGTGTTTGTTATGTAAACTTTGTTGATCTAATTTATGTAAAACTAATTATTTTATATTATTTGCGTCAAATGATAATCATTACTCTATCCATTTTTTTATTTATCGTTTTAGAATTCCAATTATATATAATTAATTTTTTATACCAATTTTACTCTTCTTATTAATGCTATGATTATTTGATTAAGATGGTGTTTTGGAACTTTTACTTAAAAAAATGGTTATTTATTATAATTCTTAATCCGTGTTCAATCCTCCAAATCGAATAAAAAAAGGAAGGAGAATATGTTAATTGATAGTACAAGTGTTCTTCTTTTTTTGTGTCTTAGTATTTTGGAACATATATATAAGTTACATTCTAATTATAAATTTTATTTATTAATGCAAAGCAACAATATACATATTATTGTTGCTTTGCATTAATAAATAAAATTTATAATTAGAATGTAACTTAAATTCAACGAGTTTGAGTCAAGTTAATATTAATTTATTACAAAGAATATGCAAACTTCATACACATCTTGATTTTGTGTAGTGGACTGAACCGTTTGATAATCGAACCAAATAGTTCGATTTGATGTACTTTACAAATTTTTAAATTACCGAGTCAAACTAGATATAAAAAATTAGTGCGATTCAGTTACATTGAATGCAACGATATCAAACCCCTAATATTATAATTGTGCATTATCCGGGAAGCAGTATATCGAACTAAAATTTCAGTTCAACATACAGAGTGTGCTTCATTGCCAAATCATTATAAATTTTAATTTTCGATATTACCGGACCGAACCGAAAGATTTACCTTTTTTTTTTTTTTAATCCCAGTTCCTTAAAGGTAAAATACACGTTCCAAATTTCTAATCCGAGCTTCAATTCACTCTTCTCGCTTCTTCTACGGACTGCCCTAGAGCAAAACCCAAATCTTCTTCTTCTTCTTCAATCCAAAATCGCACCGCGCCGCCGCACAACCTACCCCATCGCGCCTCCACCATCTTTCTCTCTCGGCCCAGATTTGTAACTGACAGAGGTACAGTACAAATTCTAAATGCCCAATTTTATTATTTTTCTGATTTTCTCTTAATAAATTTGGTTCTAATTGCATTTTAAACCCAAAACTTGAATGATGCTGAAATAATTTCTGGGGAGGTGACTGAGGCTAGGCGGTCTCTGATGTATTATTTATAATTTCTACTTAACTTCATTGGATGGTTCGTGGCTAGAATGGTAGGAAGCATATAATTATTTACATATGTATTCAAAACAAATTATTTTTGATTCAATAATTTTTCGGTTTTTTTGTACCGAATCAAATTGAACCGTACTGAATCGGTAATTTACTGAACCAAACCGGAATTTTCTGTTTGGCAAAGATTTCAAAATACCGAACCAGCCGGTATAACGAAATTTGGTATGGTTCGGTTGGGTTGGGTTTTACCGTTTGCACAGCCCTACCTAAGATAGCATTGTGAGCAGAAATATTTAAATTTCATATTCTACCTATGTACTGGTTCTGACGAGTAAAGAGTTATATTTGTTGAATGACATTTGTTATATAACTATATTCACGATCCTTGAATTTTTAAGATATATGTATATTGTTTTTGTTAAGAGAAAGTTTAAGAATGAAATGTCATAAAAATATATTACGGTTGAATCTGAAAAGTACCAGCTAATTTGTAAAAGAGGGCCCCAATTTCATATATCGCCTGGGGCTCCGTAATATGTCAAGTCGGCCCTAAAAAGAGAGATATTGCATGTTAGGATTGAATGGGATGAATATGGTTTTATTGAATCAATAGGTAATGATACCGTAGAAGTCTGTACTCAGTTAATTAGTAGTGCCTGCTCTCTAGTTCAAAGCTTGGTAAAAGATTTTCACATATGATGAAAAACCTTAGGATCCTTGAATTTTTTAATGTGATTAACACAAAGAAGGAATATTAGAAGGAATTGCATCTTAGTAAAAAAAAAAATTGGAAATGAGGTGGGATTGTTATTTCGATTTCTTAAAAAGCAAAATATGCTAGTGAAGAAGGCAAAAGCAACGACCGAGCCTAGACCTGGTGTATTTATATAAACTTTAGTCAACTCAACTGGATATTATTACATTATTGAAATTACAATGGTGGGATTTTTCTAACTTCTGTTTACATGCTGATACTCATAAATTTGCTGACACTTTTGAGTTGGGTAAGGTGTTTATTGTTCGACTTGAATCAAATGAACATATGCTTATTTCCCACAAATTCTCTTACTAAATTTATCATGATATATTTCTATTTGATCAAGACTATGAATCACTTACATAACCAATGGTATCGCCCTTATTCACATAATATTCATTGATAAAACAGAAAAAATTGATGCTTGAAATGTATTTTGAGCATTTTGTTACTGAACTGCTCCTTCTAGTTGGGAAAAGAGAGTAGTTTTTGGCTTCTTCAAAAATTTTATGCTATAACACTTGAACTCTTTTCTGTATGTAGACAAAAAATTGGTGATTTTGGTCTTTAAAGTTCTAATTTCCTATCATCCCTGGTTCACTACGCAAAAGTAGATTCTCAAAGGCATTTTCATGGAGATAAAGACCACTAAAAAAACCCAGTTTTTTCCATCTTTAAAACAGACTAGATAATTTAATAGGAATATAGTTGGACCTAAATTAATATTTATCATGTCAGATATATCATGGCAAGAGCTGAAGGTGATCGAGAACCAATGAACGAACAAGCAGTTGCCAACATGTATGGTGCAATGAGGGCTGATATAAACCAAATTTACTCCAAAATTACTGAACTAGAAATGGAGGTCAGCGAGCATTCACTAGTGATCAATGCCATACAACCACTCGATCCATCAAGGAGATGTTACCGTATGATTGGAGGTGTTCTTGTGGAAAGAACTATTAAAGAAGTTTTGCCAGCTGTTCAGAGAAATAAGGAGGGACTTGAAGAGGTTATTGCTCGGTTTAATGAAGCGCTGGAGAAGAAGAAAAAGGATTTAGCTGAGCTTGAGGCTAAATACAAAATAAGAATTAAAAAGGGTGATGGTGAAATGAAGGATGATGGTAAAAAAGAAGGTAATGCCCAGGGAGTCCTTGTTGGTCCTGCTGGGGCTAATGAATAGATATAACGGTTTTGCTGAAACTTCGTGTTATTTTGTGCAATGATTATGCTGTTTTCTTGTCTTATCGTGTAGACTTAATATGTCACAAGATGTTAAAGTTGGTTGTTTCGTTGTGCCCCTTCGAGGTTGTCTTATAGATGGGGATGATATTTGAGTAATTAGACTATAATGGTTGAAGTTTACTTATCGAGATTAGGATCTTTTTGTTTTGTTTTGTTATCAGTGTCATGTTTTACTGCTAGAATCAACTCCCTGGTATTCAAGTTTCATCTAGAAAAATTGTTCTTGAATAGTTAGACTTACAGGCCAAAGAGTTGTGGAATTGCACTGGAGGTTACTATTTCTTTCATACAATTTGATTTGGTTTACTTAGTTACTATTTCTCAGATTTTTGTGGACATTTATGTTTCATCTTATCCGCTATGTTATTTTAATTTTTTTTGGGAACATGTTTGCGACTGCAATCGTGTACCCTCTTTCGGACATTACTCACAAGCATTTTGAAGTGAAGAGCAACCTTATATCTTAAATTTGGTTGTCATGTGGGTGAATTTTATGAAAAATTCCTTGATCTTGTAGATTTTATGAAAAACAAGAAAGGTAGATGCTTATTTTAAATAGTTCGGGGAAGTGAATGTAATTCACCATTGAGTTTAACGAAGGATATTAGCCTAATATAAGATGATAAACCTAACCTTAAAATCTTAAATCTCGTGTTAAAGTAATACTCCCTCCGTCCCAATAATTTTGCTCCACCTAGGTTGACATGGAGTTTTAGATAATTTGTTAAAAAAATAAACTTTTGTTATTTTTTGAAGAGAAAGGGAGTCATGTTTCGAGCAATGTTTTTAAAACCGGATCGGAGAGCGAATTGATGAGCCGACTGGTTAGCGGTTTTACTGGTCGAACCGGGCGAACCGCTGGTCGAACCGTTGATTTTAGGGAATTAATCGGACCGAACCAGCTTCCGATTCGTGGTCGAACCGGTCGGACCGGCCGGTCCGGTCCGGTTTTAATAACATTGGTTTCGGGACGTCCTAAAATAGAAATTCGAGCAAGAAAAGTGGGACGAATGGAGTATTAAATTATTGAGTTCAATCGGGGTTGAAAGTAAATTAATCAGATTATAAGTTTAAATACTTAAAATACTTTTGATATGAAAAGAAAATGCCAATTATGAAGGTAACTATGAAACCTTTTTACTCCAATCACCATATAGACGTATAAATAATTCTTCTTTTTTTATGTAGAGAAACTATAAAATTTGGACTTGCCAACATGCGACATAACAAAAGAGAGAATTCAATATTTATTTTAAAATGATTGTATGCAATAAAATGAACCAAAAAAAAAGGAGAGGGCAGGAGCACGCCAATACAGTGCAGCCTCCCGCACCAAATCAATACTCTTCCTTATCATCTTCATCAACCAAAGAAATCCTGAATACCCTTTCCAGCAAAAACCCGATCCGAAAGCTCAGCCAAAACGGCATTAACAGTTAACAAAACGACACTTGACCCTGCAATTACTCCAAGCACAACTCCAGTAGTACCCAACACTTTATTAAAAGAAGGCCACTCAATTTCTCTTATTTCTTCAGCAACCCCACTAAAAAAACCTTCTTCCTTTTGCTCCCTTTCCTTCATCGCTTTCTTGATTTCCAATCCCAAATCTTTCAATTCATCGCTCTGTGAATTTTCTTGTTGGGTTTCTGCAGGTGGGTTTTCTGTGTTTTCGTTCGTGATTTTGTTCTCTTCTTCTTGAGATGCTTTTGGAATTATGGTGGTGGTGGTGAAGTTATGGGGTCTGGATGCAAATTTTGTAAATTTTGGGGTGTTTTTGGTGAAAACAATTGTGGGTTTTGATGTGATGTGTAAGGGGATGTTTGGGTGATTGGATTTTGGGTATGTGATTCTGGAGGGGGAAAGATGGAAGTGTGAGAAGGAAATCGCCATTTTCTCTCAATTTATGTTTTCAGAATGGAACCAAACCTTTTGGGGTATTTCAAGAATTTAACCAAACGGCAAAAGATCATACTTTGATGAAAGTTAGTGCCTTAATGGATAATGAATGCATAATGGTGACAAAATAATGAAGAAACCCTAAAATATGTAGAATAAGGTGTATATAGATTTACTCCCATTGGTTTTGAATTTGTAGAATGTGCTCAAATTAGATTCAAAATGAAGTCAGAGCTTTAAACATAAAAAGAGATAGGTAAAAAGGTTAAGACAAATTAACATAATACTCTAGTTTTGACAATGATAACTTTATGGTGTTACACGTATCGAATTCTTAATTTGTTATATATATGTTTACGTTGTATTAGTGACTGTCGTTTTAAATGCAATGTGTAACTTTTATCCATTGAGCGACGGCCCTTCCACTCGGCACTGTCGGATCACTAAGGCAGACTTTTGTCCCTGCTTTCGTCTCTCAGTGTCAGTGTCAGTGTCGGTCCAGCAGAGTGCTTTCGCCGTTGGTGTTCTTTCCGATCCCTACGCATTTCACCGCTCCACCGGAAATTCCATGTGCCCCTACCATACTCCAGTTCAGAAAAATATAATCGAAGATACTTTTCTATAAAAATTTAAATTGTAATCGTCTGAAATATAATGACTAAAGTTAAACATTGTATAATATAATAAATTTGAATTTTCAAAGTATTAATGATCTATAACTAATCCCATGTATATATCTTTACATAAACATGATCTAAAACTTCAAAACTTGACAAAAGACAATTCAAAATGGCCTTTTGAGATCCTTAAAATCCAAAGAATCAATACAATATTCCACCTTCTCCCTATACACATTCAACGACTTCAACAAATAAGTCACCTTCTCCTTGACTTCCTCATTACAACCAATCTGCAATAACAACAATAACTTCTGAAAAACTCCCAATTCAAGTGCTTCAACAATCACACCCCTTCCCCCTACCTCATCTTCATCTTCATACTTCCCCAACTTCCACAAAATCGAAACCGAAAAAATGGTGGCCAACTCCGAAACGAGCAATAGTTTCTTCACCAAAATTGGCACAATCAAAGCATTCTCATAAACCTTTTTTCTCCCTTCACTATAGCTACAAATCCCATCCAAAACACCAAATGCTCTCTCGATTACGCTTCTATCGGAATCCAAAACCATTTCAAGAAGCATTTGTACCAATCCCGTCTCTACAAATTTTGCTATGATCATCAATTTTGATTCAGATGATGTAATTGTTACCATATGGTACATTGCTAACAATGTAGCTTTTGTTGTTGTAGGACAAATTGGATCTTTAATCAAGTTCACTAACACCTCTAAACTTCCTTCGATTTTCGCCAGCTCATCAACCTTGTTCTGATCCGATGAAAGAATCATTCTTAGTGCTACCGCTCCATTTCTTCGTCCAGGCAAGGTTCCGTACCTTAAAATCAACACAATCGAATTTAAAGATTGCGATGTTGAAAGATTAAATCGCGTCTCTTCGTCAAAGGGTAATGCGATTATTGTCAACGCTGACAAGATTTGTTCTAATAGAGTAACGCGATTTTCAACCATATCCCGTTTAGAAAAGGCCTCAAATGCGGCCGATAGAACTCTCCCTGTACCATTAAAAACAACCATTCTATTGTTTTTCTCGATCTCTTTAGCTGAAGCTTTGATCTTTGATACCAACTCTTGGCACTCGTTTTCATCGTTTCGGTTTTTAGCATCATCGATTTTCGAGAGAATCTCCGAAACCTCATGTGGGGTTATGTGTGTTTTCTCTGTTTCACTAGACCTGCTCTGATTCACGTAACAATCATGAATTGATTTTTTCGAATCTTGATTCTTTGCAGCTCGACGTGCGGCTCTTCGTCTTCTCCATGATGAAAAACTCATGCTTGATTGCACTTTGTAAATTAATCAAAAAATTTGATATTAGTTTTGGTGTGGAATTTAAGGATGTTTTTTTTCTAATGTAATGTAGAAAATATGACATTTATATAGTGTAAGATGTAGTAACGTTTTAGACCAATTTTGTGCGTGTTGGGAGGTTTGAAGTTGAACTTTGAATATTGACCAATTCGGAAACTTGGATTTGGTAAAAGATGGACAAACCATTTGAATTGAAGGAGAAATCGGTTGAAAAGAAAATAGAGTTTAAGCAATCAAACTTTTGACTGGAGGCCGTGAATGGGTCGGTGGACTGACTTGTTAAGAGGAAAATAGAATGAGGACTTTTCGGCAAATTTGTACGGGTAGTCCAAAGGACTAGATCAATCCTACTATTTTTTGGTTCTATCATAATATTAAATATTAGAACTAATGTTTTGCGTTTTTAAGGGGTTGTAAGGGGTTCTAGAACCAACTTTATTTCTTCACAAAGATCTATTACTAACTATATATAAAAAAGGAGTTCATAATAAAAAAATAAAAATAAAAATTAAACTTTTTGTGAAGATATACCTCTAATTTAATTTTACTATGATTTAATCAAATGGCAAAACAGAAAAAAAAAACTTGAAGAAGTACAATTCTACATAAACACAAACACTTTGAAAAAACATAAATCAATATTTATTAATAGTTATCATCAAAAGAAAATGAAAAACTTACTTCAATCCAACCTACCTATCTACACTACCGTCAAGAACAAATTATTAGAGCTCAAAAGATTTTCTTATTTAATCATATTTTTTCTTCTTAATTAAAGATCTTTAATTAAAAAAAAATTGTACTTCAATTAGAAGAATTTTTTCCATCGATAAAATTAAGTTGTTGTCAAGAAATCCTACCTTCAATTAAGAAGTGGAGAATCGAAATTTAATCTACACTACATTTAATCATACTTTTGAAGATTAACCAACAATCTTTAAATAGATAATCAATTCACATATGGTTCGCGTAGGAATTAAATCCTGGTGAAAATGAGTTGGATAGAAGAAAAATGAGTTAAAGCGAAAAAATATGTTGCCATTGATAAAATAACATTGAAAATCGATACAAATCGGACAAGACCGAGAAAAAAATGCTTGATATCGACTAAACATGGGATAACAAAAATAAAGGATCAAATTAATAAAAGAACAAAAAATTGAGTTAGATTGTCAAAAAAACGCGAAATAAGTGAGAAAATAGGTTAAATCAGCAAAAATAAGTAAATCGACCAAAAATGAGTTAAAGAAATGGTTGAAACTGGTGAAAACTGGTAAAATTTGATCAATAAAAAAATGTAAAATCAATGAAAAAATGGGTTAGATAGAAGAAAAATTAGTTGAAGAAAAATATATGGTGCAATTGATAAATCAACAAGATAAACAGGAAGAAAATGGGTAAAATCGATTAAAAAAACGAATGATATCATCTAACACGGGATTAAAAAATGGGACAAAATCAATAAATGAACACAAAATTGAGTTTAATTGGCCAAAAAAATGTGCAATACTTTAGAAAATAGGTTCAGCAAACAAATAAGTATAATAAAGTAAATTAGGGATAATAGATGAATTGATTACCATGTGGGATAAAATCGACTAAAATTGAATTAAAACAGAGAGAATGTGTGAATTAATTAACAATTAAGATAAAAAAAATAAAAAAGGTGAAAAATGTGTTAAAATAGCAAAACAAAGAAATGATAATCTTTGTATAAAATGGGGTCAAATCAACATTTTTTTTTAAATTCTTAAGAAATTATCACTTATTACAAACTTAAAAAAATTATCACTTTTGTGCTATATGAATTAAAAAAAATACTATATTTATTTAATTGAAAAACTTATAATTGACTTAATAAAAAAACATAGAAATTGTTAAAAATGGGTAAAATCAATGAAAAAATGGCTCAGATAGAAAAAAACAAGTTAAAGCAACAAAAAAAATGGTGTAATTAAAATAAGGGGTAAACCGCAAAAAATGGTAAAATCGATGGGGTATTTTGCACTTTGCATCCTCGAAACATAGGAAATAGGCAGTTTGGACCTTGAAACATAGATTTAGCACTTTGCACCCTTGAAATATGAAAAATGCAGCACTTTGCACCCACGTTTATTTTCAAGCAAAAATTCAAGGGCAAAATAGGTAATTCAATAGTATTGGCACTTTGCACCCTCAAAACTTGAGAATTTCGCACTTTGTACCCCGAAAATAAAATAAGCACTTAACACCCTCTAATTAAAAACAAATTAGGAACTTCCACCCCCGAAACACAATAAATGGGCACTTTGCCCCCCAAAATACAAAATTAACACTTAACACCCTCAAATTTAAAAAATCAAAACCCCTCGTTTTTTTGGTCAAAGTTGACTATCGGAATGAAAAAAATCTAAGGCAAAATAGGTAATTCGCCTTTTTACTTAAATTTTGCAAAATATAATTATAAATACTCGAATACTCATTTATCTCTCCATCTTTCTTTTCAACAATATAACCATAAATAACTAAATAAAGTAGAAATAAACTTCTCGAAGACCCATTGTCTACTTCAACATATTAAAGACCCATAAATAATTACCTACTTTGCCTTTAAAAATATTCACCTTAAAAGTCAACTTTGTCGAAAAAAATGAGGGATTTGAGCTTTTCTTTAATTTGAGGGTGGTAAGTGTTAATTTTGTATTTTGGGGTGCAAAGTGTCCATTTATTGTGTTTCGGGAGTGCAATTTGTTAATTTATTCTTAATTAGGGAGTGTTTAAGTGCTAATTTTATTTTGGGGGGACAAAGTGCCAAAGATTTACAATAGAATTACCTATTTTGCCCTTGAGTTTTTGCTTGAAAATAAAAGAGGGTGCAAAGTGCTGTATTTTTCATATTTCGAGGGTGCAAAGTACTAAATCTAAGTTTTGGGGGTGCAAAGTGCCTATTTTCCATATTTCGATGATGCAAAGTGCAAAAATGTAAAAATTAATGATATTGGTTAAACCCGGGATAACAAAAAATGGGATCAAATAGATAAAATAACAAGAACAAACAGATGATCTAATTAGGAAAAAGAAATGTAATATGTGATAAAATAGGTTAAATAAGCAAAATATTAAGTACAATCGACTAAAATTGGGTTAAATCGAACAGAATAGGTGAATTGATTAACAAATGAGATAAAATCGCCTAAATTTGGGTTAAACCAGAGTGAATTGGTGAATTGATATACAAATAAGATAAACCACAAAAACGGGGTGAAATTGATGAACGAACATGTTAAAATAACGCAAAAAAGATGGTAAACTCAATGTAAAGTAGGTGAAATCTATATTTATTTGGAAAGTCCGTTAGAAATTATCACTTCTTATGACCTGTTTGTTTGTCTGGGAATGGCATGTAATATGATAATCTGATTACCAGACATCATATAATTGTGTTTGGATTGATTTACTATATTTTGGAAAAAAAATCCCCATAATTGAGAATCTTGCCTTCATAAATTAGGAATCTGAAATCCAAATTTTTTATGGTATTCTAATTCCATTCCCATTGAAATTCATGGTAAAAATTAAAATGACATTATTTTTCATATATACTCTCTCTCACTCACTCTCTCACTCACACACACACACACACATATATATATATATATATATATATATATATATATATATATATATATATATATATATATATAATTAAATTGTATTTACTATAAAATATACATAAATTAAATCAATTATAAATTTTGATGCATGGCAAATATATTATATATTTAATCAACATTAAGAATAATTACTTACACCCCTTGAAATTACGTGAAATTACATGATCATCATTTGAAGTTTCAATGACTATTAAACAACATTTGAAGTTTAACTTAACATAAAATACTTTATTATACCTATAAAATTAAGATAAATGTCAAAAATATTAAATGATTATTGGTTGAGTAAAAAATTAAATTTTAATTTTAATTTTAATTAAAAACATAAATGAAACATTTTTGTTAACATGTGTAAAAATGAATTTCATTCATTAAGTTTATCGAACATTGGAAAAGGAATTTGTTACATTCTTTCATGAAATCCCGAATGATACCCAAACAGTATAATGGAGTTGTATTCCTGGTAATCACATTCCTAGAAATCAAATTTATAGAATCAAATTTATAGAATCAAATTTCATTCCTGTCAAACAAAAGGGTCTTAAAGAACCTAAAAACATTAAAGAATATCAAAAAATAAAATTAACCCACATTCGTGCTATATGAACAAAAAAATTGCTTAATCAACTGAAAAACTCATAATTAGCTTAAGCGAAAAAAATCAAACCATAGAAATGGGTAAAATTTGATTAAAAAATATGTCATAAAATTGGTAAAGTAAATGGAAAATTTGTTTAGTAAAAACAAACAAGTTAAAGCAACAAAAAAAATGTTGTAATCAATAAAACAACAGGGTACACCAAAAAAAATGGTCAAATGGGTAAAAAAGTTAAAGTTACCGGCTAAACATGACATTACAAAAAAGGGGTTTGAATCGATAAAAGAACAAAAACAAAAAAATGAGTTAAAATAGGTTATATTTAGCGAAATAATAAGTAAAATTGGGTTAAACTGGGGAAAATGATCACTCTCCGATATTTTATCGATTTAACCCGCTTTTACACCCAGATTAACATTTTTATGTTATACTAACATTTTATTTCACCGATTCGGCAATTTTTTTGTTTATCCTATTTTTTAATCAATTCACTCATGAGTTACATTGAAATATACACCACATCATCACAGTTAATGATGTGGTGCATTTTCAACCATATGGTCTAGGAAATATCTTCTAAACCTGATGTAGTCGAGAATATCCCAACAAAGACATAATCTAAATTTCCCTCATTTAAAAGAAGGTCATAATTGATTAATGAGACTAGGAAATATCTTCTAAACCTGATGTAGTCGAGAATATCCCAACAAAGACATAATCTAAATTTCCCTCATTTAAAAGAAGGTCATAATTGATTAATGAGACTGATACTATGTAATGTGATCATGTACCATACAATGTGATACACATTGTGTGGTAATACCACCTAATGTGATAGCGGCACCTAACGTAGCGTCACCCTAGAATTTTCCGTCAATAATATCCCAACAAAGACATAATATAAATTTCTCTCATTTAAAAGAAGGTCATAATCGATTAATGAGACTAATAATATGTAATGTGATCATGTACCATACAATGTGATACACATTGTTTGATAATACCACCTAATGTGATAACGGCACCTAACGTAACGTCACCCTAGAATTTTCCGTCAATAATATCCCAACAAAGACATAATATAAATTTCTCTCATTTAAGAGAAGGTCATAATCGATTATATCGAAATACTAGAAACCCTCGTCTCTCATTTCCTCACTCTTCAGTTCTCTTACAAATTTTCATCTCTGCGGTAAGTTTCTTAACCCCCTTTTTTTCTTAAATTCTAGTGCATATCTTCAATTCAAATAAAGCTCACGTTTTGCACTAAGTCATGTCATTCCATGATCTTGTTTCGCTTTCAAGAATTATATTCATGTTTTTACTCCCCACATTGTTTACTAAATTAACTACCATTTAGGAGTGCTTTTCGAGAAATCAAAAAATGATTAAAAAATTGAAAAAACTTTCAAAAGACCATTTAAAACTGAAAATAAAAATTGAAAAGAAGGGTACTTTTCCTCTTTTTTATATGTTTGGGTGTGAATGATTAGAGTTTATTTGTATTTTAAGACGGGTTATATGGGTTGTCTAAAACTCATTCCTTTTACTCCCACTTTTGTCATAGTTTGTGGAATCAAATACCCTTTTTCATCAGTTATCATTATTTCCTTTTACTGAAATTAAAAAAAAAATAGTTAAAATTATAGTGATTTAAATATACAGGCATCTTGATAGAGATGCAGGTGTGGATATATTCAGATGTAAAGAAAGGTTTACTTTGTATGATATACTCATCTGTCCCATCATTTTTGTTCTATTCTGGTTTGGCTTGAAATTTTAAATAAGAATTTAATACATTAAATTTTTATATCTATATACTTACATTGTCACATAGTGTTTATGTTGATAGGAATATGATGGTGATGAATAATAGTTCCGTTTACGGAAACGGAACCTTGTCTTGGGGATGTGTTAATTTTTCACTAAGTTATTATATTAATTGAATGCTATTGGATTTATGTGCAAAGAGTTGTTCATACTTGATATTGAAGGTTCTTGTTTTTGTCTCTTTCTTCTTAAAGAAGACTTCGAATTCTTGTTCCAAAAGGTGAAATCGTTCACCCCGGGCGCCCTCACCCCCTGCCCGACGGGATTGTGGCAACAGAGGTTGGGACCAGTGCTCACTGCACACAAGGAGCCCCCTCATTTTTTGAGAGGTTGCTCCCACACTGCCGCTGGTGAGGCTCGATCCTTGGTCTCCTGTTCCAAATTCCACCTCTGAGACCAGTTGAGCTGCCCATGCGGGCAGAAGACTTCGAATTCTAGTTCACAATGCATGTACATCAGTTTGTTTATTGTGTGCAGAAAAAGGGAACATTATTACACGACTTCTTACGAAAATTTTATGTGTTTTCTACGAGTAATAAAATGACTCGTGTTCGTTTTATATCTACTTCCAGAGAAGTTGACTTCATGGAGACTGATAATAATGGAAAGGCTGGGCCAGTTGAACTTCGTTCATCAGGAGAAGGACTCCCTTATGCTCCTGAAAATTGGCCTAATCATGGCGATATTTGGGCTTGGAAAGTTGGTAACAAAGTCAACTCTTTGGGTTACTATACTCATCGATCGTTGATTGTTCCAAAAAGGCTTCAGAGAAGCCCAAATAGGAATATATTGTTTGCAACCAAGAATGCCGTTACTCATTTTCTTCAAACTGAATTTCCAGAAGCTGATATCGACGCATTTTTCGCGTCTTTCACTTGGGATGTCCCAGCTGGTTTCAAGAGGAAAGGTCAGTTTAGACTTGTAAACTTACCGTTTTAAAATTTCTGTTTTGACCTTAACTTCAGTTGCACAAAATCTCGTAATTGCAGCAGCAGATTTGGGAAGCGAAAGTTTCCGAAGAACAACAAAATATGCAAGAACTTGCACTCGACATACAACTGAGGATACAAACACTTCAACTAAAGGTATTTACTATTTACTGGAAGAATTTTCATTTGATCATATAAGTTCAAACAGAATGATGATAAGAAAAACCAAGAATTTAATCCACATCCTGCCACTTATCCAGTAAAAATTCCTGCAGAGGAAGATCAAATTGAAATAACATCAGAAGATATTGATACGTATATCAATTCACTTGAAGATATTTTATCCAAGTCCATATCCAAAGCTCCAACTTCAAAATCTTCGTCTCGAATGGGAAAATTTACTAAAGCTCGAGTGGAACTGTCTTCCCTTTTAGCTACTGATATTCCTAGTTTGATGAAATCTGAGAAACTTCAGGAAGTTTACGACTTGTCAAACAAGCTTAAGAACGATCCACATCTGAGCCCAGACGAACTCTCTAAGTTGAATCTGATTCAAGAAATCGCACTGGCCAGCAAGGATTTTCAACGTGCTAAGCAAGCACAATTCGAAGCTTGTGGTTTTTTCTCGGAGCTCGAGGCTAAGATAGCGCGTGTAACTGAAATGAAAAGTAAATGCGTGTCACCAAAGGAGAAAATAGCTATTCTTGAAGCTGAAAATGAATCTTTGTCATCGACCATTCAAGAAATCGATGAACGTATTGCTATATTACGAAAAAATAGAGGTATACTAAGTGAAGCAGTTGAGAGAAACCAAAGTAAAATTACTGAAATGGGCTCTACTCAGAAAGAGGTGTTTGGTTCTCTTCAAAAGATTGTTTCTGAAATTCAGATTGCTAATTCGGAGAAAGCAGAGTGGGAGTTGAAGCAAAAGGAAGCGG
Organism: Penstemon eatonii; assembly: GCA_038501285.1. Lineage (NCBI taxonomy): Eukaryota > Viridiplantae > Streptophyta > Magnoliopsida > Lamiales > Plantaginaceae > Penstemon > Penstemon eatonii. Next base: position 71,603,269 of record CM076715.1, read on the forward strand.
ACAAGCTCGAGGCAGATATTCTTGCGAAATTCGCTCCGCTTGAAGGGTTCTCTTTTATACATTGATTTGTACAAAGAGTAGTTTTTTACGATGTTGCATGTAGTTTTTTCTTGTGTGGTGTAGGTCGTTCATGGTGTCTGAAAATGAGTTAACAATTGAAACTCGCGTTTTATTTAATCCTCGACTTGGTTGTATTGTTCTTGTTAACAAGTTTCATTTATTTTTGAACATATACTTCAAAGAGAAAGGTTTTCATGCGCGTAGGCGATTAAATTCCGTTGGAATTTTTTTATTTTGCAACGATCTTAAATGTTCTGAATATTTTCATGTATCTAGTGGTCAAATCCAATATTTTAGTGTTATTTTTTATAATATTAATTAATCATTATTATTATTTCTTTATTACATGAAATTGACTTGTACATTAATTTTTATATATGGATATGATCTCCAACAATTTATTTATATATAAAAATATACATTTTATTATATGTTTTACTTAAAAAATATTATATTTTTGGGTTTAGGATGGCTCCAAATTCGAAAAATGATTACTGAAAAAGAAGAGGGGTAAATTAGTCATCGCACAAATAGTGTTGCTGGTTAATGGTTTCCTGATTAATGCCTTCCAAAATAAAATTACTTACTTTCACTTTCATAAACCTCTCTTCATTTGCTTCTAGGGTTTCTAACTAAAATTCAGTGTAGGTTTACATTCTACTTTTATCTTTCTTTTATAATTGTTTTTTTCTAACGTGAACGATTTGTTTTCGTTATTTCCTTTTTTAATTTTTATTCTGTAGATTGAAGATTGCTGTCAAATTCAGAATCCCGAAATCTGTTCATTTTGCGATCCTTTAAGTAAGAATATGTTGTACATTTTTTGAGCCGTGTGATTGTGTATTTTTACATGTGTGCTACCTGTTTTGGTGAGTTGGTTGGAAATTACAGTTGAAGTGATTTATATGGGACTTGATGTGTTGTGATTCATGTTTGTTGTTTTCGTTTATAAGTACATTATTTTTTTCATAAACATTGGTTGATTTTTGCTGGCTGATGACAGAAGGCTCCAATGAATATCAATTTCTCAAAATGGGTCCTTTTTTCATAATGGGTACTTTATGAATGTAATGAATTTTATTATTGTAGTTGTTGTTAGCAATTGTGCAAGGATGATACTCTAATTTATGCACGACAGAATGACTCGTGAGCCACAGGAGTCGATGGACATTGACAGTGCAGGAAGAAGTAAAAAGATCCGATATGGGCCAAAGGAAAATGGTTTTAAGCTCTATCCAGTATCTGCCAGTGACTCGGGTGTAGGCCTACCATATGCTCCTGAAGATTGGCCAAATCTCGGCGACAAGTGGGGCTGGAAAGCAGGAAGAAAAACTAATATTTTTGGGTACTTTAGGCATAGATGCATTTATCTTCCCAACAGGCTCTGCCAGTATGGAAAGGCAAGAAGTTTCAAAAGTAGGCTCTCACTTGAACAGTATATTCGAGCAAAATTCCCTGATGCAGATGTTTGTGCCTTTTTTGCCTCGTTTAGTTGGGAGATCCCTTCAAAATTATGTGAGGAAGGTCAAAATTTGTTTCAAGGTTAATATTTACTTATTACTTATCTTCTATTATTTGGTGAATGATTCAAGTTTTGTTGCTTCAACCTGACTCATGCATTTACATTCTGTAAAACTACAAGTGTGTAGTAATTACCGTGTATAACAAACTAATTAATTGCATTTCTAGCCTTTTGATTGTTTTAAGTTAAAAGTCATGATTTCTGTAGTTGGCTCTTAATAGCTCTTCTATTTGTTTATGGTTATAAGTTCATAATTCTACATTGACTCATACATGCACTTTGAAAGATAATGGAACGAGTTATACGATAAATTTCTACCTAGCTATTAACATTCTGAGTACAAAGTTCAAACTTGTGCTAAGTTATGGATGTAAATTTTAAAAAGTAACTACTAAAAAGGCAATTATTCCATATGATCATCTAAGTCCACACATATATCTGCATGTCTAATCTCAACGATTTTATGGCGTCCGATTCTGGTAAAATTTAATCATATTTAATCAGTTTATCCTATAGAGCAAATTATATTTAATAAGAACCTGAAGCTGTTTAAGATTAGGCATCCAGCTTTATGCGTGGACTTAGCTGACTGTTATGAAATAATTTCCCTTTTAAAGTAGCTTTTTAACATTTCCAATGATAACTTTGCACAAGTTTAAGTTGTAATCAGAATGCTCATGGTGAGGTAGAACTGTATAATAGAACTCGTTCCATTATCTTTCAAAGTGCATGTAAGAGTCACTGTCAAGTTAAAGACATTTTTAGATCTAATCATTCCATCATGTTTGTTCCATAAGTTTATCCATGTTACATTGCTTGATTGTTATACTTTAGATGATAAAGAGATTTCTAAATCTCCGGATGTTATTTCAGAACATCCGCCACCTGATAATGACTTGCGTTGCGAGGCTGGTAACAGATTTTGCAGCAGCTTAGGTGCAGGAGAGAAGTTTGCCATGTTCTGTGATATTTGCTTTAATGAACCTGGCTTCTGCAGAGACTGTTGTTGTATACTATGTTGTAAAATTAGTGAGGCTTTTGGTGGCTATGATTACATTAGATGTGAAGCGAATATCGAGGGCTACATATGTGGACATAATTGCCATATTGACTGTGCTCTTCGAGCATACATGATTGGGGCAGTTGGAGGAAGAATGGGTCTGGATGCGGAGTATTATTGCCGCCGATGTGATTCAAGAACCGATCTGGTTTCACATGTTAAAAAACTTGTTAAAAACTGTGAATCAATTGATTCTAGGGGTGACATTGTAATGGTTCTCAAAGTTTGTATACGTGTTCTGCGTGGATCAAAGAAAGCAAATGCAAATCATTTGCTGCATCAGATTGAGTTGGCCATGGAAAAGGTATCTGAAAGAACAATAAATGAATGGTTTTGGTTGTTTTCTCAATAATTTTTTGTTTAATGTTTCTAAGGCTTTTTGTATCGTCATAATGACCGGTCTATTTACATCAGCTTAAGAAGAAAGCTGAAGATGGAGATATTTGGAAGAAGGAAGACACATCTGCTATAACCTCTGGTACTTTCTTCATTTTATACTACATTATGCTATATGTCTATACCTCATCTGAAGGATAATTTAAATGCTTGAAAAGCCAATATGTCTTATGTATCTAAGTATATTTATGTTTCAAAAATTTCACTTGATTCTTCTTTGGCTCAGAGTTGGCACTTTCCATCACCATGGAAATGTGTGCCAAAAGGACAAAGAAGATGAGGGGACAAAGATCTCCCTGAGCAGACAACTGCACCATTCACACCTAGATGGATCTTCACTCATAAAACATTTGTTTCTGAGAATGGTTCTGATATTGTTCACATGGCAGGTGAACCTAAGAAAGTCCAACAATCTGCAGCAGAAAAGGCCAAGGAGAAGGAAATCACTCCTAGCCAAGCAGATGTTCCAACTACTTCCCAAGCTGCTCAACAATCTCTGTTGAATTCCATTCAACTGATGATATCAAATTCAATGAGGGAAATGGAAGAGAGAATCACTTCCACTCTGCTGACTGCTGTGAACCAACTAAGTCAGAAAGCTGTTGTTCCCAGTCCACTGATAGAAGAAGTTGCTGAAATCAAAGAAGATATAAAGTCTATCAAGCTGGATATGGATACTTTTCAGAAGAAGAACCCAAAGTACTGCAGCTGGTTGGAGAGCCATGGAATAAACTATTGAACATGCATTGGTGGCACAGGATGAAACTCTACAAAACATGATGAGAGACTTCAAAGCCTCAGCTGATTTACTACTACAAACTCAGTACTACAAACTCAGATACAGCTAGGTGATCAAGGAGAAGTCGTACTTGAGAAAGTAGAGTCATTTGCTAAGCACCAAGAACTACTAAGGGATGCTCGATTTGAAGCCATGGAGGAAAACATCAGACTCCTTTGTGAAGCAATTCGGATCAGACCAGTCTTACCAAAACAACCATTCCACCCTGCTGATGATGACAAAAAGGGGGAAGATGGTGGCTTAACGGATGCTGAGGGTAATTCCAAGACTGCTGATGCTGGTGCAACTGAAGAACTGGAACAATCTGCTGATGAACAAAATGAAAATGAAGATGAACAAACAAGCAGAACAGTTGACCAGTCAACTGCTGATAAGAGAAGGTAATTAATGAAGCTGATAAATCTAAAGAAGATGAGCCCACGGAACCAGCAAAAACTGATAAGGAAATTGCTGCTAAAGAACAGCTTAATCCTGATGTCAAGCACAAAAAGCTTGAGCTCCTGAAGAAAAGTTTCTTCAAGGAATTGGAAGCTGAAACTTCCAAACCAAAAGAAGATGAAGAAGAAGACAAGCAAGAAGAAAAACAAGATTAGACTAGACTAGATTACTTATGCTTGCAATCCTTGTAATTTTCCTTTGCACATCTCATTTGAAAGACTTGTATTCTGTAATTAATTTTCAAATCTATAAAGTACAAGTTTGACTCCAATAAATTATTTCTATTTCAGAAACTTTTGAAGATTAAAACTTTAGTATAGGTACAGGTAATTAGCTGGAGTTTTGTCATCATCAAAAAAGGGAAATTGTTGGATGAAGATGAAGTGCAATGAATACAAGATGATAACGGAGGTTTTGATGATTTTCAAAACATCATAATCAGCTAAGTATGGAATGCTTAGATTCCTTAGAAGAATTTTGACCAAGTAAGAAGACATCAGAAGGGTCAAAGGTTCAAGGTCCAGAAGACTACTGATCTTATGCTGAATTATGAATCAGAAGGGTAGACTATCAGCTAACTCAAATCAGATGGGTAGACTATCAGCTAACTCAAATCAGATGAGTTCAAGTTTTGATCAGCAGAGTATCCATCAGAATGATTGATTCTATTAGCAGAGTAGAAATGATCAATGAGTCTGCCCAACGGTAGTAAATGCACTTGCTGTAATAAATGCTGCAAGAGAAGGGTATTAATGGCAAATGATTAAAATTATTCTCGGATCAGCATAGTGCATTTAATGCAACTGCAGAAAAGTACAACAGACTGTACAGTGCAGGTAGACGTTCCAGATTTTGGTGGACCATACTATGGATTTGAAATTTGTCTCTCTTCAACGGGCATTTTTCAAATTCAAGTATAAATAGAGCTGATTTCAAGAGCTAGAGATATATAACACACAACTCTGAGAAAATTTCCGAAGCAAAATCTCTCTAAGTCTCAAGAACAGCTCACTCGTCTGGTGAAATCATTTGTTGACAGAACCGAGTTGAAGTTCAAAGATAAATTCCTTTTCTGAGTGAAACTATATTTAGAGTGTTGTGAGAAATGTAGATCCATTTAAGTGAGTAATCTAGATTCAGAGAATATGAGCTTCTTTGTGATTTCCTATTGAGAGCTTACGACCTTCTCACTTGTTGTTTTGACGTAAGTGAAGTGTATTTTAATCTAAGTGATTATAGTATAACCCAAGATCTAAGTGACTTGGAAGAATGGACTAAATGATTTTTATCCATATAATCACTATAAAAATTATTTGTGTTTTACTTTGCTTAAGTTTATTGCATATTTCAATACTTTGAATAGTTTGTTTAAAGATTTTTAAAGAAGTTTCAAAACTGGGGATAAAATCTTTAAGAAGACTAAGTTTACTTATGAAAAACACTTAAAATCATCCGCTGCAAGTATTCTGTTTTAAAACTGGTTTTTGCTGAAATCCGCTAAGTAGTTATCAGAAGAGTGGTCAACTCTACTGTTCAAGATTTGTTCACGATCAGCTTAGTCAGCTTACTGTTCTATATAAGCTTAGTCTGCTAACAGACGACTTGAAAGTTTTTAAAGTCTAAAATTTTCGGAGGTTTATTCACCCTCCCCCCACCCCCCTCTAGACCTCATCTAACCACTTGGGACCAACATAGAAAACAAACTTGAAAAAGTATAATTCTACATAAACACAAACACTTTGAAAAATTATAAATCAATATTTATTAATAGTTATCTTCAAAAGAAAATGAAAAACTTACTTCAATCCAACCTACCTATCTACACTACCGTCAAGAACAAATTATTAGAGCTCAAAAGATTTTTCTTATTTAATCATATTTTTTCTTCTTAATTAAAGATCTTTAATTAAAAAAAAAATTATACTTCAATTAGAAGAATTTTTTCCACCGACAAAATTAAGTTGTTGTCAAGAAATTCCACCATCAATTAAGAAGCGGAGAATCGAAATTTAATCTACACTACATTTAATCATACTTTTGAAGATTAACCAACAATCTTTAAATAGATAATCAATTCACATATGGTTCGCATTGGAATTAAATTCAGGTGAAAATGAGTTAAAGTGAAAAATATGGTGCCATTTATAAAATAACATTGAAAATCGACACAAATTGGGCAATACCAAGAAAGAAATGACTGATATCGACTAAACATGGGATAACAAAAATAAAGGATCAAATTAATAAAATAACAAAAAAAAATTGAGTTAAATTGTCAAAAAACATGAAATAAGTGAGAAAATAGGTTAAATCAGCAAAAATAAGTAAAATCGACCAAAAATGAGTTAAAGAAATGGTTAAAACTGGTCAGTTTTGATTAATAAAAAAAATGTTAAATCAATGAAAAAATGGGTTAGATAGAAGAAAAATTAGTTGAAGAAAAAAATATGGTGCAATTGATAAATCAACAAGATAAACAGGAAGAAAATTGGTAAAATTGATTAAAAAAAAAGAATGATATCATCTAGCATGGGATTAAAAAATTGGCCAAAATCAATCAATGAACAAAAAATTGAGTTTAATTGGCCAAAAAAATGTGCAATATGTTAAAAAATATGTTAAATCAGCAAACGAATAAGTATAATAAAGTAAATTAGGGATGATATATGAATTGATTACCATGTGGGATAAAATTGACTAAAATTAGATTAAAACAGAGAGAATATGTGAATTAATTAACAATTAAGATAAAAAAATAAAAAAGGGTGAAAAAATGTGTTAAAATAGCAAAACAAAGAAATGATAATCATTGTATAAAATCGGGTCAAATCAATATTTTTTCAAAAATTCTTCAGAAATTATCACTTATTAAAAACTTAAAAAAGTTATCACTTTTGTGCTATATGAATTAAAACAAATACTATATTTATTTAACTGAAAAACTTATAATTGACTTAATTAAAAGACATAGAAATCGTTAAAAATGGGTAAAATCAATGAAAAAATGGGTTAAATAGAAGAAAACAAGTTAAAGCAGCAAAAGAAATGGTGCAAATAAAATAAGGGGTAAACCGCAAAAAAAGGTAAAACCAATCTAAAAATTAATGATATTGGTTAAACACGGGATAACAAAAAGTGGGATCAAATAGATAAAATAACGAGAACAAAAAGATGAGTTAATTAGCAAAAAAGAAATGTAATAAGTGAGAAAATAGGTTAAATAAGCAAAATATTAAGTACAATCGACTAAAATTGGGTTAAACCATAGAGAATATGTGAATTGATTAACAAATGAGATAAAATCAACTAAATTTGGGTTAAACCAAAGAGAATTGGTGAATTCATTAACAAATGAGATAAACCACAAAAACGGCAACCCAGCCTAAACCGACCACAATTTTACGGATTGAAGGTTTGATGGGTTGATCTTGGGCATCATGAAAAAAAGACCACAATTATCGATCGGGTCTGGTTTTAGACCGCATCGACCGCATTTTATATAAATGATGATGTATATATGTTTTATTTTATTTTATTATTTAATTTAGTCCTAAATTTAAGAAAATGAGAAATAAAATATAAGTATATACTTTAATAAATTAGTCGTGTTCCACAACCCAAACCCCAATTATATTAGATAAACCCTACAATCTTACGTAAATCTCCAATTTTAAGTGTCAAAAAGTTAAAAAAAAAAAATAGGTCCAAAACTAGAATAAACTAGTTAAAAAATATTTTTCCAAAAATAAAAAGTAAAGCAAAAAATATATATCAATCATAACTTTTCATTGGCCATTAACAACCAACACCAAGTTCGAATATAAAGATATTTTTTTTTAATTCTTTGGGAACAATTTGATTTTTGTGCAATGAAAATTTGTTAATTTAGTGTTCGGGTTTGTTTTTAGCTTTCATTAAAATTTTTAATCATTGAAAATCATATTTTAATTGATATTTTACATCATTTTCATTATATTATCTATGAAAGTTTACTAAATTTATTAATAAAAACCAAACATTTTAATTAAATAGTGCATTTATATTTAACTCATCAAGTAATAAAAATACAAGAAAGTTGATAATTGAGACCGCAAAACTCGCCCCAAACCGCCCAAATCCAAATGAACCGCATAGTGCAATCTCAAGACTTGTTGGGTTGAGTTTGGACTAGAGATTTTAAAACCCGCAAATATTGGGTTGGGTGTGGGCAAGTACAAAATCGCATTAGACTTCACCGCGAACACCCCTAAAAATGGGTAAAATTGATGAAAGAACATGTTAAAATAACGAAATGGTAAACTCAGTATAAAAGTAGGTAAAATCTATATTTATTTGGAAAGTCCTTAAGAAATTATCACTTCTTATGACATGTTTGTTAGTCTGGGAATAGCATGCAATTTGGTAAAGTGATTACCAGACATCATATAATTGTGTTTGGATTGATTTACTATATTTTGGGAAAGGAATTAAATTCCCCATAATCGGGAATCTTGCCTTCATAAATTAGGAATGTGAAATCCAAATTTTTCATGGTATTCTAATTCCATTCCTATTTGAATTCATGGTAAAAATTAAAACAACAATATTTTCCATATATACTCTCTCTCTCTCTCTCTCTCTCTCTCTCTCTCTCACTCACACACGCACATACATATATATAATTAAATTGTATTTACTATAAAATATACATAAATTAAATCAATTATAAATTTTGATGCATGGTTATAAGTAAATTAAATATTTAATCAAAATTAAGAATAATTACATACACCCCTTGAAATTACATGATCATCCTTAAAGTTTCAATGATTATTAAACAACATTTCAAGTTTAACTTAACATAAAAATACTTTTTACCACTTCATTATACCTATACAAAATTATAATAAATATCAAAAATATTAAATAATTATTGGTTGAGTAAAAAATTAAATTTTAATTTTAACTAAAAACATAAATCATTTATAATGAAACATAAATGAATTTTTTTTGTTAACATGTGCAAAAATGGATTTCATTCATCAAGTTTACCTAACATTTGAAAAGGAATTTGTTATAATCTTTCCTGAAATCCCGAATGATACTCAAACAGTATAATGGAGTTGTATTCCTGGTAATCACATTCCTAGAAATCAAATTTATATAATCAAATTCCATTCCTATCTAACAAACGGGTCTTAAAGAACCCAAAAACATTAAAGAATATCAAAAAATAAAATTAACCCACATTCGTGCTATATGAACAAAAAAATTTCTTAATTAATTGAAAAACTCATAATTAGCTTAAGCCAAAAAAAAAATCAAAACATAGGAATGGGTAAAATTTGATTAAAAAATATGTCATAAAAATGGTAAATAAATGGAAAATTTGGTTAATAAAAACAAACAAATTAAAGCAAAAAAAAATGTTGTAATCAATAAAACAAAAGGGTAAACCAGCTAAAAGGGTTAAATGGGTGAAAAAAGTAAAGTTATCGGCTAAACATGACATCACAAAAAAGGGGTTTAAATCGATAAAAGAACAACAAAAAAATGAGTTAAATATACAAAAAAAAAAAAATTTGAAATAGGTTATAGCGAAATAATAAGTAAAGTTGGGTTAAACTGGGGAGAATGAGTGAATTGATTCAAAAATTGGATAAACAAAAAAATTGCCGAAATCGAAATCGGTGAAATAAAATGTTAATATAACATAAAAATGTTAATCTCGGTGTAAAAGCGGGTTAAATCGATAAAATATCTTTATCCGACGAAATTAAGGAATATTAATTAGAACGAGTTACATTGTTGAAAAATGGATTAACATGTAATTGAAAATGGATGTATTCAGTAAAAGATTGGTGTAACAGACAAAGCTCGTGAAATAAATAAAATAAACATGTGAAAAATGGTTTAGGTGGATCTATCAAAGTCAAAAAAGAAAAGAATTGATGTTCTTCATTCATCAAACTATAGTTTTAGAATACTATACTTATGTATACACATAGTTAATTATATTCGTTTTTAATTTTCAAGTTTTCGCTTTACCTATTTATGATCTCAACTTTAATTTATGGTAACATCATAATAAGTCGCAAAAGTATTTAGTATGTTGTTAAGACGATAGTATTATGAAAAATCATGATAGTTCATGCAACGCACGTACACTTTTTCAGTTTAAAAAAAAAAAAGAATAAATAACATCAATGTATCTTCAAATGGTCCAAGAGTGTAATATAGAACTTTACATGCCGAACAATGCGCAGATGCATTATCATGAAGACACTTGTTTAACTTTATTTCAATTTTTTAAATTTAACTTGCTAATTAGACATATCTTCTAGACCACAAGTTATTGAAATATACACCACATCAACACAGTTAATGATGTGGTGCATTTTCAACCATATGGTCTATGAAATATCATGTAGACCTGATGTAGTAAAAAATATCCCAACAAAGACATAATCTAAATTTCTCTCATTTAAAAGAAGGTCATAATCGATTATATCGAAATACTCGAAACCCTCGTCTCTCATTTCCTCACTCTTCAGTTCTCTTACATAGTTTCATCTCTGCGGTAAGTTTCTTAACCCCCTTTTTTTTCTTAAATTCTAGTGCATATCTTCAATTCAAATAAAGCTCACGTTTTGCCCTAAGTCATGTCATTCCATGATCTTGTTTCGCTTTCAAGAATTATATTCATGTTTTTACTCCCCACATTGTTTACTAAATGAACTACCATTTAGGAGTGCTTTTCGAGAAACCCAGTCATAAAGAAATCAAGAAATGATTAAAAAATTGAAAAAACTTTCAAAAGACCATTTAAAACTGAAATTAAAAATTGAAAAGAAGGGTACTTTTCCTCTTTTTTATATTTTTTCTTTGGTTACACTCTTTTTTATATGTTTGCGTGTGAATGATTAGAGTTTATTTGTATTTTAAGACTGGTTATATGGGTTGTCTAAAACTCATTCCTTTTACTCTCACTTTTGTCATAGTTTGTGGAATCAAATACCCTTTTTCAGTAGTTCCTCATTATTTCCTTTTACTGAAATTAAAAAAAATTAGTGAAAAAGTGATTTAATTATACAGGAATCTTGATAGAGATGCAGGTGTGGATATATTTAGATGTAAAGAAAGGTTTACTTTGTATGATATACTCATCTGTCCCATAATTTTTGTTCTATTCTGGTTTGGCTTGAAATTTTAAATAAGAATTTAATACATTAAATTTTTATATCTATATACTTACATTGTCACATAGTGTTTATGTTGATAGGAATATGATGGTGATGAATAGTAGTTTCGTTTACGGAAACGGAACCTTGTCTTGGGATGTGTTAATTTTTCATTAAGCTATTATATTTATTGAATGCTATTGGATTAATGTGCAATGAGTTGTTCATACTTGATATTGAAGGTTCTTGTTTTTGTCTCTTTCTTCTTAGAGAAGACTTCGAATTCTAGTTCACAATGCATGTACATCAGTTTGTTTATTGTGTGCAGAAAAAGGGAACATTATTACACGACTTCTTACGAAAATTTTATGTGTTTTCTATGAGTAATAAAATGACTCGTGTTCATTTTATATCTACTTCCAGAGAAGTTGACTTCATGGAGACTGATAAGAATGGAAAGGCTGGGCCAGTTGAACGTCGTTCATCAGGAGAAGGACTCCCTTATGCTCCTGAAAATTGGCCTAATCATGGCGATATTTGGGCTTGGAAAGTTGGTAACAAAGTCAACTCTTTGGGTTACTATACTCATCGATCGTTGATTGTTCCAAAAAGGCTTCAGAGCCCAAATAGGAAAATATTGTTTGCAACCAAGAATGCCGTTACTCATTTTCTTCAAACTGAATTTCCCGAAGCTGATATCGACGCATTTTTCGCGTCTTTCACTTGGGATGTCCCAGCTGAAAAGAGTTTCAAGAGGGAAGGTCAGTTTAGACTTGTAAACTTACCGTTTTAAAATTTCTTTTTAATTTGACCTTAACTTCAGTTGCACAAAATCTCGTAATTGCAGCAGCAGATTTGGGAAGCGAAAGTTTCCGAAGAACAAGAAGATCTGCAAGACTTTGCACTCAACATACAACTGAGGATACAAACACTTCAACTAAAGGTATTTACTGGAAGAATTTTCATTTGATCATATAAGTTCAAACAGTAATGATGACAAGAACAACCAAGAATTTAATCCACATCTTGCCACTTATCCAGTAAAAATTCCTGCAGAGGAAGATCAAATTGAAATAACATCAGAAGATATTGATACGTATATCAATTCACTTGACGATATTTTATCCAAGTCCATATCCAAAGATCCAACTTCAAAATCTTCGTCTCGAATGGGAAAATTTACTAAGGCTCGAGTGGAACTGTCTTCCCTTTTAGCTACTGATATTCCTAGTTTGATGAAATCTGAGAAACTTCAGGAAGTTTACGACTTGTCAAACAAACTTAAGAACGATCCACATTTGAGCCCGGACGAACTCTCTAAGTTGAATCTGATTCAGGAAATCGCACTGGCTAGCAAGGATTTTCAACGTGCTAAGCAAGCACAATTCGAAGCTTGTGGTTTTTTCTCGGAGCTCGAGGCTAAGATAGCGCGTGTAACTGAAATGAAAAGTAAATGCGTATCACTAAAGGAGAAAATAGCTATTCTTGAAGCTGAAAATACATCTTTGTCATCGACCATTCAAGAAATCGATGAACGTATTGCTATGTTACGAAAAAAAAAAGGTATACTAATTCAAGCAGTTGAGAGATACCAAAGTAAAATTACTGAAATGGGCTCTACTCAGAAAGAGGTGTTTGGTTCTCTTCAAAAGATTGTTTCTGAAATTCAGATGGCTAATTCGGAGAAAGCAGAGTGGGAGTTGAAGCAAAAGGAAGCGGACAAGCTCGAGGCTGATATTCTTGCGAAATTCGCTCCGCTTGAAGGGTTCTCTTTCATTCATTGATTTGTACAAAGAGTTGTTTTTTTACGATGTTGCATGTAGTTTTTTCTTGTGTGGTGTAGGTCGTTCATGGTGTCTGAAAATGAGTTAACAATTGAAAATCGCGTTTTATTTAATCCTCGACTTGGCTGTATAGTTTCTTGTTAACAAGTTTCATTTATTTTTGAACATATACTTCAAAGAGGAAGGTTTTCATGCGCGTAGGCGATTAAAGTCCGTTGGAATCACGTCGTCGCTATTGCCTTTTCTTTTTTCAGTTATGGATGATTTTTTTTTACCCACATTAAACTTCATGTCATTATATTGTAGTGCAAATGTTATTACAACTATTTTGAATCAATTTGTGCAAGTTTATCACATTGGTGCCGTACCGATAAAAAATGGGACCTAAATTCGCCGTATTGTGAAGAAAAATGAATTTTTTATTTTGCAAAGATCTTAAATGTTTCGAATATTTTCATGTATCTAATGGTTAAATCCAATATTTTAGTGTTAATTTCCTTTATTATATGAGTATATCCATTTCCTTCAAGATATAGTGGGGAAAATAAATTGGGTTCTAGAAACAAATGTATAAGAAATAAGAAGATTTTGGGTTAGTTGACATAAATAGAAGCTCAAGTTTATTTCTAGAATTATAATTTTGCCACTCATAATTTAAGAAGAGTTTGTCCCTTTTTAGATAATAATTGGAAAAGTGAAATATTCCCTTAAAAGTAGTATTTGAGAATTAATGATGTCAAATTATTACTTTTGTGAAATGGTACTTTTGAGAAAAAATATTTGTATTTATAGAAAGAGAGTCTTATTTTGAGACATCCCAAAAAGAAAATAAGAGTAAAATTTAGGGATAGAAAAATTATTATTTACTTTTCGCTCTCAAACTACAAAATCCAAAGTCCAATCTTTATCCAAATGGTGTTTCAATTATTTCAATGAAACAATCTAAGTCATTTCTTGGAGGTCCAAATCTATACAAATGTATCATACTGCATTGTAGGATAAATTCATTGGCCACCAAGGTCTACTTCTGCCCAAGGTTGTGTTACCCAAGTAACATCATCGTACAATATATATTTATCTATATATCTATTCTAAATATATATAAAAAAGGAGTTAAAAAAAAAAAATTTGTGAAGATATACCTCTAATTTAATTTTACTATGATTTAATAAAATGGCGCGCAAAACAGAAAAAAAAAAACCTTAAAGTATAATTCTATAAACACAAAGACTTTGAAAAAGTATAAATCAATATTTATTAATAGTTATTATCATCAAAAGAAAATGAAAAACTATACTTCAATCCAACCTACCTATCTACACTACCGTCAAGAACAAATTATTAGAGCTCAAAAGATTTTTCTTATTTAATCATATTTTTTCTTCTTAATTAAAGATCTTTAACTAAAAACAAAATTCTACTTCAATTAGAAGAATTTTTGCCATCGATAAAATTAAGTTGTTGTCAAGAAATCCCACCATTAATTAGGAAGCGGAGAATCGAAATTTAATCTACACTACATTTAATCATACTTTTGAAGACTAACTAACAATCTTTAAATAGATAATCAATTCACATATATATGGTTCGCGTAGGAATTAAATTCAGGTGAAAATGAGTTGGATAGAAGAAAAATGAGTTAAAGCGAAAAAATATGTTGCCATAGATAAAATAACATTGAAAATCGACACAAATCGGGCAAGACCGAGAAAAAAATGCTTGATATCGACTAAACATGGGATAACAAAAATAAAGGATCAAATTAATAAAAGAACAAAAAATTGAGTTAAATTGTCAAAAAAACGTGAAATAAGTGAGAAAATAGGTTAAATCAGCAAAAATAAGTAAATCGACCAAAAATGAGTTAAAGAAATGGTTAAAACTGGTAAAATTTGATTACTAAAAATGTAAAATCAATGAAAA
This sequence comes from Penstemon eatonii, assembly GCA_038501285.1. NCBI lineage: Eukaryota > Viridiplantae > Streptophyta > Magnoliopsida > Lamiales > Plantaginaceae > Penstemon > Penstemon eatonii. The sequence continues at coordinate 71,618,411 of CM076715.1, forward strand.
AATGGGTTAGATAGAAGAAAAATTAGTTGAAGAAAAATATATGGTGCAATTGATAAATCAACAAGATAAACAGGAAGAAAATGGGTAAAATCGATTAAAAAAACGAATGATATCATCTAACACGGAATTAAAAAATGGGACAAAATCAATAAATGAACAAAAAATTGAGTTTACTTGGCCAAAAAAATGTGCAATACGTTAGAAAATAGGTTAAGTCAGCAAACAAATAAGTATAATAAAGTAAATTAGGGATAATAGATGAATTGATTACCATGTGGGATAAAATCGATTAAAAATGGATTAAAACAGAGAGAATGTGTGAATTAATTAACAATTAAGATAAAAAAAAAATAAAAAAGGTGAAAAATGTGTTAAAATAGCAAAACAAAGAAATGATAATCTTTGTATAAAATGGGGTCAAATCAACATTTTTTTTTTAAATTCTTAAGAAATTATCACTTATTAAAAACTTAAAAAAATTATCACTTTTGTGCTATATGAATTAAAAAGAATACTATATTTATTTAATTGAAAAACTTATAATTGACTTAATAAAAAAATAAGGGGTAAACCGCAAAAATTGGTAAAACCGTTGGGGTATTTTGCACTTTGCACCCTCGAAACATAGGAAATAGGCACTTTAGACCTTGAAACATAGATTTAGCACTTTGCACCCTTGAAATATGAAAAATGCAGTACTTTGCACCCACGTTTATTTTCAAGCAAAAATTCAAGGGCAAAATAGGTAATTCAATAGTATTGGCACTTTGCACCCTCAAAACTTGAGAATTTCGCACTTTGTACCCCGAAAATAAAATTAGCACTTAACACCCTCTAATTAAGAACAAATCAGCAACTTCCACCCCCGAAACACAATAAATGGGCACTTTGCACCCCAAAATACAAAATTAACACTTAACACCCTCAAATTTAAAAAATCCAAACCCCTCGTTTTTTTGGTCAAAGTTGACTATCGGAATGAAAAAAATCTAAGGCAAAATAGGTAATTCGCCTTTTTACTTAAATTTTGCAAAATACAATTATAAATACTCGAATACTCATTTATCTCTCCATCTTTCTTTTCAACAATATAACCATAAATAACTAAATAAAGTAGAAATAAACTTCTCGAAGACCCATTGTCTACTTCAACATATTAAAGACCCATAAATAATTACCTACTTTGCCTTTAAAAAGATTCACCTTAAAAGTCAACTTTGTCGAAAAAAATGAGGGATTTGAGTTTTTCTTTAATTTGAGGGTGTTAAGTGTTAATTTTGTATTTTGGGTGCAAAGTGTCCATTTATTGTGTTTCGGGAGTGCAATTTGTTAATTTATTCTTAATTAGGGAGTGTTAAGTGCTAATTTTATTTTGGGGGGACAAAGTGCCAAAGATTTACAATAGAATTACCTATTTTGCCCCTGGGTTTTTGCTTGAAAATAAAAGAGGGTGCAAAGTGCTGTATTTTTCATATTTCGAGGGTGCAAAATGCTAAAATATAAGTTTTGGGGGTGCAAAGTGCCTATTTCCCATATTTCGAGGATGTAAAGTGCAAAATGTAAAAATTAATGATATTGGTTAAAACCGGGATAACAAAAAATAAAATAACAAGAACAAACAGATGAGTTAGTTAGCAAAAAAGAAATGTAATATGTGATAAAATAGGTTAAATAAGCAAAATATTAAGTACAATCGACTAAAATTGGGTTAAACCGGAGAGAATAGGTGAATTGATTAACAAATGAGAAAAATCGCCTAATTTTAGGTTAAACCAGAGTGAATTGGTGAATTGATTAACAAATGAGATAAACCACAAAAACGGGGTGAAATTGATGAAAGAACATGTTAAAATAACGCAAAAAAGATGGTAAACTCAGTGTAAACTGTAAAGTAGGTGAAATCTATATTTATTTGGAAAGTCCGTAAGAAATTATCACTTCTTATGACCTGTTTGTTTGTCTGGGAATGGCATTTGATATGGTAATCTGATTACCAGACATCATATAATTGTGTTTGGATTGATTTACTGTATTTTGGAAAAAAAATCCCCATAATTGGGAATCTTGCCTTCATAAATTAGGAATCTGAAATCCAAATTTTTCATGGTATTCTAATTCCATTCCCATTGGAATTCATGGTAAAAACTAAAATGACATTATTTTTCATATATACTCTCTCTCACTCTCTCACTCACACACACACACACATATATAATTAAATTGTATTTACTATAAAATATACGTAAATTAAATCAATTATAAATTTTGATGCATGGTAAATATATTATATATTTAATCAACATTAAGAATAATTACTTACACCCTTTGAAATTACGTGAAATTACATGATCATCATTTGAAGTTTCAATGACTATTAAACAACATTTGAAGTTTAACTTAACATAAAATACTTTTTACTACTTCATTATACCTATAAAATTAAGATAAATGTCAAAAATATTAAATGATTATTGGTTGAGTAAAAAATTAAATTTTAATTTTAATTTTAATTTTAATTAAAAACATAAATGAAACATTTTTGTTAACATGTGTAAAAATGAATTTCATTCATTAAGTTTATCGAACATTGGAAAAGGAATTTGTTACATTCTTTCATGAAATCCCGAATGATACCCAAACAGTATAATGGAGTTGTATTCCTGTTAATCACATTCCTAGAAATCAAATTTATAGAATCAAATTCCATTCCTGTCAAACAAAAGGGTCTTAAAGAACCTAAAAACATTAAAGAATATCAAAAAATAAAATTAACCCACATTCGTGCTATATGAACAAAAAAATTGCTTAACAACTGAAAAACTCATAATTAGCTTAAGCGAAAAAAATCAAAACATAGAAATGGGTAAAATTTGATTAAAAATATGTCATAAAATTGGTAAAGTAAATGGAAAATTTGTTTAGTAAAAACAAACAAGTTAAAGCAACAAAAAAATGTTGTAATCAATAAAACAACAGGGTACACCAGCAAAAAATGGTTAAATGGGTAAAAAAGTTAAAGTTACCGGCTAAACATGACATCACAAAAAAGGGGTTTAAATCGATAAAAGAACAAAAGCAAAGAAAATGAGTTAAAATAGGTTATATTTAGCGAAATAATAAGTAAAATTGGGTTAAACTGGGGAAAATGACCACTCTCCGATATTTTATCGATTTAACCCGCTTTTACACCCAGATTAACATTTTTATGTTATATTAACATTTTATTTCACCGATTCGGCAATTTTTTTGTTTATCCTATTTTTTAATCAATTCACTCATGAGTTACATTGAAATATACACCACATCATCACAGTTAATGATGTGGTGCATTTTCAACCATATGGTCTTGGAAATATCTTCTAAACCTGATGTAGTCAAGAATATCCCAACAAAGACATAATCTAAATTTCCCTCATTTAAAAGAAGGTCATAATTGATTAATGTAATACCACCTAATGTGATAGCGGCACTTAACGTCGTCACCCTAGAATTTTCCGTCAATAATATCCCAACAAAGACATAATATAAATTTCTCTCATTTAAAAGAAGGTCATAATCGATTAATGAGACTAATATTATGTAATGTGATCATGTACCATACAATGTGATACATATTGTGTGATAATACCACCTAATGTGATAACGGCACCTAACGTAACGTCACCCTAGAATTTTCCGTCAATAATATCCCAACAAAGACATAATATAAATTTCTCTCATTTAAAAGAAGGTCATAATCGATTATATCGAAATACTCGAAACCCTCGTCTCTCATTTCCTCACTCTGCAGTTCTCTTACAAAGTTTCATCTCTGCGGTAAGTTTCTTAACCCCCTTTTTTTCTTAAATTCTTGTGCATATCTTCAATTCAAATAAAGCTCACGTTTTGCACTAAGTCATGTCATTCCATGATCTTGATTCGCTTTCAAGAATTATATTCATGTTTTTACTCCCCACATTGTTTACTAAATGAACTACCATTTAGGAGTGCTTTTCGAGAAACCCAGTCATAAAGAAATCAAGAAATGATTAAAAAATTGAAAAAACTTCCAAAAGACCATTTAAAACTGAAAATAAAAATTGAAAAGAAGGGTACTTTTCCTCTTTTTTATATTTTTTTTTTGGTTACACTCTTTTTTATATGTTTGCGTGTGAATGATTAGAGTTTATTTGTATTTTAAGACTGGTTATATTTTTTTTTTTTTTTTTTTGGTAAAAAAAAAGATGAAGCAAACAATTACATCAAATCCTCTCTCAACAGAGGTAGCATAAATTCTGGAGCTTAAGACTGGTTATATGGGTTGTCTAAAACTCATTCCTTTTACTCTCACTTTTGTCATAGTTTGTGGAATCAAATACCCTTTATCAGTAATTCCTCATTATTTACTTTTACTGAAATTAAAAAAAATTAGTGAAAATTATAGTGATTTAAATATACAGGCATCTTGATAGAGATGCAGGTGTGGATATATTTAGATGTAAAGAAAGGTTTACTTTGTATGTTATACTCATCTGTCCCATAATTTTTGTTCTATTCTGGTTTGGCTTGAAATTTTAGATTAGAATTTAATACATTAAATTTTTATATCTATATACTTACATTGTCACATAGTGTTTATGTTGATAGGAATATGATGGTGATGAAGAATAATAGTTCCGTTTACGGAAACGGAACCTTGTCTTGGGGATGTGTTAATTTTTCACTTAGTTATTATATTAATTGAATGCTATTGGATTTATGTGCAAAGAGTTGTCAATACTTGATATTGAAGGTTCTTGTTTTTGTCTCTTTCTTCTTAAAGAATTCGAATTCTTGTTCCAAAAGGTGAAATCGCTCACCCCGGACGCCCCTCACCCCCTGCCCGACGGGATTGTGAGAGGAGGTAAATCATGGTGACTCAACCGGCAACAGAGGTTGGGACCAGTGCTCACTGCGCACAAGGAGCCCCCCTCATTTTTTGAGAGGCTGCTCCTACACTGCCGCTGGTGAGGCTTGATCCTTGGTCTCTTGTTCCAAATTCCACCTCTGAGACCAGTTGAGCTGTCCATGCGGGCAGAAGACTTCGAATTCTAGTTCACAATGCATGTACATCAGTTTGTTTATTGTGTGCAGAAAAAGGGAACATTATTACACGACTTCTTACAAAAATTTTATGTGTTTTCTATGAGTAATAAAATGACTCGTGTTCGTTTTATATCTACTTCCAGAGAAGTTGACTTCATGGAGACTGATAATAATGGAAAGGCTGGGCCAGTTGAACTTCGTTCATCAGGAGAAGGACTCCCTTATGCTCCTGAAAATTGGCCTAATCATGGCGATATTTGGGCTTGGAAAGTTGGTAACAAAGTCAACTCTTTGGGTTACTATACTCATCGATCGTTGATTGTTCCAAAAAGGCTTCAGAGAAGCCCAAATAGGGAAATATTGTTTGCAACCAAGAATGCCGTTACTCATTTTCTTCAAACTGAATTTCCAGAAGCTGATATCGACGCATTTTTCGCGTCTTTCACTTGGGATGTCCCAGCTGAAAAGAGTTTCAAGAGGAAAGGTCAGTTTAGACTTGTAAACATACCGTTTTAAAATTTCTGTTTTGACCTTAACTTCAGTTGCACAAAATCTCGTAATTGCAGCAGCAGATTTGGGAAGCGAAAGTTTCCGAAGAACAACAAAATCTGCAAGAACTTGCACTCGACATACAACTGAGGATACAAACACTTCAACTAAAGGTATTTACTATTTACTGGAAGATTTTCATTTGATCATATAAGTTCAAACAGTAATGATGATAAGAAAAACCAAGAATTTAATCCACATCCTGCCACTTATCCAGTAAAAATTCCTGCAGAGGAAGATCAAATTGAAATAACATCAGAAGATATTGATACGTATATCAATTCACTTGAAGATATTTTATCCAAGTCCATATCCAAAGCTCCAACTTCAAAATCTTCGTCTCGAATGGGAAAATTTACTAAGGCTCGAGTGGAACTGTCTTCCCTTTTAGCTACTGATATTCCTAGTTTGATGAAATCTGAGAAACTTCAGGAAGTTTACGACTTGTCAAACAAGCTTAAGAACGATCCACATCTGAGCCCAGACGAACTCTCTAAGTTGAATCTGATTCAAGAAATCGCACTGGCCAGCAAGGACTTTCAACGTGCTAAGCAAGCACAATTCGAAGCTTGTGGTTTTTTCTCGGAGCTCGAGGCTAAGATAGCGCGTGTAACTGAAATGAAAAGTAAATGCGTGTCACCAAAGGAGAAAATAGCTATTCTTGAAGCTGAAAATGAATCTTTGTCATCGACCATTCAAGAAATCGATGAACGTATTGCTCTGCTACGAAAAAAAAGAGGTATACTAAGTCAAGCAGTTGAGAGAAACCAAAGTAAAATTACTGAAATGGGCTCTACTCAGAAAGAGGTGTTTGGTTCTCTTCAAAAGATTGTTTCTGAAATTCAGGTGGCTAATTCGGAGAAAGCAGAGTGGGAGTTGAAGCAAAAGGAAGCGGACAAGCTCGAGGCAGATATTCTTGCGAAATTCGCTCCTCTTGAAGGATTCTCTTTCGTTCATTGATTTGTACAAAGAGTAGTTTTTTACGATGTTGCATGTAGTTTTTTCTTGTGTGGTGTAGGTCGTTCATGGTGTCTGAAAATGAGTTAACAACTGAAACTCGCGTTTTATTTAATCCTCGACTTGGCTGTATTGTTCTTGTTAATAAGTTTCATTTATTTTTGAACATATACTTCAAAGAGAAAGGTTTTCATGCGCGTAGGCGATTAAATTCCGTTGGAATCACGTCGTCGCTATTGCCTTTTCTTTTTTCAGTTATGGATGATTCTTTTTTAACCCACATTAAACTTCATGTCATTATATTGAAGTGCAAATGTTATTACAACTATTTTGAATCAATTTGTGCAAGTTTATCACATTGGTACCCTACCAATACAAAATGGGACCTAAATTCGCCGTATTGTGAAGAAAAATGAATTTTTTTATTTTGAATCAATTTGTGCGAGTTTATCACAAGTTTATCACATTGGTACCCTACCAATACAAAATGGGACCTAAATTCGCCGTATTGTGAAGAAAAATGAATTTTTTATTTTGCAATGATCTTAAGCTTATGTTTGATTCAAGAATTTCAGTGATTAAAGCGCTAAGGAAAATATTTTTCTTGCATCCAATGACGCAACATTGAGCTTCTTTTATTGTTCATTTGCATTTTACTTATCATTTTACTCACTGAAATCCATAAACCAAACATAGCATAAATGTTTCGAATATTTTCATGTATCTAATGGTCAAATCCAATATTTTAGTGTTAAATTTTATAATATTAATTAATCATTATTTCTTTAATACATGAAATTGACTTGTACATTAATTTTTGTATATGGGTATGGGGAAATTCTTACCCAGACCGGGTTTGACCGAACCCAAAGCAATTACATGGCAAGTGTAATACACTTGCTTTGAGATTGGATGTAACTCCTAGGAGAGTAAACAATCACAAAGCAAGTGCAATACACTTACTTGGTGGTTGGATGGGTTTGGCCAAGCCAGGCTTGGACAAGAATTTTCCATGGGTATGATCTCCAACAATTTATTTATATATAAAAATATACATTTTATTATATTTTTTACTTAAAAAATATTATATTTTTGGGTTTACGATGGCTCCAAATTCAAAAAATGATTACTGAAAAAGAAGAGGGGTAAATTAGTCATCGCACAAATAGTGTTGCTGGTTAATGGTTTCCTGATTAATGCCTTCCTGCCTTCCATAATAAAATTACTCACTTTCACTTTCATAAGCCTCTCTTCATTTGCTTCTAGGGTTTCTAACTAAAATTCAGTGTAGGTTTACATTCTACTTTTATCTTTCTTTTATAATTATTGTTTTCTAACGTGAACGATTTGTTTTCGTTATTTCCTTTTTTAATTTTATTCTGTAGATTGAAGATTGCTGTCAAATTCAGAATCCCGAAATCTGTTCATTTTGCGATCCTTTAGGCTTTAAGTAAGAATATGTTGTACATTTTTTGAGGCGTATGATTGTGTATTTTTACATGTGTGCTACCTGTTTTGGTGAGTTGGTTCGAAATTACAGTTGAAGTGATTTATATGAGACTTGATGTGTTGTGGTTCATGTTTGTTGTTTTCGTTTATAAGTACATTATTTTTTTGCATAAACATTGGTTGATTTTTGCTGGCTGATGACAGAAGGCTCCAATGAATATTAATTTCTCAAAATGGGTCCTTTTTTCATAATGGGTACTTTATGAATGTAATGAATTTTATTATTGTAGTTGTTGTTAGCAATTGTGCAAGGATGATACTCTAATTTATGCACGACATAATGACTCGTGAGCCACAGGAGTCGATGGACATTGACAGTGCAGGAAGAAGTAAAAAGATCCGATATGGGCCAAAGGAAAATGGTTTTAAGCTCTATCCAGTATCTGCCAGTGACTCGGGTGTAGGCCTACCATATGCTCCTGAAGATTGGCCAAATCTCGGCGACAAGTGGGGCTGGAAAGCAGGAAGAAAAACTAATATTTTTGGGTACTTTAGGCACAGATGCATTTATCTTCCCAACAGGCTCTGCCAGTATGGAAAGGCAAGAAGTTTCAAAAGTAGGCTCTCACTTGAACAGTATATTCGAGCAAAATTCCCTGATGCAGACGTTTGTGCCTTTTTTGCCTCGTTTAGTTGGGAGATCCCTTCAAAATTATGTGAGGAAGATCAAAATTTGTTTCAAGGTTAATATTTACTTATTACTTATCTTCTATTATTTGGTGAATGATTCAAGTTTTGTTGCTTCAACCTAACTCATGCATTACATTCTGTAAAACTACAAGTGTGTAGTAATTACCGTGTATAGCAAACTAGTTAATTGCATTTCTAGCCTTTTGATTGTTTTAAGTTAAAAGTCATGATTTCTGTAGTTGGCTTTTAATAGCTTTTCTATTTGTTTATGGTTATAAGTTCATAATTCTACAGTGACTCATACATGCACTTTGAAAGATAATGGAACGAGTCATACGATAAAGTTCTACCTAGCTATTAGCATTCTGAGTACAAACTTCAACTTTGTGCAAAGTTATGGATTTAAATTTTAAAAAGTAACTACTAAAATGGCAATTATCCCATATGATCATCTAAGTCCACACATAAAGCTGCATGTCTAATCTCAACGAGTTTATGGCTTCCGGTTCTGGTAAAATATAATCATATTTAATCAGTTTATCCTATAGAGCAAATTATATTTAATAAGAACCGAAATTTGATTGAGATTAGGCATGCAGCTTTATGTGTAGACTTAGCTGACTGTTATGAAATAATTGCCCTTTTAAAGTAGCTTTTTAACATTTCCAATGATAACTTTGCACAAATTTTAATTTGTAACCAGAATGCTCATGGTGAGGTAGAACTGTATCATAGAACTCGTTCCATTATCTTTCAAAGTGCATGTAAGAGTCACTGTCAAGTTGAAGACATTTTTAGATCAAATAATTCCATCATGTTTGTTCCGTAAGTTTATCCATGTTACATTGTTTGATTGTTATACTTGATGATAAAGAGATTTCTAAATCTCCGGATGTTATTTCAGAACATCCGCCATCTGACTTGCGTTGCAAGGCTGGTAACAGATTCTGCAGCAGCTTAGGGGCAGGAGAGAAGTTTGCCATGTTCTGTGATATTTGCTGTAACGAACCTGACTTCTGCAGAGACTGTTGTTGTATACTATGTTGTAAAACTATTAGTGAGGCTTTTGGTGGCTATGATTACATTAGATGTGAAGCAAATATCGAGGGCTCCATATGTGGACATAATTGCCATATTGACTGTGCTCTTGGAGCATACATGATTGGGACAGTTGGAGAAAGAATTGATCTGGATGCGGAGTACTATTGCCGCCGATGTGATTCAAGAACCGATCTGGTTTCACATGTTAAAAAACTTGTTAAAAACTGTGAATCAATCGATTCTAGGGGTGACATTGAAATGGTTCTGAAAGTTTGTATACGTGTTCTGCGTGGATCAAAGAAAACAAATGCAAATCATTTGCTGCATCAGATTGAGTTGGCCTTGGAAAAGGTATCTAAAGAACAATAAATGAATGGTTTTGGCTGTTTTCTCAATTTATTTGGTTGTTTCATGTTTCTAAGGCTTTTTGTATCGTCATAATGACCGGTCTATTTACATCAGCTTAAGAAGAAAGCTGAAACTGGAGATATTTGGAAGAAGGAAGACACATCTGCAGTAACCTCTGGTACTTCCTTCTTTTTATAATACATTTTGCTATGCCTATACCTCATCTGAAGGATAATTTGAATGCTTGAAAAACCAATATGTCTTATGTATCTAAGTATATTTCTGTTTCAAAATTTTACTTGATTATACTTTGGCTCAGAGTTTAAGCTAAGAGTTGATAAAGGGAATGTGGTGATTCACCCCGTTGGTTCTGGGACTGCCCCTGAGGAAGTTGATGCCGTAATAGAGGACATGAATGCCTTCTACGGCTGCGGGGAGGCCAGCGAGGAGGCTAGTATCGAGAATTTCGAGGCCAACCTCAGGGCAAATGTGGTCCACATGTACCAGGTTTGTTTCTGCTTGCTTTCTAACGTATTTGATGCCTCATTCCTTTTGTTTCCTTTCTAACTTTCGTTATTGGTTCTAGTTGGGACAAGTGACGACCCGTGCCTTCAGGGACTTCCAGCATCTGAAGTCTCAACTCGTGAGCACTGATAAGCTACGCCTTGAAGTCCACGAGGCGCAGAAAGCTCTTAGGATGTCTGAAGCTTCTCAGGAGGCTTTGAGTGCGGAGCTCGCCCGTATTAAGGATCAGCTCGCGGAAGCTGAGCTCCGTTGCCAGGCACGGGAAGAATCTCACAGGGAGAGCAAGGGCAAGATTGTTGTCCTTGAGAAGGCTTTGGAGTTGGCCCACAAGGAGAAGGCTGAGCTCAAGGCCGCTATTCCTGAAGGCCAAAAGAACTTTCTGCGGTCCTGGTTCAAGTCACCTACATACAGAGCGACCATCTTCTCTGAGTCGATCAGGCGAGCCTTGATCTTCTATGACCGTGCCTTGATCCATATTCAGGGTCGAGGCTGGATGAGTCCTGAGTTTGACAGGTCCAGGGTGGGGCTTAAGTTTGACTACGACCTCAAAAGTATTCCTGATCCCTCCCAGACGGATTGGGCAAAGATGACGGAGGGCGACTCCTTCTCCTGGGTTTGGTCAGAAGGCTGCTATGAGCCGTAGGCCAAGGCCGTTTCCAAGCCCCCATAACTACTGTGATTTTGCGATGCTACTACTAGATGAGTATGTAGCATTTATCTATTCTCTGTTCATATATCCTTTTCACTAATACTATCATTTTGCATTATGAAATTGTGATGGCTGTCTAGTAGTATTCACCATAATCATATCCCCTAGCATAAGCGTACAAATATGGAAAATTTAATTTAATTACAATGTTAGTTTTAATTTATAAATCTTAATGTTATCTACTATTGCATAATTTAGACAAATTTACAACTACAAAATATCTAGTTAAAAAAAAAAACCTTACATCATGTAATAAAATTTTTAACAAAATTATTTTTCAATGTTTGGATTCATATTTAAACATATTAATAAATATGATTACCTACGGTCAATTTACATATGGCCACTATTTGGACCTTGTGTTGACTACACTTGTTCGATGAAGACGGTTGAAAGTTGACGATTGACTTCTACAGATCGAATATGGTGACAACGCATCATATAATCATTTATGAATATTGGACTTGCTCTCGGATTCTAATCCAAGTATGAACCTCTTTGTTCATAAATGTTGGCAAGGGCCAAACGAGATGTGATATGGTCGTACTTATCGTCATCCGAGTCCTCATCACCGTATTCAGTTCGTTTGTCCTTCACAATCATATCAAGTCTAAATACATTGTATTATTCTATTTGTGCATACCACACACCTTGAATTTTCACATTTTAGAAGCCTTCGATTCCAAATAAGTATTCGAAGGTTGAATGCTCTCAGACACTCCAATTTATATGGTGTAAGATATAGTAACGTTCGAGACTGGTTTTGTGCGTGTAGGGATGTTTAAACTTTGAATATTGACCAATTAGGAAACTTGGATTTGGTGAAAATAAAATCAAATGTTGGAAGTAGAAATTGAATAAAGAGAAAATAGAGGGATGAATAACACAATCAAACTTTTGACTGGAGGCCGTCAATGGGTCGGTGGACTGACTTGTTGAGAGGAAAAGATCAAACAAAGAGGACTTTTTGCTAGTTCAAGATGAATCTTAGTATTTTTGGTTCTATATTTACTACTACTTTTGATTTCAATTTAAAAATGTTTTGCATTCTTAGTCCTACGCTTTATAATATAACTGCACTTTTGTTTTCATTAAATAATAACCAATTTCAGGTGAGTGAGTTACATTCTCCAGCATAATGAGGTAAAATAATTCTTTAAAATATTTATAAGAGGATAAAATATGATTTCTTTTTTGTCGTTTATTTTTAAAATAACAAGGAGGTATATTGAACATTAAAATTATCATGAACCGAGGGCAAACATCAATTAACCATTTGTTTAATTTTTAATTTTACATTATGCTCAATTTTATTTTTCTTATACTACTAAAATAGTCAAGAAAATTAATACAGATCGGTGTTGACTCAATTTCGCTTGGTTCCCTGTTAAAAAACTGATTTGAGTGGTTTCTACGAAATATTTGAAACACTGTCTGGATTGAATTTGGATGTTGAGTTGTAAGTTTGAAAAAATTGAGATAAAGTTGAAATTGAATTTGGATGCTGGTGTTCGAGAAAAATAATACTTCCTCCGCCCCATAATTTTTGCTCCGCTTTCATTTTTGGGATGTCCCAAAATAACACTCCATTTCCTGAAATAAAATTATTTTTCTCAAAACTAACCTCTTACATAAAACTAGGGCTGTAATCGAGCCGAGTAGTATCGAACGACACACTGTTCAAGCTTGGTTTGATTTTTATCGAGCTTGAGATTTTATGTTTGAGCTTGGTTTGATTTTCAATCGAGCCGAGCTCAAACGAGCTTTTATCGAACGAGCTCGAGCCGAGTATCGAGTAGCTTGATATTTTACATGTGTTTTTTTAATTTTTAGCTTATCGAGTCGAGCTCGAGCCGAGCTTCAAAAGTTATCGAACGAAAAAAGATGTTCAAGCTTGTTTGATTAGTGTGACGAACCGAGCTCAAACGAGCTTTTATCGAACGAGCTCGAGTCGAGTATCGAGTAGCTTGGTTCGATTTTCAGCCCTACATAAAACAATGATTTGACACCAATAATTCTCAACCACTACTTTAAATGTAAAGTTGCCAAAAAGTCCCACATTTTTAACCCCTACTTAAAACTTTTTGCCAAAAGAAAAAGGAGTAGGTTTTAGATATATAATCAAGGGGGCTTCTCTCCATAATGTGGTAAAATATTACAATAAATGTGGTCACATAATTTACTATTGACATTGTTAAATATTAAAATGAATGTGGTCAAATAATAATATTAATATTGTACAATTACTCATGGTAATGGTATTATGATTGGTTAGTAACCTATTACGTGGGTAATTTATTAATGATATGTCATAATTCTATTGGTTATAACTTAGGTCATGTGACGCTACATCACCTTATAATTTACCTAAAATCAATGGTTTTTATCGGGAAAAATAAAATAAAACACATATATCAAATTAAAACTCCCTCCGTTTCATATTAATTGATACGGTTCTATTTTTTACATAGATTAAGAAATCTCATCATTACATACCACTACTTTAAATGTAAAGTTGCCAAAAAGTCCCACATTTTTAACCCCTACTTAAAACTTTTTGCCAAAAGAAAAAGGAGTAGGTTTTAGATATATAATCAAGGGGGCTTCTCTCCATAATGTGGTAAAATATTACAATAAATGTGGTCACATAATTTACAATTGACGTTGTTAAATATTAAAATGAATGTGGTCAAATAATAATATTGTACAATTACTCATGGTAATGGTATTATGATTGGTTAGTAACCTATTACGTGGGTAATTTATTAATGATGTGTCATAATTCTATTGGTTATAACTTAGGTCATGTGACGCTACATCACCTTATAATTTACCTAAAATCAATGGTTTTTATCGGGAAAAAAAAATAAAACACATATATCAAATTAAAACTCCCTCCGTTTCATATTAATTTATACGGTTCTATTTTTTACATAGATTAAGAAATCTCATCATTACATATTTTTTTGTGGTAAAATGTCTCAAATATCCTTTATAATGATATCTAATTTTTAATTTTTTATCAGTGAGTGGTGACCATTAAATTTCTCAAACTCCAATGAGAGAAAGAGACAAAAGTGAAAGAAAAAAATACTTTACTAACCCAAACATGCCAATTAATTTGAATATGTCAATTAATATGGAATATCTTTTATGGATTTATAATTAATTATTAATTTGAAAAAATAGTCATGACTCATGAAGACATAAAACCATAGAATTTATAAACGAGATAATTTCACTTTTCATACCATAATTCAACCTACTTTAGGGATTTGATACCACAATTTTTTCTACTGACACATTTGATACCATATCTCAAATCCACTCTGCACATTTAATACTTCAGTCAAATTAATGACGGAATTGTCACGTGACCGTTAAAACATTACACATTTGATATCATTACTTATGTTGACTGATAATTTTACCCCATAACATTTAGGTTATCAAAAAAGCCCCACATCTCCAAATTTAGTGACGATTTATCCACATTGTTACAAAATTTCCAAATTAACTCGAATAAGACCACGTGCTGACCAATTTAAAAAATTTTAATTATTTTATTTAAATAACTAATTTAATTTATAAACAATATTAATAAATTAAATAATACATTAACATAAATATCACCAAAATTAAGAAAATATATTCTTTTTAAATATAAAATTTATATAATAGAATTAATCTATTTAATATTTAATATAAAAATTTATATAATAGAATTTTGATGATATTTATGTTAATGTATTATTTAATTTATTAATATTGTTTATAATAAAAATTTATATAATAGAATTTTGATGATATTTATGTTAATGTATTATTTAATTTATTAATATTGTTTATAAATTAAATTAGTTATTTAAACAAAATAAGTAAAAAATTTAAATTGGTCAGCACGTGGTCTTATTCAGTTATTCGAGTCAATTTGGAAATTTTGTAACAATGTGGACTAAAATCGTCACTAAATTTGGAGATGTGGGGCTTTTTTGGTAACCTGAAATATTGTGGAATAAAATTATCAATCTAACATAAGTAATAGTATCAAATGTGTAAAGTTTTAACGGCCACGTGACAATTCTGTCATTAATTTGATGGAAGTATTAAATGTGCAGATCGGATTTGAGATATGATATCAAATGTGTCAGTAAAAAAAGTTGTGGTATCAAATCCCTAAAGTAAGTTGAATTATGGTAGTATGAAAACTGAGCTCTCATTTATAAACTAGGAGCTGTAGGGATAAATCAGTCATTTCCAAACAGTACATTCAGCTCTCATCTTCTTAAACCTCTCTTACTCGGCACTAGGGTATTTGAATTAATTCACTTTAGTTCTTCACCTACTCATTCTTGCAAATGGATTCCTGATTGATGTTTTACCATTTAATTGGACGCCAATTTTGAATCATGTTACTTCACTTTTCGATTGCTTCAGGTAAGTTTTTTTTTTTTAATTTCAATTTAACATTTCCCCCTTTTCTTTCTTTTTTGGTTTTCTAAAGTGACGTATTTCATTTTTTGTTTTTTTTTTTTTAATTTCAATTTAACATTTCCCCCTTTTCTTTCTTTTTTGGTTTTCTAAAGTGACGTATTTCATTTTTTGTTTTCGTTTTATTGATTCTGCAGACTGAGGATTTCTGTCAAATTTAGAAAAAAATCAGTTCATTTTGTTCTATTTCAAGTAAGAATATACCTTTTGCGTGGCGTACGGTTGTGCAATTGTAGGTGTGTGCTAACTGTTGGTGAGTTGGTTGGAAATTACAGTTGAAGTGATTTATATGGGACTTGATTCAGTGAAATGGCTAATGGATTCTGGATGTGTTGTACTTGTGGTTTAAGTTTTTTATTTTCAATTATGAGTACATTAATTTTCATAAAAATTGCTATAGATTTTGTTGGCTGATGACAAAAGATTGAGTGAGTAGTTAATATCTCATAATCGGTCCTACCTGAAATTAACGTATTGAATGGGATGATTTTAGATGTTATTAGCAAATTGTGCACGAATCAGTGCTGAATGACTAGACAGAATGGTGATTCTACTTATATCTTATGCAGGATATAATGACTCGTGAGCTAGAGGAGTCAATGGATATTGACAGTGCAGGACGAAGTATAGAGAGTCCAAATTTTCACCTCTATCCGGTTTCTGCCAGTGCTTCTGGTGAAGGCCTACCATATGCCCCTGAAGATTGGCCGAATCTCGGTGACAAGTGGGGCTGGAAAGCTGGAAGAAGAATCACTAATAGTGGGTACTATACGAGTAGATACATTTATCCTCCCATCAGGCTCTGCCAGGATGGAAAGGCTAGAAGTTTCAAAAGCAAGGTCTCACTTGAACAGTATATTCGAGCAAAATTCCCTGATGCAGATGTTAACGCCTTTTTTGCCTCATTTTGTTGGAAGATCCCTTCAGAATCATGTGAGGATAGTCAAAGTTTGTTTAAAGGTTAATGTTTTCTTATCGTTTTCTTATCTTTATTGTTTGATGAATGATATAAGTTATGCTGCTTCAACCTTACTCATGCATTCACATTCTGTAACACTATAATGTGTTGTAATTACGATGCATAATAAACTAATTAATTGCATTTTTAGCACATTTTAGATTGTTAAGTTAAAAGTCACGATTTCAATAGTTGGCTCTTAAAAGCTCTTCTATTTGTTTTTGGTAATTTTATGCATGCGTTATTGGCTTATTGCTGTAAACTCCTGTCTCAGAAGATTTCATAATTCCAGTTCATCCTATAGAGCAAATTATATTTAATCAGAACCGGAAGCTGTAAAATCGTTGAGATTAGACATGCAGCCTTATGTGTGGAATTAACTGAATGTTATGGATATATCCTACTTTTTAACATTTCCAGTGATAACTTTGCTCAAGTTTTAAGTTTGTACTCAGAATGCTCATAGCGAACTAGCGAAGTAGCGAGGTAGAACTTTATCATATAACTCATTCCATAATCTTTCAGAGTACATGTAAGAGCCGCTGTGATGATAATGGCATTTTTAGTTCTGAAGATTCCATGATTCATCCATAAGTTTCTGTACATCCTTAAACTTTGAGTACTTCCTAATTTCTTGCTTCTTGTACTTTATAGATGATAAAGAGAAATTTAGATCTCTGGTGGGTATTTCGGAACATTCAGGATCTGGCAATGACTTGCGTTGCAAGGCAGGTAACAAAGTCTGCAGCAGCTTAGCTGCAGGAGAGAAGTCAGATTCAGCAGTCATGTTCTGTGATATTTGCTGTAATGAACCTGGCTTCTGCAGAGACTGTTGTTGTATACTATGTTGTAAAACTATTAGTGAGGCTTTTGGTGGCTGTGATTACATTAGATGTGAAGCGAATATCGAGGGCTACATATGTGGACATAATTGCCATATTGATTATGCTCTTCGAGCATACATGGTTGGGACAGTTGGAGGAAGAATGGGTCTGGATGCGGAGTACTATTGCCGCCGATGTGATTCAAGAACCGATCTGGTTTCACATGTTAGAAAACTTGTTAAAAACTGTGAATCAATCGATTCTAGGGGTGACATTGAAATGGTTCTGAAAGTTTGTATACGTGTTCTGCGTGGATCAAAGAAAACAAATGCAAATCATTTGCTGCATCAGATTGAGTTGGCCATGGAAAAGGTATCAGAAAGAACAATAAATGAATGGTTTGGCTGTTTTCTTTATTTTTTCTTTTTTGTTTAATGTTTCTAAGGCTTTTAGAAACTTCATCATGACTGGTCTATTTACACCAGCTTAAGAAGAAAGCTGAAGCTGGAGATATTTGGAAGAAGGAAGACACATCTGCAGTAATATCTAGTATTTCCTTAATTAATGAGCGTTCTCTTAGAGTTCAAATTGAAGAGATTGGGAGTTTTAAAACTGGGCGTTCTGGGGGAGTCTCGCACAGTGCGTTGATCCCTGCTTCTACTGAGCCAGACGGAGTATCTTGGAGTTTAGGGCTGGGTACTATCTTGCCTGGTGAAATCGAAAAGTTGAAAGACCTTTCTCCTTTGCTGCTTGTTCAATCGAGTTTTAAACATATTGAACTGGTATTTTCTAAATTATTCTTTCTAGGTATCTTCTTGTACTTATCTTCATGCCTTTAAACATGTTTTAATTTATATTTCTCAGGTCAAGCATCAAATTGCTCAACTCGGGCTACAAATTGAAGATGCTTTATTTGATCGGTCTATTACAAATACTAAATTGGATAACTTGATGGTCGATGTAGAATCCCTTCGAGCAGAAAATGAGAAGTTATTGAAGTTGAATGCTGATATAGCCACTGAGAAGGAAAGTATACTTAAAGAGAAAAATGATCTTTCTCTGCTGATCAAGAATAAGGAGGATGATTTTGAAAAGCAGATCGAGAAGGTGAAGAAATCTCAATTTAATGATGGCTTTGCCTATGGATATAAGCATGGATATAAGCAGAGGACTCAGGAAATTCTAACTTATCTTGGTCAAACTTCTACTCCTGATCATAATCTTGAGCCATAATAGATTGTATTTTTTTAGTCTCTATTTTTTGTATATGAATTCGACAATTTGATTTTTGGTATTGGGAATATTTTTCTTTTTTTTAACTTCTCCTGATCATAATCTTGAGCTGTAATAGTTA
Organism: Penstemon eatonii; assembly: GCA_038501285.1. Classification (NCBI taxonomy): domain Eukaryota; kingdom Viridiplantae; phylum Streptophyta; class Magnoliopsida; order Lamiales; family Plantaginaceae; genus Penstemon; species Penstemon eatonii. The sequence goes on from CM076715.1 coordinate 71,637,370, forward strand.
TATTTTTTTAGTCTCTATTTTTTGTATAACTAGAAAAGTGCATGTACGTTGTACGTGTCTAATTAATTTCATAAATAAATTTTATAAATTATAGTAAAATAACTTTATCGTGTCACAAAATAGCAGAAATTAATGATTAATATTCAAATTTAATTAATAAAAATGATGCCTTTAAATTATTGTAATCAAATATAATTGATTGATTAGCTAGTTCATATGATCTTGTAGATTTTTTTCTAAAATAAGATCATAACAAATTAATTTAGTTCAATTCATTGTAGTTGTTTCCATTTAAAATCATTTGTTTTAATTATTTATTTGTTATTTGAAATGCTTTACGGATAACTTTTTGTCCTCTCATGCACATGTGTTGGACATCCAACCTCAATTGATTAAGGGTGAGTTTGGCCTAGCGATTCTAAAAGCAATTATAGGAAAATTAATTTTACAATTGATTTTGGTAATAATTGATTATAATAAAAATTAATTATAGAATAACTGTTTTTGTATAATAGCTTTTACAAAAGTAACATTTTAGTAACTTCTAAAATATGATGATTTTTTGCTTCTCGAGATCCCAAAAGTGATTATGATCTTGGGGGCCAAACATCATGAAAATCACGATTGAGCAGAAATTATTTTTATAATCGGTGTCAAACACTTCAAAAATCACAATAAAGATCTATAAGTGATTTTAAGAGTTTCAACCGCTGGGTCAAACTCACCCTAAATCTACTAGGGTAGGATTAAATAACTGTAATACCTAATTTTTTTTTTCATCTATTCAATTTATTAGTTTAATCCATCTTTTTACAGGTTTATCCCATCTTTTTACCTTTTGCATTGATTTAATATAATTTTTTTCTCCGATTTACCCGTTCTTTTATCGAAACCTACTTTCATTATTTTTCATTTTTTCATCGATTTCTTTTATTTATTTTTTCAATTTAAACCATTTTCTACCGGTTTATCCTGTTTTTATTTATTAAACTATTTTTTTTCTTTTTACAAATTTCACTCGTTTTTATCACGAATTTACATGTTTATTCACCCATCTCACCTCATATTTAATTGATTTCACATATTTTCAAGACTTCACTTTTTTCCGCCATTCGTTGATTTCACAATTTTTTCACTTTCATCCGTTTTTCATTAATGTCACCGATCTCATCCATTTTGAACGAACTTCATCCAAAGTAATTCGATTCCAGGTGTAATTATCAATTTTATAGGCGCATTTTTAACAGGTTCACTTGTTTTTCACCAACTTTACCGGTGTACACCAATTTCATCCAATTTTTTTTTATTATTTTCGCATGTTTTAACTGACTTTTATTGATTTATCGATTTCGCCTATTTCCATGAAAAGAACTCCATGAAAATTCGAGTACCACCAATTTCATCAGTTTTTCACGTATTTTACAATTTTTGTTTTACCGATTTCACACGTTTTTTCACCAACTTTACTAATATTTATATTCGAGGTTATTCATGTCTTCATATTCTTGGATTTTGTTAATATTTTGCTTCTCTAGCCAAAGAAAAAATTACATAATTAGCTAAGTCATAAGCATTTTTCTCTTTAACACGTATGTTGTACGTGTCTAGTTAATTTCTTTAGTAAATTTTATAAATTATATTAAAATTAATTTTGTCATGTCACAAAATGACACAAATTAATGACTAATATTTAATTTAATTATTGTTTCACCAAAAAAATGATGACTTTAAATTATTATAATCAAATATAAAATGATGATTGACTTGTTCTTAAGATTTTGTAAGTTCTTTTCTAAAATAAGATCACAACAAAATTATTTAGTTAATTCCATTAAAGTAGCACTACAAAAATCTGTTAATCGACTTAGCGACGGAATCAGCGACGGAAAAAAATCCGCTGCTAAAACCTTCGTCGCTAAATATTAACGACGGATTTAGCGACGAAAAATTCAGCGACGGAATTAGAGACGGATTTTATCCGTTGCTGAATATTTAGCGACGGAAAATAAAATCCATCGCTGATTAATTTCAATTTTTTAAAAATAATAATTATTTTTTATTTTTAATAAATTTTTTTTTCATTAGTAAATTGTTTTACCGCAATTAATCCAACAATTCACTACCACAAACATTCCAAAAATTCAATACTACACAATTAATCCAACAATTCAATACCACAATCACATACATAAAATACATAAATTAATTAGTACTCAATAAAAGCCTAAAGATTCAGTTCAAAATTATCGTCAAATTAAAGTAAAATTGTTCCCAAATTACCTTCACATCGAAAGCTAAAGTAAAATTATTCCTAAACAATGTAAACATTCATATCGAATCATGATCATTTGGCTCCTGAGAAAGGGATCGGGTAACATCTTGTGGCTGAGATTGGGCATGAGGTGAAGATTGAGCATGAGGCGAAGATTGGGCCTGTGCCAGAGTATGGGTCGATTGATGTGGAAGGTGTGCCATATTCCGCATATACCTAAACATTGGGGATGACATATAATATGAAGATTGGGAACCGGCAACTGATGTCTGAAATGAGCCCGTTAGAGATGGATTAAATGGGGCCACGAGTTGTTGGTGAAACATGTTACCCCGTGCCATCATCATTTGCCATTGTTGCATCATGCTATCCATGTCTTCCCTCATTGTGTTAATTTTCTCCTCAAAGGCCTTCTCCTTCATATCTGAGGCTTCTTTTAATTTTCCTATTTCCTCCGCATAAGTTTGACACTGTGATTTTAGACTGGAAATCTCGTTAATTACCTCAACGGGGGGTTGTTAATTTTGTGAAAGTCCTCTTGATGAACCACCTTTGACAAACTTGGCCTCAGCAACCAAACCATAACACCTTCCCTTCTTGTTTGGTGGTCCAACGACGTCTATCCACGTCTACATATGAAATAATATAATAATTTATTAATATTTAACTATAAATAATAAATACGTAATCTAAGTAAAATAATAAAACTATAAGTCATATTCATATTACCTCCAACTCAGTTTGTGGATCAACTACGCCAAGTTCTGTGGGATCTTGACTCGAAATGATATCCATAAAATTTTCCTCCAAGACAAGTATATTAATTAATACATAACTAAATGTCACAACATAATAAAAAAAAAATACGCTAGTATAAAGTAACTAACATGTACAAACTCAGAACGTTCGTCCAGCCATTCACGTTGGCCATTAACTACTTTTGAATGAGTAATCATAAATACATCAGCTCGGGATGGTTTAGCTCCAGTGTTTTTTTCCTGTGAAAAAAATAATAATTATAAAACATACACATGAAAAATAAAAATATAAAATATGTGAAGAACTTACGATATCATCCGAGTGACATATAACAGTCCGATGCCCGATTTTGCTTATTTTTTTTTACTACTAGCAATAAATTTAGGGTCAGTCTTCCATCTATGAACCATGATATCCCAATAACCTACCCCAATCCAGTTAGGTCTCTGAAATTTTTTTCTACCCGTTGTTTATATAACCTATCAGATAGTTCCTTTCCGGCTTTCATTTTATAAACACGCCGGATAGTTCCTTTCCAGCTTTCCGGCCTTCATTTAAAAAGCACTAATTTAAGAACACTATTTATTTACTTTTATTTGAAATAATACCATGTCATTTGAAAGGTAGTTTTTTTACAAACCCAAGCCAATTTTCACATATTTAATCCACTTTTCACGGATTCAACACGTCTTTTTATCGATTTCATTCATTTTGCATTGTTTTAATATGCATATTTACTAGCTTAAAACCCGCGTTATGCACGGAATTATAGAAGTTATTTAGTGTATGAATGAAATAGTCATAATCTCAATGTATATCAATGTAAAATCTTTATTTTACTAATAAAATAGTCAAGAATACACTGTAAAGTCATAATCTCAATGTATTTTATCAGGAAATGCAATTTTACATTCGTTTAGAAAAATATATGAAAATGCACAAAAAAATAAATTAAGATTTTCATATTTTTAAAAGTTGTGATCTCTTGGGAAGACAGAACATTCTTCCGACCAATCAACAACTAAAACAGTATTAACTATACAACAAACATTAGGCCTTGCAAACTTTGATGGTATTGGAATGATAAATGAAAATGTTCAGTGTAAGAATGAATTCATGTGCTCCCGTAACAACTTTTTTGCCATTTTCCTAAAAAATATAATATGTCATTCAAATGAAAGTTTTATTTCAAGTAAAAAAATAAATAATTTAAATTGTATACCTTCTCTTGCAATGTTTTGAAATAAGAAGCTTTGTTATGAAATATATATTTCGCTTGATCATTAAGCAACTTCAAATCAATGGTCCCCGTGCTATCTCTTACAGTAATATGAACATGGAACCTATAAAAGTAAGATAAATATAAATAATAAACTGTTTAAGTGCTTATAAAATTTCTAACTGATTAAATACATATAAAATTAAGAAGTATACAATAATGTTCCAACAACCACATCACAGCCTCCAATACGATATATTTGTTCACCATAAGGTCTACACTCGTCTCCACGTGAACTCATTGTGTACCACATGTTCCATATCAATACTATTATTACGTGCAAAAATGCGAAAAAACTAAACCTACACAAGGAAATGCACAACGTTAAAGCAATAGCATTTAATAACGTTGATACAAAAAATCGAAAAGTCAAGATAATTACATTCTCGTGATGTGCATATTCTTTTATCTAAATCCCTTTAGGATTTGAAATTTTTAATGATTTGGACATAGAAAACCTGTTTGTACGTAGTAGTGCCACTAATTTTGTATCACACTGATTTCCAGAAACTTGTTAAAATATATTCATATATCAGTTTTTCAAATATACAAAGTGAGTTAGTTACTAATCATATGTAATTTTTGCTAATCATTTCCTTAGTTGATCTGTTGATTTTGTGTTGCAACTGAAGTATAATTTGCTATAGCGATGTGTATATATGGATGGACCTACGTTTTAGGCACAACAAAGATGAATGTATGACATAACTAATGCATTTGAAATTGAAACTGAACGAGATTCAATATTTTTATTTGGTAGGGGACTTGATATTTCAAATCCGGGAAGTGGATAATAATACCAATTTTTTGCCGGTAAGGAGGAGAAGACATGCTTACTTTGAATAATTTTGTGTTTAGTGTCCTCTTGTTTATATTTATTATGAAGCTTATCCATAAATTTTTTACTTTGGTAGAATTTTACTTGGAGAATTCCTACAGATTATTTTTCAGATTTGAATAACCAGATGTGTTAATTGACCAATTAGGAAACTTGGATTGGATTTGGTGAAAATAAAATCAAACGTTGGAAGGAGAAATTGAATAATGAGGAAATAGAGGGATGAATAACTCAATCAAACTTTTGACTGGAGGCCGTCAATGGGGTCGGTGGACTGACTTGTTGAGAGGAAAATATCAAACAAAGAGGACTTTTTGCTAGTTCAAGATGAATCCTAGTATTTTTGGTTCTATATTTACTACTACTTTTTATTTCAATTTTAAATTGTTTTGCATTCCTAGTCCTACGCTTTATAATTTAATTGCACTTTTGTTTTCATTAACAATAACCAGTTTCAGGCGAGTGAGTTACATTCTCCAATATAATGAGGTAAAATAATTTTTTTAAATATTTATAAGAGGATAAAATGTGATTTCTTTTTGTCGTTTATTTTTAAAATAACAAGGAGGTATATTGAACATTAAAATTATCATGAATCGAGGACAAACATGAATTAACCATTTGTTTATTTTTAATTTTACATTGTTTTTCTTATACTACTAAAATATTCAAGAAAATTAATACGAATCTGTGTTGACTCAATTTCGCTTGGTTCCCTTTTAAAAAATTGATTTGAGTGGTTTTCTGCGAAATATTTGAAACATTGTTTGGATTGAATTTGGATGTTGAGTTGTAACTTTGAAATAATTGAGATAAAGTTGAAATTGAATTTTGATGCTGGTGTTCGAGAAAAATAATACTTCTTCCGCCCAATAATTTCTGCTCCACTTTCATTTTTGGGATGTTAAATAACACTTCATTTCCTGAAATAAAATTATTTTTCTCATAACTAACCTCTTACATAAAACAATAATTTGACATCACTAATTCTCAACCACTACTTTAAATGTAAAGTTGCCAAAAAGTCCCACATTTTTAACCCCTACTTAAAACTTTTTGCCAAAAGAAAAAGGAGTAAAAATAATGGGACGGAGAAAATAAGTTTTAGATATATAATCAAGCGGACTTCTCTCCATAATGTGGCCACATAATTTACTATTGGCGTGGTTAAATATTACAATGAATGTGGTCAAATAATAATATTATACAACTACTCATGGTAATAGTATTATGATTTGTTAGTAACTTGTTACGTGGGTAATTTATTAATGATGTGTCATAATTCTATTGGTTATACTTACGTCATGTGACGCGACATAACCTCATAATTTTCCTAAAATCAATGATTTTTTTCGGGGGAAAAAAATAAAACACATATATCAAATTAATTCTCTCTCCGTTTCATATTAATTGATACGTTTCTACTTTTTATATAGATTAAGAAATATCATCATTACATATTTTTTTTGGGGTAAATTGTCTCAAATACCCTTTATAATGATGTATACTTTTTTATTTTTTATTAGTGAGTGGTGACCATTAAATTTCTCAACTCTAAATAGAGTTAGGGACAAAGACGGAAGAAAAAAATGCTTTTTAATAACCCAGATATAAAAAACATATTAACAAATATGTCAATTAATATGAAATATTTTTTTTTTGGATTTTAATTTGAAAAAATAGTCATGAAAGATGAAACCATAGAATTTATAAACTAGGAGCGAATGTAGGGATAAAGCAGTCATTTCAAAACAGTATATTCAGCTCTCATTTTCTTAAACCTCTCTTACTCGGCACTAGGGTATTTGAAGACATTTTCAAATTTGCCATTAAGTAAAATTTTATTTTCAAAAAAGCCAAAACACAAAACCAATATTACTCAAATGCCACATGATTAATTAACCAACTAAACTAAATTAATTAACTCTTCCTAATAATTTAAACTTTAACAAATATACCCCAAAATTTTAAAAACTTCAAAATCAACCCACCCCAAAATCAAACCCAAACCCTAACCCAATTTACACAAATTTCACACAAATTCAACTCAAATCAAGGAAGAAAAAAAAGAAAAACAACATAAAAGGTAAGCATTTGCAAGTTATTTGAAGTTTTGATGTATTATTGAGTGATTTAATTAACAAAAATTGATAAATCGAATCAAACTGAAATTCGCGATTTTTGGCGTGTGGCGTGTGGAAATTGCCACATGCCACACGCCATGCTTGGCGTGTGGCGTGTGGCTATTTCCACATGCCACACGCCAAGCATGGCGTGTGGCATGTGGAAATAGCCACACGCCACACGCCAAGCATGGCGTGTGGCATGTGGAAATGGCCACACGCCACACGCCAAGCATGGCAGTGTTGTCCTTATTAATGTATTTTTTTTAGATAGCTTGTTTATTAATTTTTATTTTTACTTGTATGAATGGACAAACTTATAGTATACCTTCGATATGGTGGTGATTTTACACACTCAATGGATGATAAATGGCATTGGAGTGGAGATTTTATGAAAACAATAATGGTGGATAAAGGAATTTCGTTTGAGGAACTACTCGATAAAATTTTAATTTTTGAAAAGTTAGTGACCAAACTGCAAATATGTGTTAAATGCAAGTTTGTAGTGAGTGAACAATTTAATGTTGGGCAAATTATGGATTGAATTGCAATTATGGATTCTTTTATAAATTTTAGGGGTAAAATTATAATTTTTGAAAAGTTAGGGACCAAACTATAAATATGTTTTAAATGCAAGTTTGTAGTGAGTGAACAATTTAATTTTGTGCAAATTATGGATTGAATTGCAATTATGAATTTTTTATAAATTTTGAGGGTAAAATTGAGAAGTAACCCTAAACCCTAATCCTATCACCCAAATGGAGAAGTAACACTTACAAGAACATTATATCCTCCGTAAATCATAACTTCGTACATATTGATCAATTTTCTAATATTTTGTCAATTTATCACCCAAATGGAGAAGTAACACTTACAGGAACATTATATCTTCCGTAAATCATAACTTCGTAAATATTGGTAAATTTTCTAATATTTTGTCAGTTTATCACCCAAATGGAGAAGTAACACTTACATGAACATTATATCCTCCGTAAATCATAATTTCGTACATATTGGTCAATTTTCTAATATTTGGTCAATTTATCATCCAAATGGAGAAGTAATACTTACAGGAACATTATATCCTCCGTAAATCATAACTTCGTACATATTGGTAAATTTTCTAATATTTGGTCAATTTATCACCCAAATGGAGAAGTAACACTTACAGGAACATTATATCCTCCGTAAATCATAACTTCGCACATATTGGTCAATTTTCTAATATTTGGTCAATTTATCACCCAAATGGAGAAGTAACACTCACAGGAACATTATATCCTCCGTAAATCATAACTTCGTACATATTGGTAAATTTTCTAATATTTTGTCAATTTATCACCAAAATGGAGAAGTAACACTTACAGGAACATTATATCCCCCGTAAATCATAACTTCGAACTGAAAAGGAGGAAATATTAGAAAATTGACCAATATGTACGAAGTTATGATTTACGGAGGATATAATGTTCATGCAAGTGTTACTTCTCCATTTGGGTGATAAACTGACAAAATATTAGAAAATTTACCAATATGTACGAAGTTATAATTTACGGAGGATATAATGTTCCTGTAAGTGTTACTTCTCCATTTGGGTGATAAATTGACAAAATATTAGAAAATTGACCAATATGTACGAAGTTATGATTTACGGATAATATAATGTTCCTGTAAGTTTTACTTCTCCATTTGGGTGATAGAATTAGGGTTTAGGGTTAGGGTTTAGGGTTTTAGGGTTTAGGGTTTAGGGTTTAGGGTTACTTCTCAATTTTACCCTCAAAATTTATAAAAAATTCATAATTGCAATTCAATTCATAATTTGCACAAAATTAAATTGTTCACTCACTATAAAATTGCATTTAACGCATATTTACAATTTGGTCCCTAACTTTTCAAAAATTATAATTTTACCCCCAAAATTTAAAAAAAAAATCCATAATTACAATTCAATCCATAATTTGCACAACATTAAATTGTTCACTCACTACAAAATTGCATTTAACACATATTTGCAGTTTGGTCACTAACTTTTCAAAAATTACAATTTTATCGAGTAGTTCCTCAAACGAAATTCCCCTATCCACCATTATTGTTTTCATAGAATCTCCACTCCAATGCCATTTATCATCAATTGGGTGTGTAAAATCACCGCCATATCGAATATATACTATAAGTTTGTCCATTCCTACAAGTAAAAAGAAAAATTAATAAACAAGCTATCTAAATAAAATAAAAAAATACATTAATAAGGACAACACTGCCATGTTTGGCGTGTGGCATGTGGAAATAGCCACACGCCACACGCCATGCTTGGCGTGTGGCATGTGGAAATAGCCACACGCCACAAGCCATGCTTGGCGTGTGGCATGTGGCCATTTCCACACGCCACACGCCATGCTTGGCGTGTGGCATGTGGAAATAGCCACACGCCACAAGCCATGCTTGGCGTGTGGCGTGTGGCCATTTCCACACGCCACACGCCAAAAATCGCGAACTTCAGTTCAATTCGATTTCTCAATTTTTGTTAACTAAATCACTCAATAATACATCAAAACTTCAAATAACTTGTAAATGCTTATCTTTTATATTGTTTTTCCTCCTTTTCTTCCTTGATTTTCCTCTTTTTTTAGTTTTTATTTTTGTTTAGGGTTGGGTGGGGTGTTTGTTTTATTAAAGAAAATTGAAGGGGTAAAGTGTAATAAGTTATATGGGTTAATGATTTATTAACATTTTTCTTTTTCTTTTTTAAAATGTGAGAAGAGGCTTTGGCATTTGGGTAATATCTATTTTCCCTTGTGGCATTTTTGAAATTGGCTCGGGTATTTGCATTAATTCACTTTAGTTCTTCACCTGCTCATTTTTACAAATGGATTCCTGATTGATGTTTTACCATTGAATTCGAAGCCGTGGCATCTTGATTGGACGCCAATTTTGAATCATGTTACTTCACTTTTCGATTGCTTCAGGTAAGTTTTTTTTTTTAAAATTTCAATTTAACATTTCCCCCTTTTCTTCTTTTTTGGTTTTCTAAAGTGACGTATTTCATTTTTTGTTTTTGTTTTTGTTTTTGTTTTATTGATTCTGCAGACTGAGGATTTCTGTCAAATTTAGAACGAAATCAGTTCATTTTGTTCTATTTCAAGTAAGAATATTCCTTTTGTGAGGCGTACGGCTGTGCAATTGTAGGTGTGTGCTAACTGTTGGTGAGTTGGTTAGAAATTACAGTTGAGGTGATTTATATGGGACTTGATTCAGTGAAATGGCTAATGGATTCTGGATGTGTTGTACTTGTGGTTTATGTTTTTTATTTTCAATTATGAGTACATTAATTTTCATAAACATTGCTATAGATTTTGTTGTCTGATGACAAAAGATTGAGTGAGTAGTTAATATCTCATAATCGGTCCTACCTGAAGTTAACGTATTGAATGTGATGATTTTAGATGTTATTAGCAAATTGTGCACGAATCAGTGCTGTATGACTAGACAGAATGGTGATGCTACTTATATGTTATGCAGGATATAATGACTCGTGAGCTAGAGGAGTCAATGGATATTGACAGTGCAGGACGAAGTATAGAGAGTCCAAATGGGCTGAAGGGAAATGGTTTTCACCTCTATCCGGTTTCTGCCTGTGCTTCAGGTGAAGGCCTACCATATGCGCCTGAAGATTGGCCGAATCTCGGTGACAAGTGGGGCTGGAAAGCTGGAAGAAGAATCACTAATAGTGGGTACTATACGGATAGATACATTTATCCTCCCATCAGGCTCTGCCAGGATGGAAAGGCTAGAAGTTTCAAAAGCAGGCTCTCACTTGAACAGTATATTCGAGCAAAATTCCCTGATGCAGATGTTTACGCCTTTTTTTCCTCATTTTGTTGGAAGATCCCTTCAGAATCATGTGAGGATAGTCAAAGTTTGTTTCAAGGTTAGTGTTTTCTTATCTTCATTGTTTGATGAATGATATAAGTTCTGCTGCTTCAACCTTACTCATGCATTCACATTCTGTAACACTATAATGTGTAGTAATTACCATGCATAATAAACTAATTAATTGCATTTTTAGCACATTTTAGATTGTTAAGTTAAAAGTCATGATTTCAATAGCTGGCTCTTAATAGCTCTTCTATTTGTTTTTGGTAATTTTATGCATGCGTTATTGCTGTAACTCCTGTGTCAATTAATCTCCAGTCTCAGATCGAAGATTTCATAATTGCAGTTTATCCTATAGAGCAAATTATATTTAATCAGAACCGGAAGCTGTAAAATCGTTGAGATTAGACATGCAGCTTTATGTGTGGAATTAACTGAATGTTATGGAAATATATCCTACTTTTTAACATTTCCAGTGATAACTTAGCTCAAGTTTTAAGTTTGTACTCAGAATGCTCATAGCAAGGTAGCGAGGTAGAACTTTATCATATAACTCATTCCATTATCTTTCAGAGTACATGTAAGAGCCACTGTGATGATAATGGCATTTTTAGTTCTGAAGATTCCATGATTCATCCATAAGTTTCTGTCCATCCTTCAACTTTGAGTACTTCCTAATTTCTTGCTTGTTGTACTTTATAGATGATAAAGAGAAATTTAGATCACCGGTGGGTATTTCGAAACATTCAGAATCTGGCAATGACTTGCGTTGCAAGGCTGGTAACAAAGTCTGCAGCAGCTTAGGTGCAGGAGAGAAGTCAGATTCAGCAGTCATGTTCTGTGATATTTGCTGTAATGAACCTGGCTTCTGCAGAGATTGTTGTTGTATACTATGTTGTAGAACTATAACTGAGGCTTTGGGTGGCTATGATCACATTACATGTGAAGCGAATATTGAGGGCTGCGTATGTGGACATAATTGCCATATTGACTGTGCTCTTCGAGCTTACATGGCAGGGACAGTTGGAGGAAGCATTGGTTTGGATGCAGAGTATTATTGCCGCCGATGTGATTCAAGAACTGATCTGGTTTCACATGTTGAAAAGCTTGTAAAAAACTGTGAATCAATCAATTCTAGGGATGACATTGAAAAGGTTCTGAAAGTTTGTATTCGTGTTCTGCGTGGATCAAAGAAAACAAATGCAAATCATTTGCTGCATCAGATTGAGTTGGCCATGGAAAAGGTATCTGAAGAGAATGGTTTGTTTGTTATCTTCAAGAACTTTTTGTTTGTTGTTTCTAGGGCTTTTTGTACCGTCATCATGACCGGTCTTATATTTACACCAGCTTAAGGACGGAGCTTTTGTTGGAGATATTTGGAAGAAGGAAGGCACATATCCAGTTACCTCTGGTACTTGCTTCTCTTTAAACTACATTATGCTATATGTCTATACCTCAACTGAAGGATAATTTGAATGATTGAAACGCCAATACATCTATGTATCTAAATCTTTACTACTCCTACTCTCTCTGTTTCAAAATTTTCACTTGATTTTTGTGCGTCTCAGAGTTTAAGGTGATAGTTTGAAAAGGGGATATTTTTAATATTAGGCATGTCAAAAGTATTGGGGTTACTGCTTCACAAAAGTACTTCAGGAGAAAGGGTTCTTTATAAAAACTGTCTCATTTCGAATGATTCATTAAAAATAGGAATATGATGTGAAATTTGCCCCAAACTTATAATTTGTTATCAATTTCTTATAAAATGGACTATCAATTTACTTAAATATGATACCCAGATCTTGATTATTCGTTACTTGTTCATGCTATTAACTTTCCTTCTTTGTTACTTGATAAATGCCACGAATGTCAAGTTCCTTTTCCTCAAACTTTTTCTTTTGGCTTCATGTGATTAAAACGTATTCTCTTATATATCCTTATGCGAATATTAACTCGTAGAAATGGTAGAGCTGTCTCCAATTGCAAATGGTGTATCGGAATCCCCAGTTTACAAAGAATCGCAAGATAATGAAATGGTGGAGCTATCTCCAATCGCAAAGGGGGCTATAGAATCCCCAGGTGTTAAGGAGTCGCAAGATAATGAAATGGTGGAGCTATCGCCAATTGCAAATGCGGCATCAAAATCCACATATGTCAAGGAGTCGCGTGATAGTGAAATGGGATCACCACCAACATCGTCCTCAAAATTCTACCATCGAGTTGAGTCACTAAAACTTGAAGATAAAATTGATCAGGTTCTTCAAGCATTAAGGAAATCGCAAGAGATTGAATACCGACTTGCAGAAGAAAAAATTTCTGCTCAAAAGAGCCATATTAAAAATCTTTACCAACAACTTGATAAAGAGAAGTCTGAGCTGTCGGGCCATACATCACAGAAGGACCAGGACGAGTTATTTGACGTTATACTGAATTGCGTTGACCAGATAAAGCAGGAAGTCTCCAAATTCAAAGCCATGGAAGAAGTCGCAAACGGATTTGGAAGAGTTCCTAAACATATTCTCAAGGAACAATTTGGTTTAGATATTTGATCATTCGCAAACTAAGCTCTGTTGTGTTTGTATCTCAATTGTCCTCTTCAGGTACTCAATAGATAGAATGTATACATGACTTTGACTGTGTCCGACTAGGTCGAACCTATCCAATCACAAAGTGACTCTTTTTACACAAATATACCGTGTAATGGGTGTGTTGAGTTTGTTTAAAACCGGGTCTGTGTTAGAATATTTTTTTTAGAGCAATTATAATTCGTTACTTGTGTTTTCTTTTCATATTATTTGTTAATGTACATATTATCCAAAATGTGAACATTTGATATATTTCAAACCCTTCCAATTGCAAATTTCATATCCAAATCCACATCTAAGAAATTCGAATATCTCAATTTTTGCTGTCAACATTGATGATTTAGGATATTCAGAATGGAAATAGACCAAGACATATTTGGTATGATTGAACCCAAGTTAATCACAAGGCAAGTGTATTTATCTGGTTCAATTCAACCAGAACTTGCTCCATTACAAGACAACCAAATTCACTCAATCGCAAGAAGCGTGTCTACACATGCTCTCAATATTCGAAGAAACAAGTTAGAAGAGCACATAATACACATATGATTGGCATTCAATAAAAACCAATTCCCTTAGCATGTAAAATCAACAGAAACCTCAAGAAATTCATGCAAATCCATCATCTAGAGTTCAAAGTCAGAAAAAGTAAACATTAATTCATAAATACACAATTTTGAAATCTACTGTACAAGAAGAATTCTATTATCACCTCCCCAAACTTCTCCCCCACCCACAAACCCCCTTAACTCACCGCCCTTCGGCACCGTCACAATCAGCTCCCCGTCCACGAACACCGCCGTGGCCAGCTCCGGAAGGGCGGTCGATGGTAACCGAAACCGCCAAGTGTCGATCTCCAATTTGTCCAAGGACAATTCCACATCAGCACCATCATGCCTAACCACAATCTTGATCACCCCTGGATGAATCTCCATGGCATGCGCCCTGACATCGGCTGATGTCACCACGACATCATCGTGTACCTCGATTTCGGCGACAAATCGTAAGAAATCAGGCCCTTCTTCAACTGCCACATCAGCATCGGACCTGAATGGTAATTCCAAGACTTTGCTGAAAACATGGGGTAATTTCCTGAGCTTTTTGTGTGGATTTCTTTCCATTTGTGAGGAGTTGTAATCGGAAATGTTTCGTTTGGTTGCCATAGGGTGCACCCTCATGGCTTCAATATATGGTGGATATATAAAGAATAAAAATATTATTAGAATCAAATTCTTGATAAAAAGGTTTCTTGAGTGGTGGGAATGGAAATGTGGAATCATTAAAGGTGTGGATTGAGATATAGGATTCTTATTCAAGATTTGGTTAAATAGACAAAATATTTGTATGGACATCAACAATTAAACATAACCCTTTTATCTAAATGCATATGTGATGTAAAAAGCAGAGATTATTACAGGGAATTTTGGAGGGGAATGGATAATTCTTGGAAATATAGATTATCAACAATATTAACAATGATGAACAAATTGTTCATACAAATATTACAAGATTTGATGCATGTAAATATGAATGTGCAGAGGATTTCTTGTTTATGTTAAATTGGGAATGATAAATTGATAATATTGGAAAAAGATCTAAAGAATGTTGTTTATATGAAAGAAGATTCCATATGATTTATGGAACTTGTGATGGAATGAGTTTATGCATTCACGCAAAAAGGATAGATTGGCTGCTATTTAATAGTTTGTTTGATCAATTGGTTGGTGTAAAATTGTGAGGGATATTTTTGGCCAAAGATTAATTTGCTTCTTAACTTTTCAATTTCTCGTGCATATATATATCACAAATCTTGAAGAAAAATGAAAAGTTCTAAAATTAAATTACATAACTAACGTTTGTTAGATATATTATTTCACATTTTAAATTAATTAGAAAAGTGCGCGTAAGTTGTATGTGTCTAGTTAATTTCTTGGTATTTGTTATAAATTAGAGTAAAACTAACTACATTATATCATAAAATAACACATTTTAATGATTCATATTTAATTTATTTTCTATAATTTTTTTATTAAATTAAAATTATTATTTTATATTAAAAAAATAATGGCTTTCAAATAGTAATGAAATATAAAATGATGAACAATTTAGTCACAAATTCTCGTAAAATTTGTTCTAAAGTAATATCATAAGAAATCTATTTAGCTCATTCCATGTACCGTTTTAAGGAATATACTATATTATTGAACGTCTTTAGTTTTTTTTAATTTATCAATATAAAATTAATATCATTCGTCTTTGTACCACTCAAATACGAGAAATTTTTATCATCACAAATAATTATAATGTGAATATGACATCAAGTATGATACAATAAAAATAATTATGTTGATTTATATGTTAAGAACCCATCCAAATTTATTGCACTGTTAGACAACAAATTGTGAAATCCTATTTTTTGATTAAATGAATTTGGCTCCATTTTTAAGTAGATAATTTTGATTATTTTTCTTGCCCTATCATTTCAAATGCATCTCTTTACTTTCTTTCTTGGTACAACATCTCTTCACTAGCCTAGGTCATTTTCACTTATTCAATTCATGAGTTTGATTCGTTTTTCACTGGTTTAATCCCTCATTTTGCCGATTTCATTCATTTTTAGGGAAAAAATTCTTTTTTAAATGTTTTTTTATTGATTACAACCTATTTTTATTGTTTTCCACATTTTAATCTATTTCTTTAGTTATTTTTCTATTTAAGCCATTTTTCTAATGGTTTGACCTTGTTTTTGTTGGTTGAACTTTTCTCATTTTATTGTTTCACTCGTTTTGACCAGTTTAACCAATTTTTCTTCACTAAATTCACATATTCTTTTTACCAATTTCACGTGAACTTTAATTGATTTCACATGTTCTTACTGACTTTAGTCTTTTTCAGCGATTTTACTCATTTTTCACTTATTTCATCATTTTTTCTTTGATTTCACTGTTTCACCGATGTCATCTATTTTTTCACGAATTTCGCCCGAATTTTGATCAATTTCACATGTATTTACCGAAATTTCAACTAAAATAATTATACAACTTCAATTACTTTTAATTAGATATTAAATTATTTCTCTAACACTATCACTGAAAGACATTTCTTAATCGACCTAAGTTATTTTCACTTTTTATATTTATTAGTTTAATTTTGTTTATTTTATTTTTACTGTTACTCATTTCTTAATCAACTATAACCAATTTTTCATTGTTGTTCATCGACTTCATTCGTTTTCTCCCTGTCAAATAAAAAAACAATTTTCTATCGATTTCACACTATTTTTTCTAGTTAAACTCTTTTTTTAACTGATTTTACTTGTTTTACCAGTTTAACTTATTTTTCACATATTTTTTTGACCAATTTCACCTCAATTTTCATTAATTTCAATTGTCAAAAACTTTAAATTTTATTTCACCGACTTAACCCATTTTTTCACCAACTTTACCAGTGTTCATATCTTTCACCCGGATCGATTTTACATGTTTTCATCAATTACATGGAATTCACTTTATTGGTTTCACCAATTTTTTTTTTATTTTCATCCTTTTTTTTATCACTTATTTCACAAGTTTTTTGCGAAAATATTTCCATGAAAATTTAAGGTAATGCATGTTCTTGAATACTCTATATATTTTATTTCTCAAGCCAAAGAAAAATTACTTAATTCTCTAAGTAGTAAATATTTATTGTTCAGTACTAGGTAAGATGCAATTCTACTTTAACCTTTTTTTTTTGTAACATTTCTGATATTTAGGAGAATTTGTTTTTTTTTTTATGAATATTATATTGTATTAAATCTTTAGATGAAATAAATAATATTTTTTACTTAAAAACATATTGATGATACATTATAATAACATTACATATATAAATAGCAACTACTAAAAATAATAGTGTTTTTTCTTTTTTGTGTGTGTGTGTTATAGGAAAAGAAGAATGAAATTGTAAAAGTGATGTAGAATTAATTTCTAAACTTTTGGAGTTAATGGAGGAAATGACTATAATATGATTTCATGTCTAATTATACTTTTTATGATGTTTTGAATATATAATTTTGTTCTTCTTCTATATTCAATTTTGGAAAGTTTATTTTTATTTCCTGTATCAATCAATTTTTTGGTGAGAAAATTTAAGGAAAATTCATATCTAAGTTTATTTTATCAATATTACTTTACAACTTGAATAAGATATACTTTTATCATAAAAAAAAAAAAAACTTAAATTATTTAAGCTTTTAGTAGTAGTATAGATTATAGTGTAAATTGTTGAGCACTCGTGGTAGAAATATATGTAGAAGAAAGTTTCCTCAAGGCAGGGTATGTCAATATATTTCAGTTAGTCAAAATTGATAAAACATTTCAAATTAATTATAAATTTTAGTTTTTCGTTTTAATTTATATTAACTAGTCGAATTTTGTCCCGTAATTTATCATTTTACATGAATTTATTCCGACTATCTTGTAATTAATTTGGGACAAATTATGTAATCATGTAAAATTGTTCGTGCTAAAATTTGTCACGTCATGACATATAAACAGTCAGGTGGCAGTTTAACGGATACGTACGCAATTTTCGTCTCATAATTAATGGTGTAACGATATTTCAAAAAAATATTAAATTACAGAATAAAATTCGAAGAAATAATATAAAATCTAAAATCACTAATTAATTTGAAATTATTTCTGCAATTTTGGCTGAAATTAATCTACTACTAATATACAACAAATTTTTCCCTCCATGAAACTCATTCCACCAATGGCACAACCCCTTCTCTCCACCCCAATCCCATCCCTCCCCACCACCACCACCACCACCACCACCTTCCGCCGCCAACCTAACTTCACCCACCTCATCTCTACCGCCACCTCTCTCCCTCACCTCAAACAAATCCACGCCCACCTCCTCAAAACCCCCCAAAACCACCATCAACACTTCTTCAACCTCCTCCTCTCCTCCCTTTCTTTCCCTTCCTACGCCCTCTCCCTCCTCCCCTTCATCGACCCACCCCCACCACCCCACCTCTCCAACAAGCTCCTCAAACAACTCTCTCGATCAAACAACCCCCACAACACTCTCCTCTTTTTCCAAACAATGCTGAATAAATCCTTCCCTGTTGACCGATTCAGCATTCCGCCGTTGCTGAAGGCGGCTTCGAAATCTGTGGCACTTTGTGAAGGCAAAATGATTCATGGGTTTGTTTCTAAACTTGGGTTCGATTCCGACCCATATGTGGAAACTGCTTTGGTGGGGATGTATGCTGCTTGTGGGCTTATTTCGGAGGCACGGTCTATGTTTGATAAAATGTCGCAAAGAGATGTTGTCGCTTGGAACATTATGATTGATGGGTTTGTTCTCTTTTTTTAAGAATGTCACATCTTTCTTATTTAAAGTAGGAAAGTTTTAAGTTTTATCATTGGAGTTCCATCTAAGTGAAGTGAATTCAAGTTTTCATGAATGGTCAGCTTGGTTTAGAACATAGTTTATAAAAAGATTTTGAATATAAACATATAGTTGAGATTCAAATGAATGATGTCAAGTGTCTACCATAGACTAAACAGGATTTTTAAAACTGAGAAAATAGAGTGTCTAAATTCTAATCAATTCTTCTATTAATTTTATGGTCTAATTGATTGAAAACATGAGATCATGTTGTTTATATTTTTTTGCAACAAATGAATCAGTTTTTACTGAATAGGTAACTTGAGAGTGATTTTTTTTTATTGAAATGGTGTTTTCTCCTTGTATGCATTTTATCTTGACTTTGTTTACATGTTCAAACAGGTACTGCCAAAACGGGCTTTTTGATAATGTTTTATACCTTCTGGAAGAGATGAAGAGTTCTAACACGGAGCCAGATGGGAGAATCTTTACCACTATTCTTTCTGCATGTGGCCGCGCTCGAATCTTGGAAATTGGAAAAATAGTACATGGCTTCATATCCGAGAACAACATTGCAATTGATTCTTATTTAGAGACTGCACTTTTAAACATGTATGCAGGTTGTGGCGCCATGGACATGGCACAAACTTTGTATAAAAAGCTGAAGGCAAAGAATGTCGTTTCCTCAACTACCATGATCTCTGGGTACTCGAAAGTTGGTAATATTGAAGCTGCTCGATTAATTTTTGATGAAATGGTTGATAAAGACCTAGTCTGTTGGAGTGCAATGATTTCTGGTTACGCAGAGAGTGATAAGCCTCAAGAAGCTCTCAAAATATTTCATGAAATGCAACAATGTGGAATTAAACCCGACTTAGTAACCATGTTGAGTGTTGTATCAGCTTGTGCACATCTTGGTGCATTAGATCAAGCCAAACAAATCCGTAAATTTGTAGATGAAAATGGATTTGGAAAAGCTTTGCCTATAAACAACGCCCTGATTGATATGTATGCCAAATGTGGGAATCTCGAGGGAGCAAAAGAAGTTTTTGGTCGGATGTATAAAAAAAATGTCATCTCTTGGACGACAATGGTTAGTTCTTTTGCTGTACATGGAGATGTCGATAATGCATTGAAATATTTTCAAGAGATGAAATTTGAAAACGTGAAACCGAACTGGGTAACTTTTGTGGGCGTTCTTTATGCTTGTAGCCATGGGGGTTTAGTCGAAGAAGGACAGAAAGTATTTGAATCAATGGTAAATGAATATGGAATTACACCAAAACTCGAACACTATGGTTGCTTGATAGACCTCTATGGTCGAGCTAATCGACTTAGAGATGCACTAGAGCTTGTAGAAACTATGCCTATGGCTCCAAATGTTGTCATATGGGGATCATTAATGGCTGCTTGTCGTAACCATGGTGAATTTGAATTAGGAGAATATGCTGCAAAACAAGTACTCGAGTTAGACCCCAATCATGATGGGGCCCATGTCTTCTTATCAAACATATATGCAAAAGAGAAGAGATGGGAAAATGTTGGAGAGGTGAGACATTTTATGAAAAGTAAAGGTATTGCTAAGGAAAGAGGATGCAGTATGATTGAAGTGGATAATGAGATACACGAGTTTTTGACAGCGGATAAGTTCCATAAAAGAGCGGATGAGATTTATGCTAAGTTATATGAGGTAGTTGATAAACTAAAAGAGGTAGGTTATACTCCAAATACCAGCTGTGTTTTGGTTGATTTAGTCGAAGATGAGAAACGAGAGGTTGTTTTATGGCACAGTGAGAAATTGGCTCTGTGTTACGGACTCATAAGCAAGGAAAAGCAATCATGCATTCGTATAATTAAGAACCTTAGGATTTGTGATGATTGCCATAATTTTATGAAATTGGCATCAAAGGTTTTTAATTTGGAAATTGTTGTAAGAGATAGAAGTAGATTTCACCATTGTAGAGATGGTCTGTGTTCTTGTAAAGACTATTGGTGACAGTAATTGTTTATTTCTTGACATAGAATAGTGAATATGCATTCCACTTTGTTTGCTGCAATTTTCTGTCCAGTATAAAAAGGCAACCAAATTACTCGAATTTGGCTCAATTTTGATTGATAGAAGCTCGTCTGAGCTAGATTTATTAAGCGTGTCAATCAAACTTGAACAAAATTTATCATTTGGTACCTTTGGTTATTCGATTGATTGTTCAATTCAATAAGCTAAATAGCAATTATAATAGAAATATAATATCAAGATACTCAAGCTCGTGTTGGGCTCAATTGACAATTCATTTAATTTTTACACCATACTCGAGCTTTCGACTTTATTCGAGCTCGATTTGCCAAAATTTTATCTAAAAACAAAAGATAGAAACAATCTCGAACTTGATAAAGAAAAAAAACTATCATAGGTTGAACAATGTGTGTTCGACTCTAATCGAACTGGTTTACGCTTCATTTCAGCAATTAATATCTATACATTTCATGGAAAAAACAAAATCACTGAAAACATCAACATATCATCCTCCTAACATCTTAACAATGAAAGCCACCTCTCAAAACATCAAAAGCTTCTCACAAGGAATGAGAATTGAATACTTTGTAAAGATAAGCATAAATGACTTTTTTAAGTAGGGATCAAAATGCTCCTTTCAGTAAAATCAAAATAATTGTGTCCAAATGCAAATAGCATCCAAAACTCTTGCTTCATCTTTTCATACTCTCTAGTCAGCCTAAACTTCAGCAACTCCATAACAGCTGAAATCGGTCTTCGATTCTCCAGAACAAAGCTCTGTTTGTATTCCAAGATCCATGTATTTGGATCAAATTGCACCACAGATGAACTCCACTTTCCTTGTGTCCATGAACTATTCGCATTACGAACCAAATACTTCGCTTCTCCATTCAACCACTGTATAATACATCAAAAGAATCAATCATGTGACAGAGTACACAAATGTAACTTTAAACGAATTAAAATCAAATCTAGTTACCTCTGTAACTCTACCAGATATAATGCTTAATGATCGCGAAGAATAATCTGCAGTGAGTAATCCAGCAGCTTGTAAAGGCCATCCCCAAATGCTCACCTCCTCTGTTATTGATTTGTAGAACACGCACCTCGAGCTCAGCAATAAACCATCCTAAAATCGAGATTCAAAATTTACCTCAAAAGATTCTAGAAATCATCTAATAATCAAAACAAACCATCCTAAAATCGAGATTCAAAATTTACCTCAAAAGATTCTAGATCATCTAATAATCAAAACAAAACTCAAACAATGTGACAAAAAAAATCCAGAATTAATAATAAGGCTATATATACCCGATTGATTTTCCAGATAGAATCAACAGAGTTGCAATTTGAAACCTTTTTACCCACAAATGTTTCCAGTTCATTTTTCAAGAACATAAATCTTCCATTCAAATCCTCAAAATCCCATGATTTCTCACCCAGCTTCTTCACAACATTTGGCGAAAATCTCGGTTTCAAAAGCCCAGAAACCAACAAAGAAAACCCAAACTCCACGCCCAAAATCAAGATCAAACCCAAGAAAATCCTCACCGCAAAAACCCCATTCCCAAAATCTCTCTTTCTCCTATTCACCTTATCCTGAAAACTCGTTCTTGCAGTGGAATTCAAAGGCGGAGAAACTGAAAAAGGCCTAATTTTGGCACTGGGTTTCGGGGTCGAAAAATGAGATGAAGAAGGGTTGAAAGAAACAGGGCTTCTTGGAAGCAGAGGTCTAGAGGAAGAGAATTTTGTGACTGAGCTATGTTGGATCAAATCAAGAGTCGCGTTTGTGTGCTCGATACAGATCGAACAATTGCAGTTGGCGTCTTTTCTGCAACCCGGAAAGTAGAAACTGTCACGTGATTCTGAAGGGTGGTTATTGTCCATTGTGGTGGACGATTTTGCAGAGGAATTTGGAGTGAGAATCATTGTTTTCATGGTTTCGTCCATGATTGGTTTTCTTGGTATCATTTCTTTCTGGGTTTTGAAATTCTTGGGGTTTTGCTCTTTTTGGGAAGTAACAGAGAGAGAAAAATAAATTTATTTGATTTTTGAAATTTGAATCAAACGGTCGCATTGGATAATGCGAATAGGGTTTTAATATGCAACTAGAGATAAAAACGTACGAAATGACTGTCTTGCCCCATTAATTTGTTTATTAGATCGTTCATTGACCTTTTTTTATTTTATTTTTCTTTTATTGACCTCAATTAATTAAGGACCAAAACTCAAAGAATTTTGTTGTTTTATTTTATTTTTATTTTTTTATAATTATTTCATGAATAACCATAACCACCTCAAAGTTGTCTATTTCTTTGGAATTTTAGACACACTTCATTCTGGGGTCAATAAAGACTCCAAAAAATCGAGAAGCTCCTACACGCATTTTTTACATCTTAAGTCATGATTTCATAATCAGCTAGAGGCCGCAATATTTCATTAATTGCCTCGATCACTACCTTACAACTGCCTTCCAATACAATGTTCCTCCATTGGCTAGCCTATGTTTGCACGACCAATATAGTAGCTTTGCTATGTTGCCCGCGTATCAACTAGGCCCAGAATTTGAGTCAAGTATTACAATTTACAGCTTGATCATGTATAAAAGTATTTGAATGCAAAGGCAGAATGATTCTTGGAAAATTATGAATGAAGAAGAAGATAAAAATGTATATTATGAAAATTGTGTACAAAGGGTTTCGAACCCTGAGCTTAAATACAGGTATGAGGCGGTTACAACCCAGAATAAATCCTAACCGTTAATTTACAAAATAATCTAAGCCGTACAAAAGAAAACATAAAAAATAAACTAATAACATTAATTCCCAAATCAATTTAGCCCTAACTATGATCGGGAACAATTCATACTTTTCCTTTCTGAAAAATCAATCTTCAAAATTGTAAATCTTCAATCATCTCTAATACGAGGACCACCCAACATAGGACCCTAATGACGATCGAGATGTTACCCCCCATCTCACGAGCTCACTAGACTAACCCAAGGAACTCGTATTTACTTCCCCGTCCCCCTGACTAATCCACCGCGTGGAACTCGTATTTCGGTGTTCCTAGGGCCTCCAGACCTTTGCATAAGCAATACTCAGTTCATCTACATATCTTCTTACAAACATAGCTATCTCCATTGCATTTGCCTTATTTTCTTTAAAGATGACTTCGACATAATTTGATAAGTTTAAAAGGTAAGAAAATTAAAGTAAAATAATCAAACTACTTTAATCGTGTTCAATTCAATTAAAGTTAATTTGAACTTAATTCATGTATAAACAAAATCAAACTTAAATACAATATGAAGTTTGATAAAGAAAAACTTGATTAATATGCCATTCAACGTCGTTCAACCTTTTTACATATGTACCTAGTTTTAAACAAATAAATTTGGTACATGATTTGTGGTACCTGAATGCCTTACGTATAAATAATTATTGTGGGTGTCAGATTGATTTTCTTTAAGGTTGCTTTCTGGAGAGGGATATTGATGTAATAATAAAACCAAAAGTGCACTATTTTGTTGAAATATTTAATATGGCGTTTTGACCAGGTTGTTAAACTAATAATTAAAGAAATTAGTACTACTACTTTCGGGTGGGTATCTGCAGGTGAAATAGTTTGATTATATAGAACCAAGGTAGCAAAATTTGGAATTTAATATATAATTACTGAGTTTGATAAACAAAATATAATTATCTTTAGACTTCTACCATGATTTTGAAACTATTTGACGACATCAGATCAAATTTATTTTGACTAATATTGTAATTTTTAATAGTGTTCAACCAAATAAAAAAAAAAACAAAAAAACTATAATCACTTTTAGTCTAGTGCTGCGAGACAAAAGAAAAAAGATAACTTTGCAATTTCAGGAAAATGTAATATTTAGCTATGGTCACAATAGAACAAAAACTATTCTTGCAAAATTAATTATCTAGTAAATGTAATTATTGTAAAAAAATTGTTATTCTAGATTTTTTTTTTTAAAACGATGTAGTTGACCTTTTACATAAATCATATTTTTCATTTTTTTTTTCAATTTTACACAAAAAAATTGACTTTTTCCCCTTTTTCATTTTGGTAAATGAATACATAGGCAATGAAAGATGAGTTAAGTTAAACAATTTTTCGGAAAACAAAGAATTTATTTTTATTTTTATGCAGGGTTTTTGAACAATTTTGAAATGATGTTGACAATTAGATTGCACATTGATTTCATGAAGATTAAAATATCTCGACTGAGCCATAAAAAATATACAAAGAATTGACAAAATAAAGTAAACTAAAACTTCTCCCATAACATCATTAACAAGTGTAGGATTAAAAATCAAGATCAAGGCCCACGATCGCAAAACCACAAAGTAAACGTGATGATATTCTTACTAAACCACTTTTTTGGATGCCTTTCAATCTAGTAACCATATTTTCTGGTATCATTAGGTCAAATTTCGAGAAGAATCCTGATATTATTTTGTATTTAATTTAAATTATTTTTCACAAAATTTCAATACAAATAATTTTTGGCTATACACTTCCGACTTGTGGACTAATTTTGACATGATTTGTTTTGGCAAATACTCCTTCTCTCCCATTATTTTTATTACATTAGCTACAGCCTACAGTACTCGATTAAACTTTTTAATCTTTCAAGTAACTTATCATCTTAAATTATTAACATTTTTGTCGCATTAAATTTTTAAATATTAACAGGGCCGGCCCTAGACATTCGGGGACTCTAGGCAAATTTTAAATTCGGGGCCTGTTCTTATAA
Source organism: Penstemon eatonii (assembly GCA_038501285.1). Lineage (NCBI taxonomy): Eukaryota > Viridiplantae > Streptophyta > Magnoliopsida > Lamiales > Plantaginaceae > Penstemon > Penstemon eatonii. Next base: position 71,663,272 of record CM076715.1, read on the forward strand.
AAAATATATAATCAATTTATTTTTTTAAAGGCAAATATATTAATTAAATATTGATATATTATTTTCTCTAACATATTAATTTTTAGATAGAAAATTAAATAACAAATTTATTTAACTTTTAAAACACTCAACCGGAAATTTTTTTGTATAGTTTTTAATTTTCAAAATATTATTTTAGCCGAAGCAAATTTTACAAGTATATGTACATTCTTAACTCTATTTCATTTTTTTTACAAATATCATAATTGATTGCTTGACTTTATTACAATTTGTGACATTATTAACTCTATTAATTATATATTATCATGTATAGAAAAAATTATACATCATATATAAAACTAAGAAAACGATACATATACATATAATAATATGGATGGGGCTAGATCAATTTTATTGAGGGTGAAATTCTTTTTTGCAATGTACCAAGTGAGAAAGTAATAAGCAGAAAAATTATATTTTAAAGAAAAAAACCGTATTCTTTTTATATTAACTAAGAAAGAATTTTTTTTTTGAAGTACTTATTAAGAAAAAAATTTGACAAGAAATCATTAAATAAGAAAAGGGATTAAAAGAATAATACTACGAAAGGGAAATAAAAAAGACGAACATTTTTACAAAATAAAAAGTTAAATAACATAAACAATCAAAATATAAGACTCAATATTGGGACTTGAAAATATAAACCTCCCACTCATTATAAAAATATCTTACCAAGTGAGCCAAGATACATATCATGTACACAAAATTAATAAAATTAAAAACATATAATTTTTTAATTTTTCTAAAGGCCTAAATATAAATTTTGGGCCTTCCGAACCAGGGGTCTTAGGCGCCGGCCTAAGTTGCCTAGCACTTGGGTCGGCCCTGAATATTAATATACATAGTGTCATATGATATTATCAAATTATTAGTTAAATATATTAATTAAATTATTTATTATAAATTTTTGAAATTTAGTCGAGATCGGTCAACGGTACTTAGAGATAAAGATTAATGGGACGGAGGGAGTATATCGTGTTCTTTCCTTTTGCATAATCTACTAAAATTAGCCAACAAAATAATCATTATTAATTACATCCCGCTTCAAATTTATTTGGGAAAAAAACAAATTTGGTGCCATAATTAATACGCTCGACAACATTTAGCTCACATGTGGTTGGCACTATTACCTCATAATAACTTAAAGAAACGAGCAAGTAATTAAATCCTCCACCGAAAAATTGAAAACAATACATCTATGTACAACACATGAAAATTTCATATTCTTAATTATTTAAACAAAATTAAAATGAAACTAACCCATTTTAATTAGTTTCCTAACTAATAATACGAAAATCTTGAATCATCTCCCACTTGAGAAGTACTTGATGATCTTGAATATTTCTTTGAAGAAGAAGAAGAAGAGGGTGAAGAAGTCAAATCAGATCTTCTTCTTAACATCTGTCTCATTCCATCAGCCACTCTTATGGCCGGATTTGATTTATATTTTCTACAAAATGACATATGTGCCCCTAAAGCTTCATCAATTCCAAATTGCTTTTTCCCTCTATTAACTTCATCTCTAACAGCTTCTGAACACAACCCACATAGCCATTTACCTTCAAATTTTGATTTTACTTGAGAAATGTAATCTTGTGTGCAATCTTCTTTCAACCCACAACACTCACACTTCACCAATTCAATGTCCATTTTTTTTAATATCTTTTCTTGAATATCTTTTCTTGAAGAAAAGAATTAGTGAAAAATTAATTCAAGAAAAGTTGAGAGCTTTTTTGGGTAGAATATAGAGATTGATAGGAGATTATAAGAAAAGGGTGGAATTTATAGTTGGGAAAAGTTGCCTTAATTTTCTCCATGTTCTAAGGGACATTGGGCAGTGGAATATGTGACAATGTGGCCTGTGGGGGTCTATTTGGTGTGGCCCATTTTTTTTATAATAGAAATTCAACGGAGAACTAAATTGAAGTCTTCACACTTGCATTTGTCATGTTTCTTTATAATTTTTTTCTTGTTTTTTTCTTAATTTTTTATGACAATTATTTATTGGCAGTTAGTTTCTGTTGACGTAGTTTATGTAGCGTAATCGATGTATCACATCATTAAGTATATGTGATACAACTTATCAATGTAATTGTGACATGTGGAGTGATAATCCGCGTCATTCATGTTCTGGATCATGTTCCAAAAATTTTAAAAGATGTGATCATATTGCCCAAAATATAGGATGATTTGGATTATCAATTCATATGTCACAAGAACATTGATGGGCTACAAGAACCTCCCAAAACCCAAATCCAAATGCGGTTCGACCCAGTTTAAACGAGTCAGACCAGACCAAACCATTTTCATAATAAGCCATTAAGTTGGTTGTTACACATATTCACTATGTTGAAGAATGAGTGAACAATATATGATCCTAACTAAAAACCAATTATACAAGACAATAAGTCAAAATTACTGCAGTTGAAATTACAACTGCGAAATCCCAAAATTACCCTTAAATGAAGAATTCATCTATACCTTAACCTTTCAAGATCTATTGGTCTGCCTGCCCCAATTATATGTTCTAATTAATGTGAGTCCAAACACGATATAATATGTTAAATTTACTTGATTAAATGACACTGTAGTCAAACCATATTATAAAAAAATTCAAATATAATATAATCTAGGGGTAAAAGTTAAATAAACTCAAAATGTATTTCTGCATTCTTCTGATTATTTGCACATGACTATGTTTTGTTCCATTCTTGAACGTACTTTAGTTTCATGGGATAAGGAGACAGTAAAATGTGACAGAACTGAAACAAACAGAGGGTTGAACTCATGCCTTTGTCTTGCCTCAAATTTCTAACCTTTTTTTTTTTTTTTTTTTTTTTTAACAATGATTGAACATTTAAAGCTAAACATATGCAGATAATAAGAGGAGAAAATGTGTGAAATTTTCTTGCAGAAGTATTATTTATATATTTGCTGGCGCACATTGTTTGGCCAGATAGTTCATTTTCATGCCCACAGATCTAAGTTTAATATATTTTGCATATTTATGGCGTTGGCAACCAACTATAAGGATAGCTATAAATGATTGGTCAATCAATTTTCTAATATATATGGTCGAAATTAAATCAAATTCTTTCAGATTTGACTCGGATTATGAAAATTTATTTGATTCCAGTTCGTTATACATGGGAACTTATTTTTTTATAGATAAATTGGATAATATTTATAGGAGTAAATTGCGCTTTTGGTCCTCCTTGTGGATTAACCTTTGCACTTTTGTCCCTCTTAAATTTTTTTATAGTAGATTGGTCCCTCTTATCAATGTAATATATCACATTCATCCCTCTTAAATTTCTTTGTAGCAAATTCGTCCCTCTAATTATCAATGTTGTGTAACACATTAGTCCTTCTTAAATACAAAATACATCACTTAAATTCAAAATAGCATTTAAAAGGGACTAATGTGTTACACCACATTGATAAGAGGAAGAATTTGCTACAAAAAATTTAAGAGAGAAGAATGTGTTATAAGAGGGACGAATGTGATACACTACATTGATAAGAGAGACCAATCTGCTACAAAAAATTTAAAAGGGATAAAAATACAAAATTTAACCCATAAAAAGGACCAAAAATGCTATTCACTCTATTTATAGTTTACTTTTAAAGTTTAGTTCGAATTCGATATCACAGCCAAATAAATTAAACTACATATATATAAATGCATCAAATTAAACTACTCGAGCAAAACTCATGTTAGGCTTGTTCTAAGAATTGTTCAAGTTCAGTTCATAAAATAATCAAATTATAAAGTTCTTATACAATTTCAAGCACTATAAGAAACTAAACTTGAATATTTGATGCATGTGGTCAACTCTAATCGACTCGTTTACTCCTTTCTAAACTAGCTCATTGGTAAAGCCCTAATGATCAAGATTCAAGAGGTTTTGGGTTCAACTCCCATTTTGTGGATTTTCTTTTAGTTTAATACTAGTGGTTGTAATTAATCTTTTTTGTAATTTAATTATATTCGAATAGATTTCTGATTTGATGATGTTGTAGTGATTTAATTCATATCACTTAAAAAAAAAAAAAAAAACTCGTAACATAACCCGTCCCACTGTTTTTGGGACTCTATACTTGGTCGCTTCTTTTTTAAATACAACATTTTTTTTATGTAATTTTTAATTAAGTTCAAAGCATTTGGTCCTTATCCTTATCTTTTCAGACAAATATGTTTAGTCGTCTCATCGAAAATTTTAGTCTTTTATGATCTTTTGGGCAAATATAGTAACTTTTATTTTGGTTTCTATGTCAAATTTTGGTAAATTTAATATGTGATTTATACAATATATTGATATTTTTTATAAGAAAAATTGACTAAAAGTTATCGATATATAGATCGAGGACCACTACAAGAAAACAACAAATTTTCGACAGAAAATTTCAAAAAGCAATTATATGAAAATTAATTTTACTGAAATAGATTTTGACAATAACTAATTATAATAAAAATTAATTATAGAATAATTGATTTTGTATAATAGCTTTTGCAAAAGTAACACTTTTAGGAGCTTTCAAATGAGCTCATTTTTATCTTCTGGAGACTTCAAATGTGATTATGACATTGAGGGTCACGCATCATGAAAATCACGATTGACCAAATTAACTTTTATAATTTGGGCCAAACACTTTAAAAATCACAATAAAAATCATAAAGGGTCTATTTGGATGGGTTTTGGCTCGGTTTCGTGGGTCTCGGTTTAAATAAATAGGTTTGGGTGGTTTCGATGAAACCTTTGAGACTTTATTTGGATGAGTTTTGGTTCTTGGGTTTTTGTGGTTTGAATAAGTTGAAACTCCACTTGGATTGGGTTTGGATGTTGGGGTTTAGGGGAAAAAGTAGGTGATAGGTGTCAAATCAATGTCTTTTTTAGTGAGAATTGGGGAAAAAAGTAGGTAGTAGGTGTCAAATCAATGTTTTATACGTTTGAAGAGTTTGAGTGTGAGTTTCTGAATAAATTTTTGATGGTTTTATGGGTTTGGCGAAAACTCATTTGAAAGGGTTTTGACTCGATCTCATGAAACCCGCGAGACCGGACCAAAACCCATCCAAACACAGTCAAAATGCTTCCACCATTGAGTCAAACTCACTTAAAAGTACTAATGATCATAAAGAGACCAATAAATACGTTAAATCAATATTAGGATACGTTAACAGTTAACTCCAAAAAAAAAAAAAAAAAAAGAAAAAAAGAAAAAAAGGAGAACTAGAAGGAAAAAAAAATCTACTACTCATGATGTGTGTGGTCGAAAGATAAAGCTAATTTTGTTGGAAGCTAAAACTTAGGGGTACAAATATGTGATTTTTCCTGAAGCATTATGCATTTCATTTTTCCTTTCTTGTCACGTCATCGTAATTAATGTTCATTACATCATAATAAAAGTGACTTATTTTTCAATTATTAAAGCATGATACTCTCAGATTTTCTAAATAATAGTTAAGTGGTTGGTTTATTGGATAGTTTTTCCAATGATACAATCAAAGGTTGCTATCGCTTCTACTGCTCTTTCATCGTGCCCACGATTATATTAATAATTGATATTTATATTTTTATAGGCAAATTAATCAACTTTCATATTATTATATATAGTCCTCCATGCCAACTTTTTTTCATTTTTAGGTATTGTTGATCAGTCAATTTGACTAAATTTTAACATATTATAATAAATAGTATAATTAATTTATTTCAATACTAAAATTTGATAATATTATACAATACCATACCCCATATATTAATATTTAAAAAAAAATTAAAACACCATAATATAAGAAATTAAACATAATACGACACTTACAAATTTAAGTTCGCACTGTAACTAGTAAAAAGTTGAGACAGAGGAAATAACATCTTGTCATTTACTATACAAATGTCAATTTATCCAAATTAGTCACTAAAAAAAAAAAAAAGGAGAATGGGTAAACACTACTAATTTTCTCCTTATCATTAATTTTTTACAGAGCCATCATTCTTGTGTTTTTTTTCCTCATGTTAGTTCCCAATATGAATTATTTATTTCGCTTTGATCATTTACAAGGGGTCTTTTACTTATAGTGTTACACTTTAGTCCCTCATAAAATTATTTTGTATCAATTTAGTCCCTCATAAAGCTGTTTATTTATCAGTCCCTGACTAAAACTATTTTGAAACAAATTTAGTTCACCTTGGATCCTGAAAAATGACCAAAGTGAAACAAACAATTCATAGTGGGGACTAACATGAGAAAAAAAAACACAAAATGGACCATTCTATAAAAAATTAATGATAATGAGGACAACTAATGATGTTTACCAAACAAATTATATGATGTAACAATTATGATTGGATCTTTGTTTATGCATAAAGTTTCCTTAAAAGCAGATCAGCCAAAATTTGCACTCATGAAATTATAGAACAAAAAAACAATGGATTCACAAAAGGTTTCATTGAAGTAGTTAGACCTGGTACTACTTTTGCACTACATCATTTAAATTGTTTTCATTATAATAATAATTTGGTTCAACTAACATTTATCTTACAATTTGTGCATAAACTTATTCCACAAATTCATTGCTTGATAATTTCTAGCTCTAGATCCATTCATTTTTCAAGACTTGCAATTATTCCCCACATGTGCTTTTGTTTTCTTCTTCCAAATAATTAATTATACGCAGGTACGTTAAAATTTTGTTTTAGGGACCTCAATTTTGTACATATATATATTGCCCCTCACATGGTTTCCCACATGCACTATATTTTCCGAATTCCTAACCACTTATTATTCGTTGAGCAATTTAAAAAATCTTGTTATATTTCTTATAATTGATAAGTACGTACATTAATTATTGTGCTACATTAATTAACAAATAAAATGATAATTAAGAAAAAAAGACTTTAAATAACTGATACGCGCGCCCAATGTTCATAAAATGTAGTTCATTTCCTCCAAAATTTGTTAGAATTCAATAAAATAAGCAATGACATATATACCCTTCACTTATTGATTATAATTAACTAGGTTTGTAAATGAACCTAGTTGTGTCGCACGATATATTGATTAATTTAGGTTTGTTCCAAATTGAAGTTGTGTTTGAGTTTTGTTTGATTGTTAAACGAGTCGAGCTTTTGAAAGTACTAAGTACCTTAATACTTTTACATGTGTTTTGACAAGTAATTATTAGCTTATACACTTCAATCATTTACAATATAAGGCATGTTCTGTTGTACATGGATATAATCATACTTCAAGAAAAAAACAAGAATAAAAATTAAAAAAACATTTATTCGTTTCTCATTGCTAGATTTGGTGCATCTTAATATATAATTTTGCATGATTATCATCATTAATCATGTTCTGTTTGATTATTCTTTGTCATGATTGGTATTAACGCAGTCGATAGCTTATGATAACGACAATTATATTGCACTTATCAATTGACATATATGAGTGCTAATTATCAACATATTCCATCATAAAGCATGTGGTATGTAAGCTAGCTATTATGTACAACATATAAACTTATTTATGTAGGAGTATTTTAAATCAAATTTTCTACTTGTGGGTAGCCTTGTCCTAATTACAAAGCTGAGGTCCTAATACTCAAAAAATTTGGGTTCAAATCTTCATCAGAAGTGTGAGTATATATCTCTTGATGTCCAACTATGATCTCATAATACAATTTTTTTTTGTGTTTTATTGGGAAACTAATAGTTTAAGTTACTTTTTGAATTTTTTTATTCAGATCAGGTCTAAGAGATATCTCCTGATCTAGTTAAGAATGTCCCATTTACTTTTGTGGTAGTGAATTATCTTATTCTATAACCAAAAAAAATTATTACCATTAGTTCTAAATTCATAAGCAGAATAAGCCTATCGATAAGAATTTTTTTTTATTTGACCATATCTAGGAAAAAAAAATATATATCTCGTGGTTGAGAATATGCCCCACATAATTGCATTGTGATGACTCTATGACCAAAAGGTCATGAGTTCAACGTACTCTCACTAGTATGAGTATTTTCCCTAGATTAATATTAGCATTTGTTATTAGTTTACTTTTACAACAATGTTAGAAATTATATTCGATATAGTGGTTGATATATGTAACGATGTAATCACGCTTTCACATGAAATTTTGTGGTACATTCTCAATCAGAAAGTCTAAGAAATTCTTCTATACTTAGACTAGTAAAAAATGTCCCCTCTCTGAAAGGAAAAAAGTGCAAGTTATCATGTAATAGAAATAAATTTTAGCTATATAATGTGAACGAATGTAACGAAAGAAAAGATAAAATTAGATGTGTAAACTAGTCGAGCCAAATGGATAAATATTTTTTCAAATTTAATTTAATTTTCTTATAAAGTTTGAGATTTTATTTGAGTGCTTATATTGTTATTGTTAAACGCATTGAAGTGAAACGAAATTTATTCAAGATAAACACGAATCAGACTCGAGTAGGTTGAATTTTGACATATTTATTCATGTTTAATTTAGCAAATCAAGCTCAAGTTTGAGTTTAACAATTTCAAATCGTAAATGTTGTTTGAGTACTAATCTACTATTATTTGTTATATATATGATGTATAGCAATCCAATTAAATTAAAATGAATTTGTCAATCGAATAAAATATTCAATTTAATTTTCAATTCCATGTTATGTATTAAAAAAAATCACACTTAAACGATGCATGTAGGCAGCAATACAACTCATAGTACATGTTTGTTAATTTGAAGCAGAAAGTGACATAAATTTACAAGAAAACGTGAACATATAATTTATATTCCACAAAGAACCATCAACTATGTGAAAACTTGCGCACAACATAATGTATATGCTTTGATTGAGCCATCAATCAAAAACTGTAACAACTTTTTGGGTCCCGGAGATAGATTTTTGTAGGCTACCAATTTGGAATTTCTAAGCAAGTAAGCATCTTTTTCCTTATGTTTTGCTTGAAGTGCCACATCTATTTCACACTCGGGACGGAACCGAACCGAACCGGGCAGCAATCATTTATTTGGGAAAAGTATTTTCGAGGGTCCACAACAATTATATAAAACATACTTTAAAACAAATAAAATAACTAATATATCTATACTATCACAACTATGGTCTCATTTTTTTACAAATTTTGAAAGATAACATATACAATCTATTATTAACCAAATAATTAAAAACCTAAATTTACTTTAGGGTTCGGCATTGATTGTATATTATATGATGTCTACGATTTTATTTTATGATTTACATGTAAATATTTGATTATAATAATTATATTTTTGTAGAATTTTGAAATTATAATAATTTTATTAATTTAATATTAACGACGAATACGTGCAACAACTTCACAAAATAAGCGGAGTTTGGTTAAGGATTTAGATATTCAGATGTGACTACACCTTTAGGCCGGGGAAATGAGGAATCGAGCCCCATGTAAACTTCAACCAGTTCTTCGGGACAACTCCAACCGTGGGCTCGGGGCGCGCATGAAGTCCGGCTAACTGGGCTGGGAAGTCATCTCCAGCAGTGGGGGGGGCGTCTTGGACTGGGTCGCGGTCGCGGCGAGGAACAAAGCTAAGAACGGGACGCGCGTCATTTGGTTGGGGAAGAAGTATGCATTCGCCCCTCTTTTAGTCCCTCTTCTCATATCCCTTGTGCAAAAAATCTGTTTTCAAAATTTTCTGGTTTCTTTGCACTTTGCACCCTCAAAATATGAGAAATAGGCACTTTGCACCCCGGAAACTTAAATTTAGCACTTTGCACCCTTAAAATTTGAAAATACAGCACTTTGCACCCTTTTAATTTTTAGGCAAAAACTCAAGGGCAAAATAGGTAATTTAATTATAATTTTTCTCTCAACACTCGACGTATCCTCAGCACAGACAACTCTCCTCCTCCACCGTCTCGTTCTGTCTGCTAACCTCTGTGGTCTCTTCTCCTCTCCTCCGCCGTCAATTACCGTCCGCAACTTCTCTCAATCGAATTTCGCTTTTTATTTCTTCGCCTCTTTTGTTTAATTTCTCTGGTTGTACGCTGAATACTCTTTGATTTCGTGATTTTAGTAACAATAATCCTAGTTTCAGCTGAAATTATCAGTTTGATTTTGTGAATTTAGTAGCTGAAATTATAACTTTGATTTCGTGAATTTAGTAGATGTCTAGTTTCAGATGAAATTATAACTTTGATTTCGTGAATTTAGTAGCTTTAATGCTAGTTTCAGCTGAAATTATCACTTTTGTATGAAAATTGCAGGCAATATTAGACGAATTGATGAAATTGTCATAATTGGTAATGCTCTTTCATTGTATTCTTCAGCCATTGGTTTTTTGAGGTACTTCTAAAGTAAGGAGTCCTTGATTGCTTTTGGTAGCTTATTTGTAAGATGTAAAGCTTGATGTATCCTTTGTTGTTTCTACATGTATTGAGTTGGTGAATTTGCTCTGTTTTTTATATAATTTAAGCAAGCATATGATGTTGTAAAGTTAGTGTGATGCAGTCTATTTCTCTTGTACTAATACTATGAAATATTTTATATTTTGATAGGGTAAACACCACATTTGGTCCTCTTATCATTAACTTTTTAGAGAGTGGTCCCTCTTATATTTTTTTTCCAGTTTTGTTCCTACTATGTATTATTTATTTCACTTTAGTCTTTTTCAGGTGTTCCAAGGCGGTTGCGGTAACATGTGATATGCTCATAAGGGCAATTTCGTCGTTTCAAGTAAACTAACATGGATATTTTTGTCTTTCTAATCATTTGAAAAAAAACTAAAGATTTAATCTCTTCCAAACTAGATTTTCATTCCAGTCCAACTTAATCGTTCATTTCGTTCCAAACTAAAGTTTTCTCCCAAAATCTTCTTCAAACACAAAAATTGCTCACCAATTAAACAATATCTCAAATGGTCTCAATAGCGAACGGACGAAAATGCCCTAAAAATATTCATATGCATGTCACGTGTTATCAGAACCACCTGATAAGGACTAAACTGAAATACATAATTCATAGTAGGGACTAAAGTGAAATAAATAATTCATAGTAGGGACTAAAGTGAGTAAAAATATAAGAGGGACCACTCTGTAAAAAGTTAATGATAAGAGGGACGAAAAGTGATATTTACCCTATTTGATAAATTGGACAATTTTATTGTGTTTTCTTTTTTTCAGATTTTTTTAGGTTTATAGGTCCCTGCTTATATATAAGTTATAGTATACAACTTATATCAAACTTCATATGAAAGTTGAACATTTTTTGGTGAAAACAAAATATTTATGTTATTTGCTCTAGACATCAAATCGCAATTGGAACAAGATATGTGAGTATTACTAATAATTCCCAACTTTAGTCCAACATAAGAAAGGTTGATTGTATGTAATTTTAATTTATGGACGACAACAAATTAGATGCAGAAATCAGTGTTTGTTTTGATTAATACAATATATCGCTAATCTCAATATATAAGGAATTCGGAATTGGAAGGTTTAGTGATTAATATCAAAATTACGAAAAAAAAGATGCATGTGTAGAAACCTTACGAGATAAATGATAAACCCTCGATTTTTTTTTATTATCAATGATCAACTAATTGAAATAATTCCATGAGCCAAAAACAAATTGACTCCTAAAGGAAACGAAATAAACAAAAGATAACAACTAAAACTCGTAAGTAAACAAACTAACTTAAAGTTTACGAAAATATTCTACAAAATCTGGACTTCGATATCTTTCCTCCAACATCAGAATCTTGATCCAATCTTACAAAAATAAATTGCCGATGAGGCAATAGCTTGTTGGCTAAAACTGAGGTCATGAGTTTAACTCCTACTATTACTACTAGTGTGGGTGTTTTTTTAGTTTAATATTACTCTTTGTAATTAGTTTATCTTTGTACTTTGGTACCAATAAAATAGATTCAAATAGAGTTCTTGATATAATAATTGATGAAATGATATATTCGCCATTAAAAAAAAAAAAACACACAACAACAAGAGAAATAACGTGCATCATCCCTTTCTTCATCATGAATTCGCCTTGTGGCCAACTATCAAGTGCATCTTCTTATCTTTCACTTGTTTATGCCCAACATAATATCAAAGCTTAAATTAAATATAGTTACTAATCTTTTTTTATTTGAAGTTTCCCATTACAAAATATACACTACTTTTAATTTGTTTATATATTAATATAGATTTACACAAAATTATATATGGCAAAGTGTGAGAGACCTTCACAATAAGTTGCCCTGCCTCATTTGTACCATATTTTTCGTGATTTCATCCCAACTTCGAAAACGAAAACATAAATTGTTGGCCTCAATTGATCAACTTAAGTAATTTTAAGTGATAAATATTCTTCGTATATTTATGGGTAAACACCACATTTGGTCCCTCTTATCATTAACTTTTTACAGAGTGGTCCCTCTTATGTTCTTTTTCCCAGTTTAATCCCTACTATGTATTATTTATTTCACTTTAATCCTTTTCATGTGTTCCAAGACGATTTCGATAACATGTGACATGCTCATAAGGGCAATTTCGTCATTTCAAGTAAACTAACATGAATATTTTCGTCTTTCTAATCATTTGAAAAAAAACTAAAGATTTAATCTCCTCCAAACTAGATTTTCATTCCAGTCCAACTTAATCGTCCATTTCGTTCCAAATTAAAGTTTTCTCCCAAAATCTTCTTCGAACACAAAAATTGCTCACCAATTAAACAATAACTCAAATGGTCTCAATAGCGAACGGACGAAAATGCCCTAAAAAATATTCATATGCATGTCACGTGTTATCATAACTACCTGATAAGGACTAAAGTGAAACACATAATTTATAATAGGCACTAAAGTGAAATAAATAATTCATAGTAGGAACTAAACTGGGAAAAAAAATATAAGATGAACCACTCTGTAAAAAGTTAATGATAAGAGGGACCAAAAGTGATATTTACCCTATATTTATTTATTTTTATAATTGAAAATATTGAGATGATCCAAAGGTTTTTAACTTTCTAGAGAAACAAAGCATCCAAAGTCATGTTTCTATTATCTGACCGCTACTTAAGTCTAGTGAATACACAACACATAAGTCTTCTGAATACGACACCGTTTGAGCCCTTTGAAATGAATTGGATTCTTTTTTCACTTGTCAATTCATGAAGATTATTTTCACTTGTCATCATCAGGCTTATCGTCTTCAAAATCCTCGTCGTCCTTCATGTACTTCTCCTGGACAGCTCCAACTGTGAACAACTATGTCGAGGATAAACAATTGAATTCATGCATATTGTAAGATTTGAACAAGTTTGAGTTAAATATGAAATAAGAAAGCGATAAGAAAATACTAAGTGACGCATAAAAGGATATCTATAGTAATCCCAATCAATGGGACCAACTGCTATTTTGCTGAACTCAACTGCACTTGCGTCAATGCCAGCAAATATATACCCGTTGCTCTTATCGATCAGTTTAACTAAAGTTCCAACACTCTCTTTATCCTGAAAAATGAAAACAATAATAAAATAAAAAAGGCGAATAGACGTTCTACTACAATTAAAGATGAGAGAACATGCCTGAATGTTCAAAGTGGAGAAATCGACAAGGCTATAGTGTTCTATCACCTCACACAACTCCTTCGTTAGCTTTCTGAACGAGAGATATAATGGGGAAAAAAATTGAATAAATTGTAAGCCAATCAAAATATTACTATTAGTTATACGACTCAAATATGGGTCTGTCTACCTGTACTTAGCGGATCGAGGATCTTGATTAAGATGGTGTTGTAAATAAGTCAAATCTTGTGCATCAGTATAGAAGTCAAGGTTGAATGCTGTTGCATATACAAGCGAATAATAATAAGCACAAATATAGATAGTTCTTTTTAAGGATTTTAATAAGTACTTACTAGAACTGAAAATATTGTTTATACTTGTGGCAATACTACTTACCTAGTTTCCCGTAGCTTTCAATGAGATCGATCTTGGATAAAACATTTACATGGGGGAGCTCCAAGTGTAGCATGGTAGATAACGAGAGAAGCAATGCACTGACATACTTCCCGGGATCACTACACAGATGGGCATCAACTAAGTGGACTGCAGTCAACTGCAAAAGAAGTATAGAACCATTAAGAGCCGTATATGAATATCATGGAAAAGAGTATCAAAGATATTGGTATACCCTGAGATTTAACTTCTTTATGAGTTTCATAATGACTCTCTTGGCGTTTTCGTGAAGGAAGAAGAGTTCCACTTGACCAGGGAAATCAAAGAGAAAATAGTGATCTGCAAAATGATGTTAATTTGCATATAGACATCGAGGGTAAATAATTATTGCACATAAGACGATGAAGTTTTTATTTGAAAGCTATGCAAAGATAAACATGTGAAAAGAAAAATGAGTTTCAAAGGTTATAGCACCTTTGAGCAGAGGTTTCAGTTTGGATTCTAACCAATCAATGTTCTTCTCCAAATAATCCATGCAATAGATCAGACCTGTAAGAAATGACGGAATGTTTTTAAGGTTTAGGAATTCACCCACAAAATTGTAGAGCAATAGATTTCCCGGCTTGACACCTAAAATCAGGGGTTAGAAACACATGCAACTGCACTTATTTACCCACGCTTCATTTTAATTTACAGCAAAATGATATATTTCACAACTCGTTTTCCAAAATAAGTTACTAGAGTTTCATTTAAAAAAAAATATCTTAAAAATCCAGGTAAGAAGACACAAAACTTAACATATTCCCATAATGCAACAACCTGATTCTTGTCAACCTAGTATGATGCTTTTCATATATAAACAACATACCCCAAACTGACCAACCAAAAGTAGTTATAAATTTATAATACTAAAAATCATTCTTCATGAATTTGTACCAAACATCATACTTCCTACTTAAATTTTCTAATTATAATTGAACTTGGGTCTTAATAATTCAAATAACTCTACTAAAAAAATTCAACAATTATATATTAATAGAAAACTTAATTATTCATAAATTTCTAGAAAGAAGAACTAGCTGATCCAAGTCTAACCCTTTAGCACTTACATACGGTGCCCACTAAATCAAGATTGTATCTTCAAACATAACAGATGAACCTTCATGTCCAAAAAGCAAGATCAAACTAGTTTTACTGCAAGCACATCAAAAGCGGATGAAAATCACAAAGAGATGCAGCTAACGTGCAGCATAGCGAGCTTGCTTACCTCCATTAGGACCAAGAGAGTGCTCAGCCATGACATCAGAGAGTTTAATTAAATCCTCGATGTTGATAGCACATTCGTATCTTCATTTTTATATAAGGAAATAACAATTAACAACTCATCCAATATCTGAAGAAAACATAATACTCATCAATCAATAACTAAAGAAAAAATTAAATGAAATGGATACGGCAGATTGTCATTTGCGGGATCCAAATTGACGACGGCAACCTTCCTGCAAAAACATCACATAAAGATTTTCACTGACAATCAAACAACATACAAACCAAGAAAGTTTATGTCTTAACAAGTAAGCAGTTTAAAACTATAGCCAAGTGATATAGAATAAAACATTAACAATAACAATAACAATAACAGTTCATACAAATCATTTCACAAAAAATAAAAAGAATAAAGATATAGGAGAAAGAAGAAAAAAAGTGACCTGCCAATGAGGTTTAGAAAGTGAGACATGCCGTTGCAATAGGTGGTCTTGCCTGAGCCTGGTGGCCCGATCACCACCTGACCAAACACCATTTATCTTTTTCTCTTTTATTAGGTATCTGGTAAAAATGGCCCTTAAACCTTTCTCTGCAACAGTGAAAGTTAAGAGGGGAAATGGGCTTAAACCCTGTCAGCGTGTAGGTGCTTCTAAAACCCTTATTTAAGAAAAATCATGTTACTCCATGGAAAACATTAACTGGCAAAATGATTTATTTGTTATTTGGTAATGCTTCGAGTTTAACACCCGTCGAAGTGCACCTTGATTTTGAGGCGACGATAAAGGAACGACGGCAGTCTGAGGAAGGTGGGGATCGGGAATGGGAGGAGGAGGTTGGGAAGTGGGTCTTTTCAAGTTTTACAAAGTTACACATTGGCCCCCCAAAATATAAAATATTTTTCATTGGATCCAATTTAAATTATTAATCTTAACTTAATTTTCTCCCAATATATTAACAACTTAGATTTTTAAATACTTAATTAACTAATGCTAAATAACATTTATTTTGCCAATATTGTGTGGGCCTTTCTCAGGTTTAATTGGGAATTGGGCTACTGGGCCGGTAAATAATTAATAATGGGCTGGGTGGGTTGGCTTCTAATTAGGGCTGTCAATGGGTCGGATTCTGGTCGGATCAGGCTCGTCCAGATCCGGCTCCATTTATATCGGGTTCGGATTGTGCTCGGATCTAGATTTTTTGAATCCAACGGATCTTGGTTGGATTTGGCCGGATATCGGATATTTTTCGGATCCAATAAATTTGTATTTAAAAAGTTAAATTAATATTTTTTTCCTAAAACAAGTTTATTATCCTTTCAATTTTATTTAATTTTATCTTTCTTTACTATATTCATATTTGTAGAATGAATATATTGGTTTAAATAAATTTATAAATGAATTATAAATTACTATCTTCTTAAATTGACGTTGAAATATTATTAATGATACTTATTTTTATAAATCATTTTGTATATATATCTTTCTTTTTATTTATTGTCGGATGCGGATCTTTAACGGATCGGATCGACCTAAATCCATATTCGCTCCATGAGTTTCGGATCTTTATAATCGGATGAGATCCATCGAATCTCTAATCGGACAATTATCCTAATAAATCAGACCGAATTCGGACGAATCCAGATTAAAATCCGCCCCATTGACAGCCCTACTTCTAGTTTTATAAAAAATATATTTTGTGGAGTAAAAAAATACGGACTATACCATCGAATTATTTTTCACGTGAGGTTAAAGTGGCCGTGTCACTTGTTTATTGATCTATTCAATTTTGTTCATTATCAATAAGTTATATATTTTCATCAAATAAGAGATAGATATTGATCAAATTAAAGATCATAACTACTGCTATATAATCTCATTAAAAAAATCCACAAATGTAATGATAAAAGAGATAAATATTTTAACAGCATTAATGCTTTATGGAACACACAAGAATGCAAACATAAATATTATCTTCTTAATAAGGTATGGAATATTCCAGAAATGGTTTTCTTAGAAACTATAAGATTTGAATCCAATTTGATCCCACAAATTAAATTACAAAATGTGTGCATATGTAGCTCTAGTCTGATTCAATAACCGGTTTGGTTTGGACCCAGATCATAATACCTTTGAGTCCATAATGTTCGGTGTTTGTTCAGTTTCATTTAGTTTTGGTTTAAAAACATAGATTTTGAATGGTTTCAATTAGGGATGTCAATGGCGGATCTCAATATGGATTCGTTCGAATTCGATTCGATTTATTAGGGTAATTCTCTGATTAGATATTCGATAGACCTAATCCAGTTAAAAAAATTCGTAATCCAAAATACATGGAGTAAATATGAATTTAGGTCGATCCGATCCGTTAAAGAACCATATCCAATAAAAAATAAAAAGAATGTTATATATATATATATTATTTACTAAAAGTAGTACCATTAATAATATTTCACTCTCAATTTTAAAAGATAGTAATTTATAATTTGTTTATAAATTTATTTAAACCAATATTATATATATATATATATATATATATATATATATATTGTTTACTAAAAGTAGTACCATTAATATTATTTCACTCTCAATTTTAAAAGATAGTAATTTATAATTTGTTTATAAATTTATTTAAACCAATATTTTCGTCTAAAAATATGAATATACGTAAAGGATGCTTGGATATGTGAGCTAAAATTAAATAAAATTGTAAAGTTAATAAACTTGTTTTAGAAAAAAATATTAATGAAATTTTTATTGGATCGAAAAAGATCCTATATCCGACTAGATCCATTTGTTTAAAAAAATCAAGATCCGAGCACAATTCGAACAAGCTCGGATAAGATATAAATGAAGCCGAATCTGAACGAGCATGTTCGGTCCCATTGACAACCCTAGTTTGAAAAAATTATTCAAATACAACTTGGATTGAGCTTGACTGTTAGATTTGGTGTATTTTGTAAATTTGAGATAAAATTCTGATTGAGTTGAATTGGATATTGAGACTTGATGGAATTTTTTTGGTAATGACTTCCATAGAGAAAACGTAGATGATATGCTTTAAGCTAGTTCTTTTAATGACTTGTGGTTTTATTAAATTTGGGGAGATAGAGTCGTAACCACATAGAATTAGACCAGATACAAATGAGATTTGACCTCGATGTGGTGAGATTGACACAACACAAATCCATAAGAAGCCTAAATAAGTCAAATTTTAACCTTATATTGGTTATGTGACATTACATTCTACCAAAAATATGAGATTTCTGCTAATGAAGTCCGCGGAAGAAATGGAAATGGATGTTTTTTACACCACTGCAGTGTTACACTCAGATATCATACATATTCATGTACTGAATAAGTGTCCAGACGCAATATTTGTGTAACTCAATTCGATATATACAACCATTGCGTGAGACCAATATCGTGAAATAAAGGGTACTCAAAAATTCTATAAAATTGTGTAATAGTATACAACAAGAGGGACAAGCTTGAACACTATGTGGCCGTTCGGATATTTACAACTTATGGATACTGTTATTATTACTTAAAAGCTAAATGAAACGTGTTATGAAAATCCAAGTATACTAAGGCTCAAGATTTAATTCGATTTCATTTCAATATCATCACTCTCTTTAGAATCCACATCAGTTGTATCTTGAGGAAGCAAACCCAGTAACGGTAAAGGTAACAGTGAACTGAGATTGCATAGAATTATCAGAAACGTCAAATTATCGAAACTATCCTTCGTGACACCAAATAACTGAGTCAATCCAGCTCCTATCAAACCCCCAAGTACACTCCCACCATTCGATATGGACATGAGCGTTGCAAAAAGAGTTGCTTCCATCCCCTCTGGGCAAATTCTTGCAGCTAATACGAGAACCGGCATGAACGATGCCTGCCAAGCAAACTCGTCATTAAGCTTGCAGAAATGTACCACGTGAAAAATACAACATAAGATACATATATCAAGAATGCATTTTTAGTCCCATTGGACTGAACACTCGTCACTTTTAGCCTTGAACTTTTAATAACAAAACTTTTGGTCCCAACTGATTCTCTTCTTTTTTTTGTACATTTTGTCTCTCCCCCTTCCCTTCTTCAAAATTGGGAGCTAAAGTAAAAAATAGGAACAGTCCAACAGGACAAAAAATGCAAACCATAAGATGTTCTATAGAACCAAAAGTATTTGATCAGACAGAGGTGGGGACTCAAAGAGCTTTAGGGAGGAAGTCTAGCGATCCAGTTGATGGACTTATTTTGGTTTGTTGGTAGTCTAGCAAAGTTGTTTGCACAGTATTATTTGGTCTACATACTGAGAACCCTTTTCCCAGGCAGTTTGTACTTAACCTTAGACCAAAAAGATGATACTGAAATTCCCTAGCTTTCATGGAAGGAAAGATCTTGGGAGAAGCAGGTGCTACCTCCATATCTCCAACAAGAATCTACTTTACAATATTCTCGATTCAACAGTTTTAATAACCCCCCACATTAGTTTGTCTGGGGCCCAAAAACTATTTAACACCAAGTTGGATAGGACTGGATATGGAGCAGGTCTTAGTGAGTAAAAGGGCGCCACAGGCTTGACAATTGGGACTGATTCTTTCAGTTTTCAAATACGTTCTTTGAAGCATTCCCGTGGCCGTGGTGAAGGAAGAGCCCCTGTTGGGGTAAGGTGTGGGGAGGTGTGTGTATGTGGGGGGCGGGGGACGAGGGGGCAAGGGGGTTCGTGGAACACCCTTGCAGCTAGAAGAGGAAGTTGCCATATGAAATTTAATATATGGGAAGGGGGCAATAGATGAAAATTGCAAAACAGAAATTATTAAGTAGGGACAGTTGAGTGTTGGGTTCTGTCCAGTGGAACTAAAAGTGTAGTTTTGCCAATAAAGGCTTACCTGTCCGAGAACTGTTAATATCAATGAGTCACCAATCGCAAACCACTCGTCGCTTAATCCAAGCTGCCGATTCAATCCAGTGACAAGTAAAACCTAGATAATGGAACATTAGTCCATTTCAAATTCATAATATTTAGTTGAAGGAAATTGTGAATAAGATAACAAAATGGTTAATAATCCAAAGGGGCGTTTAAATCTCTTACTTGAGTCATTCCGAGAGCTGATCCAATAACAGTGGTGAAAAGAAATACTTTCCGCAAAGGGACTTTTTTCAAGAACCCATTATAAATACCAACTCCAACTAGTGATGCCACTGAAGTGACGAGTTTCACACGTCCCAGAAACTCCGGGGTAAAACCAAGTTTATTCGTACTGATACAAGAAATTCTTAGTTATAATCATCACTAAGGAGACATAATAGGAAACTATACTTACTTACTGAGTACAAAAAATATACAGAACCGACGTACGTGAAATAAAACATGGCAGAATCAGACTGCGGTGTTGCTTGCCATAGGAAAATAAATAAGGTGGGAAGAAACACGTTGGGTTGTTTTACCGCATCCCACAACTGAGATAGGCTATTCTTTGAGCTTTCTAGAAAGCCAGAAGTGTCCAATAATATATTTGGCCCCCTTCCTGGGCCAAGCACTGGCTGCTCTTTCACGAGGACAGCAACTGCAGATGTTATCAATGGAAGCAAAGCTGTTAACCCAAAGACAAACCTGCAAATTTTTCGAAGTCCATCAGTAAGCCGGAGTGGCAGAAAAGTAAAGATTATATGGCACACCTCACGCCATAAGCACCCACGAAGGAGCCACTGAAGTATGAACTGACAATTCCCCCAAAAGCTGATGAACCCCAACATAAAGACTGGAGAGATCCAGACATGCTTTGTGATTCGCCACGTGCTCTCTCCACAACCATAGAGTCCACAACCTGCATGCACCATTAGTAATCTCAATAAAATATTCAGTGGAGAAATGAGAAGACATGTAAATCAACTACAACCCCAACAGGTGAAAAAAACCATGAAGTCAGATGAGCTCATAATACAGAGTTGTGTATCTAATGCACACAATATATTGAAATGAGCCCAAGAAAATGGCAAAAATATCAAATGGGACTTCATTGGGCCCCAGCCCCATTTGTGAAGCCCAAATGCATGGACTTCATAACATTCCCCATGTCAATCTCGAATGACAAAAATATTGGTCACTGTAATTTGTAAGCCAATAGTTCGGCCGCGTAAGGCCATAAAAGCAGTCTTCTTCAGAAAGGTGAACCAGCCAGTAAAATGACCTTATACCTGATAGCAAACGGAGAACAATGTGCTAATTGAGAAATCAGAAGTCTAAGGCACCCTGAGAATAAAAGGATATGTAACCAGTTGACTTCAATTTAAGTAGGTCAGACTAATTTAATATTCGGTGAAGGGGCTGCAGGCAAAACTGATTGGCTCATTGGAACAACAGAAATTGAACAGCTACTCGAAATGACATTCCCAGTTTCTGCCACAGACAATCCACCCACTAACTTCAATAAAATAGGACATCCATTTCCAGTGTGAAATAGAAATAATACAGTAATATCTTCAAATCCACTCATATCATTTATATAAAGGCGCTTGAAAAAGCAGTGCATGTGTTCTAGATTTTACTTAAGAACTAGTCTCAACTCATTTATACTTTTCCAAAATCATACTTAAATGAAGTATGCACAAGTCTTGTTAAATGGACCCAATGAAGCTTTGTCAGAGTCCCACTATAATAAGTGTGTATAGTGTTATTGAAATGAATGAAGTATAGGGATACTGGGGTGAGTTAACAAGAATTCTAGAGGCATAAATTGTCGCAATTCCCATTTGCCAAATCTAAGAACCCGAAATAGGCCATATTTGAAGAACATATCTTCAAGTGTACGAAGGAAAACAATATACTTAATTTCAACAACCAAAAAAATAGCTACGGAACCTGTTGAGAGCCTAATCATAACCTTCAGCAGTGCTGCGAACATAATAACCTCAAATTTTTACAGAAAACACAAAAACAAATAAAGGAACAATTGATGTGTCGTTGTACTTATGAAAGATAGACATTTTATCAACCCAGAAATTTGAAATAGAAAGCATACTATGAGCACCATAGAACTACATTACACCTATGTTCATAAACCAGACAGATAAGTACTTACTACATCTGAAAATGCTACAGAAAGAGATCCAAGAAGTATGCAGAAGGCCACTCCATATTTGCTGTCAACAATGGTAGCCATCAAACTCCATGAGAAAGCTCCTAGAAGTCCCGACAGAACCAAATAGGACCTTCTTCGATAGCCAAACAGCGGGAAAGAATCACTGTAACAGCAAATTAAAACTTTTAGAAAGTTAAATGAAGAAAGGAAATGATAAATATAAAATTAGGTTTAGTTAATCCGCACCTGATGAACCCATATAGGGGCTTAACAAGCCAAGGTAATGCAGATATACCAGATATAACAGCTGTCTAGTCAACCATGTAGAAATGTTAGTACTTGATATTTCTAGGAAAAACATGAGAACATATCTTCCTTCTTCAAACTTTGACGTAGAGAAAGAAGGTCCATAATCATTAGCAATTTAAATGAACTCAAAACAGGAATAATTATTTGATAATACTTCTGCAGCGTAAGCTAATCAATATAATCATAACAATAGATCTTCCAAACCTATAGTTAATAGCTGAATTGCATAACTAGTGTCAACTCTTCGCTCCACTAATTCCAACATACATGGTGGTGCCTGCACTGGCTGAGAGTTGGCTCAGGTTGTTTCCACAACCTTTGTTTTGGTGTTGTATGCATATGCTCATATATTTATTCATATTGAGCAAAAGAAAAACTTCATGACACATAGCTTTCAACAATATCTCAATTGTAGTTAAATTTATTTACCCAAAACCAAATAGACATACAACAGATACAACAACTCAGAAAACTCGATGATAATTTTGCCTAGACAGATCGACTTATTTTCTAATTCTCAATTCAAATAAGTAGTATATCTATGCATCATTTGTGAACTAACTCAATACATATGATTACCTCTGCAGGGTCTAGATGCAAGTCATCTTTCATGTAGAAACTGACTGCAAGCCTGGATAGGCCCAAAACACCTTGGACGAAATATACCATAGCAACTGCAATGTTATCTGGAGTTAAGTCCACCCCAAACAATTTGATGGAGTTTATAGAATATTTTTTCTTGTGTGGAGCAGTTTTAATGGTAGAGGGGGTATCTTCATCCACAGTGGTTGTAAGCACATCCCCTTTACCTGCAGCGTGATGATCAGTAACAATGAATGAGAGATGGATGGGTGGGTGTGTTTGTGGGTGGGGGGGGGGGGGGGGGATCCATGAACATATTTTAATGCCCATCAAAAAGCTGCTACATGTATGCAAGAACACAGTTTCTAGATAATGCAAGGAAAAACGAAATATGAATGCATTAACAAAGAAGAAATTCAGCAAAGCATTTCTCAAAAACCTCTACAACTTACTAACATCTCTTAAAAGACAAAGTCAGAAGAATAGTTCCACGTTATCTGAATTTCCATGTTTTCACAAAACCTCTGTAGACTGTAATATCTTCGAAGGTAACTCAATATAGCATTTTCCAAAAACTTAGCCTAAAACGTGAAAAAAAAATGGCCAACAGTTATTAATTTAGTTTTTCTAATTTCTAGTGTATAAGTGATGATTATTAACCGTTCACAAAAACAGTGATGATTATTAACCGTTCACAAAAACTCAGCAGACAATTCCAGATAATAATCAGCAACGAAACATGGCAAAACAATTAAGAAAACCATTTTAATGCCCCCTTCCCGCCACCCCAACCTAATTTGTACAACACATATCCTCAGGTTTGAACTTAACCGAAAACATATACATTGCCATGTATCTTCTCTGAGAACTTCTAGTTCTTATTACTTACTACATTTCATTAAAGGGATCCTTTCTTCTTCATCTCGCGTATTTTGGCCAAGAAACTAAAAAATCCAATTTGAACTGATATAAGGTAATATACCTTTCAAAATAGGAAATGTGAAATAATGGTTAAGGAAGAGCTCTTTATAGTTCACATTCCTCTTAAAGGTATAACATTTAATTCTAGCAATACATTTAAATCAACGTCATAGCAACCCCCACCACTCATTTTCAACTTCCTTATCCTAAAAACTCCTCACTTTTTGCCAGATCAATCACATACTACAAAAATCCCAATTAAATTACAAAAAAGACACATAACCATACATCCTCAAGTATCATCAAGGTTCAAGCTCTAATTTCATTAATAACAATATGTGGATATAACTTACGATATCTGGAATCTAACAAGGGTTCGGGTTCGGTGTCGCGTTTGATGGAGGAAGACTGAACGGAGACGGCGATAGACATCTCGGAATCAGGAGGAAGTTTCCGTCTCGGTCTACGGAGGAAGGAGGCGGCGGTGGAGGGCGGTTTCCGGTGGAAACGGAGATAAGGAGAGAGGGAGAGAAAGGAGAAAATGGGAATTCGGGAGGGTAATATTGGAAATGAAGTTGGATGTAACAATGTTGCCATTAAGATTAAGAGAAATGGCGCTTTATTTTATTTTTTTGAGTTCAGGAGAATCGGAAAGTGGTAAATGTCTTTTAAAATAATGGGAGAAATGATTTCTTACGTTAAGTTTGTTGATTTTTTTTATTTATTTATTTATTTATTTATTTTTGAAAGGGCTAAGTAGGGCTCTTTAATGGAAAATGAAATATATTGTGTAGCACAGCTTTTTAAAATACTTTTAAAAAAAACGAAATTATATAGACAATTGTTGGGCATTTTTTTTTTAAAGAAATGTTTTGCTTGTTTAAGTTATAATTATAAATATTAAATAGTAATATGTACCAGACACCCAAAAAACCATTATCTATACTATTACCTCTATTTTATTTCTTTTTGTTTAACAAGAGTATTCAGGTTCTAAATCTGTTTGATCACTTTTGAGATACATTACACATATTATGTAGGGACTTTTGTTAGTCGATATTTGAACAAGAGTTCGTTATTTTGATGGAATTAGTTTCCTTCTAATTAGATCAATTACTCGTTAATTTAAATTAAAAAAAATTGGTTTAAATGGGCCGAAGATTTTAATTTGTTTTTAGGAATTACAATTTACCAGCCCATGACTTGTCTAAATGGATTTGATGTAAACAATTTTTCATGCTTCACGACTGGGGTAATTTTCTTCTAATTTGGTTTCGTTACAATTGGGCCTGAATAATCAAGTTGCGGACGAACTCAAATGGGCTTCAGCAGTTTAGCTTATGTAAGAACATTCTAACATTGAAACATTCACCAACTAAAAAGCCCAATAAACATAACTAATAGAGAGAAGATTTTTTATTAACACTTCAACCTAAGTTGCTTGGAACTAGTGCGAGGATTTTATTCATGCTAAGGGTTTAGAAAAACTTGAATACCCTTTAAAAACTCAAAATGTTTGTTTGGTGTTTTTCAAAATTATTTCGTGTTTGGGAAATATTAAGCAAATATATTTTCCATTTTCTTAAATATATTTTGTGTTTGAAAAATGTCAAGCACAACTATTTAATAAAAAAAAAAATTGATAATAACTATGGATCAAAATTTCCTTCTTTTTTATTGAAAACATCGAAAAAAATTTGGTACCAATATACGAGTGTTATTCCGTGAAATTACTCAAATTTTGAATCAATCGAAATGAAAATAAGGTTTATTTTCGAAACTCTATATTTGCTTTGGAACTTTCAAATTTTCTTGGTTTAGTTATTTTTTTCATAAATTGTTCTAGTTTATTTGAAACGTTTCCGAAAACTTGTCGAAAAGTTTTCTATATTGAGCTGACCAAAATGTACATCGAGAATGAAACTTTAATCAATGATAATAACTATTTTTCAATTAAAAAAATTGACAACCCCCCTTGTTCTCTAATAAGTTCAACCATAACTCCCTGGAGTCAAATCTTAATTTTCGAATGAATGCAATGACATAATAGTAAATGGAATTTTTTTAGTAAAATCTTAATACAATTTTTTTCCTAATTAAATAATACAATCAACTTTTTTACCAATCTGATTAAGCACATGTGTGTTTTTGCATGATACTCATAATACTAAATCCCATTTTACATCAAGTGTAAGATAATTGCTGGTGAATACCCCTATTGCCAAATGCTGATTCTTTTCATCAAATTCATTTAAAAAATACCACATAATAATTTGAATAATTGGATCTCAAATCTAAATCAGAGTTCTTTACTTGAATTATTTAAAACAATTGACAGCTAGATCACTTTCTGAATAAACAAACCAGATCCATGATCAGCTAGCATAATTTCATTTTAATATGATATACAGATCTTTTTCTGCATAATTTAGACTAAATTATGGAATTAATTGCTTCTTCAACAACATTAAAAAAAAAAAATCCCAAAAAATGATTCACTGCTATATTATTGAAGTTCCATAATAGAGGTTCACCAACTTGGGCCATATCCTAATAAAGTATTAGTGAATGATAATCTCCCCTGATTGAAAGGGATTAGGCTCTACTTAAAGTTAAAACTAGACATGATTAAAGAATTAAAGTGGACAATAATACAACATTAAGATAAGGAAGGAATCTTCTCAATCAAGGTCATTGGTCATCATCATTAGGTGCAAATAAACTATGACATGATTTTAAATATTCATACGATATATTATATATTAAGAGCGAAATTCAAAAACCTCCAAAACGTATTAATGTTATTAAAGAATTCCTTTATATTATATTTTATTAGGTCATTATACTCTATATGAATAATTTTTATGATTGTGTCTAAAACTATCATAACACCATTTGAATAATCCAGCTGACACCCTCTATATTATAAAAGAGTTAATGGCAATTTATCTCCTATATATTTAGAATGTTCAATTTACATTTTTGTGATTTAAAATAGAATATTTTACTCCCTGTATTATAATTATGTGACAGTTTATCCCTTATGTCATGATAAATATGACAGTTTATTTCTCTCCCCCTATACTACATGAACACTTTTTCATGTTCACTCTCAATTTCGGAATGTGTGTTACACTCTCTAGATGAAGGAGGTAAATTGCTTTTTCAAAAGTTTCACAACGGGGTAAAAGTGCTCTTTTTCAAATCCATGGGGGATAAATTAAATATTATACATTTCACAGGGGTAAATTGGCATTAGCTCTATTAGAAAGTAGGGCTGGGTAAATGGGACCGGGTTTCGGGTACCCGTCCCGTCCCGATCGGGTTTTTCCCATTTGGGACGGGACAAAACGGGTATTTTTTCAGTTGGGACGGGACAAAACCCGGTCCCGAACAATCGGGACGGGTTTCGGGTTTTGATCCCCACCCGATCGAGGAACCCGGTCCCGATTACATAGTTTAATTAAAACATATATATAATCAAAATACCTAATCTAAATCTAAAATTCAACCATTCACATCTCATTCTACGTATTCTTCTTCTCTAAAATCCAAACATACAAGTAAATGTATCTAATCAAAATACTTAACTCCACCACAACTCAACTCCCGCCGTCCGCCACTGATCCGTTGCTCGCCTACGTTCAATTTTTCAACATATATCATCTTTCAATTTTCAAACTTCTCCAATAATTTTCTTTAATAAGATCTTAAGGTTTTGAGATCATTTATGAGTCTACATGTTGTGCATAAGATGGTGAAATGGCATACCAATATTGACACATAAGATCCGAGGCGGTTTGAAAATTGCATTAAACTAAAAAAAAAAAAGTTTATCGGGACACCCGGTCCCGTCCCGAAATCCCGAAATTAAATCGGGTACCCGAAACTCTCGGGACCTTGGTTGATCTACCGGGTTTCGGGATTTGAATTTGAGATCCCGAAACCCGATATCCCGTCCCGAAATACCCGAATTCCCGAAAACCCGTTCCGATCCCACCCCTAAGAAAAAGAGTGAATAGCAAATTAACTCCCACTGTTATTCTAAATAAGCAATTTAACTATATGTGATAAATAAAAGGGCAAATTACCTCCATGTGATAACTTAAATAGACAATTTAACTCCATGTGATAAGAAAAATGGCAAAATACATCTGTGTGTTTTTATTAAAAAAAACACACATTGCCTCCCTCTAAATTGCTCATTAATTCATATCACATGGAAATAAATTGCTCATTATTTCATTTCACAGGGAGTTAAATTGCCTATTTTTATTTCACAAGGAGGAAAATTACCCATTAGACATATCACAAAGAGTTAATTGCAAAAAAAACTAATTAGAAAAACAAGCAAATACCTGTAGATCTAAAAGTTCAAAGAAATACTGAAATACTCACCTTATTTATTTAGGAAGAAAAAAAAACTGTTTTAAATGAATCTACAAATTTTGAATTCGATAGACTTTTCTAGGGGAGATTTTTACTAATAAAATTAACACACATATTTTTTTAATAATTTTTTTTGTTTGGTTTCCCAAGGGTTTAATCACTTTTGAGGCGGGTTGAGCACATTAAGTGGATACATCTCCCAACAGGAATTCGAAGTCTGCTACTTTGTTTGACTAGATTCTTTTTATAATTATAGACTATATAATGGAGGTTTTTGCATTTCATGTTATATAGTAGTAATAATAAACTAAGTGTAGCAATCAGGCCTTAATCAAACAAACATCATCAACATAATCATAAAACTAAATGTAGCAATCAGCTATTATCCTTTTCTCAAAACAAAAACCAATCCCTTAGATTCTTGGATTTGTATTCCATCTACAAAAGCTTCATAAAAAATACACCAAAAAAAGACTTAAATTATTCTACATTGTCCAATCTTTGTTTTAATTCATCATCTTATGTATGAATTTTACAAACTGATGTACGAATTAATCATTGTTCAATCTTGATTTGAATCCTCGTCCTCCAGCATCATCTCCATGTAACGACAGTCGCAACTACAAAACGCCTTCTCACCCCTAAAAGAAACACTAATAATGTTAAAATAAATGAAAGGAAAATGCTAATATTACTACTACTGTACGAAAATTTGAACTCTAAGCAAAATCGGAACATAAAATTACATACATTGTATAGGCAAGGGAAACATAAAAAAGCTTAAGCTATCGTTTATTTTTGAGAACTATCGATTCTTTGGTTCACTAGTAGATATAAGTACTCGATTTCTTAAGTTATCCGATGTGGGATTATCTATCTAACACGAAACACTTACAATACAAGTACAAAGTCATAGCTAATTAGTTCAATCTGGTGAAATATTTCAATCTTTACACAAAAACACTAGATAACAATCAACATCGACATATAAACACATTCCAAATTAATGAATTTAATTCGAGCTTTACCTGTACATGTAGATATCATTCCCTTGTCCAAGACTCTTCTTGCAATTGTAGCAAAAACTGAGAAAACTCTCAGATGGATAACTCATTTTCCGATCCGAAAAGAACCCATTTTCTTTTCTCGATTCCGAAAACTTAACAACTCCACAACAGCTCTCGACAATACAATCATCAAATATATGTGTAGTTCTTGGATTAGGACCGTAAGAAATCACACATGTATAGTCCTCAGACATCTCTATTTCACTAGCAGAAAGATTACTAAAACTACAAGAATTTGAAGACCCAAATGGTGATCTCTTCACAGGGGAAGGGGATAATCTAGGTGAAAAAGAACCCACATGAGAATTCCTAGTTTTGATACCAAAATCGGAAGGCGAATTTGGGGGTGAAAGAACAGACGGAGGCAGGGGAGGGACTTGAATCTTCAACTGTGAACCGAAAAGAACCATTCGACTTTCGGGTTTCGAGAAATTAGACTCAGACTTATCATCAATGAGGGAATCTATTATACCAAGACCAACTCCTCTCGAGTCCAATTTCTCCCAAAGATTCTTGATTTCGGATTTGGTGGTCTTGGGGGAGTTTGAAAAATCAGACCAAAGAGGTTTTTTCAAAGCCGAAAATGGTTTTGTATCAAGAATTGAAGTTGGACTAGTCATAATTGATTCGGATTCACTAGAGTTCTTTGAGGCAAAACCAGTGAACAACCTAGGAGAGCTGAAAAATGAGGAAGTGGTCAAGAAATATTTCTTAGGAGATTGTAAAGACCCATAATCTGCCATTTTTAGATAAGGATTTGCTCAAGAAGTATCTCTACAAATCACTTTCCTGCATACAAATCAAAGCAAGAAACATCAAATTTCCATTTCATATATAAAAAATCATATTCTAGAAAACACATACATACACACCTTAAATCAAAAGCTCCAAGCTCTATAATTTAAAAAAGAAAGTAAAAATGACTTTTGTGTGTGTAAATCAGAGACTTAATCACTTAAAGCTTATAAAGATTCAATCTTTAAAAAAACCAGAAATTATAAACTCTCTAAAACACTTCATAATGCTCTTAGAACACATACAAGCATTAAAAAGCCATGAAATTGCAAAAAAAATAAAAAGGAAAATTTCAGCTATTTTCTCGCAATTATTCTCTTTAATTTTCACTCAGAAAAAATACCAATACCCTTTACAGAACCGACATATAAACACAACCCAACTCAGTAATACAAACAAAAAAGATTACACAAAACTTCTAACTTCTTTTTATCTCATTTTATTCATTTTTTTTTCTTAGTCCCTGTTTTGTCTGTTTCCTTTCTCATTTTCATCATAAAGATTCAGTGCATTGCATTCAGACAAAGCCCATAAAATCAAACGTACCTGATCAAGAGGAAAAAAAATGAACTTTTTGAAAAAGAAATTGAGTACAGATAAAAACAAAAGGACTGTTCAGTGTTTCTTTTTCTCTCGCACACAAAATCCCTTTTTACTACCTCATAGTGGGTACACTTTTTCTTTGTATCCCCCACTAAATAAATTATTTTGTTTCCTTTCAAAAAATAAATTCTATTTTTTTTTCTCCCTTTCACTTTCAGCTCTGTAAACATTGAATGCACGCCCACAGGGAAGAATTAGAGAAACAAATTAAGAGGAAATATAATTAAAAATGTGTACCACTTAGTAATTCTCTGCGGCGACAGAGGGAGAAAGAGGATGAAATTAAAAGCGAGTCTGTGCATGAAAAACAGTGGCTTTAGATGAATCCACCTCTGTTTTTCATTTAGCTATAAATGGCGGGTTTTTCCATGGCGATTTTTTAGCCAGAAGTAAATAAATCGTCTCTCTCTCTCTCTCTTGATCACTGCACAGCACGAGCCTGCAATCTGTAGAATTTCTTCTAATCTCTCTCTGAAAGAGTGTGTGTTGGATGTGGGAATATAAAGAAATCTCACAGAGCGTGTGTTTGGTGTGAGAATATTAAAGGCGAATTTTGCTTGTAGATTCCAAAAGTAATTAAAGGAAAACTAATTTTTGAAAATGGATTTTGATAATAATTGATTATAATGATAATTAATTATAGAATAATTATTTTTGTATAATAATTTACACTTTAGTAGTTTTTTAAATAAATTGATTTTTAGTTTCAGAAAGTCACAAACGATATTTGATATTTGATATTGAGGATTAAACATTATGAAAATTAACAAAAAATAATTTTTATAATTAAGGTCAAACACTTTAAAATTTTCACAATAAAGATTTGAAAGTGATTCCAACGCGTTTGTATATTAATATATGATGTATAAATCGAAAAATATTTTTTTTGAAAAATACACAGTATATACTAACTTACTACTAAAAGTCTTAGATGCACTTCTCCGTAACAAACAAGAATATGTGTACTATAAAAATTAATTATAAAAAATATTATATAAATTATTAATGATATAGAATGCATGTGTAAGATTTTTTTTTTGTGTAAAATGATAAGTTACATATGTTAATATGACCTCTCAAAAAAACAAAAAACAAAAATGTTAATATGAGTAAAACAGAAAATATATTCAGTTATAATCAAATTACAAAGAAAATCAACTATCAAATATTATTACAATATTAAACTAGATGAAAAACTCATATTAATAAAGACATTGATCCACTTCTCGCCTTGTCAATATTGTTGGACTCTAGTTCACTAACTCAAAATATTTAAGCCTATACAAGTAGAAGTAGATCAAGTATGTATTAAGTTATTAACCATTCAAATTTTGTAAAGTCCTTGATTCACTTCTGGCCTTGTCAACATTGTTGGGCTCTAGTCCACTAGTCCAAAATGCTTAAGCTCATATTGACAAGTAGAAGTTAGTTAAGTCTTTATTAGCCATTCAGACAATTCATCCACAATCAATGTGGGATTGGGGTGTTACAATCTCGTCAACTCAAATACTCGACGTCCTCGTCGAATCCAGATCAATAGCCCAAGACCGCCCCCGTGGATAACACCACGAAGTCGGCTCTGATACCATTTGTAAAAACATTGATCCACTTATGACCTTGTCAATATTGTTGGGCTCTAGTCCATTAGTCCAAAATTTTTAAGGCCATATTGACAAGTAGAAGTAGGTCAATCTTTATTAACCATTCAAACTCCTAACCTCTTTTACATGTATAATTGTTAGATCTATGTCCCTTCACCATCTTAATTCTCAATTAATTTCATTTGGTGTGGATTTCATCTGCATTGAGCTTATTAAGTTCAATCTCTACTCATAATTTCTTTAAATTTAAATTTAACAAAATGTTTAAAAAATGCAACTCAAATTTGGTTAAGTTAGACTCAAATATAGTTGAACCTATCGGTCAAGCTTCAGTTAAGCCTAGATCAATTGACATCGTTCGTCTAAAAAGTTCTAATATACAAAAAATTCTTATAAACACTATATTATCAATTTTTATAGTTAAAAATTCAACATATTATAAATTTTTGAACCATTATATATTATAATCGATGACGTGGCTACAAGGTCTACTCGAACATTTTCTCTTCGTCCCACTTGTGTTTACATTATAACATGATTGATTTGTGGAAACGCAAATAGTGGTCTCATATAGTTATTGAGTCATTTTCAAGATATCGAATTATGTTTATTATGTAAAATGAATTGTGTAATAGATATGTTACTTATTTATATTCTAGATTGTATGGATACGGATACGGTATAATACGATCGATACGAATACGGTGATACGAATTTTTAAAATTTATAGGATTCGATACGGCAAAGATACGCATATAAAATAAAATAATTTTGTATTATGCATAATACCATACCTAATTTGATCCATCTATTATACCACAAAAGAAATAGATCATATTCAAAATATATATTGTCTACTAGTTTAATTTCGGGTTGGACAACATCACATAAAAGTTATACACTAAAATTGTCCAAAATCATTCAAAATACACTAAAGTTATATCAAAAGTTGGAAAAGTTAGACAAAATCCGAACTGATTTGAAATTTTCAATTAAACATCACGAATATTGATACCCGTATCCAAGACCATTCAAAATACACGTTTTTTGTTAACTTTTAATTTATTAATTTTTAACCCATAACACAAAAACACCCTGTGCGTATCCAAAACCTGCAGGATACTCCAAAAAAATGTACTGTACTCGTATCCGAATTATTTTTTATTTAATTTAATTAGGATACTCCAGGTGGCGTACTGTACGTATATCCCACGCGTATCGAACGCGTATCCATATCCTCGGAGTACTGGATACTGCATTGGGCCATTTTTTGAAGTATCCGTGCAACCTAGCTTAATATCAAATTAAAGTACAAATTGTGTAGGTTTTTTTCAAAAATAAAAAAATTATTGTTTGCCTGATTTTTGGAATAAATAGTTTTGTAAAAATTAAAAGATGATAAATTTATTTTATAACAACTTTATATTAGTTAAGGTCAAGTAGGCGAGCTCACTTCAACTTCTCTATCAACATGGTTGTTGATATAATGACTTCATCCATCGCATATTTAATTTGTTTATCATTTGGTATGACGACTCGACTTAACAAAATTTCAAAAATTTAGAATAAATAATATAATAAATTTATTTTGATATTAGTTTGATAATACGATATAACACCACATATATTGCTATTTAAAATACTTACACACTATAGAAAAAAAAGAAAAAGAAAAAGAAAAATTCAAGAGAGATTAAAAAAAGGCAAAATTACATAAAATATTTCAAACTAATCAGTGATTTTGGATTTTCGTCCCAAACTATATCACCATGATCGACTTTCTTCCCGTTATTTAATATTTTTTCGGAACATCGTCCCACGGTTAATTATGAGTCAAAAATTGCGCATGTGTCTATTAAATAGTCACATGGCTGCTTATATGTCATGAAGTGACAAATTTTAGCATGAATAATTCTACAATAATGCATACACCGTCTCAAACTAATTACAAAATTGAACCGTCATTTTCATTAAATTAAAATTTTAATATTGGGATTAAATTCATTCAAAATAATAAATTACGTGACGAAATTCGATGAGTTGATATAGTTTGAGACGAACAAAAATTAGTAATTATTTTGGGACAATATTCTAAAAAAATATTAAATTACATGACAATATTTGGTGAGATGATATAATTGGGACGAAAATTCAAAATTACTCCACTAATTAGTTTGTTAAGTTTTCCGTAATTTTGCCTTAAAAAAATTAACTTTTCATTAAAGTTGATGGTAAAAAAATAAATAGAGGACAAAGAAATCCCACTTTACCGTTCAATTTTTGTTAGGGCTAGCCTCATAGGTTACTATTTGCAGATGTTAAGTAGACCACCAGATTAAAAGGACAAAGAAATAATTTAATGGGAGTTAGTGAACAACTGGGGTCCACAAAACATGCCAAAAATAGAGGAGGGGTTGGGTTCACGGACTAAGTCAGTCAGTCAGTGACATCACTGTCCAATAGACTCCTCGACAATCGAAATTCGTGAAATCCTAGGCCTATTTTGTTTGTTGGGCCCACCTTACTCCTAGTTCATCAAATTTATAATCCGACCCCATAAATATTTTTTTTTACTTCTTTCCCCTTTTTTCTTTTAGTTTAGCTCAAATTCTAGATGAGAACTAGAAGTTTTATGCCTAAACTCGTGATTAAAACTTAATAGTGATTGAACAATGTAAATCCTACGATAATTTTAAAAATTCAATTCCATATTTGATGCGATGAGTTAATACATTATAACTATATGAAAAAATATCAAAATATTTTAAATTTGTAGCTCACTGAAGTTCAATTCATCAATTTTAATTCGTCTAAATTCAAATAATAATTTTAAATTCGGTTTAAAAAAATACGGAATGTATTTTTTTTCTTACTCATTTCCAAGCGTCATACTAACTTATTGATACTTTAATGACAATTTAATCCCTGCAATATTCATAATTTCAATTTACTCCTATAATTTGGAAAAAGAGCAATCTATCCCTTATGGAAAATTTAAAGAAGCAATTTATCCCCTTGAGCCGGAGAGTGCAACTCACTAGTCACTAGCCAAAATTGAGAGTGAGTACATAGGGGATAAATTATCGCATTTATCATAACACAGAGGATACATTGACACATTTATTTTAATATAGGGGTAAATTGCTATAATATCATAACACATGAAGATAACGTGCCACCTATAAAAATACCAAAAATGAAGGTATAAAACTCTTTTAAAATTAGAAGGGGGTAAAATACTTTTTCTTTAAATCATGGAGAAAT
This sequence comes from Penstemon eatonii, assembly GCA_038501285.1. Classification (NCBI taxonomy): domain Eukaryota; kingdom Viridiplantae; phylum Streptophyta; class Magnoliopsida; order Lamiales; family Plantaginaceae; genus Penstemon; species Penstemon eatonii. The sequence continues at coordinate 71,699,142 of CM076715.1, forward strand.
AATTTAAATATTACTTTCTGCGTCCCATTTATTTTGCTCCCTTTGCTACAGTACTTAGTCAAAGTTTTCAATCTTTTAAGTGACTTATCATATTATATTATTCACATTTGTGATGTATTAAACCTTTTAAATATTAATATATATGATGTCATATGATATTTTCAACTTATTAGTGAAATATATTAATTAAATTATTTATTATAATTTTCATAAATTTAGTACAGTTGACTGTACCAAGGGATAAAGATAATTGGAACAGAGGAAGTATGAATATGGGAATATAAATTGACACTAAGTCAAAAGGAAAAATAGTTAAATGACCTGTTATGCGAAAAACATCATGATTGAACTGGAGTAATCTGTCCCTTTATTATTCTCTCTTTAATTCCGTTGAAATTTTAGGTAAAAATTAGAAAAGTAATTTTGTCGATGTTTTTAAATTAATGTCATTAAAAGTAGGTTTATTGTTCTACGTGACAATATTTTGAAATGAATAACTTTATTTTAGGAAATTAAAAACATGTTTACTTTGGGACATTTTAAAAGAAAATATGATTAAAATTTTAAGAATGAGTGGAGTATTATTTTATATATATGTACTCAGGGGCGGATCCAAAAATTTGGATCGGGGGGGCTAAGTTTATACACGAAAAAAAAAAAATCAAACAGTTAAACATAAAGTTTATATTATTCACATAAGAACCCAAAATATCTACATATTTACTTTAATAATTGACCACGTCAGTTTTTCATCTTTTGAAACCGGTCCATGATAGTATCATTTGAAATACTGCTAAATACAGTATGTCTCTCTCTATAAAGACAACTAAACTATCATTTAGCCATTGATCGCTCATTCGTTAACGAAGTCGATTCTTTACTATCTTCATAGCCGAAAAAGCTCTCTCCACTGATGCAGTTGCAACGGGTAGAATAAGCGCCAATGTCACAAGTTTGTAAACCATCGAGAATGCGACATGTCTTTTAGTTGCAACCATCTTCTTAGCAAGATCACCAATCCTTTTCAAACTAGAAAAATCATCACTTGATCGAACATCCCTAATATAATTTTCAAGTTGATTGGGAAGAGCCGAGAGCTCAAGAAAAGAAAAGTCATTTGGATAAAATTCGGCAAGATGAACAAGTTTTCCTTTGTCAAAAGCTTCAAAGTGATTGGATGAGTTTAAGCATGTAACACAAAGAAGCAACTCCGTGTTTACTTCATTGAAACGGTTGTTCAACTCTTGCAATTGTCTATCTATCACCGAATTGAATATCTCAACTTTGTAATGATGTTCGATAGTCACTTGTTCAATCCTACGCTTTGGCCTCCCATATGGAACATAAACATTACTCATTGAAGGAACTTCAATTTCATGTTTAGAACAAAAAGAAGTAACATCTTCCAACAAAGTTTCCCATCCATCATCTCTTGTCTCTTGAAGACGATCTTTAGCTAATTTGACTAATTTCATAGCATGCATTATATTTTGATCTTTTCTTTGTAAAGCTTGAGACAAGTCATTAGTGATCCCCAATATCGACGCCATCAAATGTAAATTGAAGACAAAGGAAAATGATTGCAATATTATCAATAGATTGCTTGCTTCTCCGATCCATTCTTATCAGTGCAGTTTAGGGAAAAATTGGGCTTAAAATTGGGACTTTCAATTGGAAGAGTAAGTTATTGTTAAAGTTGATATATTAATTGGATTTGAAATTATATTCGGGCTATTGGACTAATATATTAAATTTTTTGTTAAAAAAAAAATTACAACACATATATAAAAATAAAAAAAATAAAAATTCTAGGGGGGGCTATAGCCCCCCCTGCCCCTATGTGGATCCGCCAGTGTATGTACTTGTATATATAATATATAATCTCTCGGACTTTGATCAGTCGAGAGTTTGTAAAACATATTTTCATATAATTTGTTTATTTGTCGTTTTAAGAGCTCAATATAAAATTAATTTTTTTTTATCAATTTTATCATTTTTATTAATGTTTGTAATTTTAATATTGCTGTGATTATTTTGTTAAAAGGATGTTTTGTGGTTTTTCCTTTAAAAAAGTGGTTATTTATTATATCATTGATATGTGTGCAATTTATCAGAACGATAAATAAAAAAAACTGGAGTATGAAGAGATGGTCTTAAGTCTTAACATTCGTTAGTTTCGAAATCCATTATATGGCATCGTAAATTTGACTATGAATATATAAACATTTAAAAAAAAAAAAAAAAAAAAGGAAGTAGGAAATGAATTGAAGGGGAGGGACTTCACTTTAGAATAAAATAAAGTATAAACCAAATACATCAATTAAAAATTAAGCTCAGTCGAATATATGTTCGGATCACGTCAAATTAACTCAACTTATTAGAGAAAATTTTAAAATAAAACAAAAGATGAAGCTCAATTTGGAGACATTAGAGCAATAAGGATATTCCTTTCCAACCCAAGAAATTCTTTGTCAGTGCAATATTATTCAAATAAAAATAAACCGTGACTGTGTAACCCAGACCAAAAGTTCCTTTTAAAATTTCGAAAAAAGAAAAAGAAAAGTCACATACCACAAATCATATGTAATCGTCTTTACAAGCGTTATCTCACTTTTGGGGACCTTGATTCTTTAATATTATGAAATGATTTGCATAGGCAAGGGTATGTTTTTTTTTTTTTTTTGTATCATTCTTCTTTTGCTTTAAAAAGTAAACACATTAATTTGTTAGTGATAGTAAAATATTAACATTGTAAATAATGTGATAATTCAATAATATTATAACACAACCCAGTGTTTTTAAAATCGGACCGGTCATTGAACCGAAAACTCTACTGGTTACTGGTTCGATCGATTAAATCGGGTCGATCACTGGTTCGATCGGTATAACCGGTGTGACTTTATTATTATGTAATATTTACATATATATATATTTTTAGATTATCTAAAATACAATTAAAATTCAGAAAAAAATTCATTCTTTGTCAATATATTTTTTTTTTGTTTCATGCAAATAATCAAAATGTCTTAAAAATTAAGATCAATGTCAAAAATATAAATCTCAAGCATCCCTCAAAGATACATACATTCAAAACAAGACAACAAAATTAAAAGTTCATCTCATTTCCAAAGTTTTGGATTGTTCATTTGGGTTCTATTGTTGTAAGTTGATGTTTATATGATAATTGATTTGCAATATTTCATATAAAAAATAATATTATTCACAATGATGAGAAAATGGCTATGTACTTCTTTATGTAAAAAAAAAGTGTAATATTGCATGGATTGTTAAAACACTAACATAATGAATGTTATTCCAATTAAAATATATATATGTAATCCAATTAAATGTTAAACAAGATTTCAAATAAATAATAATAACAAAAAAAACTCTAAATTTAAAAAAAAAAAAGGAAATTAAGTGAACCAGTTCACTGGTTTTACCGGTTTTGGAGCTGATTTTACCGGTTCACACTGGTTAATTTGAGAACTGATTTTTAGAGGTAAACCGAAACGAATTGGGGACCGATTAACGGTTGAACCGAACCAACCAACCGGTCCGGTCCAATTTTCATAACACTGACACAACCTCGAGCTAATCCTATCATTTTTTTTCCTCTTCTTGAGAGAAAGCTAATCCTATCTCCATAACCGCTTCCTACAAACATGACATCCATAAGATTTTCGAGTTAATAAATTTACGTAATCACAAAATTTATACAAATACTATAATAATTAGTCAATTTTTTTTTAATAATAGCATTAATTATATAACGAACTACATAATTATCTTTTCGGATAATTCAACAAATTACAAATTTAAGGAGAATTCTTACCAAGTAAAAAATGGAAATACATTGAAAAATCACAAAATACATTGAAAAAGCGCAAATACATTGAAATTTCGTCAATTAAACCTGCAGGAACCCACCAATCCAGTTGATCTTTTGATATAAGAATTTAACTTCTATATAGTATAAAGTAGAATTTAACCTTATCTTAAAAAGATTTTAATTATAAAGTATTCAAAGTAAAAACCTCTACTGATAAGATGCCTTTTTGGGACTTTTCATTCGTAAATGACAAAAGTAATTGTGTAGCATTTACTTACCACAGTTCCCACCATATACAATAAAAAACACTCTAAGATTAAAATAATTGTTTGAGTCGAAATTACACAATATTTTTATAATACATATATATTATATTCTTCAGAAGTTATAGGCTTATAGCCTCGTAATGGCGACATAATTGTACGAAACTTGACAAACCCACAAATATTGCAGAAGCTCTTACCTCACACTAAGTAGGATTACCTTTATTTTAATCCTCGATTAGACAAAAATAATTACGTATTATGAGGCAATAATGGAATCCAATAGCTTTCTTTATTTCTCAAAATAATAATTAATACTACCAATTTTGATTTAACAAATAGATTGATAATCTGTCGTCAAAGCAATCAATTTCAGGAAAATTCTAGGGTACCGCTACGTTATTATGTGGTATTAGCAGCACCCTAGAATCCCCCTCAATTTTAATATTATGCACAAACCTTTAACCAAAATTAGCATGTAATTAACCCTAAATCTAGCACATAATCCATTTTTGGCATATAAACTGCCCATGCAAAGAAGTGGTACAAATGTACAACCATAATGTTTGGATACTGTAACTAAACAAATCAAGCATCACCCTCGTTATATTATTTAAGTTTTTTTTTTCAAGTTAACTCCCCTTGATATGTTTAATGGACAATTTACCTCACTGTGAAATAAAAATAGGCAATTTAACTCCCCGTGAAATGAAATAATGAACAATTTACCTCCTGGTGATATAAAAATAGGCAATAAACCTACCCTACTTGTGAAATGAAATAAGGAGCCATTTAACTCCCTGTGATATGAATAAGCAATTTAGAGGGAGGCAATGTGCTTCTTTTATAAAAACACAAGGAGTTATTTTGCCATTTTTCTTAACACAGTGAGTCAAATTGTCTATTTAGGATATAACAGGGAGGTATATTTTGCCTTTTTATTTATCACAGAGAGTTAAATTGCCTATTTTGAATAACACAGGAAGTTAATCTGCTATTCACTCTATTATTAATTTGGAAGAAATACAAAAAATAATTAACTATTTTCGAGATTATTTAGGACGAGTTCGATCCAATTATCATAAAAATTGTAAAATGAGTTTTTCAAATAACAAATTAACAATTCGTAATAAATATTCAAAAAACTGTTATAAACAGTTGCAGTTGTACTCAAAGCTACAATTGGTGGATTTTGAAAAACAAATTTTTGTGTTCGTACATTAATCCAAAAATAATTATAACCTTATTAGGTAAGCTTTAAAAAATTTACACAGGAAAAAAATAGTAAAGCTTAAACTTCTTTCTGATCACTGTATGATTATTTTAATCAGGCAAAATTGTTTTTCTTTCACCATACAATATGATGATTTGCAGTTTTGGTCCGGAGAAATATCGAATTACACATTTCATACCATATGTATGGCCTAACTTGCTTTTAATTTTTATTTTCATAGAATGGGTAATTTTATAAGCGACAAAATACATAGAATTTTAATTTTTAAATCCATCTTTTAATTTTCTAAATCTAACTAGTCATTCTATAATATGAACCAATATAAATCACCAACACTACTAATTTTCTTACAAAAATATAAAATTACCTAATATATTACACATTTGACATTTCCAACTCTTATTAAAACTCTGCACAAAATATAAGATACTTAAAATTTAAAACAGAAAAGGTAAAATAATTGCATACAAATACAAGTAGTTAAATATCTGCATCGTGTGCAAGTAGTTAAACATCTGCATCATGTGCATTTCACATTTCCAGAACAAACTTTGATGATTTGGGTAAGGTGGTGTCTTATCAGAAAGATTAAAGTAAGAAATAGTATAGTCATTATATATTGAGCCCACTCCAGGGCCCATGGGCCCATGACAATTAATCATTCAGTCCAGAAATTAATTAATTAGGGCCCATTAAATTTGTGGATGACTACATCATTGGACGTGAAGAATGAAACGCACCCCATATATATTTTTTTCTTAGGCATGCTCATCTCCATGTGTGAAATTAAATAAATCTAGGGTCAAAATGTGGCTACCACACAGTTTATCCTAATCCAATATAAGTAATAAAGTAAATTTATTAGTGAACCAATCCTTTCATATATATAACCAGACATAATAGTTTAAAATTCATTATTTTTTTATGCAAAACTACAATAAATACAATAGGCAAACGTTTTCACCATTTCAATTTGCATGTATTTTGTAATCACAACATTATGATCCACAATATTAGTCTAGGATTTGTTGATTCAAATTTAATTATCTTAATTCATTGAGTGAAGTTACGGGTGTAAAATAGCCGGATTAGGTGAAATTTTATAAATGTTATGTGAATTTGTCCAACATGAAATCCACAAGCATGAAGCTCGACACGTCTTAACACTCGTCAAAGTTAGGTTTTTATTTTATTGGTTTCACAAGTACATATATATATATATATATATATATATATATATATATATATATTCATGTTAGTGTCAAAGTTAGGTTTTAATCAATGTCAATTTCTAATAAAATGTCCCCTAAAGTGACCCATCTGAGTAACACAGTAAAACGTACTTCAGGAATCATAATAACTTTCATCTTATAATCTTATCCAAAATCAAAATTTGGTTTGTTTTGCCCCATCAAATAAAGAAAATTATATCGGTGCGTAATGTTTTTTTTAAAAGAGATTTGTACTAAATCATGGTATTTTATGCATACTAATGAATTTGCATGGTGTATGTTTATTAATCTTGCAATGTGCAAACTATCATATATAATTAATTAATAAATTAATTAACCGTCCACTTCATGAATTTTTTTTGCCTAAATCGAATTTTTCACACTCATTCAATCACAAAGTAAGTGTATTGAACATATTTTATGAGAATAAAATATTATAAGCAAATATATTACATTTATTTTGTGATTGGAGATTTATTTTGTGATTGGAGGATTATAGCTAAATTGAAATTGAACAAGAACTACGTACCCCACTTGACAATATATAATATTCACATACTAAATTCTAGTGATAAAACAAAGACTTTAAGTAGGGAATAAACAAGTTGCGTTCATTCTAACAACATATTTGATTTGATAGTGTGCTTATAAAATATAACAATGTGATTTTGATTTAATATTTTTTGCTCAAAACGATTTTCATTAAGTCGATAGGAGTCGATCTAATAACATCTTAGTTATTTGCTTATCATAAACATCTCAATTGCCAACCTAAGTTGCACGGATATGATTACAATACGAACACGACAATACATATTTAAAAAAAAATTAGAAAACGATACGATTAAGATACGTACATCTATTAAAAAAATTTAAATAAAAAAACCATTGTTTAAAAATGATAATAATAATAATAATGTAATGTATACTCAATTCACTTGTTATTTCATTTGGAAATGAAAAATGTTTTCTCTCTTTATTTAATAGTCAATTGAAATGGTATTAACAACATATATAAAGTCATTGGTTTTTAGAAAATTTTTATGTGTTTCATGAAGATAATTAGGAAATGATACATAATCTAGAAATTATTTGTAGAAATACATGTCTTGAAGTATCATAGGCATGTCTGATACAATACTTCTTTTTTTACAAAAATGCCACAATGGCATATCTATATGTACGTATCGGTGAGTATCTAAGTATTTTTTTTTTTTGATAACCCAGGTGTACAAGCTTACACTAGACTAATCGTGGACCCTCAGAACCCTGAAGGATGTAAATCGCAAGATGTGCCTCCACCAAGCCTCGGGATCCCACCATACTGCTGTACACTCTGCGCCCAAAAGAGTCTTCACCACAAATGACCCTTAGATAGACCCATATAAATGATTCCATCTAAGTTCCAAATGGGACTCGAACCCCCACCCTTGCCGCTGGAGCAAGCCTTATGAATTGTTGGTCAACCAGTTGGTTGAGTATTTAATATATATCTGATATTGCACGGTGTATAACTTTGCAGTATCCGTGCAATCTAGTGAAGTATTAAGCTCAAACCTTGGTGCAGCGTGCATATTGAAACGAGAATTGCAGTTCAAACTTGTTGATTCTAATAAAAGAATATCGAGTAATTGAAATATTAAAAAAATTCTCAATTTCAATTCAAAGAAAAATAATCTAGTAGTCAGGCAATTTAATAAATCATATAAACGAAACCTTACAATGCATAATTTATACTATTTAGGGTAAATACGAATACTCCCTTGAGATAAGTCTTAATATTGAAAATTCTCATGTATCGAGTATTATGAGAATTCTGTTGCTACCATCTTATAATTAACCCCCTTCTACTGAATAGTTTCAACTTTGTCCCTAGAAAATTATTATTTGTAATGTTCGTAATATCTTAAAAAAAAAGTTGGTTGCTAATTACAATAACTCATAAATTATAAAATTGATAATTATATATTTCACACAAAAAAATTGATAAAATTGTATTATTGCCCATAAGTATAAAAAAATATTAATTTTTTTACATATTTATTAATAATTTCATTTTATTATAAAAAAATAAACAAAATGTTATTAATTATATTTTATAAATATAATAAATATAATAAATATAAGAAATTTATTTACACATTGAATAAATTATTTTTTATGTTTATAATAATAATTTAATAAATTTTATTATTATAAACATCAAAAGTGAATTAAAAAAATTATATTGCATTTTTAAAATTTCTCATTATTTTTTAAAATATTAAATTTATTAATACATTATAAAAATAAATAATTGAATTAAATGTGTAAATAAATTTATTTTATATATAAAATATTATTGATGAAAATTTGTTTAATTAATATTAAAAAAATTAATTTTTTAATAAATATGTAAAAATAAGGTTTTTTTAGTATTTTTTGAAACTTATGTGCAATTATACAATATTTTTAAATTTTGGTGGTAAATATATAATTATCAAGTTCAGATATTACAGTTAGCACACAAATTTTATTTTTTAAAAGATATTACAAACATTACAAATAATCCCTTAGGGGCAAATTTAAAACTTTTCAGTAAGAGGGAATTAATTGTAAGATGGTGACATATCTGAGAGAAATTTTCGTAATTAAACCTTACTTTAGAGTTATTCATAATTTACCCTAAAATTTATTATAGAATTGCAAAATTATAGCGTAATGCTAAAAAAAAAGTGTTGTTTTCTTCTCTCACAATGAAATTTGACTAAAACCATGCCTCGGAATGCCATTTTCACCAAAAAGAAGTGGTATAATTTCTTGAAATTGGAAAAAAACACAATTGGCCTTTTGGAGTCTTTGGGCCTTATGGTATTACTCTATTTGGGTCATAAAGTTCACTATTGGCACACGGTATCGGACCTTCTGTATTACGAAATTTAGGTGGTGTTTTAAAAACATAAAATAAGTACTTTTCAGCTTTTAAGAAAAAATAAGCACTTAGATAGTGTTTTCAAATTGAAATTCTACTTCTACTTCTCTTAAAAAAAGCTAAAAAGTACAATTAAGCTGAAGTTGGTGGGGAGGTGCTTTTAGCTTCTACTTTGACATTTTGAGAGAAAAAAGTGGAAAAAAGTGATTTTTTTGCAAACATCCAAAAGTGCTTTTTTTGGACTTCTTGGCATAATTTGCAAACACCACCTACTTTTACTTCTCTATAACTTTTAGCTTTTTTTTTAGATTATAATAATTAAGCACAATCACAATTTTTTTGCAAACACCACCTTAAGCTAGGACAAACTTCTATAGTTCAATTATCAAGTTTAAGTTTAGAAACGGGTAATTAGTTTGCCAAGAGAAATATAATGGTTAAGGAAATAAAATTTTATTAAATTTTGAATGATTATTTTATCCTTTTCTCTCGTCAAAATATAATTGCAATATTATACTCAAGATCTATGGAAATATGACATAGGGGAATTGGTTACCAATATATAGGTTGATTTCACATTTCACTCGATATAAATACTTGTTAGGGTAACAAAATTGCACCAAACAAGGGACTTTCCAATTTCTATTCAAGTTCAAGGATGCAAATAATACTACTGTATTAATATATTCATGTTTTCTGACTAGATCCATTTATATCCACCAATCAAACTTTTCAAGAAGCTCCAATAACTGAAAAACTGATTCCAATTCACATACCAAATTTATCAATCTAGTCACGAAAAATAGATATAAGCGATATGATCTTCTCGCACGATCGTTTGTTTCTTATTTGGGGAATGTACGAAGGACCGCAAATCATACTTTAAGGTTGTAAGAATAACCACAATCTTGGATAGGTGGAGAAATCATATAGTAATTGTTTATTCATTAACTTTCTGCCTAATAATAACGAAGCATAAACAATATATACTACTAACATACAACCTAGAGATAAGTTCACAATCTATCAAATTGATAAATTGATAAAGTTCTAGCCCAACTAATAGAGATAAATAGTCTTATCATTAAAAAAAGATCGTAACACCAAGAAATAAAAGAAATGGATGAAATTTCTTCTTCAAAATCAGAAGTGAAAGAAGAAACGTTCCAAGAAAACTGCAACAATATCAACCTTAGGCCAATTGCTCTATCAAATGTTGATGATGTCATGCTATGGGCTACATATGATAAAGTGTCAATTTGATTTCTGGGACACTTTCACATCTAAAGGAACAAGCCTTAAACTACATCAAAAATCATTCCACGTCACATCCATGGCATAGAGTCATCTGTATTGAAAATTGTGCTATCGGAACAATTTTCGTGACACCAATTTATTATGAATCTGATGTTTGTAGAGGCAAACTTGGCTACGATTTGATACATAAGTATTGGGGCAAAGGAATTGTAAGGCCATTTCCAACCCAAAACAGATTGGATGGAGATGACCCATTTGCACATCCAACCATCCAGCGCTGTGGTCTGGGCTTTTCAATGACCAGGCCACAACCTTCGTAAAGGGACGCGTTGTTAGGGCGTCCCTTACCAACATGGCACCAGGTGGTGCCACTTGGCATCACATGATGCCTTTATTTTTTATTAAATTAAAAATAATTATTAATAAAAAAGTTAAAGATTAAACAAACTAATTACGAATTTAATAATATATTGTTTAATTTAATTAACTAGAAATGGAAGATACATTTAATTATAAATGTTGTTAAGGTTTAATAATAATTTATTTTAAATTAAAGATTATTAGTATTAATTTTGAATATATAAATTTGTCTATGAGAGTAAAATTTAACAACATTATAGTATAATAAAACTCTTATCCATTATTTATTTTGAAATTATATATTTGTCTACAAAAGTAAAATTTATTTAACCACATTTAAAATTTGATTTGAAATATTTAAATTGTTTAATCTCTAATTTAATTTGAAATATTCTTGTCCCCGATGTAATATTATTTTGCTTCATTTTATTATTATTGTCTCTACAATTATTAGAATTTTCATATTTATTATTATTATTATTATTATCATCATCATCATCATCATCATAGATAATATAGGTGAGAGTGGAGAAGTTTATTTAATTAATTGGAGGAGAAAGCCCTGTGGATTGGAGACGGTGCTCAGGGGGGTACAGATTCACCCGGTTGGAGATTGACACCCCTGAGCTGTGAAAAGCCCTCCGGGTTGGAGGTGGCCTAGCAAAAGTACTAGTAAAAATGGTGGTTGATAGTGTTTTTAAAGAATGGCCTAAATTGAAGAGGCTTGAAGCTCTGGTCCATGTGGGAAATAAAGGGTCAGAAAGGGTACTGGAGAAAGCTGGATTTGAAAAAGAGGGTGTTTTAAGAAATTATGTGGTTAACAAGGGGAAACCTGTGGATGTTGTTATGTTTAGTTTTCTGGGTACCTAATATGGAGTAGATTAATTTGATTTTATGAATTTTATCTTGTTTGAAATGTGTGACAGTTTTACCTAGATTTGTATGTTTAAATAATAAAAAATGTAATGGTGCGAAAATGACAAATGAGATGGTCCATGGATCGTTTCAAACTGCAAATAAATTGTGTTAGAATTGTATTAATCAAACTTGAAATTGTATTTATATAAATAGGGTTTAAAAGAGTTTTATTTGAGCCGAACACTAGCTCAATTAACTTAATATTTTTATATAAATTTATTTAATTTTTTGCTTAAAAAATGAAACCGAATCGAGTTTCAAAGGTGATTATGAAAAAAAAAAAAATTGTTCGAGCCTGATTTGATCTGTGTAACGAACATAACTTAACAAACTTTTATTGAACGTATCCGAGTTAAACATCACTATTTAGTTGTATTTTTTATTTTAATTTATGGAAAAACTTTGTATAATCCTTCTAAATAAAAGAAAAAAGGGTCCAAATTTAAATATCAACTTGGGCCAAAAGTGTTCAATAATAAATATCGACATATCGTGCTCATTAAGCACGGAGGACCATAATAACTTTTACGAAAATATAGTTGATTTGCATCATGGATCAAAAACTTTTTATTTTTAGAAAACATTGATGAGGTTCTATTTTTTAATTAATAGAAACGAAAATAAGTGTATTTTCAAAATACTGTATTTTTCTTGAAATTTTCTTTTTTTCTTAATTTAATAATTTTTTTATTATATAATTTTTTCTAGTATTTTCAAAATATTTTCATTTTTTTTTTCTAAAACTTTTGGATATTCAGCTCATCAAAATATACATAAAGAACGAAACTTAGAACCATGATGTACACCTAAGGTGAAACTCGTGGTAATTGCTATATCTGGGCCCATAAATATTTAAGAGAAAAGTATATATGGAATATTTTTTATTTAGTATGTACTATGTATTATTCTTTTTTGTCTACGTTAATCATTTGAGTATTTTTAAAATAAGATTGTATAAAACATAAGTATATATAAGATATCTCATCTTAATCACTAAAAAAAGTCAACAACAAATCTGAATCACAATTTATGATCAAAATGTTCAATGATGATGTGGCAGCGGACATTTAGAAAAAATAACAAATGTTAAATTACATACTCACCCTTTAATTATTATGCTAAAAAAAACTCTAATCTCTAATTAATTTCATATCTTTTCCCCCCAAAAAAAATTGAGGAAATTATACTTTTCATACCAAACTTCTCAAAATGACACATTTCGTATAAAAGTTAGACAACTTTATTTACATTTCATTCGGCCATTAGTTTTTGGATGAAAAAGGTCACGCGTCAAGCACGTGCCCGTTTAAGTCACTATTTTCTCTTCAGGGGATATTTGCAATTCGACAAAAAATACTTGAAAAGGTAAAAATTGGGAGGGGGTAATTGCAATTATTGCCGCCACCAATACCTCTCTCCTCACCTCTTGCACCACAATCACCGCCCAACCCTTCCCCACCTGAAAACAGATCTATACATGAGCGGAGTAGTTGAACTTGTAAGAAGTGTTGTGACTAACTTTGAAAATTCATGTGAGGGGATGATTTATATATACGTCGAACAAAAATTAAATAAATCTATTTGAGGCGGTTTAGTGCTTAATTTGTATATGTTGGAAGAATTTATTAACTCAAGAACAGCTAAGTGATCTTATCAGTTGAGTTAATTAAGTTAGTTAAAAGGTTTTGATGATAACAAAAAGGTGTCATCAACTAAGTTACGGAAGCTTAGTAAGCCTTTGAAGATTGGATACTTGGTTTAAAAGAGAATCATTCAAGAACAGAAGTATTCAAGAAATGAAGATTCAATCTTATGAGAAGAGTGAAAATCAGATTAGTGAAAGATTGAAAATCAGCTTGGTGGAAATGAGATGGGTGATCATCAGATGACTGATCATGAGAAGACTAGTGATCAGACTAGTGCATCAGACTAGTGCATAAGACTAGTGATCAGACTAGTGCATAAGACTAGTGATCAGACCAGTGATCAGACTAGTGCATCAGACTAGTGCATAAGACTAGTGCATCAGACTAGTGCATAAGACTAGTGATCAGACTAGTGCATCAGACTAGTGATCATCAGCATAGTGGATCCCATCAGCTAAGTAAAATCGGTCAGTAAGCTCTCCAACGGTAACAAGCTAAGTGCATTAAATGCTGCTGACAAAAAGTACAGCAGAGTGTACAGTGAACAGTGCAGAAAGTACAGCAGAGTGTACAGTGAACAGTGCGACAGTCTGCAAAAGTTACCATTCAAATTATGACCGTTGCTCAAGGACTTAAATGCAATTTTGCCAACCTTCAACGGGCAAAATTACAAATCCAGGAGCATAAATAGATGGTAAACTGAAGATTCAAATGAGACTTGCACACTTTCAAGATCAAATCTTTAGAGCAAGAATCCATCAGTTGAGTCATCTTATCATAAGCTTAGTCATCTTATGACGAAGCTGATTGTTGAAGAACAAGATTAAACCCTTGTATATCTGAGTGATATTCAACTGAGTGTTGTGAGAAGTAGATATCCATCTTTGTGAGTGATATTACTTCGGAGGATAGGTCTTCTTAGTGATTTCCTATTGTGAGCTTACAGCCTTCTCATTTGTTGTTTTGGTGTAAGTGGAGAAATATTGTAAACTTTGTGTTTATAGTATAACCCAAGATCTAAGTGACTTGGAAGAGTGGATTAAGAGGATTTGTTCCTGTATAACCACTATAAAAATTCCTTGTGTTATTTACTTTAATTGTCTTGCATTGCATATTTCATAAGCTAAGTAAATACTTTAAAAGAAGAGTCTTTTAAATTGAGGAATTTCCAACTTGGGGTAAAACTTTCTTTGTGCTTTAAAAGTTTAATTGAGTTGAAAACATTGTTTGAAAAACACATATACATTATCCGCTGCATCATTGTTTGAAACTCTGATTATATAAGTTTGATGAGCAAAATCAGCATAGTAGTCTACTTTACTGAATAAGCTAAGTGCTAAATCAGCATAGTAGTCTCACGAATAAGATCAGCTTACTCTGCTGATAAGCTGAGTGCAAAATCAGCTCAGTCATCTTATTTTGCTGATGAGCGAACTCTACTTATAGAAGAAAAGTTTAAGAAATATTTTAAAGTTTTGAGGTCTATTCACCCCCCCTCTAGACCTCAACTGACCTCTTGGGACCAACAAGTGGTATCAGAGCGGGTGGTTCATTTGAATCAGCTGCCTGATCAACGAGCTTGATCCGAGTGTTTTTCAAAAGTTTTCAAAACTTTTCAAAAGAGCATATTTTGAAAATCAAAAACTTTTTAAAAAAAAAAAAAAATGGATGTCATAAGCCATGTTCCTCACATTGGCCTTATGGACTTCGAAAGCTGGAAAATAAGAATGGAAATCCTTCTTGCCGCTTATGACGACAACATGCTTACTTGTTTTACAAAAGGACCATTCAGATTTCAGAAGATTGTGAAGGTTGCTGGCCAACCAGATCAGATAGTTGACAAAGAGCTGGATGAGCTGACTCCGAAAGAAGTCAAGTTAGTAAATCTTGATAAAAAGGCTAAGCTCATTATGTTCAAAGCTGTAGACGAAGAAAGATTCCAGAAGATCAAGCATTTCAAAACCGCCAAAGAGATGTGGAATAAAGTCTGCGAGCTAAGCGAAGGAAACGACGCTATCAAAGAACACAAGCTCAGTGTGGCTCTTGAGGAGTTTGAAAATTTCAAGATGAAGTCTGGTGAAACGATTGATCAGATGGATACCAGATTTACCAAAGCTCTGAATGAAGTTCTAAGGTTTGGTAAAGAATTTTCGAACAAGGAGATCACCGCAAAGGTTCTCAAGGCCTTGCCACCTAAATTCAACATGAAGGTGACAGCCATGGAAGAATCAAGGGATTTAGGGAAGATTTCCCTTTCCGAACTGTTCTCATCCCTCAAAGCATATGAGTATCAAATGCCAAGAATGGGAATAGAAGTGTCAACCAGTTCAGACCCTACTGCTGCTCTCATGGCGTCAGACAAGTCAAGAAAATCAGCAGACAAGTCAAAACAGAAGACTCTGCTGAATTCAGAAAAAGTCTACACTGCTGACGACGTTACCCTGCTGCTGAATGATTTTGAGAAGTGCTACAAGAAGAAAATGAAATTAAAATATAAAAATGCTACTTCATCTTCTTCTAATCATTTTCAGGAAAACAGGGATTCCTCCAAAGCAAAACTTAGAGACCACAATGAAGAGGAGTATGAACTCTTGATCAAAGATCATTCTCACTCATCATCTGAAAAGTTTGCTGAAAAGGAAAAGTGTGCCAAAAAGGAGCGTAAGCTTAGTAAGAGCAAATCAAAGTTAGCTGATGCAGCAAAGCTAATAAACTCCTGCACATCTTATTCAGACCGTCAGTCGTCTGATAAAGAGTTTGAAGAAGTACCTGAAACTCTATGCTTAATGGCCAAGGAATCTGATGATTCTGAAATTGAGGTAACTTCTACAAATTAATGAACTTGCATTATTTGAATCGTTTGAACAAATGTTAATTTCAAATTCAAATATTGTTGGTGTATTTGCCAAGCTTAAGGAAGAGATGACTCTGCTAAAAGAGCAAAACGGATCACTGAAACTTCAGGTTGAAAAACCTTAAGAATCAGCTGACTTCAAAAAGCTTGGGCATGAGAATGAAACTCTAAAAGCTGAGTGTGCAATTCGTATAGAAAATATAAATGAACTTGAAAGAAGTAATTGCATCATTCTCTATAAAGAAATCAGAGGCTAAAGAGAAGAAGCCTACTGAAGCTCAAAAGGTTAAGAAGCCTAGTAAGCAACCTAAGACTAAACAGACTAGTAAAACTCATCAGCTTAGTAAGCTGAAAGATGCTGCTGATAGGAGTGAAATTAAAAATGTTAAGTCTGCTCAATCTATAGGAGAGTTATCAGTTAACTCAGCTTATCACTTACTTCATACATCTTACCTTGCTTATGAGCACTGTTTTCATCATGAAAATTATTACCATGCTAAATTTACTGAAATTCATGATAAAACCGAGTCACAAAATCATCACATGTTAAAGGTTATACTAACCATGCAGGACCCAATATAAGGGGTACCAAAAACAGTAATCTGTTTTGTAGGAAAAACGCATGTGTGATGACAAAGGTTGAGTTGACTGCCCTTGCTGATTTCAACAAGTTCAACAAGTGGTCTTACCATCGAGTGGGAGAATATCAACAATTGGTATCCAGTACTGTATCAACATGTGATATCAACCAACAAGTGGTAGCCGCATTGTTTGGAAATAACAAGGAAAGCAAGATTGTTGGAAAATTGAAGTTTATCAAGTGAATCAACGTTTGTATCCAACAAGTGGTATATTCAATCATGTGACAACAACCTTTCAGCTCTCAAGAATTGAAAATAGATTTGTTGAATTTGGATTCATGAGCTAAGGGGGAACATATCAGAAAAATCATCTTAATAGCTTACTGGAATTCAACGGCTGAGTATCTTTCGAGACTAACTCTCATAAGACTACTTGACCACATATTCTTGAACTCAGGGGGAACGTGTACGACGAGCGGTACTCCTGATTAGAGATGACGTTTTCAATAAGTCAAATGAAGTTATCAGAAGACTGCTTCTCATCAGCCGACTGAAACTCAACAACCAAGTGACATTCAAGAATACACTTCAAAAAGGGTGAAGGAAGTACCCAACAAGTGGTATCAATTCTTGAAGTCAGGGGGAACAGTTTTTCTAACTGGAGTGATAAACAGCAAAGAAGACTACAAACTGCTGGCTTGCGTATAAAGAAGAATTAATTAACAGCCAACGACCCCGAACAGCTAAGTATTCACCTACTTGTCTTCAGCATACTAAGTTTTGGTGTTGATGACAAAAAGGGGGAAAAGTGAGATGCAACTAAGAACTCTCAAAGGTTGCATTGGATCTAATGATTTTAATCCTAGAGTATGAAGACTAAACTGAAGACTTGGAAGACGTTCTTAGTTGAAGGTTTTGTCATCATCAAAAAGGGGGAAATTGTTGGAAGAATTTATTAACTCAAGAACAGCTAAGTGATCTTATCAGTTGAGTTAATTAAGTTAGTTAAAAGGTTTTGATGATAACAAAAAGGTGTCATCAACTAAGTTACGGAAGCTTAGTAAGCCTTTGAAGATTGGATACTTGGTTTAAAAGAGAATCATTCAAGAACAGAAGTATTCAAGAAATGAAGATTCAATCTTATGAGAAGAGTGAAAATCAGATTAGTGAAAGATTGAAAATCAGCTTGGTGGAAATGAGATGGGTGATCATCAGATGACTGATCATGAGAAGACTAGTGATCAGACTAGTGCATCAGACTAGTGCATAAGACTAGTGATCAGACTAGTGCATAAGACTAGTGATCAGACTAGTGATCAGACTAGTGCATAAGACTAGTGCATCAGACTAGTGCATAAGACTAGTGATCAGACTAGTGCATCAGACTAGTGCATCAGACTAGTGATCATCAGCATAGTGGATCCCATCAGCTAAGTAAAATCGGTCAGTAAGCTCTCCAACGGTAACAAGCTAAGTGCATTAAATGCTGCTGACAAAAAGTACAGCAGAGTGTACAGTGAACAGTGCAGAAAGTACAGCAGAGTGTACAGTGAACAGTGCGACAGTCTGCAAAAGTTACCATTCAAATTATGACCGTTGCTCAAGGACTTAAATGCAATTTTGCCAACCTTCAACAGGCAAAATTACAAATCCAGGAGTATAAATAGATGGTAAACTGAAGATTCAAATGAGACTTGCACACTTTCAAGATCAAATCTTTAGAGCAAGAATCCATCAGTTGAGTCATCTTATCATAAGCTTAGTCATCTTATGACGAAGCTGATTGTTGAAGAACAAGATTAAACCCTTGTATATCTGAGTGATATTCAACTGAGTGTTGTGAGAAGTAGATATCCATCTTTGTGAGTGATATTACTTCGGAGGATAGGTCTTCTTAGTGATTTCCTATTGTGAGCTTACAGCCTTCTCATTTGTTGTTTTGGTGTAAGTGGAGAAATATTGTAAACTTTGTCTTTATAGTATAACCCAAGATCTAAGTGACTTGGAAGAGTGGATTAAGAGGATTTGTTCCTGTATAACCACTATAAAAATTCCTTGTGTTATTTACTTTAATTGTCTTGCATTGCATATTTCATAAGCTAAGTAAATACTTTAAAAGAAGAGTCTTTTAAATTGAGGAATTTCCAACTTGGGGTAAAACTTTCTTTGTGCTTTAAAAGTTTAATTGAGTTGAAAACATTGTTTGAAAAACACATATACATTATCCGCTGCATCATTGTTTGAAACTCTGATTATATAAGTTTGATGAGCAAAATCAGCATAGTAGTCTACTTTACTGAATAAGCTAAGTGCTAAATCAGCATAGTAGTCTCACGAATAAGATCAGCTTACTCTGCTGATAAGCTGAGTGCAAAATCAGCTCAGTCATCTTATTTTGCTGATGAGCGAACTCTACTTATAGAAGAAAAGTTTAAGAAATATTTTAAAGTTTTGAGGTCTATTCACCCCCCCCCCCCCTCTAGACCTCAACTGACCTCTTGGGACCAACAATATATATGAGTGGTAAAGTGCCACAATATGTAACTTTAGGGGATAAGATTTTTGTCAATTTTTTAAAGCGGATTTCATAAATCATATGAAGTTTTTGTCATTTTTTTAGAGAAAGAAGGGGTTTAGTGCATGAATTTTAAGGCTACAATGGGTTATTGGTAATTTTTTAAGTTAAAGGGATTCTTTTTCATCCTTTGATGGGGTAAAATTATCATTTCGAATTGACAGGATATTTTTTGGTAATAATAAAAAAAAGTACAGGGTCTTTTACGAATTAATAACAAAAAACTTTTACGAATTAATATATTACTAGTAAATGAAATCCCAATTTTTAATTTTGTGAGATAGGGGTGTTCAATATAATCGCTAAACTGCCAAAATTGATCAAAATCAACCCAAACTGGTCACAATTTATGGGATGATTTGATAGGTTAATCTTGGTAATCTTGAAAAAAAGACCGGAAGTTATATGAGATTTGTTTTATACTTTTTTCAAACAACAACGTAACGACATTCGATCGCTCTAATATAAATATTATTTTTATATGTATTTAATTAATAGTCCTGATATTATGAAAATTAGAAATATAATTTAAGTTTATACTCTACCAAAAAGGTATACAATTACGTTTTAAAATATATACTATCTTACATTAAAATGACCCTAATCAAATTTAATACCATTTTTTAGATTGGACAAAAGTTAACCTATATTTTAAACCACAAAAGCATTTCCATTCGGATATCCGATCCAAAGGGAGAAATTATGTAGTACAACCGCTGCACCACGTCATCAAGTACACGTGGTGCAGCCCACCAATACACATGGGACATGTGGATTACTAATCCACATCACCCCATGTTCTGGCCATGTTCCAAAAAAATAGGGGTTCAGAAAGTTGTGTTCACACTGCCAGAATATGGGTGATGTGGATTTTTAATCCACATGCCCCAAGTGTATTGGTGGGCTGCACCACGTGTACTTGATGACGTGGTGCAGCGGTTCTACTACATAATTTCTCATCCAAAGGGGCCACCTAAAATTTAGTACTACTTTTTAGATTGGACACTAATAAAAAACTTGCCAAACAAGGAGCTTTGACATATGCTTTTTCCTAGAACTTCAAGAATGCAAATAATATCATATTCATCATGTTATTTCATATTTGACAAAGTCCATTTCTTGCCCACCAATCAAACTTCTCAATAAACTCCAAGAACTGATTAAATAATTCCAGTTCACATAATCACATAATACTCAAAAGATTAAAAAAAAAATTGGAGGAAATTTCTACTCAATCAGGAGGGAAAGAAGAAATGTTCCAAGAAAACTTAAACATCACCCTAAGGCCAATAGCCCTATCAGATGTTGATGATTTCATGGAATGGGCTACAGATGATAAAGTGTCAAAATTTTGCCTATGGGACACTTACACTTCTAAAGAACAAGCCTTAAACTACATCAAGGATCATGCCATGTCACATCCATGGCATAGAGTCATTTGTATTGAAAATCGTGCAATCGGAACAATTTCCGTGACACCATTTTATCATGGATCTGATGTTTGTAGAGGCGAGCTTGGCTATGTATTGGCACATAAGTATTGGGGCAAAGGGATTGTAACAAAAGCAGTGAAAAAGGTGGTTGATAGTGTTTTTAAGGAATGGCCTACATTGAAGAGGCTTGAAGCTCTGGTCCATGTGGGAAATAAAGGGTCACAAAGGGTACTGGAAAAAGCTGGATTTGAAAAGGAGGGTGTTCTTAGGAAATATATTGTTATGAAGGGGGAAATTGTGGATTTAGTAATGTTTAGTGTTTTGGATACAGATTATCGAGTAGATTGATTCGAGTTTATGGATTTTATATATCTTCATTTGAAGTTTAAGTATGTATGTATGCAAATTATTTGGTATTTACAAGTGAATATATTAGATTCTTGGTTGTAACACAATTTTATTTTGTATCTCGAGGAAAAATGTATTAAACCTATCCTTGTTTTGGAAAACATGCACAGAACCTCCATGTGTTGTTTCTTTTGCACATATTTGTTTCATCATGAGAAAAATGCATCAAACCCACATGTATTTTGATAAATCTGCACATAAACCCCATGTATTATTATATTTGCACATATGTGTTTCGTAATGAATAGTATTGAGACTACATGTCCCACGTTGGTTGAAAACAATAGTTAAGTCCACTTTATAAGGCATTTGACAATGAACGGGTAGGCGAAAAAAAAAAGGTCTCTTCTTATGGTTTAATTTATTTTCTTATCTTATCTACATTGTCTTTTAGGTTGTCAATCAACTAATGCTAATGATATAAATATCCTTTTTTAACTTAACAAATTCTCCCCTTGAAATGCGAATTTAAAGTAAAGAGATTACTTCTATATATTCATAATATCATGATTATTTACAAGGAATTTTATAAGCGAACTTTAGTTTCTAGACCATCTTTGCAATTTTCCGTCGCATCAGATTTCCACGTGGAATGAGATTGTGATTGGGTGAACACGGTAAAAAAAAAAAAAAAACTCAATTCAGGTCGAGATAGGACTTAACTACTAAATTAACTTAATTACATGACTTAATCATAACCTAAAAAAATAAATTACTTTTTTTTAGCAAGTACGGGATGACACTTGAATATTCATTAATTATAGTATTTGTATATATATATGAAACTAAATTCAAATAGCACTACTCTTTATTGTAAAAATAAAAAGATATTTAAATTTCAACTCTAGTACATATTTAAAAATAAAAAGATAACCACCTACTTAAATTATGTCTCTGAGAAAGAGATAAGCCTTAGTTTAGTACTAATATATACATATATATATATATATATATATATATATATATATATATATATATATATATATATATATATTATTATATCATATAAAGGGCTAGCCCCCTTTGCTACAGTACTAATTATGGTCGTCCAAAATTATTTTCCCTTTTTTTTTTTTCGCGCGGGTCCAAAACGACGTCGTTTTGGGTTTTTTTTTTTTTTTTTTTTAAATTTTCTTCTCTCACAAATAGCCCTTTCCTTTTTGAATAAAGCATTTTTCATTTTCTTCTCCCGTCTTCTTCTTCTTCCGTCTTCTTCTTCTCCAATTGAACTTCGTCTTCAATTTTGAGAGAGAAATTATGCCTTCTTCATCGATTTCTCTCTCAAATTGAACGCGGTGTTACAATTGCAGAGCAATTTTTCCTTCCTTCGCCGTTTGCTAACATCGAATTGGGTTTCTCTGCTCTCAACAAAATGTCTCAATTAGATGCTTCGGAAATTGGGCCTCTTAAGGTGATTTAATTTAAATTTTTACTGATTTTGTTTAATTATTCATATGTATTGAAGGCGGTGGATTTGTCAGTGGGGTTTGAGTTTTCACTTATATATAAACATGATTTACCAATGAATAATTCACTGACCTAATTCGTTTCTCTGATTTTGGTGTGAATTTCTCAACTAAAGATACCAACTAGATATTTGCAGGTTCATATGTCAAATTTTTTTTTCTTTTTTCCAATTATACTACTGATATGTTGTATTTGGGTAATGAATTCATGATGTATTTGCACTGAAAGATTTTAATGGTTGAATTGCAAAGATAAAATTTTGTGCAGAATTTGTAGCAATAATAACATTTACTTCAATTGGATATTTTCCTCAATACAATACAGTCTATATTCAGGGTCATAGGCGTTGTTCAATACAAAGCACAAAGAAATTAGGAAAAGCAAAAAGAAAGCAAGAGGAAAAAATTACACGGAAACAAATACACTGTGTGCCTACCCGTGCGAAGCTATTTGTTGTTTACTGCAAGTTTCTCTCATCAATTAAGTGATAACAGTAATAAAAGTAGCACGGAAGGAAAAGCATAAACCTACCACATACATGCAGTCGTTAATAAGAAAATCTTCTAACGTTTCTCTTGGACATCTTTATCAGGCTTTTCCTATCAATATCGGCTAATTCTTTTTTTTCTGTTTCCCTACTTTTTTACAGAAAGGCTCTTCACCCTATTCTTGTTTTCTATGTAAATGGTTTATTTCAAGCTGTTTTAATGGGATTTTTATTTTTATGTTATTAAAATTGTTAGTATGCTTTTATTGTTTGCTATTTTGTATATCGGGTGTAAGGTTTGTTCTATGTTTTCTTGTCTTCGAGAGTGTAGTTTTTATGTTAATTATTGTATTTCTCAAGGAAATTACAGTTTTAGGCTGAGTAACAATAGACCTAAATTTCTGGCACTAGATTTTGTGAACTTTATAGTCCTGAATGTGGTTTTTTTTTAATATATTTTGCTATGTTGTTATTTTTGGAGTATAAAGTTTAGCTTCTTTTCTTGGTATAATGTAGTATAGAATAATATATTTTATTATTTTGTCTGTAATATTGTTAAGGAACTGTATGTCTTTATTTGGTTTGGTTGAGGTCAAAGCAAACATTTTTTGTTATACTTTTGTTGAATGCTAAAAAGAAATAAATGACTTATCTTTTAAAAGCAATTATGTTGTACTAATCTTTTCAAATAAATTACTTGTTTAGTGAGTTACTTTAATTATTTTATATTATGAGTGAATGGAATAGTAGTTTAAATTTTTTTCAAAGTAGGAGTTGGAAGGCTCCTGAACTGCGTTTGATGTCGTGGGACGACCTTCACGGGATCTGGTATATTCTATTGAGGAAAAAAATCTGTTGACAGTGTTTTAATGCAAGAAATTTTGTTTTGTTTGCATAAATTTTGTTGTATTGGACGTCCTATAAAGACTGGGGTATTTCCTAATCAGTCTGCCCCCTTTTAATGAGATTCAATTTTAGTTTAATTGAACTTGTTTTTGAACTTCAAAACGGTCAAAAGTTTAGTTGTAGAGTTTTTAGTTGCACCAACACGTTTGTGGGAAAATTTTTGCAGGTAAGAGAAGAAGCTCAGGGTAATTTTACTGGTCCCTGATCTTTCCTTCCAGGCTGCAGGGTCGTGTATCTGATGGAAATCGCTGCTAGAGGTAATGATTCGAATAAAATATTTTAAAGGTTATTCTAATGTTTGCTATTTTTTGGCTTCTGATGGTTGTCAATTTGAGGCTCATTAATATGATTCCAAAATGCACGTGTTGTAAATCCCTCCTCTTGGCTTTTCGCAACATTATTTTTACTTCTATCCATTTTTTGACCATCTAGATTAGTGGACCATATTTGGAGTTGTTGATTAATAAATGACGTTTGCATGCATGATGATTATTGCTATATTCTGAGGGTATGGTTATTGGATTTCGGCCAGTAAAATGTTAAGAAACATATTCCTTACTGATTTACCCAATAAATCCAAGAGCCAAACAGAGCATAAATGATATTTCATGGTTATTTTGATATTTTTTTTTGGTGGAACTGTTTTTCGAGCAGATTCATTAATTGTGAACCATATTCATCAGTTTAATGTTTTCATGTTTATAAATTCTTCTTGATGTTATTCATTCAGATTAAGTCACTAGATAAGAGGGAGGCTGGAAAATATGCATAGAAAATTTAGGCCAAGATTAGGAAGATGCATGACTTTTGTTGTCAGTCGTCAACTAAATCCAGTAAACAAGTGTCAAGTATTTAAAAAAAAAGTGTATTTATCAATTGATTAACATTAAGCAATAACATTTTCGTTTAAAGTGCAAAATCTTAAAGTCTGACCTTGTTCATTAAGAATTAATACGTGATACGCAACAATAAGAACTAACTGATCTTAATACATAATTTTCTCTTTTTGGATAACTTACTGACCTTAATGCAATTACTTCCATGTAGTTTGCACTTTTATTTCAAATGTGAACTGTTCTAGAGGCCCTCGATGTGTTCAAAATTTGATAAGCAGCACTCTTTACAAAAAATTAGATAACATTGTTATTTTTCTATCGATGAGAAAATGTAATTTTACTTATGCTTTTCAATATCGATCTTGAATTGTTTCATAGCATGCATTACAAGAACAAGTCTTTGTAAAAGTTCTATCAGTCCATCCTTTAATCTTTCATAATAAATAGTCAGGCCTTTCAGTTGGAATTTGGAAATAATTTACTGGATCATTCATTGTGGTCGTAGTGATGATAACAATTATTATCCTTGAGTTGTTTGTTTCTTGATTGCAGCTATTAATTTGAAGGTTGTGTCATCTTATTTAGTTCCAATTCCAGTTTCTCTCTCACCATTTGCATCGAGGGTAATTATGTCATCTCATTTACTTGCATATGATCCTTTCTATTTTGTTTATTAAATTACACGAGACATATTTAGAACCTCATATATGATTATATCTCTGTATCATTCCTATTCTGTTGTGAAATATTAGATATTGATACACGACTTAGAATGTTCAAGTTCGTCTTCCATGAAAATTCAATCTTAAGTTATATGTAGGGTACTCTCTTACCATTATACTGATGGTTATTTCATGGAGATGTTGCTCAAACTTTTTTATGCTTAAATATTTTGTTTTGAATGAAATGCAACATTTTGATGTTTTCTGGTTTCTTAGAAACTTCATCAAGGTACTTGTAAACAAAACACAAAGACTTTGCATTCACTATTCTCATTGCCTTCGACAAATACATATCAATGAGCCAATTAATCAAAGCATAAAAATTGTGGTACACAAAATTTTCAATTGGAAATGGCTGAACATTATCTATATACATAAATATTATTCAACAATCGAACTGGGCAAAAGCACCGCGCATAGCGCGGTGCACATCCCTAGTATATATATATATATATACATACTAGGCTAGTGGCTCCACGCACATGCGTGGAGTTGTTGCCCGGATTGAATGATTTGCTGAATTTTTTTTTATGTTTGTACATAGAAGTATTTCTTTTTGTTTAAAGGGTTAGTGTTTAGAAAACATGGTAAATGTGTAGGAAATTAAAATGCACAATGATTAAGCATTAATGAATTGAAATTGATTGGAGGAGTCAATACGTAGAATATCCCGTTTGTTTATTTTGATATACAAACGTGTATTTTAGATATTAAGTAAATAATCTAGAGGATACTTGAAAATAAAATGAAGACAATGTCTTTTAATAAATATAATTTTTTTTGAGAGAAATGTTAAAATAAGTTATTATAAAGTAAAATTAATTTAGAATAACAAGTTTATGATTGTTGTGCATATAAATGATCATTTTATCTCTAAATCGCTGACATTCATGAGTTTGTTTTTTTTTTTTTTTGAAGAAAAATATATTAGGGCACAAAATGTCATACAAATTATATTTTTATGGTGCAGATTGGCAAAAAAATTAAATCGGGATGAAAAATGTAAATATTTAATAATTTAAGGGTACAAAATGCCAACATTATATATTTTAAGAGTGCAAAATATATATTGCCATTCTGCAAAGTGAAAAAAAAATTGAAAATAACTATTCAATCCTTTTACCAATGAATTTTTTTTCTCTAAAACACACATTAGGGTATAAAATGTCAAATAAATTATATTTTCAGGGTGTAAAATGCCAAAACTTTAAAGTCAAGGTGCAAAGTGCCAAAACCCTATAATTCTAAGGTGCAAAATGCTAAAAACCCTTAATATAATCTTCAATTGAAAAGCTTGCATTTCTTATGGTCAATAAAATTTTTAAAGATATGATAAATATCATTAGAGATAAAAAACGATAACATGATGACACAATTGAATTACCTATTATACTCTTTATTTTTTGCATAAAAATAAAAGATGGTGCAAAGTGCTACAATTTTTATATTTTGAAAGTGTAAAGTGCTAAATATAATTTTTGATAGTGCAAAGTGCAAAAAACCCTCATATTTTTAAAGAAAATTCGAAAGCATATCTTAAAAACGTATCATCAATATATATATGGGTGAAATACAGTTTCCACCCTTAATGTATGAGGGTTGTATCAGTTATCCCTCTAAAGTATGAATTGTATTACTTACCCCCTCTGTAACAATTAATAAAGATTTTATTTTTGATAAAAAAAAATGAATAAATTAAAATATAAGAATATTTGGTGTTAAACTTGAATTTTGAGAGAAATAATTTGAAAGAAAATTATAGATATAAAATTCTTTAAACTCAAGGCCCCCTATGAATATACGGACCTTTTTATGAGATGGATTATGTCAGTGTAATTTCATTAAGCAAATTAAGTAAACATGAACATGTATGTTTTGCTTTAGATACAGAACAAAAAATAGTACTTTACTTAAATTAATAACTTATATAACTTTAGATTCTAAAAATATGTATTATTTTTAATATTTCATGGGATTTATATTATAGCATGCATTGGTGTATTAATATTATTTATAAAATTGATAACTTGAATTTATTTGATAACCTAAAATGTTATGTGTTAGAAAAATCGGACAATATAAGTAAGGCAAAATTGCAAAAATCGTTCCAAACTAATCATTGATTTTGGATTTTCGTCCCAAACTATTTAATTTGGCGAATTTCGTCACGTAATTTAATATTTTTTTGGAATATCGTCCCACCATAATTATAAGATGGAATTGCGCATTTGCCGATGAATTATCACATGGCTGCTTAAGTGTCATGACATGGTAAATTTTAACATGAATAATTATATAATATTGCAGAGTTCGTCCCAAATTAATTACAAGATTGAACGTCATTTTCATTAAATTAGAAATTTAATATTGGGACTAAATTCATACAAAATGGTAAATTATGGGACGAAATTTGGCGAGTTGATATAGTTTGGGACGAAAAATCAAAATTAGTAATTAGTTTGGGACGATATTCCAAAAAAAATATTAAATTACGGGACGAAATTCGCCAAGTTAAATAGTTCGGGACGAAAATCCAAAATCAGTTATTAGTTTGGGACGTTTTCTGCAATTTTACCTATAAGTAATGGTATCGATATTATAATAACATTTAATTGCTATAGCATCACTTAAATTGTATTAGAAATTATAAAAATTCTTAAATTATTGTACCAAATGTATCAGATTTATATTAAAGACTACATTCACGTATCAGCAATGGCACTAAAAACAACCAAATTCAGACCTACATAAGACACTGGATATCCATCCACATGAGAATTTCATAGATTTTTAAGCATCTAAGTTCAACTATGTACAAGGATTCAAAAAAAAAAAAAAAAAAGAATAGGCCTACAAGATAGAGAAGTTTCTACATAAGCTGACATCCGATTCACTGTTTAGCTGAGGTTCCACGTTTTACATTTAGTGGTTTAGATACTTGTCAAATTATATTTTAACAAAGTACACTTTCTGAAGAATAACTCACATGACAACTTATTAGAAAAAATGCATTGGCCCAAAGAAATATTATCTTAGAATTTGGCATTTATGTTCATTCTATTATTCATAAGAGGTAACCATTTGCAAATGTAGCGACTTCAATCAAAAATAGTTTGATAAAATGCAGGGATTATGTAGTACCCTGCAGTTAAAAAACTTCCTTATATCACCCCCCTGAAGAATTGAAGAAGAGAAACAGGGAACTGCATAGTTAAAATTGGAGGCATTAGATCTTCATAGTCTACCAAGTTGACTGCATAATTTCTAAGTTCTAATAATAAAATACCTTCGCAGACAACAATTCAGTTCCACAATTGCTAGTCGGACACCCTTTCTCAGTCCCATTATTGTATAAACAAACAAAAGGAATTTGTGTCAAAATCAAAATTGCTTCTAGGCTTATGCTTTTCGCAGATACAAGATCATCGAAGTACATGTAAAATGACGCGAAGAAAACTAATGTTCATCATCTGATAATTAGTGTCACGTAAATTCCATAGTTCATGTCAATCGAAGAAAGCAACCACGTATTAAGATTTTCTAAACATTTTCATCTAAAATACCAAACAAAATCTGGTTTGAGTCAATCTATGTTGGATCAAGATGAAGATGAAGAAGCACTGAAGACAATTTGTAAAGGGAGGTTTTGATGAATTCCAAAACTTCAAATCGGCTAAGTATGGATTAACTTAGCTGATATTCCTTTGAAGAATTTTGACTAAGTATAGAAGATATCAGAAGAGTCAAAATTTAAGGTCCAAGACTATTGATCTGCTGAAGGAAAAATATCAATCTGATGAAGATCAGCCGACTCAAATCAGATTTGTTCAAGTTTGAGATCAGCTTAGTTCGCCATCAGATTTGCACTTTCGTCAGCCAAGTGGAAAGGATCATAAAGTCTTCCCAACGGTAATAAATGCCCTTGGAAGTAATAAATGCTGAAATACAGGGTTATTAAAGACAAATGATTGAAGAAATGCTTCGCATCAGCTGGGTGCATTTAATGCTGCTTGCAGAAAAGTACTGTTGACAGTACGGACAGACTACAAAGAGCCGTTCGCGGAAATTAAGGACCAGTACTCGAGGAATTTGAATCTTGTCTCTCTTCAACGGACATTTTTCAAACCTCAAATATAAATAGCTAAAAGAGACGAAGAAGAAAAACAACAACACAATCTCTGAGAAATTTTCGAAGCAGAATTCTTTAAGTCTCAAGAACAGCTCACTCATCAGCTTAGTCATTTGTTGACGAAAAGCAGAGTTGAAGAACAAAGCTAAACACATCTTCTGAGTGAATTTGTAAAACTGAGTGTTGTGAGAAGTAGATATCCATCTTTGTGAGTGATATTACTTCGGAGAGTAGGAGTTTCTAAGTGATTTCCTATTGCGCACTTGTGGCCTTTTCATTTGTTGATTGGCACAAGCAGAGTATACTGTAAACTTTGTGATTATAGTATAACCCAATATCTAAGTGACTTGGAAGAGTGGACTAAAGGATTTAAATCCATATAACCACTATAAAAATTCTGTGTGTTTTTACTTGCATTTTTATTTGCATATTTTCAGTAGCATAAAAACACTTTAAGTTAACTGTTAAAAAAACTTTCTAAGATAAGGAGTTTTGTAAAACTGGGGAACAAATTTTCAAACTACTGAGTTTACTTGTGAAAAACACTTTATAAATCCGCTGCAAGTACTCTAAGTATTAAAACTGATTTTGACAAGATCAGCTAAGTGATTATCAGTTTAGTGGTCTACGAAGCTGTTCAAAGATTTGTTCGCGATCAGCCAAGTAATTTACTGTTGATAACAGCTTAGTCTGTTTGAGTTAGAACTAAAAAGTTTTAAAGTTAAAAATTGAAAAAGTTTAGAGGTTTATTCACCCCCCTCTAGACCTCATCTGACCACTTGGGACCAGCAATCTAAAAGAAAATATATGAAATCAACCAGTACCACAAATCTTGAATCTCTCAGCACAATTATTGAGGTAACCAACGAACTAACCAAAAAAAATGAAAAAAAATTGACGTTGTGCAAACTTTCTGGCCACTGTACCGAAACCATCCGAACACTTGCCCCGCATCGACTTCCATATCATAATTGCTCAGGACGGGAGAAGGAGCAATAGATGGTATTGTTGGAATTGATGTGCTGCCGAATATTCAAGTATCAAATTTGGTTTACAAAGCGACTTCTCCTCCACAGGCGGACAATTCCTCTCCCTATAATAGTTCATTCCCCTACTAAGCTGGGTATTAATTCTTGGATCCTCACAAAATATATGATCCATCACATCCACAGGGCAAGCATCAAGTGCCTGCCACCCTAACTCTACCTGAGCCATGAATCTCCCACACGGTGGCGCAGATCCGAATCCGAGGAACGAAGCAATAATTGCAGGCCGGAGGATAATGTCATGTAGTTTTTAAACTTCAAGGTTTAGGAAATCCTTATTATCATGAAATGCAATAAATCATAATTATATCACATATGAATCACCTAAATCACCCTGTTGGAAGCATTATTGCATATAAATAGTGCTAAGTATAGTAGTTAAACAAGAAAGCCTATTTACATTAGTAGAAAACTACAAAGAGGGTTTATAAACACAAAATTATTCAACAAAACCTCCACTATATACACAAAAGTTGTACTTACTAAGTAATCATATAGAGTATACTTACAGGGATATGTCATGACATATATCGATAATTTACATGTCTATTACATTAAGCTATTCTACCTCAGCATTGCTAGCTTATTCCGACGGGCAGTAACCCCCATCCCTCATATATAATTGCAATTAATAATCTTATTAGAATTAGTAACTAATTTAGGTACATGTACCTAGATCTCAAAGATATTACTAGAAGGCACAACACATATAATCTGATAAAGTTGTTAATCTAATACACGCAAATCAGGGAGAAATAAAGCAAAGAAGTAATAAAATATATGAGCAGACCCCGCTAAGCCCAAAGTGATTTATCAAAATGAACACAACAATAAAAAATTACAACTGGAGGAGAAGACAAGGAGAGCAAGAAGCAGCCGACACCTAAATTAAATAATCACCCCCACTTACCCAACAACGAAATATGAAATTGAACATGACAATGGAAAATTAAAATTGGGAGAAAATTGAGGGGCACGTGAGGATAGTCATTCCCAAGCTGATAACGGCAAGCCAGTAGCAAAATTCCTGTACTCGAAGACAAACAAGAGCAACACGCAGGCTGCTCGACCGGCGGCATCCAGTAAGAAAATTAAGGAAGACGGATAGGGGCCACACCTTGAGCGTGGTGTGATTTTGAGGTGGTTGAGGAAATTGTAAAAGAAATTGAGCATGTAGTGATAATCTTAGGCAACTAACCAATCAACCCAGGTACGAACAAAATAGCGGCAAGTAAGCAGCAGAGAAATTACCGTAGCCGCAGCCAATTGAAAAAAAAAACGAAAGAAGAAAAAGAAGGCAGTCAACGAAGCAGGAAGAAAAAATTGAACACCACCAACCAATTGAAGAATTGAGGGAAAAGAAATTCGAAGCTGCAAAAGAAATTAACAGGCAGCAGGGGCCACCGGAGAAAGCATAAGAAAATAGCAGCAGCTAAAATTAAAGAAGAAGTAAATTGAGCTGGTAGTTCAAAATTGGGAGGAAATGAAGAAACGTCAGCGTTTTTAGGATAAAACGGCGTCGTTTCTGGTGGAGGGGATTAAAAAAAAAGGCAAAAGAAAAAAGGGTACTGTAGCACAGACCCTTACCCTCTTATATGATATAACTAGCAACCGTGGCACGCAGTACCTGCGCGCTTAACTGTATTGGCATTCCTTGTTCTTCGCATACGATAAAGTTCACGTCTTCTGGCATTTTGTGCATCGCGTTGCTCAGTGCTCATCATTTGTCTCCTTTGTCTTGCTCGATTCCGATTGATTAGTCTTTGATGCTCAGAAATAATTTGTGTTTGGTGATTACGATTGATTTCTCGTCTCCTTGCCAAATATGTATCTCGTTCTTCTGTACTCATCTGCTCCCTTCTCTCTCTTGCGCGAATACGTTGTCTTTCTCGCACTTGTTGTACGTTGGCAGAAAGGTTCTGAAGATTTTGGTGCAAATCATGTGCATCCATTGCTTTGATTAAGCAATTTCCAAGTAAACTGTAATAGGGAGCAAAGAGTGTAAAACACATTTGTATAAACTTTAGTTAAAATTCTGAAAATAAACCAAGTTTTGGGGGCAAAGTTTATGAGTTTTGAAGCCGTGAAAGTCTATTTTCATAGTCGTGCAGTCTCTAGAACTTAGATATCTCTTTGAAGCATTTATGCAAACACATTGGAACCATTAAAACAAAGAGGAAATAAATTGAACAACAATCTCTTTGAAGCATTTATGCAAACACATGTACACCTATAGTAGTGGAATCTTTATAACAAAGAGGAAATAAATTGAACAAAATATTGATTCCATAATGACCCAGGTGTTTAGTCTTCCCACTGTATAAAACTAAAGCTTCATAAATTAAAGCTCAATTAAGAATTTCAGAATAGCAATTGAGATTCCTAATTTGGTGGATTCTTGAAATACAGAAAAGTGAAGGAAAATGTGCATTTCTTTTGGACTTTACCTCTTCTCTATGGCGGATGCAGCTTCCAAACTCCAGCGGCGGTTTCCGGATATGGTGGGTTTGAGAAGGAAAAGCTGATAAGTCCCATTGACAACTGCCTCTTGAAGTCTTCACGAAATTTTGGGTCGCCACTTTGGTTAACTGATTACGAAATTCGGGGGAGTGTGGTTAACACATTTTTTTTAGAAACGGTAGATGTTATCAATTTACCTGGATGTGAAAATTAGGGGTATTTTCGGAAAGTTAAATTTTTGGTGTAGCGGTGTCACAACCGCCACTTTGTGAGTAGAAACAGGCTTCCCTTTTTTAATAGTAGAGATATATATATATATATATTTTACTACATATAAGAGCCTAACTCCGAAATTGAACAGTGTTTTTTTCGAGCAGCCTGCTTTTTACTCCACCTGCGCCTACAATTTTTAAAGCCCATTTATTTAAACGTCCAGGCTCAAAACGACGCCGTTTTAATGCCTACTCTAAAGCCCTTTGTACTCTCCGCTTTAAATGTTGTACTCTCAATTGATACACGAATCGCTTCTCCCTCTCACCACGCCACTCCACCTCCAGCTTCCACCTCCACCTTCCTCTAATTCCACCTCCTCCTTATCGTCCTTAATTGCGCCCTAAAGTCAGGAGTCCATTCCACCTTATACTCCATTTATAAATCATCCAAATTAATGAAAGTTAGACCTCTTTCTTTACAAGATTTAACCTTGATGGTGGATTAAGCTCAATTACTTCATTTAATCCAATACCACTAACTTCCTGCAATAGAAACCACGATCAGATATCAAAATTTTACAAACAAAAAGCCATAAAAAAAATTAATTGTTCACCTAAAAATAAAAGAAATTTTTGTATTTCAGACAAATCAAATCGCCTCATTTTCGTGGATCAATAAATAATGGGGGTTTTGAGGGTGAAATCGTTGCGTTAGATCAGTGGAAGTGTAAGATGACAGGAAAAACCTTGACATCTGAAGGACATACATTAGAGGAATGGACCGAGAGACTTAGCCGTCGAACAAATCTAATGCAGAGAAAGAAATGGATAAAAAATAAATTCATTTATTATGCCCAAGTCACAAGCCCACCAACTCATTTAATTTGCCCAAATAACAAGCCCAATAGAAACCCACTAAGCAATTCTTCTTACTTCATTTCCACCAATGTTACCTCATCCTAATTTCACAAAATAAATACAGGGCAAAAGCACCGCGCTATGCGCGGTGCAGATGCACTAGTATATATATATATATAGATATAGATATAGTTATTAATTATTACCTGGCACAAATCTCCATATTATATTTAAGGAACCCTAGACAAAATTAAAAATAAGGAAATCAGCACGTAACAAGGATTTGTTTAGGAGGAAAAATTCTCTGATTAAGGATGGTAAATTTTCCATGAATATTTTACTGTCATTGGATTTATATTATAGGGATTTTCTTATTTAAGGTTTCATCAACATGTTATGACTTTGCATGAAGAAAACCTAGAATTAACCAGGACCGTCCGATTAGATTAAAATTGAAAATTAAATCCTACTAGTTGTTTCTTAAAGTTAGTTGAGTCATAAGATTAGGATTAGTTAAATTATTAAAAAAAATCATATTTCTTCCTGATCTTCCTCTTTCTGTTATTCTTCTTCTTCCTTCCCCAGTTCTTCTGCTCCTGCGTTTTTAACCTTCACTAAACAGTAATTGCCATTGCTGAGGTTATATTTCAAATTTATAATCTTTAGAAATCCTTTTTGTTCAAAGACAGCGAAGATTTCAACTCCTTCATACTTTCAAATTGCACCCACCACGTGTTTGTTGATTTCACCCAAAGGGTTTTAAAATATTGCATGTGTATGTAACTAAATTCACGCGAATTGAGTTTTTGAAAGAACATGGATTCTTTGATACTTAAGAATAATATTAATTCTTTGATTACGGATAGGATTATTAAGGATGGTGATATCCCCCATTGGCTGTTGGTGGAGGTGCTCATTAGGCTGCCTCAAAAGTCGATTTTTAGGTGCAAACTAGTCTCCAGACAATGGCTATCTATCATTTTAGATCCTTATTTTGTTCGTCTCTATTGTTCCCGAGCCTTGTCATTCCCGCGGTTTCAGCATTGGACTCTTTTCAGACCACGTATGTACTTGAATGACTCTAAAAGACCCCATTTTCTTGATTATGATCTGTTGGACAAAAGGTCAAGTTTTTACCCACTTTTTCTGTCTTCTGTTCAACGGCCGCCCCACGGCAAAAATCATAGGTTTTATGCAGTGAGTAATGGGTTAGTGCTATATAAGTTCATGGGTGAGGGCATTTTCTGTACTACCTTTTTAAGGATATGCAATCCTGCAACTGGGCAATGGCTTGCCCTTCCCCCGCACAGGCGTGCCAATGATCTGATCATTCGGGGTTATGGGAGAGATAGAGCTCTGGGTTTTGTGGCAAATGTCGAAGATGGAGTTCTCTTGAGTTTTACTGTGGTGCGTATGTTCCAGTTTCATGCCCAAACTAAGTTGACAAGTTGTGAAGTATTTTTTTCTGAAATTGGTGAATGGAAGATGTATAATGTGCGTATGTTCCAGTTTTATGTTAATTATCAGTTCTCGTATGTGTACCTTGAAAGATCGCATCCAGCATAATTTAGTAGTGACTTAAATTTTTTCTTGTCGACTGCAGTCTTTTGTTAGATGATATGTGTATATAATAATCCTATTTAACTCCTAAAAAGTTCCACCGCATTAATTTTCCGTATACTAATTAGGCAAAGCATATGCGGTATTTTTGCTTTTCAGCCCCTCATAAGCATGACCTCCACTGTTTACTCTTATTTGTAAATCATGGTTTCTGCTACATATAATGGCAGCTTGGATTTGAGTTTCTTCGCTGTATGATGTAATGTTGAGAACAGGTTTAGATGTGGAGTTCAGTCATCTCGATCTTGATTTTGTTCTGCGGATTGTAAAAGATTTGAATATGATGGGAAATTTGGTGAGTGTATGAATTTGAAGATGTTAACATACTCTTAGGAGGAATGGAGAAAATCTTCTTGAACTGCATTTGGAAAACGAAGTTGATGAAAAGTATGAAGTTTGATATAGGAGATAGCATTGTTACATCAAATTTCTTACTGATGAAATGGATGAATTTAAGGGTGGAATTTACCCTATAATATATGATATGCATTATGTTCAATTTAACTTATTATGATTTGGAAAAAAGTATTTTATTCCCTTGTGGTTTTAAAAAAAGTTTTCCACCGCCTTATGTTACGATAATGTGGCAATTTATCCATTGTGTTATGATAAATGTAATAATTTACCCTTTTATGTTAAAATAAATGTGTCAATTTACCCCGTTATGTAACAAATATTTTTCACGCACACGCTCAATTTATTTTGGCAAGTAAATTACACTTTTCGGTTGAAGGAGGTAAATTGTTTTTTTAAAAATTTTACGGGGGTAAAATGCTTTTTTCAAATCATGAGCGGCTAAATTAAACTATTATGTATTTTACATGGGAATAGATTGGCATTAACTCTAAATAAAAGGTTTGTGAGGGAATCATCTAAAACTGGATTTTTGTTTTTAAGGGTCATGAATTTATGTTGATTTATTATATATGAATTTCTGCTTCTTTAACATAAAGAATCAATGAGTGAATATAAAAAGAAGTGAGGACAACAAGGTATAATGAAGAATTTCCCATGTTCAGATTTCATATATAATTATGGTTATGCTTTTGCAGTGTAATAGACTTTTTGGTTTATCAAAGAAAAGGTAAAATGCGCCAACTGGGGTAAAATGTTTGATGTTGGACTTATGGCCATTAAAGGAAAATTCAAATCAATTATCTTGGAAGTTTAATAAATTCACTTTGTTCAAGAGAAAATATATACCAATGGGAGAGGAATTTTGTTCTTCCCTTCACCGTTATGACATATGTATAATAAATTTCATATTAAGTCGAGTGAATTGTTCAAATTTTACATTTGAAAATCTAACTAAATTGCGAAACAATTTTCCTAACAAATTTTAAATCGCGATTTCGACCTTGTTTCTCCCCCTTTTTTTACATTTTTTTTCATCATCTTACTCCTTTGGACATGAGCTTCAATTTCAATGATATAATTCCTTCAACTAAACTATCGGTAGTATCATTTTTGTAACACATTTCAAGAATTGATATGTTTTTGAGCATGAAAAATAAAATTTGTCAAGTTCTATCTTTTGAAAAATGAATTTTTGCCCAATTTCGCATGAATTTTTATTGATTTCACATGTTTCGAACTATACAATTTTGGCACTAATTTCATCAAATTTTCACATATTTCACCCAATTTTATTTTTTCTCATTTTTGTCAGAAAAAAAAAATATATGGCCGGTTTAAACCATTTGTCTATTGTTTTCATCTATTTCACTTTTTTTTTCATTGTTTCACATATATTTTCACCAAGTTTACCTGAATTTTCATTGATTTCACATGTTTTCACCGACTTTACCGTTTTCATCGATTTTATCCATTTTCATCAATTTGCACCCATTTTTCATTGATCTCACCGTTTCACCAGTTTCATCCGTATTTCACAAACTTCACCCATTTTTTTAATTATATCACATATATTTACCAATTTCATGAGCACATTTTAACCGATTTCACCCATTTTTTCACCAACTTCACAAATTTTACTCTCAATTTCACATGTTATCAATTATTTCATGAATTTTTCACCGATTTTAACCGTTTTTCAAATAAAATAAATCCCATGAAACTTCAAGGTTATGCATGTCTTAATATTATTGGATATTCTATATATTTTGTGTCTCTAGACAAAGTAAATTTACATATATAGCCATATCATAAGTACTATATTTGTTCATTCATAGGTAAAATATGATTATATATATATATATATATATATATATATACTCCTTTATAAACACAAAATTTTAACATATGTGTTTATGACTTATGTTATATTAAATCTAAAACAATACAAATACTTTTTTCTTTTTTACTTTAATACATAAGAGTAAATTTTTGAAAAGTAATTTATAAATATTTACCAGCCAATAACAAAAGCTATGGGATGGCAAAGAGTTTTCCATTTATATCAAATGCCATAGCGAAATTCTTCTGCTTTCACATCTATTTGCCCATTTGAATACATAACCCGTGCATAACATTCTTGAACCTTGGTAGATTCTTTTGGTAAGTTTCCAACGTAGGGACTAATACTTGATTTTGTATTCAATATTTGATGAATAACCGTTTTAAATTGAATTTGACAAAGAAGACGAAAATATTCGACAAAACTGTACATTCAAATAATACTACTCTATAAAGTATCCCAATTAAACTTTTAACTCTAATACATTAAAAATATAAAGATAACTACTTAGTCAAATTATAACTCTATCTAACTAAGAGATAATCCTTAGTACTAATATATATATATATATATATATATATATATATATATATATATATATATATATATATATATACTAGCCTATTCCCGTGCTATGCACCAAATCACATTAAATTATGGCTAAGAGACACTAATGGTCCATCAGATTTAAAGTTGATTACGTTGTCGTCCCTCATATATAAAGTATTATATTTTCGTCATTCTTAGAAAATATATGTTACACTTTCGTCTCTCTTAGATAATATGTGTTACATTTTAGTCCCTCTTAGATAATATGTGTTACACTCATGTCCTTCGTGTTACACTGTTGTTCATACACATTTTTATATAAAATATTAACATAAGGTCGAAAATGAAATAAAATATTAAAATGAGGGTAATTGTAACACATATTATCTAAGAGGGACAAAAGTGTAACGCTTGAAAATAAAATAAAATATTAACATGAGTGACGTAATTGTAACACATTATCTAAGAGGGATAAACTGTAATACATATTATGTAAGAGGGAATTAAGTGTAACACTTTATCTATGAGGGATGAAGCGTAACCAACTTTAAACTTGAGGGACCATTAGTGTCATTTAGCTTTAAAATATTTCCTGTGGCGATTATTTTTTAGAGTTACCCAAGAGGCGAAAAGTATGGATAATAACAATGTAATTAAATTGATGAAAGCGAAAGTAAACTAAATATAATAGAGTAGTTAAAATTGATGTTGGAACAACATAAAGTAACGCAATGGTAAATACATAAATAGGTCATCTAATCAATATAAAAATAAAAATCATGAGTTTATTTTATCCAGATTTTATTAAGATTATCTTACATGTCGTTGGGAGTTAGTACATGTGTGAGTTTCTTCTTGACATCTTCTTGCCCTCTATGATATGTACTTTCAGTCCTCTTGAGACAAAATAGTAGTAATTTGAATAAGATAGAAAACAACCTACCAAATCCATTTTACAAAGGCCAATTTTTTTTCTCTAAAACATAATGGAAAAGTTGGAAGAAAATTATATATTTTGGCACATATCATTAATTGTTCCTCAATGATTTAAGTCCCGCACTTAATAAACTTGGAGTTGTGGAACTATTTTATGAGACTAAAAGTGCTAAATTTTGACTATATAATATCTTCAAAATGCAAAATATGTTAAATTAAAAAATTTATTATTATTTTTGGAATATATGTGCAATTTGGGAAGTACGCACTAAAAGTTTAAAGATTTTAAATATTAGAATTGAAAATACGATTTGTAAACCCCTGGATAAAAAAAGATTAAAATTCAATAATGTGAGAATAAATATGTGAGAGCACAAGAAGATAGTCATAAGAAAGATGCAAAATACAAACAAAAATGTTTTTTTCTTGATTACTAAATTATAAATTTTTGGAATATAAGATAATCAAAAGAATGAAAATAAATATAAGATCTGCTAACATTAAGGAAAATAGTTATCAAATACTACACTTCACCTAATCAAAAGATATTGAATATAAATAATTATATTGAATGAAAAGCATAGAAATGTAACTCTGTAATGGAGGTAATGGAGAAATAAAGAGTCATTTTCATATTTCTTCAACAAAAATAGGTATGCTACAAAAATTTACATTTATTTAATTTATACAAAAATAAAACATCTAAATTAATATGAAAAAGAAGGGGGAACCGAAGATACAAAAATAAAAAAAAATAAATAGAAAAATACAACAAATTTTCTGCAAAATTGAAACAAATTCCTTTTTTGCTTGGTTTGAAATAGTTACAAAAAATAAAAAAATGGGGAAAAACACAAATATGATTAAATTGATATAATCATCCATTAACCCATAAATTAAGAATAATTCAATCAAATATTTCAGATAAAGCAAATATACCTTTGAGTGAATTCATATCGGATACTTGGTACTCAAATGCCAATTATGCAAGAGATTAACAAAAAAGAAAAAAAGTGCGTTATTATTAATTAGAAATATGACAAAATAAATAACAAAAATATGTTACTTACTTGATATAAATGGATATGCTAAGAACTCTATAAATCAATTACATTGAAAAAAAGAAAACATTTAAAAGAAGGTTAGATTGAAAGAACTTATTAATAGAAAAAGTAAGAAGCTAAAATTGACAAAAAAAAAATGATTGCTACAATATATACAACTTTGAAGATCTGAATAATGAATATCAATGGGTATTATATATTCATATATGAAAAGATATAATTAATGGTGGCATAAATTATGGGTTTAATTAGCAAGAATTGATTAAAATAATTTATTGGCATCAATTATGGATTTAATTAGCAGCTGCTTTTTAAATGATTTTAATACCATATTCAAATCACATATGACATACATGTGTTGGATCAAATCGGATCGAATTGGACAAACCCGTTAAATTTTATGGTAAAAAAATCGATAAAATTTAGAATTCGAAAAACCATGGGTTGAACCGGACTGAAAATTTTCGTTCGATAAATGATCCACGAATTTTGAGGAATGAACCGGTCAGGAATCAAACTTCGATCCAGTTCGAACCGAATGCTCACCCCGATGTAAATATATATGATGTTGAATTGATTGTTTTTTTACAAAATAAAATCAATAATTATGAAAAAGATGTGAAAACAAACATAAAAAATATGAAAAATAAAAGGGAAAGATATATTAAATGTTCTGCAAAATTGAAACTAATTCCTCTTTGCCTCAATTTAAAAAGACAGATAATAAAAGAAATCAATAATAATACTGATAAATTGATAAAAGTCACCATTAAGCCATCAAAAGGGAAAAAAGATAATTCATTTAACTATTTCAGATAAATAAATAAAATTACCTTCAAATGAATTGATGTCACTCAATTGATAATCAAAGTAAATTACTTGGGAGAATATACTTAAAAAGTAAGAAAGACATACTTGTCATGCAAAGTCTTTGAATTAAATAAATGAAAATTATGAATAATATAGAAAACATTCTAACAAATTAATTTTAAGATAGAAAATAACTCAACAAATTCATTTTAAAATTTTCTGTACCTCTTTTTTTTCTAAATGGAACGAAAAGAAGAAGAAAATTTCTTACATACTCAAAGTATTTTGTTTGAGTTTATCGTTGTAAAATCCCTCCTAAAGTTCATTCACTTTTACAATAATGTCACAAAAGAAATACATAAAATAAATAAATTTATATGTCTAGAAATAAAGTTAGCAAATAGATATATATAAAAAAAATAAAGAACTATCAAATAAATGTAAAAAAAATAAGATCATAGCTTGATAGCAATGATATTATGCTAGAGCAATATCTAACTATATAGATAACCAAAGAATATATAGAGTTATTGCATATTAACTGATTAGCCTTCAACATGGCAAAACTTTTGGCATGAATTAAGAAATTTAATTAATTGTCAACTCAAATTTTAGTAAAATGAGCATATTATTATGTAGGTTTATGACAATTAATGGCAACTTTGACCAAAATTCAAAACAATGATTCGAAATTATAACTAAATGATTTTCTAAAATGGAAGGAACCTTCATTTTCTAGTATGACGACAATTATTAAGATTCTTTTAAAACTGAAAATAATAAATTTGTGTTGGCCAATCAAATCTTTTGAGAAAATAAAATAATTCAAAATTATTAGAATGTTTAAAGAGACAGAAATGGTCAAAGACGAAACTTTATATAACACACAAAATCAATGATATCGGCTATTTTCTTTCTTTTTAACAAAGTTTAGCTATAAACATAGATCTTTTACCTTCAATCATAACTATGATATGAATTTCAGAATAATTTGAGTATACCGATGATAGGATTTACCTGAAATTGGAATAAGAGAAAAGCATTGTGAGTATTCAAAACTTACACAATGACAAAATGTAGTACATAATAAACATATGTCTAATTGTAAATGAAAATGTTCATGAAAATAATAAAAGAATGAGATTAAACAAAGATGTTTGTGATGTATAATTTTTGAATGAATATATATAATGAAATGTGAGAAGAATCGGGATTTAAAAATTGAAGTAATTAAGATGAATTAGGAGATATAATTAAAATATCCTAACATTAAGCCTAAAATTTGGGAAAACTTAATTATTTTCCTTAACTAAGGTTGATCTAGATTTAAGTTACAAAAACTACAATTCATAAACTTAATAAATTTGTGAATTCCAATTAATCTATCATAAATATTACATTAATAAAAATAATTCTAAATTCTAGAAAAAGAGAATTTGGTCCAATTGGAGTCAAAGACCATTCTTCTATATATATATACTAGCCTATTCCCGTGCTATGCACAAAATCACATTAATGGTCCATCAGATTTAAAGTTGATTACGTTTTCGTCCCTCATATATAAAGTATTATATTTTCGTCATTCTTAGAAAATATATGTTACACTTTCGTCTCTCTTAGATAATATGTGTTACATTTTAGTCCCTCTTAGATAATATGTGTTACACTCATGTCCTTCGTGTTACACTGTTGTTCATACACATTTTTATATAAAATATTAACATAAGGTCGAAAATGAAATAAAATATTAAAATGAGGGTAATTGTAACACATATTATCTAAGAGGGACAAAAGTGTAACGCTTGAAAATAAAATAAAATATTAACATGAGTGACGTAATTGTAACACATTATCTAAGTGGGATAAAATGTAATACATATTATGTAAGAGGGAATTAAGCGTAACACTTTATCTATGAGGGGATGAAGCGTAACCAACTTTAAACTTGAGGGACCATTAGTGTCATTTAGCTTTAAAATATTTCCTGTGGCGATTATTTTTTAGAGTTACCCAAGAGGCGAAAAGTATGGATAATAACAATGTAATTAAATTGATGAAAGCGAAAGTAAACTGAATATAATAGAGTAGTTAAAATTGATGTTGGAACAACATAAAGTAACGCAATGGTAAATACATAAATAGGTCATCTAATCAATATAAAAATAAAAATCATGAGTTTATTTTATCCAGATTTTACTAAGATTATCTTTTCTATCTTAAAATTAATTTGTTAGAATGTTTTCTATATTATTCATAATTTTCATTTATTTAATTCAAAGACTTTGCATGACAAGTACGTCTTTCTTACTTTTTAAGTATATTCTCACAAGTAATTTACTTTGATTATCAATTGAGTGACATCAATTCATTTGAAGGTAATTTTATTTATTTATCTGAAATAGTTAAATGAATTATCTTTTTTCCCTTTTGATGGCTTAATGGTGACTTTTATCAATTTATCAGTATTATTATTGATTTCTTTTATTATCTGTCTTTTTAAAATGAGGCAAAGAAGAATTAGTTTCAATTTTGCAGAACATTTAATATATCTTTCCCTTTTATTTTTCATATTTTTTATGTTTGTTTTCACATCTTTTTCATAATTATTGATTTTATTTTGTAAAAAAACAATCAATTCAACATCATATATATTATATCCATTTATATCAAGTAAGTGACATATTTTTGTTATTTATTTTGTCATATTTCTAATTAATAATAACGCACTTTTTTTCTTTTTTGTTAATCTCTTGCATAATTGGCATTTGAGTACCAAGTATCCGATATGAATTCACTCAAAGGTATATTTGCTTTATCTGAAATATTTGATTGAATTATTCTTAATTTATGGGTTAATGGATGATTATATCAATTTAATCATATTTGTGTTTTTCCCCATTTTTTTTGTAACCATTTCAAACCAAGCAAAAAGGGAATTTGTTTCAATTTTGCAGAAAATTTGTTGTATTTTTCTATTTTTTTATTTTTTTATTTTTGTATCTTCGTTTCCCCCTTCTTTTTCATATTAATTTAGATGTTTTATTTTTGTATAAATTAAATAAATGTAAATTTTTGTAGCATACCTATTTTTGTTGAAGAAATATGAAAATGTCTCTTTATTTCTCCATTACCTCCATTACAGAGTTACATTTC
The DNA here is from genome assembly GCA_038501285.1 of Penstemon eatonii. NCBI lineage: Eukaryota > Viridiplantae > Streptophyta > Magnoliopsida > Lamiales > Plantaginaceae > Penstemon > Penstemon eatonii. The sequence continues at coordinate 71,744,098 of CM076715.1, forward strand.
TATGCTTTTCATTCAATATAATTATTTATATTCAATATCTTTTGATTAGGTGAAGTGTAGTATTATATAGTGATATTCAATATAAGCATAATTTCCTGACTGTAGTCTTATCGGAGAAGAGCGACCAATATCATTCTTGATTTCACCACTTTCCCCTCTTAATTTAGCTTGCCTAACACCATTACCTGCAAATCAAGCATTCATCACATGGAAATGAAAAAATAGAAACCACTACTATATATAATAATAAAAATCATTGCATAAATAAAATAAAACAATGACTGAAAATACTGGCCAAATAATTAGAAAGCATATATGAAAAACAAATGAAGAGATAGATTTAAACAAATGACAAATGAAGATTGAGGTTTTGTGAAATCGAGACCCGCAAAATCAAGTCATCACCCTTTCAAATAGAACTGAGATTCCTGAAATCGTCTTAAAAATCAACATAACCAAAAAACGTGATAATCAAAAAACGTGATACTTAAAAATGAAGAAGAACCAATAGAGAAGGAAGATTTATAAACATTAACATAGAGAGAATATGAAAAGGAAATTTATAGTACACCAAAATTTTATATTCTCTCTATGTTAATGTTTATAAATCTTCCTTCTCTATTGGTTCTTCTTCATTTTTAAGTATCACGTTTTTTGATTATCACGTTTTTTGGTTATGTTGATTTTTAAGACGATTTCAGGAATCTCAGTTCTATTTGAAAGGGTGATGACTTGATTTTGCGGGTCTCGATTTCACAAAACCTCAATCTTCATTTGTCATTTGTTTAAATCTATCTCTTCATTTGTTTTTCATATATGCTTTCTAATTATTTGGCCAGTATTTTCAGTCATTGTTTTATTTTATTTATGCAATGATTTTTATTATTATATATAGTAGTGGTTTCTATTTTTTCATTTCCATGTGATGAATGCTTGATTTGCAGGTAATGGTGTTAGGCAAGCTAAATTAAGAGGGGAAAGTGGTGAAATCAAGAATGATATTGGTCGCTCTTCTCCGATAAGACTACAGTCAGAAAATTATGCTTATATTGAATATCACTATATATATTTATTAGATTGATTCTTGAAGTATAATTGTTTAGATGAGCTTTGCCCGTTTTATATTGTTATATATTAGTTGTTTTCTTTCTGAATTGTAGTTTATTTATTTTTTATTTTTTTGATATTTTCATAAGATATTTATGTTTTTTTTTTCCATTGTTTAATTCATCATTTTATATATATACTTTTTTTATTGGCCAACTTGATTTTTTTTATCATATTAGATGTGATGGTTTTCTTTGACATCGATTCGTAAGTTTTGACTCGATTATTTTTTCTTAGAATTTTGAATGAGAAAAAAAATGATTGAGTATTCTCTTATCTACAAAAGCTTCAAGAATTTTTAACATTTGAGTCAATTTTAGTTAAAAAATATTTTAACCAATTAATTGATATGCTAAAATAGATATCCTTATTTACGGAAATTAGTATTGTAATAGAAATTGAGTTCATTATAAAAATTAGCGTCTTAAACTTTTGCTCAAAACATGCCTTGGCTCATTATTTGATTTCGTACCATTTTCTTCAATTATTTAATTTGTATTGTTTCTCTATATTTTTTTCTTTTACATTGTAGATTAACCATGTTTTCTTTCTTTCTTTCAGGTTTGACTTTGAACATCTTGATCTTTTGCTCAGAATAACATTCTTCATGCCTTTGCTGATTGTTTTAGTTCATATCTTCGATTACTTAATAAACTATATTTTTCAATATTTTTTTGTTTGTTTTAAGAAATCTTTGATATAATGATATTTATCATTTTTTTTTTGACACAGAAGATGAGTTTTTAATGCAACGTTATTCGGGAGTTTAAGACCCAAGGATCAATTCTAATTCTGAATTGTAAGTTTTTGTTTTGTACCATTACAAGTAGAGATAGTTTGACAAGAGACCTGCACTATCATTATCAATAAAGAACTTTGTAAAAATTTGGTTACAAAATGATATTAAAGAAGGGCACGTAGTTCGTTATCTTCAAATGTAATATTGTATATCCTTTGTTATCTTTCTTCTATTACTTTTTATTCGATCTTTATTTACATTTTTATATGCTGATTGTCACATTGTATATGAAAAAAAATATTTCATTCATTACATGAAATTTATAATAAACTACTTTACGAGAGATTATTATTTTATTTATTTTTTTACAGTCAGTGTAATGTTAATTGTTTTTAATTATAGTTTATTGCATCTACAAGTCTAATTTAACATGTTCTCCACTTGAGAATAAATTGATGTTATGGGTAATAGCACATATTACACATAAATATTTAGCGAACATACATAGACCACCCTCCGAGTTTAGAAATTACACAAGCTACAAAATTGGAGGCTGAAGTCCATTAAAAAAAAACTAACTAAATTGCTAGAATTATCAATATGTCGTCGCATAGATGATGAAGGCGGTGGATCCAATACCTCCGAGGTAGTTTGGGTAATTTTTTAAAGTTTGATGGAGATTGTGTAATTACACTAAACCTAATGGGTGGTTTAGAATTTTTTTAAAATCATGAAATAATATCAAACGAATTTACTGAATAAAAATTATTTTTATGATGACATCTCAACAAGTGGCACAATAACGAGGTAACATGATAAATGTTATCATGAATTCAATACGCATGGGTTAACTTATCAAACTTTTATAATTGTTCGTGTACTCACAATAAATTTGAGGGATAATTTGAGTAAATTTTTCTTGATATTATTGAGTTAAATATATTCAAAGTCCATATCACATGAAATAAAAAATATATGAAACATCTGTTTTGATTAAATTATATATTTATAAATATTTTTAGCACTGTAAAAAGGTATTCAAATTATAATTTTGAGAGACGTGAAAATTATAGTGATTAAAATGCATTGTAATTGAAATATAATATTTTTGGGCTTGTGCATAGCACGGGAATAAGCTAGTATATATATATATAAGATATAAGATATATATATATATATATATATATATATATATATATAGTTATTAATTAATTAATTGAAAGTAAGGAAATGAGCACGTAACAAATCCTTGTTTAAGAGGAAAAAATCTCTTATTAAGCTTGGTAAATTTTCCATAAATATTTTACGGTCATTGGATTTATATTATAGGGATTTTCTTCTTAAAGGTTTCATCAACATGTTATGACTTTGCATGAAGAAAACCTAGAATTAACCAGGACCGTCCGATTAGATTAAAATGGAAAATTAATATTATAAGTCATAGTAGAATTAGGGTTAGGATTAGATGGTTGGTATAATAAAATATAAATAAATTCATATTTTTCTAAATTATCAAAAAATAAAAATAATATTTTTCTAGAACTCTTTCTCCCCGATCTTCCTCTCTCTTTGTTCTCTTCTCCCTCTTGTTGCTATTCTTCTTGGTCTCTTCCCAGTTCTTCTTCTCCTACGTTCTTTAACCTTCGCTAAACAGTAATTGCCTTTGCTAAGTCGTCTTAAAGCATTGGCCTTTTTGTCCTTGTACAAAATCCGTAATTAACTAAGCCTGAGGTTATATTTCAAATTTATAATCTTTAGAAATCCTTTTTGTTCAAAGACAGCGAAGATTTCAACTCCTTGCACCCACCACGTGTTTGTTGATTTCACCCAAAGGGTTTTAAAATATTCCCGCGAATTGAGTTTTTTAAAGGACATGGATTCTTTGATACTTAAGAATAATATTAATTCTTTGATTACGGATAGGATTATTAAGGATGGTGATATTCCCCGTTGGCTGTTAGTGGAGGTGCTCATTAGGCTGCCTCAAAAATTGATTTTTAGGTGCAAACTTGTTTCCAAACAATGGCTCTCTATCATTTTAGATCCTTATTTTGTCCGTCTCTATTGTTCCCGAGCCCTGCAGTTTCAGCAGCGTTGGGCTCTTTTCGGCCCAACTATCTGCTTGAATGGCTCTGAAAGACCACATTTTCTTGATTATGATGATTCTAGCAAACCTGCAAGATGTGTTTACCCACTTCCTCTGTATCCTTATGGTCAATATGACAAAATGTATAAGATTTATGGAGTGAGTAATGGGTTAGTGTTATATAAGTTTATGGATGAGGGCTTTTACAGTTATACTACCATTTTTAGGATATGCAATCCTGCAACTGGGCAATGGCTTGCCCTCCCCCCGCACCGGTATGCTAATGATAGGGTCGGTCGGGGTTTTGTGGCAAATGTCGAAGATGGAGTTCTCTTGAGTTTTACCGTGGTGCGTATGTACGAAGTTTTTGTCCAAACTAAGTTGACAAAGTGTCAGGTATTTTTTTCTGAAATTGGTGAATGGAAGATGTATGATGTGCATATTGACATACCTATTCCAATTTGTTTCAAAACAGTCGCCAGTCTACTGTTCTTAATGGAATTATTTATTGGATTCTTCATGAAAATGTATTGATTGCATATGATCCCCGCAAAAGTCCCGATCAAGCCCGCATCATTGCATTGCCCGAAACTTGTTATAAAAGCAGTAGTTTTTGTTCTGCATATCAAGGACAACTGAGATATTTAATTGTATCATCTTACAACTCTAATGAGTCACCATTTTTGAGTTTCCGTATATGGGTAATGAATAAAGGAGATTGGTGTTTGCAACACAGAGTTAGCCATGTTGATGTAATCAAACCTCGAGACCTTATTTCAAGATTTGTACTTTCAGAACCATTATCGTTCCATCCATATGATTCAGATATTGTGTATTTTAATTATATAAGAATGGTTTATTCATACAACATCAAGACCAGAAAATTGAAAGTTGAAGAGGATTTTAGGGATACGAATGACGGAATTGGATATGAGGGGGTATTTTGCATTGTGATTCCTCCATGGCCAATATCTCGTTGTCATCCCTCCATTAGAGACCGAGAGAATTGATTGATTAAATTAGCTTGTGGTAGATTTTGTATGTTCCCCTTCTTCTTAGAAAATAGAAAAATGTTTAATTATGTACTTACTTCATCAACTTTTTTATTCTCTTAATTATCAGTTCCGTACGTATGTTTACCTTTATCTAGCATTGTGGATGCTAGCTATAGCCTGTTTTAGCTAATTTAGTACTGACTTAAACTTTTTCTTGTCGACTGAAACTATTATCCAAAGGTTATTATATAAGCACATCTCTTCTATTATGCTAAATTTTTACAATAATATAATATTTTGTTAGATGGTATGTGTATATATAATAATCCTATTTAACTCCTAAAAAAATTTCACCGCATTTATTTTTCCCTATACTAATTAGGCAAAGCGTAGTGTTCAGTCCTTCATAATCATGACCTCCACTTTTTACTCTTATTTGTAAATCATGGTTTCTGTTACATATAATGGCAGCTTAGATTTGAGTTTCACTGTCTTATGTAATGATGAAAACAGATTTAGATCGATGTGGAGTTCAACCATCTCGATCGGCAGTGGCGGAGCTACAGTTAGACTGGGGGGCGGTCGCCCCCCCAAGAATATTTCCTTTAAATATTAGTAGTAGTTACATTTAACAAAGTATGTTCCTTGGCTGGATGGTAAGAACATTTTGCAAATGTCAGTGAGAGGGCAGGGTTCGAATTCTGCTAGCTGCACACTTACTTTTATCAATTTTATGCATTCTTTTAATTTTTCTGTCTCTTAATTCAATATTAATGCCATTTTTTTTTCTCTTAATGCATATTTTTAATTTTTCTTTCTTAATGATTATAAATATGGTATTTTATTGTTATTATAATATGATTATCTTTTTATTATTTTCTTTATTTAGTGCATTGTTCCTAAATAAAAGGAATACTGACTCTTTTTTATATTTCTTTATAATAAAATCTTCTCCTTATAATTATATTGATTTAGTGCATTCTCTTTCAAATTATTTTCTTTATTTAGTGTAATGCTTCAAAAAAAAAATCTTTATTAATAATTGTAAAAAGGATATGGTGTTTTATTTTGTTTATAATATACTTCTTCCTTATTTAATGCATTGATCGGAAAAAAAATTGCCCCCCCAAGAGAATCAGTGTAGCTCCGCAACTGTCGATCGGATTTTGTTCTGTGGATTATAAAAGATTTGAATATGATGGGGAAGTTTCAAGTTGGAGAGTGTATGAATTTGAAGATGTTAACATATTCTGTGGAGGAATGGAGAAAATTTTCTTGAATTGCATTTGGAAAACGAGGTTGAAAGTGTAATGAAAAGTATGAAGTTTGATGTAGGAGATTGCATTGTTACATCAAATTTCTTGCAGTTGTAATGGATGAATTTAAGGGTGGGATATTGGACACTTTTGTTTTTGTATATTTTTGTGCCATTATTAAGTGAGGCAGTTTACTAACCTGCATTATGGATTAGTTAGTGGCATTTAGGCATGATTTTCTTCCAGATTATTTAATAAAACAACACTCTTAACAGATGCCACAATAGTTAGCTTACTGGTGGCATTAACTTGTTAATATTTGCGGCATTTAATTTCTTAATAAAACTTTAATAAGAAGATTTTTTTTTTTCATGATAATAGAAGTTGACCCCCACGATTCTGGAATTCTGGATCCGTCCATGGCGCTAGCTAATAGTTGTTCAAAAATAATTAGTGTTAGAAATTATGCATATTTTGGTTTTATAGTGCATTTACACATACAAACACCCACAACGTAATTCAAATACGATTTGATCCAATTCCTTCACTTATGAGGGCCTCCGCCATGGAATTATTGTTGAATCTCTGGCTAACCGCTAACACGTAATATATAATTTACCACACTCTAAAATAATAATACACGCTGCCCCAATATTTATTAAGTTAAATTACGTCGTCTCCCTTAAATTATCAGACCCAAAATTAATTAAATGTGGAGGGACGAAAATACTCTTATATTGGTTAACCCCTATGTATCTTATGTGCACAGCATTTCTTGATGGGTGTAAATTCTCATAGTGAATAATGTGCCTATTAGTTTTTGAATGGGTGTAAATTGACATTATAATTATCACGGTGAGGCATAGGCGTAGCTACATGTAGTTGAGTGGGGGTGCAATGACCCTACTCAACTTTTAAAATTGTACGTATAGTACTTGTAAAAATTAAATATATCTTTAAATTGCTCTAAATGGATCCCATTCAATAAAATTAAAATTTATATGGCAACAAGGCCATGTTTTGTTAAAATATATTTATATTCCATTAATAAATTTTTATGAATTAATATGTTAATAGTAAAAGAAAAATATCAATTTTTAGGATTGTGAGATAGGGCCGAGGTGTTCAAAGAAATCGCTAAACAGCCAAAATTGATAAATCAACCCATTCTGGTCGCAATTTGTAGGAAGGTTTGATGGGGTGATTCAAAAGACCGTAAGTTATATCGGATTTGTTTTATACTTTTTTCAAACAATGTAACTGCATTCGACCGTTCTATATATAACATATTATTTTTATATGTATTTAATTAATAGTCCATATATCATGAAAATTAGAAATATAGTTTAAGTATATACTATTACGTTTAAACATATATACTATCAAATTTTATTCTTATTACGCCACATATGTGAGGTGGACAAAAGTTAACCTATATTTTAAATCACAAAAGTTTCCATCCGGATATCCGATCCAAATGGACCACGTAAAAATTTAATAATTAATACTACTTTTTAGATTGGACACTAATAAAAAACTTGCCAAACAAGGAGCTTTGACATATGCTTTTTCCTAGAACTTCAAGAATGCAAATAATATCATATTCATCATGTTATTTCATATTTGACAAAGTCCATTTCTTGCCCACCAATCAAACTTCTCAATAAACTCCAAGAACTGATAAAATAATTCCAGTTCACATAATCACATAATACTCAAAAGATTAAAAAAAAAAATGGAGGAAATTTCTACTCAATCAGGAGGGAAAGAAGAAATGTCCCAAGAAAACCTAAACATCACCCTAAGGCCAATAGCCCTATCAGATGTGCATGATTTCATGGAATGGGCTACAGATGATAAAGTGTCAAAATTTTGCCTATGGGACACTTACACTTCTAAAGAACAAGCCTTAAACTACATCAAGGATCATGCCATGTCACATCCATGGCATAGAGTCATTTGTATTGAAAATCGTGCAATCGGAACAATTTCCGTGACACCATTTTATCATGGATCCGATGTTTGTAGAGGCGAGCTTGGCTATGTATTGGCACATAAGTATTGGGGCAAAGGGATTGTAACAAAAGCAGTGAAAAAGGTGGTTGATAGTGTTTTTAAGGAATGGCCTAAATTGAAGAGGCTTGAAGCTCTGGTCCATGTGGGAAATAAAGGGTCACAAAGGGTACTGGAAAAAGCTGGATTTGAAAAGGAGGGTGTTCTTAGGAGTTATATTGTTATGAAGGGGGAAATTGTGGATTTAGTAATGTTTAGTGTTTTGGATACAGATTATCGAGTAGATTGATTCGAGTTTGTGAATTTTATATATCTTCATTTGAAGTTTAAGTAAGTATGTATGCAAATTATTGGATATATAAATGTGAATATATTAGATTCTTGGTTGTTACACAATTTTATTTTGTATCTCGAGGAAAAATGTATTAAACCTATCCGTATTTTGGAAAACCTGCGTAGAATCTCCATGTGTTGTTTCTTTTGCACATATTTGTTTCGTCATGAGAAAAATGCATCAAACCCACATGTATTTTGATAAATCTGCACAAAAAACCCCATATATTATTTTATTTGCACATATGGGATTTACTCATTTACAGATGTATTCTTTGCAGTTCAAGTTTAGTTGCTATGTATACTGTGATTATTTAGTCAATGGGCGCGTAGGCAAAAAAAAAAAGGAAAAAAAAGGGGTCTCTTCATATGGTTTAATTCATTTTCTTATCTTATCTACATTGTCTTTTAGGTTGTCACTCAACTAATGCTAATGGTATAAATATCCTTTTTTAACTTAACAAATTCTCCCCTTGAAAAGCGGTTTTTTTTTTTTTTTTTAAATTAAAGAGATTACTTCTATATATTCATAATATCATGATTATTTACAAGGAATTTTTATAAGCGAACTTTAGTTTCTAGACCATCTTGGCAATTTTCCGTCGCATCGGTTTTCCACGTGGAATGAGCTGGTGATTGGATGAACACGGTAAAAAAAAAAAAAAACACAATTCGAACCGAGATAGGACTTAACTACTAAGTTAACTTAATTACATGACTTAATCGTCAACCTAAAAAGTAAAACATATATATTAAATTGTTGTGTTCCTGTAATTGTTTTAACTTTTAATTTTAATAGCTTAAATCCTACCAATGAGGATTTTCTGTCCCACAAATATGTACCACATTTGTGTCACAACCATAATAAAATGCCACGTGTCAATCTCCATTACTCCGCATCACATATGATTATTCTTACCTTCTTCTCCATTTTAATTGTTGCATAGATATACCTGCTCTTCAGAGCACAATATTAACGTTGTAAGCCAAAATATACTATCGTTCTTTCCGTTTCAAATTGCGGATAGATTAGAGATCAAATTTATGAAAATAAATATCTTGGATATGAAGATATAAAAGAGAACACGAAAATTAGAAGATTGATTGTACGGCCACCACTTTAAGTGAAAAATTACATTGGCGTTTGCTGTACTAAACCACAAAACTGTAGTAATCTAATTTTAATTATTTCTTCATTGAGTTTATCTTTATTTGAACTGCATATTTTAATCGAATAATTCTAATTGAAACATGAAAGTAGTTAATTAAAAAAGTGATTGAGTACAACAATATTTCAACAAAATAATTGACGGAACAAGTGTTTGGCCCAAGTGTTTCGCCAAAGTAGTAATCGTTTGGATCCATTTTGGCCCAAGTGTTTCGCTCAACATTTGGGCCAAAATGGATCACTTATGCATTTGACCAATTTATTCAATCAAACATGTGTTTGACTCAAGACCCAACAAAAAGAACAAAACCTATGCAAGTTATTTATTACAATATTATTATTATAATTATATTCTTAATCATTACACTATATAATATCCTATTTTAACTCTATAAAGTCTTTGATTTGACATATGTCATAAATTTTTCACCCCCAAACACCAACATCCAAAACTATTTCAAATCATATCTCAACTTTTCAAATTCCTTTATCTATTATTTTACTAATATTTTATCATCTCAATATTCTAAACAAAATCAATTCAAATGGTGTTTCAAATGTTTTGCCAAAACCACTGAAACAATTTTGAAACATCGAAACAGGGCGAAACAGAGCCAAAACCGATCGAAACGGGGTCTAAGGATCCAAAAATCAAGGTTGTAAAATGGCGGAGTAATTTCTAGCGTCTTAGCTTTATTGTTATAATGGCAGATCTGTATGGAGAGATGGTGTGTTAAGAAATGTAGAAGATGATACTGTGACACAAGTCATTTAAATATTGGTGTGACATAAATGTGGTAAATCATTATAGGACGGGAAATCCTCACCCAAATCCTCCTAGTTGTTTCTTAAAGTTAGTTGAGTCATAGTAGGATTAGGATTACAAGGTTGGAACAAGGATTACAAGGTTGGTATAAAATAAAAATACTGATTTTGTAACTCGTTTTCCAATAAATTCATAATTCTCTAAATTATTAAAAAAAATCATATTTTTCTTAACTTCTTTCTCCCTGATCTTCCTCTCTCTCAGTAATTCTTCTTCTTCCTTCCCCAGTTCTTCTTCTCCTACGTTTTTAACCTTCACTAAACAGTAATTGCCATTGCTGAGATTATATTTCAAATTTATAATCTTTAGAAATCCTTATTTGTTCAAAGACAGCGAAGATTTCCAACTCCTTCCTACTTTCAAATTGCACCCACCACGTGTTTGTTGATTTCACCCAAAGGGTTTTAAAATATTGCATGTGTATGTAACTAAATTCACGCGAATTGAGTTTTTGAAAGGACATGGATTCTTTGATACTTAAGAATAATATTAATTCTTTGATTACGGATAGGATTATTAAGGATGGTGATACCCCCGTTGGCTGTTAGAGGAGGTGCTCATTAGGCTGCCTCAAAAATTGATTTTTAGGTGCAAACTAGTCTCCAAACAATGGCTCTCTATCATTTTAGATATTTATTTTGTTCGTCTCTATTGTTCCCGAGCCTTGTCATTCCCGCAGTTTCCGCATTGGACTCTTTTCAGATCACGTATGTACTTGAATGACTCTGAAAGACCCCATTTTCTTGATTATGATATGTTGGACATAAAGTCAAGTTTTTACCCACTTTTTCTGTCTTGTGTTCAACGGCCGCCCCACGACAAAGATCATAGGTTTTATGGAGTGAGTAATGGGTTAGTGCTATATAAGTTCATGGATGAGGGCATTTACTATACTACCTTTTTAAGGATATGCAATCCTGCAACTGGGCAATGGCTTGCCCTTCCCCCGCACCGGCGTGCCGATGATATGATCGTTCGGGGTTATGGGAAAGATGGAGCTCTGGGTTTTGTGGCAAATGTCGAAGATGGATTTCTCTTGAGTTTTACTGTGGTGCGTATGTTCGAGTCTCATGCCCAAACTAAGTTGACAAGCTGTGAAGTATTTTTTTCTGAAATTGGTGAATGGAAGATGTATCATGTGCATATTGACATACCTATTAAGATTTCTTTCAAGAGCGATTGCCAGTCTACTGCTCTTAATGGAATTATTTATTGGATTCTTTGTGAAAATGTATTGCTTGCATATGATCCCCGCAAAAGTCCTGATCAAGCCCACATTATTGCGTTGCCCGAAACTTGTTATAAGAGCCGTAGTCTTTGTTCTGAATATCAAGGACAACTGAGATATTTTACAATATCTTGCATGTTTGGTACGTTTCGTATTTCGGGTTTCACTATTTGGGTAATGAATAAAGGAGATTGGTATTTGCAACACAGAGTTAGTCATGTTGATATAATCCTACCTCGTGACCATATTTCAATACTCAAATTTTTAAAACCATTATCATTCCATCCATATGATTCAGATATTGTGTATTTGACACATTCTGGTATGTTAATTTTATACAACATCAAGACCAGAAAATTGGAAGTTGAAGAGGATTTTGAGGGTACCGAAGGCGGAATTACACTTGAGGGGGTATTTTTGCTTATGTTTCCTCCATGGCCAACATCTTTTTGTCATCCCTCTATTAGACCCTGAGAGGATTGATTAATGATTAGCTGTGGTAGATATTGTACCTTCCCCGTCTTCTTGGAAAAATGTTTATGTACTTCCTTCATCAACTTCTTTATTATGTTAATTCACTACAAGAAAATGCACTTTTTGTAAGGACAAAATTCGTTACAATATGTGTCTTATTCGTTACAAAAACTTTTTGTAAAGACAGTTTTCGTCGCCTTTTCTCGTCCCAAAAACCTGGTCGCTAGAAGTTATTGTAACGAATATTGTTCGCTCGTTACAAATACCACAAGTGCATTTGTAACGCAAAAGAAATTCCTTACAATATGTCTAGTATTAGTAAGGAAATTATCCTCACAAAAGTTAGCAACCATCCTTACAAAATATGCTTGTCGTTACAAATAGTTGAATTTTGCAATATTCTCTACTGAATAGTTTTAATAATAATTTCGTTACAAATAATAATTTATGACAAATTGATGTCTTCACAGATAACCAAACTTATAATATTCTTTAATTTCAATATATATATACATATACACACACTGCATTACAATCAAATTTATTACAAGGTACAAAAAGTAATATGTAAAAGAAGATTTCATTAGCATAACTCAAAGATATAATACAGAGTTATTACAAAAAATCACTTTGGATAATCTCAATCTATATATTAAGTAGCTCAAATAAGATAATATACATTGCAATTATAGAGTTTTCTAACAAAATTATCATCTATAGCAATTGCTATTCAATTTAACAAATACATGTGAGCTTTTAAAATATCATGTTGAATGTTCCATGTTTTCTTTTGATTCAGCAACCTGCAAGTATATAATCAAGACATAGAATAAATTAAAAGTGGAATATATTACATGTTAAATGAAACAAAACAACTTCCAACTTTTATACTAGAAGTCAACTAAATCAACACTTGATGAAATTGAGTGAAATCATGCATATGACAACACCAAATGCATACATATTGAAGAAATGAATGCATCTGAATCAAACTTCAGATCCAGTATAAGATTTTGAATGTTAGTACTTAGTTCCTCTATATCAGACCAATCTTGCTCTTCATTCAAACATGAATAGTTATTGATACATCCTAGGCATGAGAAAATAAATATTTTTATGCTGAATGATTAAAATTCAAAAGCTTTCTATTTAGCATTAATATTCTAAAAAATAGTAGCTCAATGCATTATCACCGAACAACTTAACCTTCAAAGTGAAGTTTGTTTGATGTAATTCAGGCATTATTGTCTCATAATATTGTAAAATGTGAAGTCGTTCAAACATGACATAGTACTAGTGTTCAAAGATAAAAGCCATAAGAATCACAAGGTGAAGTGTTACCTCAGCCTCCTAATAGAAATAGCAACAATATTAATGTCTCTTCAAATCTTGGCAGCACCAACATGGAAGCTCAATACTAACAGAGAAACCTGTTGGATGAGAAAATATATTAACATTAACATATCAACAAATCCACGAGAGAAAATTTAATTAGGTATTAAAAAATTCAGTATACTTAAATTGCTCTCTCCTTTGTATTGCTTCAACCCTCAAAAGTCTGCAATCACAATAGATATAACATGAAATGAGTTGAAAAAATCGAAGAGGTAACCGCAACCACCAACAACATGCAATATCCCTGATTCCATAAATATAGCAATACATAAAACTATGTCATAAATACACCAGTATTAGCAAATATGCGGAAAATAGATTATAGTAATATATTTTCCTTGTAAGTGCAAAAACAAAATCACCAAAAACAAAACAAGTACTCCTTTTCGGTAAACCAGTACTCCTTAGTGGAAAATAGATTGTAGTAATATATAGAACAAAGAATCTTACTATCGAATCCGACAATATTTTCCTTGAAAACTGAATAAAGGATTCAACACCAGCAGTGTATTTTTAACTAAACCTATCTTTTTCATCAATCCAACTCTTATCCATAGCTGCAATAGTTGATGAAATATTCCAGCAATAAGAATTCAACACCCAATAATATTTCCATGATATGATTTATAATCAGTGAAACAAACTAGCATCATATTTACATAGAAGAAATAGCAGCATTATTTTAATGAAGTATGAGGAGAATCATACCATTTGTTTCTTGAACCAACTAAGAAACATATCCAAAATCTATACATCTGTAGTATTAAAGGGGAAATCTCTATTAAATTGTAAGAATATATACATAACTCACTATCATTTTATTGACACTGTCAAGAAATTAAAGCATATCGACAATCTTTGTATCTTTCCTACATTACAAGTATACTAGAATAGAAATAGAAAATATTTTATATTAGATTGCTCAATTCTTTGTAAACAATCTGTCCAAATTCAAATTATTTAGAGTATTAAGAAAAGTAGTCCATTCAACCTAAACTCTTTCAAAATGAAATTAAAGAAAACAATAACAGGGCAAATATTGAAAACATGATGTCACAGTTTCAACTAATTGGAGTACTTCTCCCTCTAATCACTTCTTCTTCAAGAAAAATTTACGAGATCTAATTATTCGATCTTCTACAAATGAGTAAATATGTAAAATAGAGAAAGTGGTAAGAATTCCCCCAATACCTGATTAATTCAACCAACCGAGAGAGTAAAGACCTAGAGCTTGAAGGAAGACCTTCTTCCTCACCAAGAGCTCGCCGGCAACGACAGAGAGTTTCGCCTCTTTCCTTGGCCTTCTCTTTGAGCTTTTTGTCTTGTAATCAAGCGCAGGGGTGGATGCTGAAACCGTAGATCTAGAAAAAGAGGTTGAAAACTTTTTGGTGAAGAAGGGTTCACTAATTTATGAGCGCCAAAAGAAAAATTTATCTAAAATTGGGTTGAAACTTTTTGGGCTTCAGCGCCAAAATCTCCCACGTTTTCTACTTTCTTTTTTCTAATTTAATTAAAAACCTAATATAGTTTTTCAAAAATATTTTTCATTCTTAGTTAAATTGATTTATCAAAATTAAATATAATTATTTGCATATAAATAGCTTTATTTGCATATGAATATAAAGTTAATAATAGAACATTTATTTGAATAAGATTAATTAATCACAAAATCAACAACATAATAAGATTATAGGTTTGAAAGATTATTATTGAAAACGAAAAAATTTGTTTTTTTGGTACCACTGGATATGCCACCTGCAAGTTTAGTTCAATTGGACACAAAAATATAAATTTGATACCACGGTTTAAAATTTCGTTGCGACTTTCATACCAAATCCATTTATTCCCGAATTGCCAATTTATCATAACATAAGGGGGAAGGGGAGGGGGGGTAAACTTTCACATTAACATAACATAAGGGGGTAAACTGCGACATATAAAAATATCAAGGAGACGGTGTAAAAGTTTTATAAACTTTTATGGGGGTATAGTGCTCCTTTTCAAATCACAGGTAGGCAAATTGAATATTATGAATATTATAGAGGTAATTGTCTTTAACTCTAACTCCAGAGAAATATTGGGCTTGATATAAAAGTTGCAATGAAAACTTAAACTGTTGTATCAAATTTATAGTTTCTTGTCCAACTGTACCAAAGTTACAAGGTGGTCAATCATTTAGTACGAAAAAAAATTTAGAAGGGGTAAATTGAACATTATGCATTTATAGGGGGTAAAGTGCCGTTAAATTTGTAGATAATTGGTACCAAAATTGCAATGAAAACCTATTATATGGTACCAAATATGCATTTTCGTATCCAATTTTACCAAAGTGCATGTTAGTCTATCCTATGGTACCAAAAAAGCAAATTTCCCAATAATATATATATATATATATATATATTGCTTTCTCAATAGTTTAATCCCTTTCGAGGCGCATCGGGTACAACGCTATTTCTAAAGATTATTCCTCATCATAAATTACTTCCATAAAAATATTAGTGAAATTGTAAAATAACTTAATTATTTCTCATATATTACTAAATTCTTCATGAAAGATGAAAGATGGTCCATAAGTAACAAACAATTTTTTTGTTACCAAAGGATGACACATTTGTAACGATTTTTTTCTTTAGTAACAAAGATGTTTCTTTGTTACAAAAAAATAGATGTTTTGTAACGATATTTGTGATTTAGTAACAAATTTTATATTTTGTTACCAAAGACTAGATTATTTGTAACGATATTTTATTTCTCGTAACTAAATATTTGGTTTGTTACCAAAGACGGGATTATTTGTAACAAAACCTAGATTTCGTTACACAAAGGCTGATTTCGTAACAAATTTAAACATCGTTACGGATGTTTTTGTTACAAGAAATGCATTTTCTTGTAGTGATTATCAGTTCTCGTATGTGTACCTTGAAAGATCGTATCCAGCATAATTTAGTAGTGACTTAAACTTTTTCTTGTCGACTGCAGTCTTTTGTTAGATGATATGTGTATATAATAATCCTATTTAACTCCTAAAAAGTTCCACCGCATTTATTTTCCGTATACTAATTAGGCAAAGCATATGGGGTATTTTTGCATTTAAGTCCCTCATAAGCATGACCTCCACTGTTTACTCACTTTCTGCTACATATAATGGCAGCTTGGATTGGAGTTTCTTCGATGTATGATGTAATGATGAGAACAGGTTTAGATGTGGAGTTCAGTCATCTCGATCTTGATTTTTTTCTGCGGATTGTAAAAGATTTGAATATAATGGGAAAGTTGGTGGGTGTATGAATTTGAAGATGTTAATATACTCTTAGGATAAATGGAGAAAATCTTCTTGAATTGCATTTGGAAAACGAAGTTGAATGTGTAATGAAAAGTATGAAGTTTGATATAGGAGATAGCATTGTTACATCAAATTTCTTACTGATGAAATGGATGAATTTAAGGGTGGAATTTACCCTATAATATATGATATGCATTATGTTCAATTTAACTTATCATGATTTGAAAAAAAGTATTTTATTCCCTTGTGGTTTTAAAAAAAGTTTTCCACCGCCTTATGTAACGATAATGTGGCAATTTATCCATTGTGTAATGATAAATGTAATAATTTACCCTTTTATGTTAAAATAAATGTGGCAATTTATCCCGCTATGTAACAAATACTTTTCACGCATACTCTCAATTAATTTTGGCAAGTAAATTACACTTTTCGGTTGAAGGAGGTAAATTGTTTCTTTAAAATTTTTACGAGGGTAAAGTGCTTTTTTCAAATCATGAGCGGGTAAATTGAATTATTAGGTATTTTACATGGGAATAGATTGACATTAACTCTAAATAAAAGGTTTGTGAGGGAATCATCTAAAACTGGATTTTTGTTTTTAAGGGTCATGAATTTATTATATGAATTTCTGCTTCTTTAACATAAAGAATAAATGAGTGAATATAAAAAGAAGTGAGGACAACAAGGTACAATGAAGAATTTCCCATGTTCAGATTTCATACATAATTATGGTTATGCTTTTGCAGTGTAATAGACTTTTTAAGTTTATCAAAGAAAAGGTAAAATGCGTCAACTGGGGTAAAATGTTTGATGTTGGACTTATGGCCATTAAAGGAAAATTCAAATCAATTATCTTGGAAGTTTAATAAATTCACTTTGTTCAAGAGAAAATATATATCAATAGGAGAGGAATTTTGTTCTTCCCTTCACCGTTATGACATATGTATAATAAATTTCATATTACGTCGAGTGAATCGTTCAAATTTTACATTTTGAAAATCTAAATCACTAAACTATTTTCCTAACAAATTTCAAATCGCGATTACGGCCTTGTTTCTTCCCTTTTTTTCACATTTTTTTTCATCATCTTACTCCTTTGGACACGAGCTTCAATTTCAATGATATAATTCCTTCAAATAAACTATCGGTAGTATCATTTGTAACGCATGTCAAGAATTGATATGTTTTTTAGCATGAAAAATAAAATTTGTCAAGTTCTATCTGTTGAAAAATGATTTTTTGCCCAATTTCGCATGAATTATTCATTGATTTCACATGTTTCGAACTTTACAATTTTGTCACTAATTTCATCAAATTTTCACATATTTCACCCGTTATGATTTTTTCTCATTTTTGTCAAAATATATACATATATATATATATATATATATGGCCGGTATAAACCATTTGTCTATTAGTTTCATCCATTTCACTTTTCTCTTTTCATTGATTTCACATATGTTTTCACCAAGTTTACCTGAATTTTCATTGATTTCACATGTTTTTACTGACTTTACCGTTTTCATCGATTTGATCCATTTTCATCAATTTGCACCCATTTTTCATTGATCTCACCGTTTCACCAGTTTCATCCGTATTTCACAAACTTCACCCAATTTTTTAATTATATCACATATATTTACCAATTTCACGAGCACATTTTAACCGATTTCACCCATTTTTTCACCTACTTCACAAATTTATTCTCAATTTCACATGTTATCAATTATTTCATGGATTTTTCACCGATTTTAACCGTTTTTCAAATAAAATAAATCCCATGAAACTTCAAGGTTATGTATATTTTAATATTATTGAATATTCTATATATTTTGTTTCTCTAGACAAAGTAAATTTACGTATATAGCCATAACATAAGTACTATATTTGTTCATTCATAAGTAAAATGTGATTATATATATATATATATATATATATATATATATATATATATATATATATATATATATATATATATATATACACTCCTTTATAAACACAAAATTTTAACATATGTGTTTATGACTTATGTTATATTAAATCTAAAACAATACAAATACTATTTTCTTTTTTACTTTAATACATAAGAGTAAATTTTTGAAAAGTTATTTATAAATATTTACCAGCCAATAACAAAAGCTATGGGATGGCAAAGAGTTTTCCATTTATATCAAATGCCATAGCGAGATTCTTCTGCTTTTACATCTATTTGCCATTTGAATACATAACCCGTGCATAACATTCTTGAACCTTGGTAGATTCTTTTGGTAAGTTTCCAACCCTTTTGGTAAGTTTCCAACGTAGGGACTAATACTTGATTTTGTATTCAATATTTGATGCATAACCGTTTTAAATTGAATTTGACAAAGAAGACGAAAATATTCGACAAAACTGTACATTCAAATAATACTACTCTATAAAGTATCCCAATTAAACTTTTAACTCTAATATATTAAAAATATAAAGACAACTACTTAGTCAAATTATAACTCTATCTAACAAAGAAATAATCCTTAGTACTAATATATATATATATAGTTATTAATTATTACCTAGCACAATCTCCATATTATATTTAAGGAAAACTAGACAAAATTAAAAGTAAGGAAATGAGCACGTAACAAATCCTTGTTTAAGAGGAAAAATTCTCTGATTAAGGTTGGTAAATTTTCCACAAATATTTTACTGTCATTGGATTTATATTATAGGGATTTCCTTCTTTAAGGTTTCATCAACATGTTATGACTTTGCATGAAGAAAACCTAGGATTAACCAGGACCGTCCGATTAGATTAAAATGGAAAATTAATATTATAAGTCATAGTAGAATTAGGGTTAGGATTAGATGGTTGGTATAATAAAATATAAATAAATTCATATTTTTCTAAATTATCAAAAAATAAAAATAATATTTTTCTAGAACTCTTTCTCCCCGATCTTCCTCTCTCTTTGTTCTCTTCTCCCTCTTGTTGCTATTCTTCTTGGTCTCTTCCCAGTTCTTCTTCTCCTACGTTCTTTAACCTTCGCTAAACAGTAATTGCCTTTGCTAAGTCGTCTTAAAGCATTGGCCTTTTTGTCCTTGTACAAAATCCGTAATTAACTAAGCCTGAGGTTATATTTCAAATTTATAATCTTTAGAAATCCTTATTTGTTCAAAGACAGCGAAGATTTCAACTCCTTGCACCCACCACGTGTTTGTTGATTTCACCCAAAGGGTTTTAAAATATTCCCGCGAATTGAGTTTTTTAAAGGACATGGATTCTTTGATACTTAAGAATAATATTAATTCTTTGATTACGGATAGGATTATTAAGGATGGTGATATTCCCCGTTGGCTGTTAGTGGAGGTGCTCATTAGGCTGCCTCAAAAATTGATTTTTAGGTGCAAACTTGTTTCCAAAGAATGGCTCTCTATCATTTTAGATCCTTATTTTGTCCGTCTCTATTGTTCCCGAGCCCTGCAGTTTCAGCAGCGTTGGGCTCTTTTCGGCCCAACTATCTGCTTGAATGGCTCTGAAAGACCACATTTTCTTGATTATGATGATTCTAGCAAACCTGCAAGATGTGTTTACCCACTTCCTCTGTATCCTTATGGTCAATATGACAAAATGTATAAGATTTATGGAGTGAGTAATGGGTTAGTGTTATATAAGTTTATGGATGAGGGCTTTTACAGTTATACTACCATTTTTAGGATATGCAATCCTGCAACTGGGCAATGGCTTGCCCTCCCCCCGCACCGGTATGCTAATGATAGGGTCGGTCGGGGTTTTGTGGCAAATGTCGAAGATGGAGTTCTCTTGAGTTTTACCGTGGTGCGTATGTACGAAGTTTTTGTCCAAACTAAGTTGACAAAGTGTCAGGTATTTTTTTCTGAAATTGGTGAATGGAAGATGTATGATGTGCATATTGACATTCCTATTCCAATTCATTTCAAAAACCGCCGCCAGTCTACTGCGCTTAATGGAATTATTTATTGGATTCTTCATAAAAATGTATTGATTGCATATGATCCTCGCAAAAGTCCTGAGCAAGCCCGCATCATTGCGTTGCCCGAAACTTGTAATAATAGCCATAGTCTTTGTTCTGCATATCAAGGACAACTAAGATATTTTATTGTATCTCACAACTATAGGGAGTCACCATTTTCGAGTTTCCGTATATGGGTAATGAATAAAGGAGATTGGTGTTTGCAACACAGAGTTAGCCATGTTGATATAATCCAACCTTGTGACATTATTTCAGGACGACCCTTATACTTAGAACCAATGTCGTTCCATCCATATGATTCAGATATTGTGTATTTGGATGGTACAAGAATGGTTTTTTCATACAACATCAAGACCAGAAAATTGGAAGTTGAAGAGGATTTTAGGGATACGAATGATGGAATTGGATATAAAGGGGTATTTTGCATTGTGATTCCTCCATGGCCAATATCTCGTTGTCATCCCTCTATTAGAGACTGAGAGAATTGATTGATTAAATTAGCTTGTGGTAGATTTTGTATGTTCCCCTTCTTCTTAGAAAATAGAAAAATGTTTAATTATGTACTTACTTCATCAACTTTCTTATTCTCTTAATTATCAGTTCCGTACGTATGTTTACCTTTATCTAGCATTGTGGATGCTAGCTATAGCCTGTTTTAGCTAATTTAGTACTGACTTAAACTTTTTCTTGTCGACTGAAACTATTATCCAAAGGTTATTATATAAGCACATCTCTTCTATTAAGCTAAATTTTTACAATAATATAATATTTTGTTAGATGGTATGTGTATATATAATAATCCTATTTAACTCCTAAAAAAATTCCACCGCATTTATTTTTCCCTATACTAATTAGGCAGAGCATAGGGGTTCAGTCCTTCATAATCATGACCTCCACTGTTTACTCTTATTTGTAAATCATGGTTTCTGTTACATATAATGGCAGCTTAGATTTGAGTTCGCTGTATTGTGTAATGATGAAAACAGATTTAGATCGATGTGGAGTTCCACCATCTCGATCGGTTCTTGTTCTGCGGATCGTAAAAGATTTGAATATGATGGGGAAGTTTCAAGTGGTGAGTGTATGAATTTGAAGATGTTAACATATTCTGTGGAGGAATGGAGAAAATTTTCTTGAATTGCATTTGGAAATGTAAGTTGAAAGTGTAATGAAAAGTATGAAGTTTGATGTAGGAGGTAACAACATTGTTAGTTTGTTACATCAAATTCTTGCAGTTGTAATGGATGAATTTAAGGGTGGGATATTGGACACTTTTGTTTTTGTATATTTTTGTGCCATTATTAAGTGAGGCAGTTTACTAACCTGCATTATGGATATGAACAAATATGATAGTTAGTCAGGGTTCTAGGGCAAGGGTTCTGAGGGTCCAGGATTAGTCAAGTGTAAGCTTGTACACCTGGGTTATCAAAAAAAAAAAAAAAAAAAAAAAAAAAAAAATATGATAGTTAGTGGCATTTAGGCATTGGGATTTTCTTCCAGATTATTTAATAAAACAACACTCTTAACAGATGCCACAATAGTTAGCTTACTGGTGGCATTAACTTGTTAATATTTGCGGCATTTAATTTCTTAATAAAACTTTAATAAGAAGATTTTTTTTTCTTCATGATAATAGAATTTGACCCCCTCGATTCTGGAATTCTGGATCCGTCCATGACGCTAGCTAACAGTTGTCCAAAAATAATTGGTGTTAGAAATTATGCATATTTTTGTTTTAGAGAGAATTTCACTTTTGATACCATAACTCAACCTACTTTAGAGATTTGATACCATAATTTTTTCTCCCGACATATTTGATACCATAACTCAACCTACTTTAGGGATTTGATACCACAACTTTTTCTCCCGACACATTTGATACCATAACTCAAATCAACTCGACACATTTGATACTTCCGTCAAATTGGAAACGGAATTGTCACGTGATTGTCACGTGGCCGTTAAAACTTTGCACATTTGATACCATAACTTATCTTGACTGATAATTTTACCCCATAACATTTCAGGTTACCAAAAAAACCCCACATCTCCAAATTTAGTGACGATTTTAGTCCACATTGTTGCAAAATTTCCAAATTGACTCGAATAAGACCACGTGCTGACCAATTTAAAACTTTACACATTTGATACCATTACTTATGTTGACTGATAATTTTACGCCATAACATTTCATGTTACCAAAAAAGCCCCACATCTCCAAATATAGTGACGATTTTAGTCCACATTGTTGCCAAATTTCCAAATTGACTCGAATAAGACCACGTGCTGACCAATTTAGAAAATTTTACTTATTTTATTTAAATAACTAATTTAATTTATAAACAATATTAATAAATTAAATAATACATTAACATAAATATCACCAAAATTAAGAAAACATATTATTTTTAAATATAAATTTTATATAATAGAATTAATATATTTAATATATATTAAAGTAATAAATTATATAATTTAAAACTATTTAATATTTATTAAAATATTAAATAATAAATAATTTTAATTTAAAAAAAAAATCCCCACCCCACCCACCACCTCCCCACCCTTCCCCCCTACCCCCCGATTCCCAGGCCGTCGGCGGCCTGGGTCTTCTGTCCCAGGCAACCGCCGGCCTGGGATCTTCGGTCCCAGGCCGGCGTTGGTCTGGGACAGAAGACCCAGGCCGCCGGCGGCCTGGGAATCTGGGGGTAGGGGAGGGGTGGGTTGGGTTGGGTTGGGTGGGTGGGGTGGGGATTTTTTTTTTTAAATTATAATTATTTATTATTTAATATTTTAATAAATATTAAATAGTTTTAAATTATATAATTTATTATTTTAATATATATTAAATATATTAATTCTATTATATAAATTTTATACTTAAAAAGAATATATTTTCTTAATTTTGGTGATATTTATATTAATGTATTATTTAATTTATTAATATTGTTTATAAATTAAATTAGTTATTTAAATAAAATAAGTAAAAAAATTTAAATTGGTCAGCACGTAATCTTATTCGAGTCAATTTGGAAATTTGGCAAAAATGAGGACTAAAATCGTCACTAAATTTGGAGATGTGGGGCTTTTTTGGTAACCTGAAATGTAATGGGGTAAAATTATCAGTCAACATAAGTAATGGTATCAAATGTGTAAAGTTCTAAATTGGTCAGCACGTGGTCTTATTCGAGTCAATTTGGAAATTTTGCAACAATGTGGACTAAAATCGTCACTAAATTTGGAGATGTGGGGCTTTTTTGATAACCTGAAATGTTATGGGGTAAAATTATCAGTCAAGATAAGTTGTGGTATCAAATGTGCAAAGTTTTAACGGCCACGTGACAATCACATGACAATTCCGCTTCCAATTTGACGGAAGTATCAAATGTGTCAAGTTGATTTGAGTTATGGTATCAAATGTGTCGGGAAAAAAAGTTGTGGTATCAAATCCCTAAAGTAGGTTGAGTTACGGTATCAAAAGTGAAATTCTCTCTTTTGTTTTATAGTGCATTTACACATACAAACACCCACAACGTAATTCAAATACGATTTGATCCAATTCCTTCACTTATGAGGGCCTCCGCCATGGGATAGTTATTGTTGAATCTCTGGCTAACCGCTAACATGTAATATATTTTTTTTTTGTTTTTCAAGGGTTTAATCCCTTTCGAGGCGGGTACCACACTCTAAAATAATAATACACGCTGCCCCAATATTTATTAAGTTAAATTACGTCGTCTCCCTTAAATTATCAGACCCAAAATTAATTAAATGTGGAGGGACGAAAATACTCTTATATTGGTTAACCCCTATGTATCTTATGTGCACAGCATTTCTTGATGGAAGCCTAGTGTCCGTCTAAAATTCTCATAGTGAACCTATTAGTTTTTGAATGGGTGTAAATTGAACATTAAATTATCACTGTGATGTGAGCCATAGGCTTAGCTACATGTAGTTGAGTGGGGTGCAATAACCCTACTCAACTTTTAAAATTGTATGTATAATACTTGTAAAATTAAATATATCTTTAAATTGCTGTAAATGGATCCCATTCATAAAATTAAAATTTATATGGCAACAAGGCCATGTTTTGTTAAAATATATTTATCTTCCATTAACAAATTTTTATGAATTAATATGTTAATAGTAAAAGACAAATCCCAATTTTTAGGATTGAGAGATAGGGATGTTCAATGGATCAAATTAAACCAAACTGATTGCAATTTGTGGGAAAGGTTTGATTGGTTCATCTTGATAATCTTGAAAAAAGACCGTTAAGTTTTATCTGCTTTGTTTTATATGTGTTTAATTAGTAATCCTGATATTATGAAAGTTAGAAATATATTAAGTATATACTTTAATAAAAAAATATACTATTACGTTTAAAAATAAATATTATCTTACATTAAAATAACTCTATTGAAATTTTATTCTGGTTACGCCATATATGTGAGATAGACAAAAGTTAACCCATATTTTAAACCACAAAAGCATTTCCATAATGATATCCAATCCAAATGGACCACGTAAAAATGTACTTTTTAGATTGGACACTAATAAAAAAAGGCTAGCGATATTGCCAGAGCAACAATTGTTGTTACCAGAGCAAATTTAATTATTTTCCAAATATACCCCTATTGTTGAATACTAGTAATTAAGTTAGACTTAAGTATAACTCAATAATTGTGTCGAACATTTTCTCTCTAGTTTATTGTACTTTCCATTATCAACTATCATCACCAATTAAAATGTCACGGATCTGACAAGCTCTCTTAATTCTTCATAATCACATATATTTATGATTTATTTATTTATTTACTTTTTTTTTAAGAATGTTTTTATTATTTTTACTGCATATAATTTTTTAGTAGGGAATGTATTTGACAATGGTTCAATTGGTAAAATACTATTAGAGTTCAATTTATTTACATATAAAATTAAATTGAACATTATTCTCGTTTTACAAAATTTGAAATTAATTCAAGTTCGACCTGATATATTTAAAAAATAACAAAAGTGCGTGTAAAAATCTTAAGCCTTATAAGTTCTAACTCCATTAAGATGCATGGTTATAGTCAATTTATTTAAAAATCAAACCAAGTTCAATATAATTTTAGATCCATATTAAAATCAAACCAAATTTGAACAATGCAGTGTTAGTATGGATCAAAATTTCCATCTTTTCTTTCGAAAATATCGAAAAGTTTCTGTTTTTTATTCAAGCGAAACGTAAATAAGATGTAATTACAAAACTATTTGTTTGCTTTAAACTCGGTTATTTATCTCAATATAGTAACTTTTATTACAATTTTTCCTTAGTGTTTCCGAAACATTTCCGAAAAGTTTCAAAAAGTTTTTAATATTTGATTGACCGAAACATACACTCGAAACGAAATTTTGATCCATGAGTGTTACATTCTTGTAAAATATCAAAATACTAAATTTTAAAAATTTAAATAATTCAATACATATGTTTACGTCATCTTAAAATGATGTATACATATATAAGCTTCTTTTGAAAAATATGATATTGTTCGATTTATTAACCAATTAAAGATAATAAGAAGCATGGCAAAAATTAATAACAGAGACTTTGCGTAAATTTATTTTAAGAGAGTTGAGATAATCCATGTTGGCATGTTGGCCGAACTCGAGAAATAAAAAAATGGAATGGGAGCATTAATTATCTTCCTTTTTTACTCATTAACCATATAAGACAAAAAAGGGTAAATAAGTAATAATAAAAAAATTGCTCTGGCACCAACAATTGGTGCTTTGGCAATATCACTAGCCATAAAAAAATGGGTGATTCTCTACAAGATTTTGTTGGTCCAAGAGTAATTGAGATACCTTTTCATTGATTGACAAGTGTCCTAAAAATTTAATAACAAAATAAATTAATTACTTAAATACATTATTATCCTTTAATTACTTCTACATTTTTATTACGAGTGAGTGGTAAATTAACTCCTCGTGTTATTCTTAATAGGCAATTTAACTCTCTGTGATAAATGAAAGGGCAAATTAACTCCATATGATATCCTAAATAGACAATTTAACTCCCTGTGATAAGAAAAATGGCAAAATACCTCCCTGTGTTTTTATAAAGAGTTAATCCCACTTTCCCCCCTAAACTTACAATAGAATCCCACTTTCCCCCCTCAACTTGAAACTTTTCCACAGTCCACCCTCAACCAGCTTAATTGATGACACTATCCCCCTTAACAAAATTTCCGGCAATTTTCTCACCGGAAGTCAAACCACGTGAATTCCATGTGACTCTCTCAGGGGTAGTATAGTCAACTCAAGTTCGGGGGGAGGGGGGAGTGGGATTCTATTGTAAGTTCAGGGGGGAAAATGGGATTAACTATTTTATTTGTGAATATTAGCCAGGAAAATGGTGATTTTTTAAAGTCTAAAAGCTCAATATTTGATGAAAAAAATCGTGTTACCTACCATTTTGCTCATTTAAATTAAAATTAAAATATATGAACTAAACATGATCAAAATCTATTAAAATCTTTCGATTTACATATAACAAAAGCACTAGAACACACACAACTCACATAAAACTGCAAAAAGCTAACATGAGGTAAAAAAAACCAAGCAAAATTATCCTCACATGTGGCCATTATCAGTCAAAATCAGCTTATGCATATGCATAAAGCATAAAGACAAAATAAGTTATATCAAATCAGTTGCAATCCAAAACTCTAAAATTGTCACTCATACTCCATATTTCTTCATCAATTTTTGGATACTTTTTCCAGCTCTAATTTCTTTGGTTATATGTTCTCGATTGTTATGTGCTAGCCATGATATCACACATGTATTTTTCCCTTTTCCTCATACTTTAAGTTTATGTTTCTTGTTCGTAACAACAATATTTGTTTCCTTGTTTTCTCCTTCAGCCTGTTTAAAAAGGCGTTTAATAATGACTAACAAGTAAATTTTGAAAAATACAAGAACACTCACTAGAGATTTCAAGTTGTCAGGCACCACTGCTGCAGTTGGGGTGTCGTTACAAACTTTTTGTTTATTCTGTAAAATATATAAAATCACTAAATATACACGAACAAATGATTAAAAAAGAAAAAAGATGATGAATTAAACCGAAAAAGAGATTAAGATATGGGGTAGGGTTTTAATTTGATAGAGATTCTAATTCTTTTGCCCTAGTTGAAATATAATTTTGGAAAATAAAAACAAGCTTAAATTGTTATTTTGGTGGGAAACTGATTAAAGTGATTGAATAGACTATTTTACCCCTAAGAGAGTCACATGGAATTCACTTGCTTTGACTTCCGGTGAAAAATTGCCGGAAACTTTGTTTAGAGGGGACAGTGTCATCAATTAAGCAAGTTGAGGGTGGACCGTGGAAAAGTTTTAAGTTTAGGGGGGAAAGTGGGATACTATTGTAAGTTCAGGGGGGAAAGTGGGATTAACTCTTTTATAAAAGAAGCACATTGCCTCCCTCTAAATTGCTTCACATCATAAGGAGTTAAATTGCTCATTATTTCATTTCACAGGGAGGTAAATTGCCCATTTTTATATCACAAGGTGGTAAATTGCTCATTATTTCATTTTACAGGAAGTTAAATTGCCTATTTTTATTTCACGGGGAGGTAAATTGCCTATTAGACATATCACAAGGAGTTAACTTGCAAAAAAAACCCTTTTTATTACTAAACACCTATTATTTCTTCAATTCATACATATCAAACAAAGCATTCTTCATCTCTTCCTTTTCCCTGAATTTCTCTCTTTCGCCGGAAAACTTGCACATCATCTAAAAAGCAAAAATCACCGGAAAATTGAAAACCACCAATAAACCTTCAGTTCTTATCTCTCGCGGTTGCTAAAAATTATATTCTTTTCTTAATAACAAGCAAACACATGCATCTTCTTAATAACAAGCAAACACAATAGGCTTTATTCACATACAAAATCAAATTTCTAAGTACATATATTAAAATTGAATTAAGAATATAAACTATATATGCTTTCATATTACCTCAGTCCAACTTGAATCCAACTCTATATTACTGGGAATTGTTTTGTTTTCTTCAAGATTGTTATGATCAGTGTAACATGTATCCCTATAAAGTATAGCTGCGAATGTGATGGTCTATGTAGCTGCGTCATCCAGTGAGGTTTCGCAGCTGCTAGAGGTCAAGTATTGCAGCTGCGAGACCTCACTGGATATATACTTTTTTGTCCAGTGAGGTTCCGCAGCTGCTTGGGGTAAAGTATTGCAGTTGCGAGAAGGCCAGATCTGACCTTGAATTGCCGGAAGGCCAAAATGGCCCTGCGTGACCACTTCCGGCCACGCAGATCTGACCTTTGCGCGATCGGATCCAGCCACGTGAAGGCTAGTTCAGGCAACCCGACGGCCAAATTGGTTGTCGGGTTGCCGGAATTTGTCATCAATCTTTTTTTATAGGCGGAGGTGGTGGTCCGGAGGTGAAAAGCTTTTGGAGGAGAAGAGACATACATGGAAGATGTTTGTCCGTCGGGTGGCCGAAATTTGTGACTAAATTTTTTGGAGGAGGCGAAGATGGTGGCTGTCTATGGTGATAGGCTTTGGGGGAGGAGAGAGATGGACATGGAAGATGGAGAAGAAAAAGAAGTGAGAAATTTTATGAATATTTTAGGGTTTGTTAAATCCATATATAGGAGGGTATAAAAGTAAATTTCCAGTTTTAGATTTGTCCAACTAAAAAAAAGGTCCAATTGATTATTTTTACTTTGGACAAAATTGTATGATCTGGATTAAATCTTGATGAAATTTGATAGTGAAGATTAATTAGCTTAGTATAGATAGTTTTTTCAACTATTTGATAATAGCCAAACCCTAAAAAAATTACCAAATAAGGAGTTTTGACATTTGCTTTTCCCTAGAACTTCAAGAATGCAAATAATTAATATCATATTCATCATGTTATTTGACAAAGTCCATATCTTGCCCACCAAAGTAAACTTCCATTGTCCCTTAGAATCCACACACTCATCAATACTCAAAAGATTTAAAAAAAAATGGAGGAAATTTCTACTCAATCAGGAGGGAAAGAAGAAATGATCCAAGAAAACTTAAACATCACCATAAGGCCAATAGACCTATCAGATGTTGATGATTTCATGGAATGGGCTACAGATGATAAAGTGTCAAAATTTTGCCTATGGGACACTTACACTTCTAAAGAACAAGCCTTAAACTACATAAAAGATCATGCTATTTGTATTGAAAATCGTGGAATCGGAACAATTTCCGTGACACCATTTTGTCATGGATCTAATGTTTGTAGAGCCGAGCTTGGCTATGTTTTGGCACATAAATATTGGGGCAAAGGGATTGTAACAAAAGCAGTGAAAATGGTGGTTGATAGTGTTTTTAAGGAATGGCCTTCATTAATTGAAGAGGCTTGAAGCTCTGGTCGATCCATGTGGGAAATAGAGAGTCACAGAGGGTACTGGAAAAAGTTGGATTTGAAAAGGAGGGTGTTCTTAGGAATTATATTGTTGTGAAGGGGGAAATTGTGGATTTAGTAATGTTTAGTGTTTTGGATACAGATTATCGAGTAGATTGATTCGAGTTTATGAATTTTATATATCTTCATTTGAAGTTTAAGTATGTATGTATGCAAATTATTGGATATATAAATGTGAATATATAAGATTCTTGGTTGTTACACAATTTTATTTTGTATCTCGAGGAAAAATGTATTAAACCTATCTGTGTTTTGGAAAACCTGCACAAAATCTCCATGTGTTGTTTCTTTTGCACATATTTGTTTCGTCATGAGAAAAATGCATCAAATCCATATGTCACTACAAGAAATTTGTTTTTTAGCTACGATTTTTTTTTTTTGCATGAAAATAATTTTGTGGCTAAAACTCACAATAGAGCACAAAATTTTGCTTTTGTACTCAAAAATTTTCTCTACTGGTCTAATACGTCCCAAAATATAATTTATGATAAGCAACAAAAAATGTCATCCCTAAATATGCTATTTTGGTACATCTCCAAATTTTTCGGACCAAAATGGTATGCTTCTACTACATAGAAGAAAAATTTGTGCCTAATTAATTGGGCTACGCTGAAGAAAATTTAAAGCATACTTCGTGCCCTATTAGACTAAACAAAGCTGCTTTTTTTTTTTCCCAATTTCATTTAACATACCAGTATTAAAATTTCTCTCACTTCATTTTTTCCTTTCACTTTTAACATATCATGTACTGATTTTTCTCACATCACTTACCTAAAAATTAAAATGGCTCAATTCACCTTCTGCCGGCGTGTCGCCTCACCCTCACCATCTACCGCCGCACCCTCGCCGCCTTATCTCCGAAGCTAGGTTAAAAATCTTCACTAGAATCACTACTCATCTCGCCTCACTAGAATCACTTCAAAGGTTCATAGATTACTGGAAACTACTACAGTGAAGTAAATTAACCCTTAATTGGTCGCCGTAGATAGTTTGGTTGAGTTAATTGTGAGGTTTGGAATGAAATTAAGCATTTTTGGTGAAGATATTTAACATGCTACATCACTTTGAAGATATCGAATAAGGAAAAACTCAATTGTTAGATCTATTTGTCTTCTCTGTTTTGGTCCATAAGTGCATATATTTCATTAGATGCTTGCTATTTTGTGAATGTTGCCTTTATTTTATGAAACTGTTTAGGAATTTTATTTGCTTAGGTAGGCATTCTAGGAATGGTCAATAATTGATTTATGATTAATGTGGTGCATAATTGAATCTGGAGTTTTCACTATCTAAAATTAGTTCTTAATTGCATCATGTTTGGTATATAATCTGTCATATATGAAGATCATTCACAAGCTCTTTACTGCAAATACATCAGTGACATAGGTGTTGTAATTTATTGAATGCAGCTTTTATCTAACTTGGTTCTTCTAAAAAATGAAATTCTTAACTATCAAGTATTCTTGCCTAAGTCATTGATAATGATTCTCTCTCAATGTTTTCCAATGCATTTTTCTTCAAATTAAATGTTTTGCCTATTGTTTTTGGGACCTTTTTTAGTAGCTTTTTTTTTTTGGGCTATTTTATACTTCATCGGGTATATATAGCCTTAAAATGTAAAAATTTGAAAAACTGAATGTGCATACCAGAATATCCCTTCTCTCTGATGCTTAAAGAGCCAACGGAAAATATTAGGACATAAAATCAAAATAGAAGAATATTTTTGAGCAAACAAACATGTTATTGGAATCCTTTGCAACACTTTTCAGTTTCAAATCACAGCTCTTTCCAGTAACTATGCAGTCTCCCATCTAATATAATTCTTCATGCCCATCTGTTCCAGTCTCACTTTTGCTTTTAGCATCATGCTAAGCAGTAAATTTGGCTGCAATTGAAGTTAATGTTCCCATTATTTTAACTTTAGTTGTTTATGATTTGTAGTTATTTAGAGCTAAATACCTGTCCTCAGTCTTTGTCAAGAGATTGGTGAAGTTTCTACCACTACCTCATCCAAGGTAGTCCTATTATTTTCACTTATGCATGGTTTATCCTTGAATTTTCTAATTGTTAAATGGGATTTAGTTTTGACTAATGAAGCAAACAATACCAGATGAACTGTATATAAGTTGCTAGTATTTGGATGGAGTTCTAACTAATCACAACTTAATTAAATATTTGAATTATGATAAAGAATGTAAGTGTGGGGTGTGAAATACAGTGTCGAATGCACTTATCTTGAATTTCAATAATTTAAATTCATTTTTTTAATGATTTAGATTTTATTCGTTGTATTAAAAACTGGGAAAAAAAATTGTGAGTTTCTTTCAAGATAGTAGTAAACTTCAAACATGTTTCCCCTTCTTATTGAAACTGGGATTTTCCGTCTTATTTGCTGATTGAGTTAAAATTTTGGTTTGAAAGCATGTTTGTAAACTTTTTGAAAAAAACGGATAGAAATTGGATGAATGCCAAGAAATGGTCACATGAATACGTACAAGGGGTTAATGACTTTATGATTTTTGTCCAAAATCACATGGGTAAAGATTGTGTAATAAGGTGTCCTTGTAGACAATGTTTAAACTTGTATATTAAGAACCAAAATGTGGTGAAAGATCATTTGCTAGAAAAAGGGATTGACACTGACTATGAGAGATGGATATACAATGTAATCATCCAATGTGGTGAAATAATCGGTCAAAGCTTTCTATATTACATAATCAGGGGTCTCGAGCTTTCGTAACTCTTCTTGATGAACTTGTAAGTGAAAGAATTAGATAAGATGTTGTGTAGTGTTTATATTTGGATGAGTTCTCTTATAGATTATTTGTCTTTTAATTAAGGTTATTCGGTAATTGAAAGTTTAGTTATGAGTAAAAAACAAGGAGCTGATTTCTTGAAGTGACTTGATCTGTTATAATTTTTGTCCTTCATTCGGAAATGACCATATGTTCTAATTGTTTATTTCATTTTGTAGTTTTATATATTAGAAAAGTAGTGTTTCTTGCTGGAAAATTGTTAGTGGTGGAGTTAACTAGTACAAACTCAAATCTTCACCTTTTTTTTTTAAGTTTTAAATGACTTTTTTCATGATATGGATACAGGAAGAAAAGGCAGGCAAACAATTGGATAAAATTGAATTCTTTCATCCTACGCATTGCACTGATGGAAAATGGACAACTTAAGAGTACGAAGTTAGATATGTGAGTAATATAATGATATAAAAACTAATTTTCTATAATTTGTATTCTAGTCATATTTGTAATTTTGATCAATTTTGAACAGAAATCTATGCTAAATGTCCAAGCAAAATCGATAGCAGAGGGAAATTCGATGACGCCAAATGAATGCTATGACGAGGTTATGGGTGTGAAATCAGGATATGATAAGGGATTTGGATATGGACCAAAACCTCCATGAAAGGCTTCGAGTGCAAGCACTAGAAAACTTGAAGAAGCTCTAAAAGATTCTCAAATTGAGAACACCCGGCTTAAAGAGCGCTTGGGGGCAGCAGAAACTCAATGGATGAGCTTAATGCTCGAATGGCAAACCAAGACAAGATTTTACAAATGATACTATCTCAACAAAATCTACAACCACCTATCTCTCATTAGTAAGTACTTGAATTAACCTTTCAATTAAATTTCTTTCTATAATTTTATGTTCTTGCTTAGCATACTTTAAGATGCTCTTGATCATGTTTAATCTACGATTTTCCCTTTTAAGTACTCCCATTTTTATAAAATATTAGCTATACCTTGCTTCTTGCTTTTTCGATTCTGTTCAATATTATTCAAAGGCTTTAACTTGTCAATATAAGATACTGTATGTGTTTGGTTCTGTCCTGTTGGATTCCATTGTGGTTTATTTTTCAGAACACCTTATGTTCAATGCATTCGTAATTTTCGGATTCATGTAATTGGCAATCTTAGGTTATATGTGTATCGTCATTGTGGATTGTGCTTTTGAGTTCTGTTTTATTTAAGTTCAATCCTGTTAATGATAATTTGTGATCCGTTGTAAGTTCTTCACATTCAATCTTTATATGATTCGATTTATTCACTTTGCCACTAATTTTACTAATTTGTATTGGCAGGACGACTCTTGACATATGCTGCCATGTAAGTCTTTGTGAGTTAATGAGTGTAATCATCTCGTTAGTTGAGATATACAGTCCGAATCTTGGTCTAAAAAACTTTGTATATATTTTCAACATTCTTGTAAACTTCAAAATTAAGTTTAATTCTGTTTCGTATAAATTGTACATGAATGAATGTGTATTTGGTTTGTCCAATTCAGTGAATGTTGATCTATTAATCATGTTTTATATATTTTAATTATTGATGCTTGATGGAAATGAAAAGCAATTATAAATTAGATATTATGTTAGAATAGTAATAGGTGTTGTGCTTTAATGAGATTTGGGTACGAAATGTACTTTTCATAAGGGAGCATTTTTACATATGTTGTGCTTTAATGAGATTTGGGTACAAAATGTTGGGAACGAAATTCCTATTTTTAGCGACGAAACTTTTCGTAGCTAAAAAGCTAAATTCTTGCAGTGTGTATTTGATAAATCTGCACAGAAAAGCCCATATATTATTTTATTTGCACATATGGGATTTACTCATTTACAGATGTATTCTTTGCAGTTCAAGTTTAGTTGCTACGTATACTGTGATTATTTAGTCAATGGGCGCGTAGGCAAAAAAAAAAGGGGGGGGGGGGTCTCTTCATATGGTTTAATTCATTTTCTTATCTTATCTACATTGTCTTTTAGGTTGTCACTCAACTAATGCTAATGGTATAAATATCCTTTTTTAACTTAACAAATTCTCCCCTTGAAATGCGAATTTAAAGTAAAGAGATTACTTCTATATATTCATAATATCATGATTATTTACAAGGAATTTTATAAGCGAACTTTAGTTTCTAGACCATCTTTGCAATTTTCCGTCGCATCGGTTTCTACGTGGAATGAGCTGGTGACTGGGTGAACACGGTAAAAAGAAAAACTCAATTCAGATCGAGATAGGACTTAACTACTAAATTAACTTAATTATATGACTTAATCATCAACCTAAAAAGATAAATTACTTTTTTTATATATAGCAAGTATGAGATCACACTTGAATATTCATTAATTATAGTATTTGTATATATATGAAACTAAATTCAAATAGCACTACTCTTTATTGTAAAAATAAAAAGATATTTAAATTTCAACTCTAGTACATCTATACTATTAAAAAAGAGAAGCCTGTTTTTACTCACAAAGTGGCGGTTGTGATACCATGCTACACCAAAAGTTAGTCACTTTCCAAAATTGCCCTTTTTTCAAAATTTAAAATTACAAAACACAAAAACTACCCAATAAAAAAAAACTATATTTTTCCACTTTATGCATATTCAAATTTAGTATGATATACGGAGTATTATAAAAAATTAATATGTCAAGATAAATTATAATTCAAAGAATTTAACACACGCGAGTACCGCGTGCCACGGCGGCTAGTATTTAAAAATAAAAAGATAACCACCTACTCAAATTATAACTCTGAGTAAGAGATAATCCTTAGTATTTATATATATATATATATATATATATATATATATATATATATATATATATATATATATTATTACCTGGCACAATCTCCATATTATATATAAGGAACACTAGACAAAATTAAAAATAAGGAAATCAGCACGTAACAAGGATTTGTTTAGGAGGAAAAATTCTCTGATTAAGGATGGTAAATTTTCCATAAATATTTTACCGTCATTGGATTTATATTATAGGGATTTTCTTATTTAAGGTTTCATCAACATGTTATGACTTTGCATGAAGAAAACCTAGAATTAACAAGGACCGTCCGATTAGATTAAAATGGAAAATTAAATCCTACTAGTTGTTTCTTAAAGTTAGTTGAGTCATAAGATTAGGATTATTAAAAGAAATCATATTTTTCTTCCTCTCTATGTTATTCTTTTTTTTTTTTGGTTTCCCAAGGGTTTAATCCCTTTCGAGGCGGGTCGGGCACATTAAGTGCGTACCTCTCCCAACAGGGATTCGAACCTGAGTCCGCTACTAGTGACTAGTCCCTTCCACTAGACCAATCACCTGTTGGTATGTTATTCTTCTTCTTCCTTCCCCAGTTCTTCTGTTCCTGCGTTTTTAACCTTCACTATACAGTAATTGCCATTACTGAGGTTATATTTCAAATTTATAATCTTTAGAAATCCTTTTTGTTCAAAGACAGCGAAGATTTCAACTCCTTCCTACTTTCAAATTGCACCCACCACGTGTTTGTTGATTTCACCCAAAGGGTTTTCAAATCTTGCATGTCTATGTAACTAAATTCACGCGAATTGAGTTTTTGAAAGGACATGGATTCTTTGATACTTAAGAATAATATTAATTCTTTGATTACGGATAGGATTATTAAGGATGGTGATATCCCCCGTTGGCTGTTAGAGGAGGTGCTCATTAGGCTGCCTCAAAAATTGATTTTTAGGTGCAAACTAGTCTCCAAACAATGGCTTTCTATCATTTTAGATCCTTATTTTGTTCGTCTCTATTGTTCCCGAGCCTTGTCATTCCCGCGTTTTCAGCATTGGACTCTTTTCAGATCACGTATGTACTTGAATGACTCTGAAAGACCCCATTTTCTTGATTATGATCAGTTGGACAAAAGGTCAAGTTTTTACCCACTTTTTCTGTCTTTTGATCAACGGCCGCCCCACGACAAAGATCATAGGTTTTATGGAGTGAGTAATGGGTTAGTGCTATATAAGTTCATGGGTGAGGGCATTTTCTATACTACCTTTTTAAGGATATGCAATCCTGCAACTGGGCAATGGCTTGCCCTTCCCCCGCACCGGCGTGCCGATGATCTGACCGTTCGGGGTTATGGGAAAGATGCAGCTCTGGGTTTTGTGGCAAATGTCGAAGATGGAGTTCTCTCGAGTTTTACTGTGGTGCGTATGTTCGAGTTTCATGCCCAAACTAAGTTGACAAGCTGTGAAGTATTTTTTTCTGAAATTGGTGAATGGAAGATGTATAATGTGCATATTGACATACCTATTAAGATTTCTTTCAAGAACGATTGCCAGTCTACTGCTCTTAATGGAACTATTTATTGGATTCTTTGTGAAAATGCATTGATTGCATATGATCCCCGCAAAAGTCCTGATCAAGCCCACATTATTGCGTTGCCCGAAACTTGTTATGGTAGCAATATTCTTTGTTCTGCGCATCAAGGACAACTGAGATATTTTAAAGTACCTTACATGTCTCCTAGGTTTCATGTTTCGAGTTTCAGTATTTGGGTAATGAATAAAGGAGATTGGTATTTGCAACACAGAGTTAGTCGTCTTGATATAATCCTACCTCGTGACCTTAATTCAAGACTATCATTTTTAGAACCTTTATCGTTCCATCCATATGATTCAGATATTGTGTATTTGACACATTATGGTATGTTAATTTTATACAACATCAAGACCAGAAAATTGGAAGTTGAAGAGGATTTTGAGGGTACCGAAGGCGGAATTACATCTGAGGGCGCATTTTTGCTTATGATTCCTCCATGGCCAACATCTTGTTGTCATCCCTCTATTAGACCCTTGAGAGGATTGATTAATGATTAGCTTGTGGTAGACATTGTACCTTCCCCGTCTTCATAGAAAAATGTTTATGTACTTCCTTCATAAACTTCTTTATTCTGTTAATTATCAGTTCTCGTACGTGTACCTTGAAAGATCCTATCTAGCATAATTTAGTAGTGACTTAAACGTTTTCTTGTCGACTGCAGTCTTTTGTTAGATGGTATGTGTATATATAATAATCCTATTTAACTCCTAAAAAAGTTCCACCGCATTTATTTTCCGTATACTAATTAGGCAAAGCATATGGGGTATTTTAGCATTTCAGTCCCTCATAAGCATGACCTCCACTGTTTACTCTTATTTGTAAATCATGGTTTCTGCTACATATAATGGCAGCTTGGATTTGAGTTTCTTCGCTGTATGATGTAATGATGAGAACATGTTTAGATGTGGAGTTCAGTCATCTCGATCTTGATTTTGTTCTGCGGATTGTAAAAGATTTGAATATGATGGGAAAGTTGGTGAGTGTATGAATTTGAAGATGTTAACATACTCTTAGAAGGAATGGAGAAAATCTTCTTGAATTGCATCTGGAAAACGAAGTTGAATGTGTAATGAAAAGTATCAAGTTTGATGTAGGAGATAGCATTGTTACATCAAATTTCTTACAGATGAAATGGATGAATTTAAGGGTGGAATTTACCCCATATGATAAGCATAATGTTCAATTTAACTTCTTCTGCATTGAAAAAGAGTATTTTATCCCCCTGTGATTTTATAAAAGTTTTCCACCGCCTTCCTGACATTTTTATATGTAACAATTTACTGGCTTATGTTAAGATAATGTGGCAATTTACCCAATGTATTATAATAAATGTAACAATTTACCCTTTTATGTTAAAATAAATGTGGCAATTTACCCCGCTATGTAACAAATGTTTTTCACGCCCATTCTCAATTTTTGGCAAGTTACACTTTTCTGTTGAAGTAAGTATATTGCTTCTTTAAAGAATTTCACGGGGGTAAAGTGCTTTTTTCAAATCATGAGCGGGTGGATTGAACTATTATGTATTTTACATGGGAATAGATTGGCATTAACTCTAAATAAAAGGTTTGTGAGGGAATCATCTAAAATTGGAATTTTGTTTTTAAGGGTCATGAATTTATGTTGGTTTATTATACATGAATTTCTGCTTCTTTAACATAAAGAATAAATGAGTGAATATAAAAAGAAGTAAGGACAACAAGATATTATAATCATGGTTTTGCTTTTGCAGTGTAGTAGACATTTTGGTTCATCAAAGAAAAGGTAAAATGTTTGATGCTGGATTTATGGCCATTAGATGAAAATCCAAATCAAGTATTGGTGTAGTGCGATTCGAGATTGACAAAGAAGCCGTTAAAAGCCTCATTTAAGAGCTTATTAGGTCTTTTATAAGTTTTGATATTTAGGACCTTTTAGTAATTTTAGTTTATTCCCGCTTTTAGGTTTTTATTTAAGCATTGTAAACTTACCGTGAGATAGTTTACAATGCTTAAATAAAAACCTAAAAGCGGGAATAAACTAAAATTACTAAAAGGTCCTAAATATCAAAACTTATAAAAGACCTAATAAGCTTTTAAATGAGGCTTTTAACGGCTTCTTTGTCAATCTCGAATCGCACTACACCAATTATCTTGGAAGTTTATTAAATTCACTCTGTTCAAGAGACAATATATACAAATAGGATAGCAGTTTTGTTCCTCCCTTCACCACTAAGACCTAGGTATAATAAATTTCACGAGTGAATCGTTCAAATTTTACAATTGAAAATCTAAATCGAAGAACTCTTTTCCTTACAAATTTCAAATTGCGATTATGGCTTGTTTCTACCCCTTTTTCCGATTTTTTTTTTCGTCATCTTACTCCTATGAACCTGAGCTTCAATCTCAATGATATAATTCATTCAAAAAAACTAAAAGAAGTATCACTTTTGTAACGCATGTCAAGAATTGATATGTTTTTGACGAGTTTGGCATGAAAAATAAAATTTGTCAAGTTCTATCTTTTGAAAAATGAATTGTTGCCCAATTTCGCATGAATTTTCATTGATTTCACATGTTTCGGATTTTACAATTTTGGCATTAATTTCATCAATTTTTCACATATTTCACACGCTTTGACTTTTTCTCATTTTTGGCAAAAAAAATATGGTTTAAACCATTTGTCTATTGTTTTCATCTATTTCACTTTTTTTTCATTGATTTCACATATGTTTTCACCAAGGTCACCTGAATTTTCATTGATTTCACATGTTTTCACCGACTTTACAGTTTTCATCGATTTTAACAATTTTCATCAATTTGCACCCATTTTTCATTGATCTCACCGTTTCACCAGTTTCATCCGTATTTCACAAAACTCACCCAATTTTTTATCGATATCACATGTATTTACCAATTTCACGAGCACATTTTAAACGATTTCACCCATTTTTCACCAACTTCACAAATTTTACCCTCGATTTCACATGTTATCAATTATTTCATGGATTTTTCACCGGTTTTAACCGTTTTTCAAGAAAAAAATCCCATGAAACTACAAGGTTATGCATGTTTTAATATTATTGAATATTATATATATTTTGTTTCTCTAGACAAAGAAAATTCGTGTGTAGCCATTTCATAAGTACTATATATATATATGTATATATGTATATTGATAACTCTGTGAAAATAGAGTTATCGCGTGGACTTTTTAGGCTTAAACTAGTATTTTTCTTGAATAATTGTGAGTCGTTTGGGATTTTATTGCATATTTCATTTTTTAGAGTCGATTCACGAAATTAATCAAGTTTCGAGAATAATCCTTGATTTTTGGTACTAATTCGATTTATTCTATTGTAGGAGATGAAATGAGCCAACAAAATTTGCTTTCAATTGAAAATGAGCAAGTTCAAATATTAAAGGGGTCAAAGAAAATAAAGGAGAGAAGTCAGGGGCTGAAAGTGCAAATAGAGTCCAATATTGTTGAAATTGTGGTGTAATGCGGCAGAGACTTCCGTTGAACACTAATGGGCTGCGGCCCATTTGTTGAATTTTGAAGATTAATAGAATCCTAATACATGTAGGACTCGGAGAGAAGAAATAAAAAGGCGAAAAGATCAGAAAAAATCACACGACGACATTTAGAAAAGAGAAGACACGCAAGATCAAGGAAAAAGAAGCGCAGATCACACTTTTTGCTATTTTTCGTATTCCTTTATTAGAGAAGACTATGAACTCCTCTTTTATTGTTTATTTCGTTATTTCTAGCATGAACTAATTTCGTTTAGTCTAGGGTTTTTACGGATCCATGTTATGCGAATAATGTCTTAGTTTCTTTTCTAGTTTTAATTTAGTGATTTTCGATTTTTATTATCGATATTCGTTTATCTAATTTTGTGCTAATTTACTGTCAAATTGACTGGCCACCTATTTGATTGTTTACTTTTCTTGATTGAACCTGGGAAGGGAATATTAAGAATAGAAGAGAAATTAGGTAGTGGGTTGCTTGTTAGTATAGGAATATACCCAACACACCCATATCCAAATTAGGTCATATAATTCATGCATGTTATTAATTCTACTAACTTAGGAATAAGAATAGTAAATTAATTGCATAGGTTCTTAGGTGATTCGGAAGACACTTAAGGATAGAAGTGAACCCTAGGATAGCGAATAAGAATCACTAGTTAAAATTAGGGAGTTAATTAACATTAGGAGCATAACATAGGTGAAGTTTAACTCTAGACCCTTTCTCATTGATTGTCTTCTTAAGCAATTTAATCATCATTTTAGATTAGTTATTTCTTTAGTTTTAGTAGTTAGTTAATAAACAAACAAAAAAATATTTTAGCCTAGTTGAATTAGAATAAGAATTTAGGTAGGGAATTTGGTACAATTTTAGTTTCAAGTCCTCGTGGGTTCGACACTCAACTTACTCTTTATTACTTTTGCGATACGTGCACTTGCGTTTATTTGCGTGTGTAAAATCCGCAACATATATACATATATATATATACATATACGTATATATAAACATATATGTATATATGTATATAAATATGTATATATATGTATATATACATATATGTATATATAAACATATATGTATATATGTATATAAATATGTATATATATGTATATATGTATATACATGTAAACATATATCATATATGTATATATGTATATAAATATGTATATATATGTATATATGTATATACATGTAAACATATATGTATATATGTATATACATGTATATATATGTATATATATATGTATATATGTATATGTATATATGTATATACATGTATATATATGTATATATATATGTATATATATACATATTTATATACATAACAAATAAATTAACACTAGTAGTACAACTAGTCAACTACAGAAGAAATGTTAACTGAATTATGAAAAACAATTTGATTAGTTTGGTGATAATACCATGCACAAGAAAATATCGATTAAAAGGATAGTGCAGCATAGATAATGCACCAATGGATCAAATAAGGGAACATGAAAATAATGTTTCTTAAACCACAAATAAAGGAAAGGCTCACATGTATGATTACAGGAACAAATTTAGGAAAACTGAAAACTTTAGGAACTAACAATGGAAGATGTAGCATTATAACAAAGTAAAGAAAATCTAAAACTACCACTTTGCGGATTTGATGCATTGTCCTCATTGTTACCACTATGAGGCTTTTCGCTCATTTCTAAAATCATTCAGAAAATAGATATTTCAGTATACCAAAATACTAATTCAAAGATTCAAAGGAAACCCAAGGAACCTTTCTGCAGTATCATAATGTAAAATTTTATCTTATATCCTAGAAACTGTTTTGACCTTCTATCATTTTTCTAGAATAGGTAAAAGAAAAATGAAAGAAAACTAAGTAGCCATCATCAATGAAGTTTTAAAAGCTCCATTCAATCAGGCCCATCCATATGCAAAGAACACTAAACCCCTTAAAGCACCTCATATAAACAATTTTCCATCGACTGAGACAAAATTTCCGGCCATAACAGTAGATATACCGGCAATATATTGGTCTTACCAAGTCTAATGCTAACGAAGAACAAACTCCATCACGTACAAAAAGATCATAGGGAATAAACTATAAATAACATACCCAAGAAAGATAGCAGTAAATCAAACAAAAATCAAGTATATATATACCATGGCATAGGATAATGACAAGTTCGAAAAAGTAAACACAATTTCATATGATTTGCATGAATACACCACTCCAAAGACCATTTTCACATTTCTGCAATCTCAAAAGGTTTAGTTTTGAGCATCATGAGACTATGAATTCCAATCATTTAACAGAACTTCTAGAATAAAGTGAAACATAGCTTCATAAATTACCTTTACCAGTAGAGCTCATAGCATAGTTATAGAAGGCGCACATAGCGCGCGCAATTGCCCGAGGCGAGGCGAGGCGAGCCCTCATCGCCTCGCCACGGTCATCCCCGAAATGCCCCACAAGGCGTCGCCTTGCTCGCCTTTGGCGCCGCCTTAAGGCGGTGCAAGGCGGCGCCTTTTGGGGGGTCCTTGTTTTTTCTTTTTCTTTTTTTTTTTTTACTTTTAAAGTTAAAAGTAAATTATCAGTTTTGCCTCCCTCTTTCTAGACACCCTATCCCGCCCTTCTCACACTCGTCGTCTGTCGCGCCGTCACTGGCCATGGTTGTTGCAGACTGAATTAAGTTGAAGAAAAAGAACCGTCTCTGTCTATGTATGACGGTTACTCTTCTTTTTTTTATTATATATATAGAACTCATTTTTTTACAATACAAAGTGGGAACATGGGTCCACCACTTGTCTATGTCTACCCATTAACACATTTTAAGTTTATTTGCATTTTCTTTGTCACTTTCTTCTTTGTATGTGCATTTAATAATTTATGCATATTCATAGACACTATTTAATACAGTTATTTATTTATATAAATAGTTAAGTAATTTTGTTTAATTATATTTAAATACATAAATATAGTCAATTTATTCA
Organism: Penstemon eatonii; assembly: GCA_038501285.1. Taxonomy (NCBI): domain Eukaryota; kingdom Viridiplantae; phylum Streptophyta; class Magnoliopsida; order Lamiales; family Plantaginaceae; genus Penstemon; species Penstemon eatonii. Next base: position 71,788,129 of record CM076715.1, read on the forward strand.
CATGGATTGATTTATTATCGTTGTATATTGCTTTTGAACTTATTTACTCAATTTAAGACTATTTTGTATTTGACTATTGACACCTTAAATTTATTTTGAGACTTTGAGTTATGAATTTGATTTTTGGGATGTTGCATGATAAATATGTTAATTATATTGTCTTTAAAAGTCTTGAATTTTATAATTATTGTTGATAATTTGATATATATTGATAAATTCATATACAAGCGTTTTAGCCCCCAAAAAGCCCGCGCTTTGCGCCTCGCCTCGCCTTAAGGCAAGGCTCGGCCTCGTCACGTCGCGTCGCCTTGCGCCTCAAACAACTATGGCTCATAGTATCCTGCTGCTTACGATAGAAACTTCTATGGTCAAGTGATTTGTGGTAGTTCTTAGCATAAATTTCAGCCCAAACTTTATTAAAACCGGACTGGCATCTTGACCATTCTACATGTTTCTGCTTCAACCGAATTAAAATAAGTGGAAGAGCAACAAGTGCATTCTTCCTCAACGCTTCAATTACATCAAGCCCATGGTCAATTAACCAACAGAGAATCCATCTAATTTTTCTACAAAGCTCCAAATGCCAAATTTCATAATCTATAACACAAATTGATATATACTTAGTGGAGATTAAACTAAAAATGAAAATAAGGGAAAAATGAGAAATTAACCTCAAACTTTTTGTGAAAACGGGTTGGGCTTTGAGGAGTTCGGGCCTAGGGTTGTTGGCGGTGGTTTCCGACGGAGCAGGGTCCCGTGACTGTAGTGGCGGGACGGAGATGATGGCGACCTGGACAGTGATGGTGGAAGATGGTCCGCCCGCGATCTGGACGGAGATGGTGGACGGAGATGGTGGATGAAGATGGTGGACGGGGATGGTAGACGGAGATGGTAGAGGGGGATGGGGATGGTGGCTAATGGTGGAGGGACCAAACAATGCTGTGGGGAGATGGCAGCAGCAGCGGGGACTGGGAACGGGGATGAGTTTGTGAAAGAGAGACAATGTAGATCTGGAAATTAGGGCTGCTGTCCCTAATATACCAGTCCGTTTCCGAGGGGATTTCCAACGAGAAACCTGTCGAATATTTTTCTTTTTTAATTATTTAAAATTTTTTTGTATTAAACTTAATTACATTAAATTATTGCAAAATATTTGTTAAATAGGAATAAAAAATTGTAATTGACCTCGAGGTTATGTACATTGAGGTTATTCGAAACAAAATTGATCGATTCTCGATTTGAAGGTCTAATTGACCAAAGTCAACACTATTGACCTCCCGGTTATTTACGTTGAGGTTATTCGAAATTAAATCGACCGATTCTCGAATTGAATGTCTAATTGACCAAAGTCAACACTATTGACTTCGGGGATATGCACATTGAGGGTATTCGAAACAATATCGATCGACTCTCGATTTGAAGGTCTAATTGACCAAAGTCAACACTATTGACCTCCCGGTTATGTACATTGAGGTTATTCGAAATTAAATCGATCGATTCTCGAATTGAATGTCTAATTGACCAAAGTCAACACTATTGACTTCGGGGATATGTACATTGAGGTTATTCGAAACAAAATCGATCGATTCTAGATTTGAAGGTCTAATTGACCAAAATCAACCATATTGACCTCCCGGTTATGTCCATTGAGGTTATTCGAAATTAAATCAACCGATTCTCGAATTGAATGTCTAATTGACCAAAGTCAACACTATTGACTTCGGGGATATGTACATTGATGTTATTCATAATTAGATCGACCGATTCTTGAATTGAAGGTCCAATTGGCCGATTAGTTTCATCGGGATATTCTAATTTATTTTTTCATAGTATATATATATATATATATATATATATATATATATTACATATTTTCCGACGGCAAGCTTCCGTCGGAAATATTTTGATTTTTTGTTTTTTTTTTAAATTTTCCGACGGCAATAATCCATCGAAAACTTATATTTTTTTTTTTTTTAATTTTCCGACGGATATGTATAATTTAGTTTCTAATTTTGTTAAATGACATTTCCGACAACTATATGCCGTCGGAAATTTGTTCTTTTTTTTTTAAATATTTTCCGACGGCTATGTTCTGTCGGGAAAATGTATTTTTAATTTTCGGTTTATTAATTGCAATTTCCGACGGATATATGCCGTTGGAAATTTGTTCTCTTTTTTTTTTTTACTATTTTCCGACGGATATGTTCCGTCGGAAACTTTATAATATAATTTTGATTTATTTAATGGAATTTCCGACGGAATATACCCGTCGGAAATAAGTTTCCTTAAACTTTCTTAAAAAAGTACATTTTCCGACGGATTTGGTTGTCCTTCGGAAATGCGGTAGGAAATATCACTTAATTTACGACGGGTTTTTTGTCCGTTGGAAATTTCCGTTGGAAAAATCTGCTTTTCTTGTAGCGATCGAGGATCAAAATGCATGAGTTCATTTTCTACCAATTTTTAAATCATGGTCATTGAAAATCTATCACACTTTGCTATGTTCTAATTATCGTAAGTTTTAATACACACAAGAAAATAGAGAGAGAAGAAAGAAAATGTTTAATTTTTCTTTACAAACTATAGTGTTTAAAAATATATTATTAAGTACTATGGGCTTAATTATAAACTAAAAAGTTTTAGAACATAGACACGTGTGATGTTTAACATCGTAATTAAGGTTATTTGATGATACTAGTATTTTCAGGGGTAAACTTAAGGCAACGAATTCTTGGATACTAAATGTAAAGATTATATGACGTTGATTAAATGTAAAGGTTTCTTTTTCGGCTTACCATGTTGTTTTATTAATTGTACCATATTTTTATTTAACTCGTTATTCTTCCATCTAACCAATTTTTCAATTGATTTTACTGTTTTTTATCACAAATTTTTAGTCGAATTTCACCAATTTAAACTTTTATTTATGTTTTTTTTTTTTTTTGTTTAAGCCAGTTATAAGTTTATCAGTTAATTAAATAGTACTTCTTTTTTATTCATATGGCACAAAGGTATAATTTTTTCTTGAGGTTATTTAATAAGTGATAATTTTTTAGATTGCGAGGAGTTTCATTATAACTATATTTAGACTCGTACAAAATCATTAAACCCAAACAACTTTTAGTTAATTTTATATATATAAACATCCATTCTGAAGCAAAGTTTCTCTGCACAAACTGGAATAAGTGGTTAACAAGATCTCGAATCAAGTCGATTAGATTGGTGTTGCTCCAAAAAATTAAGGCCGCAAGGTTTTACATGTGCTCATGGATATTGGTATTATGATTTGTCTTTGTAGTGAGGGTTCTCGAAGTTAATTTGTAATTGTAGACATCTCAATTGGTTATGGATGTTATACATTGGTTGTTGACATCTAGAATTTTTATATTGTTGTTTCTTGTTTTATTATATATATATATATATATATATATATATATATATATATATTATAAATAATTAAATTTCAATATATCATGTATAATATCAATATTAATTGATCACTCACTGAAAAATAAATTAAAATATTTACATTCGTAATAATAATCCCTCTTGAAATTCTCGATTAGTTCCATATAAGGGACATAGGGATTACTTAAGGCAAAAATGCTTATGTAGAAAGTATATTTAAATTGAAATCTTGAACAAAGCGTTGTTGATTCCCTCTCATTGGATAGAACCTATTATGGGCTGCCAATCCTTGAGGCTTCGTGAACATCCTCTTGCACTTTTTGCACTCGTTCTCAATATTTTCCCATCTTAGCTACATTGGTATTGACTCTGTCCGCGCATTCGTTCTTTATCCATATTGAATTGCGGCCAACAATTGGTTAGCCTGGCGTAATTTGTTCTCCTTCCTTTTGTGGTCGGACCTATGTCCCCCCAACGCGAAGTAGGTATTAAAACCTTTTCCACACGTGCAACAAATGTGCAACTTCTATGCTTCTTCGGTTGGCCTCTCGTGAGCTTCCCTACTACTAGACTCATCAACCAACACAACATTTCCTTTGTTGGATGATTGGACGATAGGATCAGAATTTAGGATGATCAGCTTATCTGAGGGCGAAAATTAGCTGTGTGCATCATCGCCTTCCATGTGCAACAATTCTAGATATCTCTTCTTGGGTGGAAGATCTAGAGGATTTCTTACTGCATAGGATTTTTCAATTGGAGAAGGTAACATTCTGTTAGTATCGTTGATAACCGGCACCTGGATGGGAACGATGGATTTTTCTGGCCTCCCTCTGTTACGTTCCAAATACGAATACGCAAACACGCAAGTATACGATCGTATGCAAGTAAGAAAGTGATAAGTGGTGTCGAACCCACGAGGAATCTAACGAATAATTGTCAAAATCTATTCTAATATCTTATGTGAACTTATGTGAATGAAAGTGGTGAGTTTGTAGTTTGTTTTAACACTTAAAAGTGAAATAAGTAAAAGTTGCAATACTTTGATTCTTTTAATAAAGGTTCCTAGATTTCCATGTTAGTAAGAGTGATCCAATCTTAAATGATTCACAAGTTGATAACTATACTTATGTCTATTGTTCAAGATTTCATAAATTATTCATGTTGGATGAAGATGAAGATGAAGTGCAAAGAAGTTAAGAAGTAAGGGAAGGTTTTGATGATTTCCAAAACGTCAAAATCAGCTAAGTATGGAAAGCTTAATTCCCTTAGAAGAATTTTGAACAAGAAAAGAAGACATCAGAAGAGTTCAAAGTTCGAAGCCCAGAAGACTACTGATCTCGTGCTAAAACAGCAAACAGAAGGGTAGGTCATCAGCTGACTCAAATCAGATTAGTTCAGTATTTGATCAGCAGAGTGTCTATCAGCAGAGTTGCTTCGATCAGCAGAGTAGAAGAGATCATGAGAGAAGTCCAACGGTAATAAATGCACCTGGTGTAATAAATGCTGCAAGAGAAGGGTAGTAATGACAAATGATTGAAGAATATTCTCGGATCAGCAGAGTGCATTTAATGCAGCTACAGGAAAGTACAGTAGAAAAGGTACTGTAGCAGGAAGCCGTTCTGAAATTAGGCTAAGGCTATGGATTTGATTTGTGACTTCCTTCAACGGTCATATTTTCAAATCCAAGTATAAATAGAGCTAAGTTCGAAGAGAGACACACACAACAACATTCTGAGATTTCATTTTGAAGCAGAAAATTTGTCTAAGTCTCAAGAAGCTCGAACAGCTCACTCGTCTGGTGGAAGTCATCTGTTGACAGAAACCCAGTTGAAGAAAACAGAAAAATACAATCTGAGTGAATTTGTATTAGCTGAGTGTTGTGCGAAGTTTAAATCCGTCTTTGTGAGTGATTTAACTTCAGAGGATAGGATTTCTGAGTGATTTCCTGTTGTGAGCTTATAGCCTTCTCATTTGTTGTTTAGGTATAAGTGGAGAAATATTGTAAACTGTGTGTTTATAGTATAACCCAGAATCTAAGTGATCTGGAAGAGTGGACTAAAGGATTTTTATCCATATAACCACTATAAAAATTCTTTGTGTTAATCTTGCATTTAAGTTTTCTTGCATACTTTGAAATTGCATAAGTTTACACTTTGAATTGTTAAAAGATTTTAAAAGGAGTTTTGAAACTGGGGATAAAATCTTTTTAAAGACTTAGTCTACTTGTGAAAAACACTTTCAAACATCCGCTGCAAGTATACTCTTGATAAAAACTGTTTTGCTGAAAAACAGCTAAGTAGTTGTAAGAAAAGTGGTCACTCTGCTGTTCAAGATTTGTTCACGATCAGCATAGTCATCTTACTGTTCTTCATCAGCTTAGTCTGCTGACAGAAGACTGAAAAGTTTTTAAGTCTAAAAATTTTCAGAGGTCTATTCACCCCCCCTCCTCTAGACCTCATCTGACCACTTGGAACCAACAAGTGGTATCAGAGATGGTGGTTCATTAGAATCAGCTGCCTGATCAACGAGCTTGATCCTAGTGTTTTTCAAAGGTTTTCAAAACTTTTCAAAAGAGCATCTTTTTGAAAAATTAAAACTTTTTGAAAAATGGACTGTATCAGCCATGTTCCCCACATTGCTGGTATGTCGTTTGAAGATTGGAAAATCAGAATGGAGATTTTCCTTGCTGCTTATAATGATAACATGTACACATGTATCATTAAAGGTCCATTCAGATTCACCAAGACGATAAGATAAATGAAGTTGATACCGTGGTGGAAAAAGATCTTCATGAGATGACTCCAGAAGAAATAAAGCTTTTCAATCTGGATAAGGTCGGAAGATTCATCATGACTAAAGCCCTGGATAATGATCGGTTTGACAAGGTCAAACATTGCAAAACTGCAAAGGAAATGTGGGATAAAGTCAGAGATATGAGCGAAGGAAACGACGCCATTAAAGAGCATCAGCTGAGTGTTGCTCTGAAAAAGCTGGACAATTTCAAGATGAAATCTGGAGAGACCATTGATCAGATGGATACCAGGTTCACCAGAACATTGAATGAAGTCTTAAAGCTTGGAAAAACCTTCACGGACAAGGAGATAACCATCAGAGTGCTGAAGGCTTTACCTCCAAAACTCAACATGAAGGTGACAACAATGGAAGAATCAAGAGATTTGGGAAAAATCTCTCTTACAGAGCTGTTCTCAGTACTCAAGGCATATGAGTATAAACTGCCTAGAATGGGAATTGAAGAAACCTCAACTTCAGGACCCACAGCTGCCCTGGTTGCTGCTGAAAATCCCAAAAGACCAGCACAGAAAAGTAAAGAAGTGGACTCATCTGATGAATCCACATTACTCAACAAAAAGGAGTACACAGCTGGAGATGTTGCATTGCTGATGAACAATTTCAAGAAGTTCTACAAGAGAAAAATGAAGAACAAATACAACAATGCTTCTACTTATAAAATAACTTTTCTTCTCAAGATAAAGAGGATTATAAAGCCAAACTAATGTGTTATAACTGCAGGAAATTGGGACACTTCATCAAAGACTGTCCATATCCAAAAGCAGAAAAATACACTGAAGAAGAGAAGAAAATCAGAAAAGAAAGAAAGCATCAGAGAGGCAAGGCAATGTTGGCTGAAGCAGAAAAGCTGGCTGCTGTCTATTCATCTGATTCAGATTCAGACACGTCTGATGAAGAATCTTCTGATGAAGAAAAACCTGCTCTCCTCTGCCTGATGGCAAAGGAATCTGATGACTCCGAGGATGAGGTAACTCCTCTTGACAATGAATTATTTAATTCATTTGAACAAATGATGCTTAACAATACTGGTATTGCTGAAGCATATAAAAAGCTTAAGGAAGAGATGATATTGCTAAAAGAGCAAAATAATTCACTGAAACTCACAGCTGAAAAGCCAAGAGAATCAGCTGAATATAAACAGCTTGAGCAAGAACATGAATCTCTGAAAGCTGAATGTGAAGTTTATAAGGGTAAAATCATGGAACTTGAAAAAGTTATTGAGTCTCATGATAAATCATCTGTTGCATCCACTCACATGTCTAGTAAACAGAAGATGCCTTTAGAACAGGATAAGCAAGAATTGAATCATACTGAGAAATTTATATCTGCTGACAATAGTAAGGTCATTCTATATGTTCAAACTGCTAGACCTGCTTCACCTGAGAAAGTGGTAAAGGAGAAGAAATCTCCTAAGGCTAAAAAGAGCAAATAGCCTAGTGTAGGAAAACAGACTAGTAAGACCAAACAGCAAAGTCCTAAGATGTCTGATGATAAAGCTAAACTGAATCAGACTAGTGGTAAAACTAAGTCATCTGAGCAAGCATCTAGTAAACCAAAGAAGCGTAAGAATAAGAAAAATCAAAATGCTTGGTATGGAAATGAGTCTTATTATGTGCAACCTGCTGCATATCCTCCTATGTATCATGCACCTCAGTTTCCAACTTACTATGCACCTTACCCTGCTCATCCAATGCATGCAAATCCTGCTTATCATGCTTCTTACCCTGCTTATGAGCATTACTCTTATCATACTGATCATCAACATGACTTATCTGATAAATATGATAAACATGAAACTGTTCATGCTCCTGTCAAAACTCAGAAGCCTAAGAAGCCTAAGACATCAACATCTTGGGTTGTCAAAGGTGGAACTAATCCTTCAGGACCCTCTCAATAAGGGTACCTAAAATAATTTTATTTTTGTTTTGTAGGTTAGGATTAGGAGTAGGAGTAAAGTAGAGAAGATATGGTACTTGGACAGTGGCTGTTCAAGGCACATGTGTGGAAGCATACATGAATTGACTGATGCAGTTGCTGTGGATGGTCCAAAGGTCACCTTTGGAGACAGCAAAGAAGGCAAGATTGTAGCTAAAGGAAGATTAATCAAAGGAAATATTGAGATATCTGACGTCTCATATGTTAAAGGCCTAAAGTACAACCTGCTGAGCATAAGTCAATTTTGTGACAAAGGATATTCAGTCATCTTCTCAACAGATAAGTGCTATGTTGAACAAATTGGTACAAAGAAGGTAATTTTATCTGGAAGACGACAAGGGAATGTCTACATAGTCGACTGGAATTCTGTTGACAAGAATTCAAGTATTTGTTTGGTGGCATCAACACCAAGTGAAGTTAGTTGGTTGTGGCACAAAAGAATGAATCACTTAAACTTCAAGACCATAAACAGATTGATAAAGAATGATCTGGTAGAAGGGATTCCAAAAACAGTCATGAGCAAAGATAAGCTCTGTGACGCATGTTAAAAAGGGAAACAAATCAAGTCATCATTCAAAAGCAAGAAGCACCAATCTTCTGAAAGAATCTTGGAGATGCTACATATGGACTTATTTGGACCCATTGATCCAGTCAGCAATGGTGGAAAGAAATACTGCCTAGCTGTTGTGGATGACTATTCAAGATATACTTGGGTGATATTCATGAAAAAGAAAAGTGAAACCAAGGAATATCTTACCAATCTGATGGAACTGATCCAGAATGAGAAAAGCATAAAAATATTGAAGATCAGATCAGATAGAGGGACAGAGTTTACAAACTCTACAGTTGAATAGTATTGCAATATCAAAGGAATACATCATGAGTATTCAGCTGCTAGAACCCCTCAACAGAATGGTGTTGCTGAAAGGAGAAACAGAACACTAAAAGAAGCTGTCAGAACCATGATAGCTGAAGCTAAGCTGCCACAAAGATTTTGGGCAGAAGCAACAAATACAGCCTGCTTTACCCAGAACAGATGCATGATCAACAAAAATCAGAACAAGACTCCATATGAAGTTTGGAACAACAGGAAGCCAAACATTCATTACTTTAAAATTTTTGGTTGTAAATGCTTTGTGTTAAATAATGGGAAAAATCACCTTACTGCATTTGCAGAAAAGGCTGATGAAGCTGTTTTTGTAGGATACTCTATTGTTAGTAAGGCTTATAGAGTTTTTAACAAAAGAACGTTGCTAATAGAAGAATCTATCCATGTAGTATTTGATGAGCCAAATCAATCTTCTGAAAAGAATCAAATCACTAATCAAGATCTGTCTACTGATTTACAGAAGTTGGACATTGGAAAGAATGAAGAATATGTTCCCATCATACTACCTAATCTCAATTCAGCTGCTAACTCAAGTGCTGTTCAATATCACAGTGCTGATTGTCTAACAGACGAGTTGCAAACAGCTGACAGACCAGAGGCTGTTCAACAGACGACAAATGTTCAACAGACTACTACTGGGACTCCAACAGTAGTGTTGCAAGATCAAAATAGAGGACAACATCCAGACCTGCAACCTGATCTAAGATGGCTCAGGAACCACCCACCAGAGTTGGTGATTGGTGATCCCTTGGACAGAGTGAAAACAAGAAGAGCTGCTGCACAAGATGCTATGTTTGTCACCTTTCTATCTCAAATAGAGCCTAAACAAGTTGAAGAAGCTCTCAGTGATTCCTTCTGGATTGAAGCTATGCAAGAAGAGTTAAATCAATTTGAAAGGAATGAAGTCTGGTACTTAGTTCCTAGACCAAGTCATCAAAGGGTAATTGGCACTAAATGGGTTTTCAGAAATAAGATGAATGAAGATGGTGTTGTCACCAGAAATAAAGCAAGATTAGTGGCCAAGGGTTATTGTCAAGAAGAAGGCATTGACTTTGATGAAACATTTGCACCAGTAGCAAGACTTGAAGCAATCAGACTGTTTCTAGCCTATGCTGCTTATAAGAACTTCACTATCTATCAGATGGATGTGAAGTCAGCATTTCTCAATGGAGAATTGCAAGAAGAAGTGTATGTTGAACAACCACCTGGATTTGAAGCTTATCAACAGGAAGACAAGGTGTATCGTCTAAAGAAAGCCCTCTATGGACTGAAACATGCTCCAAGAGCATGGTATGATACCCTATCTGATTTTCTTTTAATTAAAGTATTTCGTAAAGTTAAGGTAGATAAAACCTTGTTCACAATTGAATGGGAAAATCATATATTAATTGTGCAAATATATGTAGATGATATTATTTTTGGTTCAACTAACCAACAGATGTGTGACAAGTTCTCCAAGCTCATGCAGAATAAGTTTGAAATGAGCATGATGGGTGAACTAAATTATTTTCTTGGTTTGCAAGTTAGACAGTTGCCTGATGGAATATTCATCAACCAAGCAAAATACACAAGAGATCTGTTTAAGAAATTCGGTATGGAAACTAGCTCTACTGCTACTGTTCCTATGTCTACTAGTCTTCGTTTGGATAAAGATGAAGATGGCAAATCAGTAGATATAACCAAATACAGAGGCATTATTGGGTCATTGTTATATCTTACAGCTAGCAGACCTGATATCATGTACTCTGTTGGGGTTTGTGCAAGATTTCAATCAAATCCCAAGGAATCTCATCTCTTAGCTGCCAAGAGAATACTTAAATATATTAAGGGCACTCAAGAATTGGGATTGTGGTATCCTAGAGAATCTGGATTTGAGCTTATTGGTTATTCAGATTCAGACCTTGCTGGCTGCAAAATTGATAGAAAAAGCACAACAGGTGCTTGTCAGTTTTTGGGCAGTCGTCTAATCTCATGGATGAGTAAGAAACAGACTTCAATCTCTATATCTACTGCTGAAGCTGAATATATAGCTGCTGGAGCTTGCTGTGCACAAATACTTTGGTTGAAGCATCAACTAGAATATTACAATATCAAGATCAGTGGAATACCAATCTACTGTGACAATACAAGTGCAATCTCACTTACTCAGAACACTACAAGTCATTCAAGAACTAAACATATCGAGATCAAGCATCACTTCATTAGAGATCATGTGGAAAAAGGCAATGTAATGATTGAGTATGTTCATACAGACAATCAGATTGCTGATATTTTCACTAAACCTTTAAGTGAAGTAAGGTTCTCAACTTTAAGAGCAGAGCTAGGACTACTTAATTTGGATGCATAAGCTGAGGGGGAGCTTATTAGAAGACTGAAGTTTATCAGCATGGTCATCCTTTATTATTTTCAAGGGTTAACTCTCAACAGACTAGTTAACTTATGAATTCTTAAAGTCAGGGGGAACGTGTAAGACTAGCGGTACTTCTGATTAAAAGATGAAATTTGTTAATGACAGTTAGTTGAAGTTATGTTATCAGAAGATCTGTTCTTAGTTCTTGAAGATCGAAGAATAAATTATCTTGCTGGATTGACAAACAGCAGAGGAAGATTACTAGCTATTGGCTTTCTCTAGTAAAAACAGATAACAGATCACTCGTCTGTCAGATAAGTTAAACTCTACTCATCTGATATCTTATATAAGCTTGGTTATAAGTCGTATCTTAAGAAACACGCTTTTATAAGTAACAGATAGGTGTCGATAGAGTTTCCCGCCCGTCTGACATTAAAATAATGAATTTCAAATCCGCAACTCTCACCCGCACGATTTAAAACTGTCAGATCAATCCTTCGTATCAGATTAATCACGACAACCAAAACTTAAGGAAACGTATAAACTCCGATCTGAACAGACCAGTCGTCTTACGCACACAAAATTCCTAAATTCTCTAACTCTCTAAGCTCTCTGTTCTCTAGCGTTCTGTTCTCTACAGTTATTCATCACTTAATCACAAAATGGAGGTCATTGAAGGACGATATCTAAGCTATGACAAATTTTACAAATCTGGCACCGATCTGATTCGAAATATCATGAAGAAAATCAAAGAAGCATCACTAGTACCAGTTCTGGAAGCTCACGATTAGCATGTGTATCTTGAAGACGTTGATAATTTCTACAGCACCAGAAAAATCAACCCTGAAAAGACTACTATAACTGCTACTGTCGGAGGCAAGAAAATTTGTATCTCAGCTGCCGTATTAAGTGAAGTCTACAAGCTGACTAATGAGGGAGGAGATGTGACAAACCTAGGGTTTTGAAAAGAGGAAGAATTTTGGGCAATTTGTGCTAAGGAAGGGGAGGAAATGACAGGGACTCTGATGAAGACTCAGTTGAAAGATGAGTATCAGAGATTCGCTGACATTATTGCGAAGGTACTGGACTGCAGTACAAGTTCTTTAGATGGTTTGCCTAGAAGGAGGTACTACACCATGCTTTGCATCTACTATGGCATGAAAGTAAATTGGGCTGCTCATGTGCTTGATCTATTGTGTGACAAGAAGGTCAAGTATGCTATTCTACTAAGTCATCTGTTCAAGAGCTTAGGATGTCCAGTGGGAGGTGGAAAGAACATCCATGGTGGAAAGGAATTCAAGTTATATGAACCAGTTAGAAGTGTGGGCACTTCTAAGAGAAAGGCTCCTACCAAGGTTGCAAAGGGCCTTGCAAAGAAGAGCAAGAAGGCTGGCCAGACCAGTAAGTCTGTTGATCAAATAGTTAGCACAACTGTTGAAGCTGGATCAGCACAGCCTGAAGTTGTCATTCCTGAAAAAGTGATTGATGACTTCACCAAAGAAATTGAGCAGATGGAAACTGGATCATCTCCAGAAAGAACAGATTCTGAGAAAGTTGTTCCTGTTCAAACCAAAAAGAGAATGAGGACAATGAGTGCTGCAAAAGGACCTCCTAAGTCCAAACCTGAATCATCAAAGAGAATTGCCAAGTCCAAGGCAAAGAGAAAAATAACATTCTCTGAGGAAACAACTGAAACAGTAAGGGAAACACCAGCATCAGCAGAAAGACCGATTAACATTGAAGAACCTGCTGTTGAGTCTGCTGGAGAACCTGTTGTTGAAGTGGCTGCTGAGGAAAGAGTTGAACAGCAGACTGGCACAACAAGTGAAGGAGAAACACTCCTTCTGCATCCTACCCCTGTTGCTGCCACTCCACTTCAAGTAGTTGAAAGTCCTGAAACCAAGAAGAAAAGGACTGGTAAAATTGTGATTCCTTATGTTTCTGCTGCTGCAAAGAAGAAACAAGATGAGGCAGAAAGAAAAAGGAAGGCTGAAGAAAAGGCTGAGGAAGATCGCCTTAAGGCCCTTGAGCTCAAAAGGCTGGAAGAAGAGGCCAGCAAGATGACTCAAGCACAAAGGGATGCTATAGAAGCAGCTGAGTTAGCTGCAGCTATTGAGGCAAGTGCTAAGGACTCTCATGGTCCTAAGCATACTGGTGGCATTGTCATAGGTGAACAAAGAGATCCCACAAAACCTATACCAGTCATGCCTGCTCCAAAAGTTCAACCTAAAAGAAGAGAAGAGGTCAAACTGGCATTAGAGATTGTCAGAGATGACCCTGAAGCTTTTGAAGAGTTCATCAAAAGGTTGGATGCTGAGAATGCAAGGATTACTCGTCTGACGATGTTCAACAAGGAAAAGATCAGATATAACAGATGGAGAGACTATCGTCTGACAAAGAGTAAAGACCAGATTGCAAGCTGGAAAGCCTTTGTTGATGAAGAAGCCTGGGTGCTAAAATGGCTTGAGACTGGTTCTATTACTCAAGCATTAGACTCAGAGTTCTTCTTGGACAAATTGAGACTGAGGATCAGTCATGTTGTCAAGGCTGAGGCAAAGAAGTTATATGACTCAGTTCCTGAAGAATATGCTGAAAATGAAGACCTAAAGGAACGGTCAATAAAGTTGGCAGTTTCCCAGACAATGGAAACTTGGGCCAAGAAGACTAGGAAAATGGGAGGACAACCAAGTTCTATGATTCATCTTCCAAGTCTGAAGCAGATTGTCTATGGTCCTACTATTAGGCCATATGAAGAACTACCAGAAAATCCTATCTCACCTTTTGTTCCTATTGATGATCTAACTTGGATTACTCACAGAACTGCTCTGGATGAAGCTGGCACAAGGCGTACTATTATAAATGTTAAGAAGATCCAAGCACCCCCTGCTGACCAAGGCAAAGAGAAAGAAGGAACTTCTGATCCTGCAGATCAAACCAAAGGAAAGGAGGGCACTTCTGACCCTGCTGATCAGGACAAAGAGAAGGAGAAGGAAATCACTTCTGATCTGGTAGATCAAAACAAGGAAAAGGAGGATAAATCTGAACCAGCTGATCAAGCAAAGGAAAAAGAAACTACTCAAAATCAAGCTGATCAGACTACTGAAAAGGAGGCTACTGCTGAGCAAAATGATCAGACTAAGGAGAAGGAAAGCACTCCTGGTCAGGCTGATGAGACCAAAGAAGAAGAGGCTGCTTCTGGTCCAGCAGATCAGATTACTGAAAGAACAACTCCTGCAGTAGATCAGATTACTGAAGAGGCAACTCTTGCCTTACCTCCAATCCCATCTGACGTTGCTTCTACTTCTCAGAACTTACAGCAAACATCTTTGTTGGATTGTATTCAGCAAATGATCTCAAAGTCAATGAAGGAGATGGAAGAGAAGTTAACTGCAAATATGTTGGCTGCTGTAAGCCAACCAACCAAAGTTGCTGCTGTTCCTACTTTGCTGATAGAAGATACTGCTCACAATGTGGAAGCTATCAGACAAGATATGGACATTATTAGAAGAAGAACCCAAAGTACAGCTGCTGGTTGGAGAGATATTACAGAAACAGTTGAAGTGGCCATCCAAGCCAATGATGAAACCTTGGAAAATATGATGAGAGACTTAAAGGCATCTGCTGATTTGCTACTGGCAACTCAAATTCAGTTAGGTGACCAAGGTGAAGTTGTGTTGAACAGAATGGATGCATTTGAAGCCAATCAACTGAGACAACAAGCTCAACTGGATGCTATGGAAGAGAACATCAAGCTTCTCTGTGATTCACTTCAGATCACACCAGTCTTGCCAAAATATCCAATCAACCCTGCTGATGATGACAAAAAGGGGGAAGATAGGGTACTTAGGGAAGATAAGGTACCTTCTGATGAAGAAGATATTGCTGAAGGAACTGAAGTGTTGGAGGAATCTGCTGCTGAAGATGAGAATGCAAATGAAGAAAATGAAGGCACAAGCAGACCAACAGAAGAGAAGATCACAGAAGAAGAGGAAAGAGCTGAAGAAACTGAAGCTGAAGCAAAAGCTAAATCTGACAAAGAGATAGCTGCAGCCAAGGATTCAGCTGAAGAACAGCTTGATCCAGATGTTAAAAAGAAGAAGTTAGAGCTGTTAAAGCAGAAATTCTTTGAGGAGCTGGAAGCTGAGACTTCCAAATCTGCTGAAGAATTAGAAGAAAACAAGGAAGCAGAAGACAAGACAGTAGACTAGTTTTAGTCTAGGTTACTTATGCTAAAATCCTTGTAATATTTTATTTTTGCACATCTTATCTGTTTAAACTTGTAACATGTAATCTTTTCAAATCTATAAAAGTTCAAGTTTGACTCCAACAGACTATTTCTATCTCAGAAATTTTTGAGGATCAAAACTATAGTTTAGGTACAGGTACTTAGCTGAAGTTTTTTCATCATCAGAAAGGGGGAAATTGTTGGATGAAGATGAAGATGAAGTGCAAAGAAGTTAAGAAGTAAGGGAAGGTTTTGATGATTTCCAAAACGTCAAAATCAGCTAAGTATGGAAAGCTTAATTCCCTTAGAAGAATTTTGAACAAGAAAAAGAAGACATCAGAAGAGTTCAAAGTTCAAAGCCCAGAAGACTACTGATCTCGTGCTGAAACAGCAAACAGAAGGGTAGGTCATCAGCTGACTCAAATCAGATTAGTTCAGTATTTGATCAGCAGAGTGTCTATCAGCAGAGTTGCTTCGATCAGCAGAGTAGAAGAGATCATGAGAGAAGTCCAACGGTAATAAATGCACCTGGTGTAATAAATGCTGCAAGAGAAGGGTAGTAATGACAAATGATTGAAGAATATTCTCGGATCAGCAGAGTGCATTTAATGCAGCTACAGGAAAGTACAGCAGAAAAGGTACTGTAGCAGGAAGCTGTTCTGAAATTGGGCTAAGGCTGTGGATTTGATTTGTGACTTCCTTCAATGGTCATATTTTCAAATCCAAGTATAAATAGAGCTAAGTTCGAAAAGAGACACACACAACAACATTCTGAGATTTCGTTTTGAAGCAGAAAATTTGTCTAAGTCTCAAGAAGCTCGAACAGCTCACTCGTCTGGTGGAAGTCATCTGTTGACAGAAACCCAATTGAAGAAAACAGAAAAATACAATCTGAGTGAATTTGTATTAGCTGAGTGTTGTGCGAAGTTTAAATCCGTCTTTGTGAGTGATTTAACTTCAGAGGATAGGATTTCTGAGTGATTTCCTGTTGTGAGCTTATAGCCTTCTCATTTGTTGTATAGGTATAAGTGGAGAAATATTGTAAACTGTGTGTTTATAGTATAACCCAGAATCTAAGTGATCTGGAAGAGTGGACTAAAGGATTTTTATCCATATAACCACTATAAAAATTCTTTGTGTTATTCTTGCATTTAAGTTTTCTTGCATACTTTGAAATTGCATAAGTTTACACTTTGAATTGTTAAAAGATTTTAAAAGGAGTTTTGAAACTGGGGATAAAATCTTTTTAAAGACTTAGTCTACTTGTGAAAAACACTTCCAAACATCCGCTGCAAGTATACTCTTGATAAAACTATTTTGCTGAAAAACAGCTAAGTATTTGTAAGAAAAGTGGTCACTCTGCTGTTCAAGATTTGTTCACGATAAGCATAGTCATCTTACTGTTCTTCATCAGCTTAGTCTGCTGACAGAAGACTGAAAAGTTTTTAAGTCTAAAAATTTTCAGAGGTCTATTCACCCCCCCTCTAGACTTCATCTGACCACTTGGGACCAACAATTCATACGTATCTTCCGATATCGTACGAACTTACCAAAGTAGACTAATCCAATTTATGTCTAAAAGGATTAAGACTAAGTGATGCATTAGTTCCAAACCTTATTAGAACATCAAATGACCTAGGTATATTCCTATCCTAAAATCAAATAACAACCTAGTTTTATAATCTAATATTTAATCAACTATGTCTAGAAATTAAAGATAAATCCATTTCATCCTATGGTTGGCCTAACCACAAGTTGACAAAAGCTCAAAATAGATTAACAAACACTTGCAAGAATAGCAACAATCATTAACTCATCATTCAATCATAGATCAGTCAAAGCTTCATGAAAACCTAGGAGTTAAATGCTTAGCTACTCATATTTATCAACAAAATATTCATTACACTCAACATAATCATAAGTACAAGATAAATAAGATAAAGGCTAGGAATAAGTTTATGTAATGGAAGCCACTACAACTCTTCTCTCAAGCTTCTTTAGTCTTCCAACCAAAGCTCCAAGCAAGAACTTTTTCTTCTTTCAAAGGAGACAAGAGATATTTTCTTCAAAGTGTTAGTGTAAGAGTTGTCAATGAATTCCACCTTTCTACCCTTTAACCTAGCAAAACTATTTCCCATTAATACCTAAGTTACCCCAAAAACTATAGTAACAAAGGCCAAAAAGTCTCTAAAGGAGGTTTTAATTACAAGTGGGAGATATAAGGCAATGTACAAAACACCTTCAAAAAGCGCTGAAAAACAGGGCAGGTCTCGCTGCCGGGAGACTAGGGCTCGCGGCCGCGAGCTTCAGTCGGTTGAGCACCTCGCAACCGCGAGACCAAACCTCGCGGCCGCGAGGTTCATGCCGTAGCTGGCAATTGCTCACGGCCACTACCTTGCTGCCGCGAGCCTCAACCTCGCGGCGACGAGGTTAGGCGGGGCCTAATTCTTTGATTTTTGTTCTTTCTTTTGCGTTAGGTCCCCCCTCGGTTGAAGGAGACTTGCAATCCACGCACGAAATGTTCCAAAATTGCTTCGATGTGTTGAATCCTGCAAACCACCGATAAACTTAAGTAAAACACGAACAAAACACGAAACTGAACAAAGGTCGAACAAGGACCCAAAGCACAAAAGACACGAAAACACGCGAAGATACAAAGAAACTCGGATCAAAACAAGATGTTTTGAGCTTAAAGAGATAGGTAATAATGACGTTTTCACGGCGTTATCAACACCCCTAAACTTAAACATTTGCTCGTCCTCGAGCAAAGAAAACAAAACAAGAACAAAACAAGCATGCTTGAGATAAAAACACCAAAACTTAACACTTTCGAATTATTCTTAAAACAAGCTCCACGTGTGTGTGTGTGTGTTGGCTTTTGTCTAGATTCTATCTTAGCTGAATAATTCCCGATAGGTCAAAATCATCAGTTCTATTTGCATGGACTTCTAATGTTTAACAAAGAATATCTCCTAGCTATAGATTGCAAACTTAATGTTCAAATAACTTCACGAAACTTAGTTATAGGCAATTTAAGAGTGTTGTCTATTTTCTTGAATTATTGACGATTTTAGTTCCTAGCTCTTTTCTCACCATACTTTGCTTTTATTTTGATTTACAATAATAAAATAGCACTTTGTGCTTTACAATGATATTACAATACAAAACTAGCACTAATTATGATGATTGTTTGTGCTTCTAAACATTTAACTTTTTGGGCTACTAGCACCATTCCAAGAGATAGAGTAATTACAAAAAAAAAAAAAATGATTCATGAATTTCATCGTTTGAAGGCTTTGCCTTTCTTTTCTCTCATAGAAGTGCATATATTTTAGCAACTTCTCTACTCGTTTCTTTTAAGAGCTAAGTGTTCAAAGATATTTTATTCTTAAAAAGGGTTTACTCTCCTGTTGCGCTCCAAATACTAATACGCAAACACGCAAGTATACGGTCGTTACAAGTAATATAAAATGATAAGTGCATACCGAGTATCGAATCCCAACGAATGGGTAAAAGGTGGGAATAAACGAATCAATCGAAGGCTTATTTTATCTAAGAATGCTTGATACAATATTATCGAACCCAAATATATGATAAGGGTGATTTTATTTAACTACGAGCGATAAAGTAAATCTAACTACGAAAGCAAGTAAATGGGGAGTTAATTATGCGGTAAGGAGGATTCATAAGCGATTAGTTAAAGCAGATAAATTATGCGGTTGTTAGGTCAGCTATGCAAATAATCCTAGATTTAGTTGTTGTTTGTGAGTTCAAATTAGTTAAGTCTCCCTATCGGTTTGACTCAACTCTACCAATCTATCCAAACTCTCCATCTCTGGATCAATAACGAACATCGCTGTCAATCGATGCTCTAAAGAAAGTCCGAACCCAAAAGAGGATTCTAAGGCGTACCGTTGTCACCCGGGACCTAAAACTAACCCTAATCTCCGAATAAAGAGAATCTAAGTTATTTGATGCATTTACGGACGAACCCATTATACAAACACGGACCAAACTAGGTATATGTCTATCCTAGGTTGAAATCCACAAATCGTCACTCACCTAACTTTCTACATCCTATGTCTAGGTTGCATTAAAGGTAGATGGCCAAAAGTGCGATAAAACAATAAACCCAACAAATCAAACATAACCCAACATCAAACATAATTAATCAAAATAACAATGACTCGACAATTAATATATTGTGCTCGTGTTTGCTATTCAAGGATTCAATGACATTCATATGTATCTTTCGATAGCATACCAACCTATCAAATTAAACTAAGCCAATTTACGTATAAATGGACTAAAATCTAATCGATGTCATTTAAACTCAAACCTTAAACGAATATGAAACGACATAGGTATATGTCTATCCTAAAATCGATTCACAATCCAAATTCATAATCAAATCCTCAAAATCACTATATCTAGCAATCAAGAATCAATAACACTCATCTCAAAGGGTTGTCAAACCACAAGACGAACAATAAACACGGAATCGGATTAACGAACACATATAAGCACCATACTAATCATCAAGACATCATTAATCAAACAATAACATAAATTTATATAAATCCGGAGAATTCCAATACACAATCCTTCATCAAAAAAGGAAATAACAAACTCATCTCCTAATCATAAATAACTAAGAAATGGAAAGAAATCACCTAATCGAAATGGAATCGAGACAAGGATTCTCCTCCCTTTAATCACCACCTAATCACTCCCCAAGGGTGGTGATTAACTCACCCCCTTGGTGGAGTCTTCAAAACAAGAAAACAAAGGAAAAACAAAGAGAGAAAGTTTATGGAGGCAAAGAGAAAAAGAGAGGCCAAAATGGAATGAATGTCAAGATGGTTTCTTTAGTTGTCACCTCTTCTCCTCTTAACCTAAGGAAAACAAGACCAAAAAGTCCCTAAAGTGTGTTGAAATACAAGTGGGGGAAAGGGGCAATATACAAAAAGGCCCTCCAAAACGCGCAGAAAATAGAGCAGGCCTCGCGGCCGCGAGCCTGAACCTCGCGGCCGCGAGATCTGGGCAGAAACTTTCTGCCAACACCTCGCGGCCGCGAGCTTTCTGCCGCACTTCCTTCCGAGCAGCATATCTTTTGATTCCAAACTCCGAATACAGATCCGTAAAGTCCATAGCGTAGCTAACTCACTCATCTATGACATATCCAAAATTCAGCTCATTTAGATCATCCATGAAATATTTATGCAAGTTCTAGTGAGCAGCTATCTACATTCTTGTACAATTTGCTACGAGTTCTATTTCCTTTGAAGCTCAAGCTTGACTCGCGGGGTGGGTAGAGCGACTCGCATCATTGATACGCAACTCCAAATCTCTCTAAGATGTAAATACCTACAAACCACGGAGAAAACGATCAAAGCGAGAACAAAAACACAAAAACGAACAAAGGCCAAACAAAATGGCCAAAAGCACAAAAGACACGAAAACATGCGAAGACACACAAACACTCGGATCAAAACAAGATGTTTTGGGTTTAAAGAGATGGGTAATAACGACGTTTTCACGGCGTTATCAACACCCCCAAACTTAAACACTTGCTCGTCCTCGAGCAAAGAAAACAAAACAAGTACTAAACGTGCATGCTTAAGATCAAAATGCCAAAGCTTAACACTTTCAAATTATTCTTTAAACAAGCTCCACGTGTGTGTGTGATGACTTTGGCTAGGTTCTATTTTAGGTGAATACGCCCCAATAGATTAAAATCATCGGTTCTACTTGCATGGGCTCCTCACGTTAACTTAGACTATCTCCTAACCTTAGGTTTCAAACCTTAAGCTCCAATTACATCATGAAACTAAGTTGTAGGTAATTTAAGAGTATTGTCCCTATTCTTGAACTAATTGACAATATTAGTCCCTAGCTCTTTTCTCACCATACTTTGCTTTTCTTTTGATTTACAATAATAACATAGCACTTTGTGCTTTACAATGATATTACAATACAAATCTAGCACTATTGATGGTTGCTTGTGATTCTAAACATTTAACTTTGTGGGCTACTAGCACCATTCCTTTCCTTTGTGCATTATATTTGAATTTTTCACTACAAAACTTGCACAATTATAATGACGTAGAGTTATTACAAAAATCATCCATGAATTTCATCAATGAAGGCTTAGCCTTTCTTTTCTCTCATAGAAGGGCATACATTTTAGCAACTTCTCTACTCATTTCTTTTAAGAGCTAGGTGTTCAAAAGTTTTTCATTCTTGAAAAGGGTTCACTCCCCCAAACTTAAGTCATTTTGCTCTTTTCACACTTAGTTTTCAAACTAAAGTTTGGAGAGAAACTAAGTTACGCAAGAGGAGTCCTAGATCCTATTATCACTAAAGTTCTTTATCCACCTCAAATACAATCTAGCCTTAGCCAATGTGCTCAAATTTTGTAGAAGCATACTCAAATAATAATAAGAATTTGAAAAAGTTTGGCGGGTCGACCTAGCATGTATGCAAGTACTTGCGACCTCTCTCCCCCAAACTTAAAACGCACAATGTCCCCATTGTGTGAATTGAGAAAAATGGAGGGAGGTCGACACGACAACCACGCAAGCATACAAAGGAAAGAAAAACAAACAAAACAAAGAAAACAACAAGGTAAATGATCGAACACGGCTTTATCCAATTCAAGCAAGCATAGATAATCAAAACCAATCAAGTACGGACATATAGATATAGCATTGTAAGTGCAAAATAAACCAAACGGAATGCAAAAATGTAAAGATTACGCCCTTTTTTCGATCATGGAGTCCGTGTATCCCGTGGTTAACTTCCGTCTCGGATCCTCAATCATGCTTGCCATTACTTCTTTATAATGCACAATCAACACCTACAACACAACACAAACAAAAACAAAACAAAACAAAACAAGACAAGATGATGAAAAGGGAAATAATGCTTGTTTTAAGTCACGAGCTTGACTTGATACGAGGGATGAATTGATTGTCACCAAAACTACTCCTATCGTCCATGATTCCACAAAACAGGCTCATCAAAATCCTTAAGCTCTTCGCAATAGGCCAATCAAACCTTGCAAAGAAACAAAAAGATCAAAATTAGCACGAAGTATCAAGCTATCAAACACAAAACTAGCCATCAATATCGTCACTTACTCCACACGTTACCACATTCCCCGGCAACGGCGCCAAAAACTTGTTGCGCTCCAAATACTAATACGCAAACACGCAAGTATACGGTCGTTACAAGTAATATAAAACGATAAGTGCATACCGAGTATCGAATCCCAACGAATGGGTAAAAGGTGGGAATAAACGAATCAATCGAAGGCTTATTTTATCTAAGAATGCTTGATACAATATTATCGAACCCAAATATATGATAAGGGTGATTTTATTTAACTACGAGCGATAAAGTAAATCTAACTACGAAAGCAAGTAAATGGGGAGTTAATTATGCGGTAAAGAGGATTCATAAGCGATTAGTTAAAGCAGATAAATTATGCAGTTGTTAGGTCAGCTATGCAAATAATCCTAGATTTAGTTGTTGTTTGTGAGTTCAAATTAGTTAAGTCTCCCTATCGGTTTGACTCAACTCTACCAATCTATCCAAACTCTCCATCTCCGGATCAATAACGAACATCGCTGTCAATCGATGCTCTAAAGAAAGTCCGAACCCAAAAGAGGATTCTAAGGCGTACCGTTGTCACCCGGGACCTAAAACTAACCCTAATCTCCGAATAAAGAGAATCTAAGTTATTTGATGCATTTACGGACGAACCCATTATACAAACACGGACCAAACTAGGTATATGTCTATCCTAGGTTGAAATCCACAAATCGTCACTCACCTAACTTTCTACATCCTATGTCTAGGTTGCATTAAAGGTAGATGGCCAAAAGTGCGATAAAACAATAAACCCAACAAATCAAACATAACCCAACATCAAACATAATTAATCAAACGATAACAATGACTCGACAATTAATATATTGTGCTCGTGTTTGCTATTCAAGGATTCAATGACATTCATATGTATCTTTCGATAGCATACCAACCTATCAAATTAAACTAAGCCAATTTACGTATAAATGGACTAAAATCTAATCGATGTCATTTAAACTCAAACCTTAAACGAATATGAAACGACATAGGTATATGTCTATCCTAAAATCGATTCACAATCCAAATTCATAATCAAATCCTCAAAATCACTATATCTAGCAATCAAGAATCAATAACACTCATCTCAAAGGGTTGTCAAACCACAAGACGAACAATAAACACGGAATCGGATTAACGAACACATATAAGCACCATACTAATCATCAAGACATCATTAATCAAACAATAACATAAATTTATATAAATCCGGAGAATTCCAATACACAATCATTCATCCAAAAAGGAAATAACAAACTCATCTCCTAATCATAAATAACTAAGAAATGGAAAGAAATCACCTAATCGAAATGGAATCGAGACAAGGATTCTCCTCCCTTTAATCACCACCTAATCACTCCCCAAGGGTGGTGATTAACTCACCCCCTTGGTGGAGTCTTCAAAACAAGAAAACAAAGGAAAAACAAAGAGAGAAAGTTTATGGAGGCAAAGAGAAAAAGAGAGGCCAAAATGGAATGAATGTCAAGATGGTTTCTTTAGTTGTCACCTCTTCTCCTCTTAACCTAAGGAACACAAGACCAAAAAGTCCCTAAAGTGTGTTGAAATACAAGTGGGGGAAAGGGGCAATATACAAAAAGGCCCTCCAAAACGCGCAGAAAACAGAGCAGGCCTCGCGGCCGTGAGATCTGGGCAGAAACTTTCTGCCAACACCTCGCGGCCGCGAGCTTGAACCTCGCGGCCGCGAGATTTCTGCCGCACTTCCTTCCGAGCAGCATATCTTTTTATTCCAAACTCCGAATACAGATCCGTAAAGTCCGTAGCGTAGCTAATTCACTCATCTATGACATATCCAAAATTCAGCTCCTTTAGATCATCCATGAAATATTTATGCAAGTTCTAGTGAGCAGCTATCTACATTCTTGTACAATTTGCTACGAGTTCTATTTCCTTTGAAGCTCAAGCTTGACTCGCGGGGTGGGTAGAGCGACTCGCATCATTGATACGCAACTCCAAATCTCTCTAAGATGTAAATATCTACAAACCACGGAGAAAACGATCAAAGCGAGAACAAAAACACAAAAATGAACAAAGGCCAAACAAAATGGCCAAAAGCACAAAAGACACGAAAACACGCGAAGACACACAAACACTCGGATCAAAACAAGATGTTTTGGGTTTAAAGAGATGGGTAATAATGACGTTTTCACGGCGTTATCATCCCCCAAACTTAGGCCATTTATGCTCTTTTCACATTTAATTTCCAAGCTAAAGATTGGAGGTATTCTAAGTTACGCAAAAGAAGTCCTAGATCCTATTATCGCTAAAGTTCATTATCCACTTTAAATAGAATCTTAGCTATAGCCAATGTGCTCGAACTTTGTAAAGCATGTTGAAATAATAAAAGGAATTTGAAAAATTTTGACGGGTCGACTTAGCATGCCATAAGTGCGACCTTATTCCCCCAAACTTAAATGCACAATGTCCTCATTGTGTGAATTAAGAATGACGGAATTAGTTACGACACGACAAAAACAAGAACAAAATAGAAATACAAGCAAAACAAAACAAAACGATAAATGAGCGAAAACGGCTTTAATAGTATTCATCGATAAACAACGGAAAATTAAAGAGTTTACATGCCAACACTTTCGAGAGTTAAAAAAAACCAACACAAGATGGAAATATATTACAAACATTGTAAGTTTAAAATAAACCGACGGGACTGCGTAAATTTAAATCCAACGTCCCTTTATGTATGCATCCCATGGTTGCTTCTAGTCTTCAGCGGTTTTGTGCATTATGGGCTTGCTCTTCTTCTTCATCAAAGTGAAGCTCATCATCTTGACCTTTCGGCTTCCGTGGAGGTAGGTTGATACGGCTAGGAAGGGCAGGTTGTTGAACAGTATTGTAACGATCATCTCCGAGCACTGCACGGAACATAGCGTCATGCCTATTGCTCATGGCATAGACGTACTGAGCCAGCTGGTTTTGCATGTCGCATATGGTTTGGACTCTGTCGTCCATGGCTTGGACTCTGTCGTTCATGGCCTGGACAAGATGAGTCAATCTACCAAAATCATCTCGAGTACCCATCCGTGCCTGACTGCTCGGCTGCTCTTCGATATGCTCCTCCTCCTGATCATCCTGACCTTGTTGACCCGGTTGACCTTCTTCATCAGATAGACCCTCTTCATTTGCTTTCTGTACTTGTATTTTTATCATGTAAGCATTCTCGAAGTCTAACTTCAATGTCTTGCAAATAGTAAGAGTACTGATCACGCCAGTCAACTTAGTCTTCTCAGTAACGTCCCCGAAGTCAACCCCCGCATTTCTACACAATCCGTCAATGAGGTGCGGAAACACAAAACTCCTTACGTTAGGATTCTTCTTCGTAATAGTTTCCTCGAGCACCTCACGTACTACCCGACCAACGTTGATTGAGAGCCCCCGGGTGAGTGCATAAAGTAGGGGAATGTGATCCTCACCGTAGTTACTGTTGTGTTTGCTCGGACAAAAGTGTGAAAGAAAGATCAAGGACCAGGCTTTTGCCTCCCGAGTCAACCTGTTATGTGTCACCTTCGGAATGCCCTGAACGAAGGTCCCGGGCAAGGTGATGAAACTTTCAATTGATCTATTCTTCTTCTACCTCTCCTCATGTCTTCGAATAGTTCTTCAAGCTCATCCTCTTGGTTATAAGGCATTCGATCCTGTAATATGCGTTAATGCTGTCTGGATTGAATTGTATCTCCCTACCCCTCACGTTCGTGGCATTGTCGTCCCTTTTTTTTTTACCGACGTTGGCGTAAAATTCTCGAAAAATCTCGCCGGAAAAAGTGTCACAAGGTAGCCTCTTCAAGAACTCATTCCAACCTCTAGCATCCAACCTCCGGCCGCGAGACCTGCCCTGTTTTTCAGTGCTTTTTGAAGGTGTTTTTGTACATTGCCTTATATCTCCCACTTGTAATTATAACCTCCTTTAGGGACTTTTTGGCCTTTGTTACTATAGTTTTTGGGGTAACTTAGGCATTAGTGGGAAATAGTTTTGCTAGGTTAAAGGGTAGAAAGGTGGAATTCATTGACAACTCTTACACTACACTTTGAAGAAAATATCTCTTGTCTCCCTTGAAAGAAGAAAAAGTTCTTGTTGGAGCTTTGGTTGGAAGACTAAAGAAGCTTGAGAGAAGAGTTGTGGTGGCTTCCATTACATAAGCCTATTCCTAACCTTTATCTTACTTATCTTGTACTTATGATTATGTTGAGTGTAATGAATATTTTGTTGATAAATATGAGTAGCTAAGCATTTAACTCCTAGGTTTTCATGAAGCTTTGATTGATCTATGATTGAATGATGAGTTAATGATAGTTTGTCACTTTCTTATAATTAATTTCTTGCCCCTAAAATGTTACAATTTTGACCATTGATTTTGAGCTGAAAATATCAAATATGGTCTACTCAGTTTCGGGAAACCATAATAAATCATAAATTTGAACTTTTTCTGCCAAATTTTTCTGTATAAATTTACGGGCAATTATGAATTTTATTAATTTATGATTGATAAGAAGATTTTGAATTGAAACAGTACTACCACATATGG
The DNA here is from genome assembly GCA_038501285.1 of Penstemon eatonii. NCBI lineage: Eukaryota > Viridiplantae > Streptophyta > Magnoliopsida > Lamiales > Plantaginaceae > Penstemon > Penstemon eatonii. The sequence goes on from CM076715.1 coordinate 71,815,455, forward strand.
TCTTATCAATTTGAAGAAACCGAAATAAATCATGTTTTTTGAATTGATTAGATTATTTTCGGAAAGGTAAATTACGAATAACTCCATGAGAAAATGCCTACTTACAAAAATACACCCCACATATTGGTCGTGACAAAAAAAACCCTCATATTAGGATTTTATTACTGGATCTATTTTTAATATAATAAGCAATCAATCAAAAAAAAATCCTCAGCTGGGAGGCCACCGCGAAGCTGCTACAAAGGGGTATTTGCAGTTTTACCCAATTGATTTTTCACCCAATTTGCAAAAAATGGATAACGAAAGAAAATTGATTTCCCCTCAGTTTTCAGCCCTATTCAATTTTTTTGTGATTTAACGTCGGTACGAAAATTGAAAAAGGTTGATTGATTTTTGTATGAAATGTGTCATTCTGAAAGGTGTGGTATGCAATGTATAAAATAGGTAAAGGTTTTGTATGAAAACTGAAATTCATAACTCCTGCCCGACTTTTTTTAAGTGAGTTAACGGACACGTGCCGCACGTGTCCGATACCGTCCAAAATTTAACGGTGGTACGAAAATTGAAAAAGGTTGATTGATTTTGATATGAAATGTGTCATTCTAAAAGGTGTGGTATGAAATGTATAAAGTAGGTAAATGTTTGGTATGAAAAGTGCAATTCCCTCTTTGTTGAAGCCCCTATGTTTTGCACAAAACATTGGCATTATACAGATTACATACAAGAAAATAAATTAAAATATTTACATTCATAATAATAATCCCTCTCGAAATTATCAATTAATTCCATGCAAGGAATTTAGGGAATACTAAAGGCAAAAATGCTTATGTAGAAATTAGGTTTAAATTGAAATCTTGAACAAAGCGTTGTTGATTCTCTCACTTGCGACCGAACCTATTATGCACTGCCAAACCTTGAGGCTTTGTGAACCTCCTCTTACACTTTTTGCACTCGTTCTCAGTATTTTCGCTCCTTGGCGACACTGGTATTAGCTCTGTCCGTGTATTTGTTCTTTCTCCATATTGAATTGTAGCCAACAATGGGTTAGTCCGGCGCAATTTGTTCTCAATATTTTTGTGGCCGAACCTATGTCCCCCCAAAGCGAAGTAGGTTTCAAACCCTTTTCCACACGTACAACAGATGTGCAACTTCGGTGCTTCTTTGGTTGGCCTCTCGTGAGCTTCCCTACTACAGTACTCATCAACCAACATATCATTTCTTTTGTTGGATGGTTGTGGATCAGCACTTGGGATGATCAGCTTATCTGGGGGCGAAAATTGGTTGTGTGCATCATCGCCTTCCATGTGCAACAATTCTAGATATCTCTTCTTGGGTGGAAGATCTAGAGGATTTCTTACTACATTAGGTTTTTCAGTTGGAGGAGGTAAAATTCTGTTAGGTTCGTTGATAACCGACGCCTGGATGGGAACGATGGATTGTCCAGGCCTTCCTCTCTTGTTAGTGGAAGCCCATCCCCGAGGCAAGTAAGTATCCAAAGGAACAAGTACTTGAGTCTTTTTGGCAGGCATTTGTTGTTGAGACATGTTAACTACAAGACAAAACCGATTAATAAAAGCTCTTAAATTAGTTGGTTAAGAGAGTACTGAATTTTCGTATCTATATCAATTTGAATACACTGAAATGAACATCAAGAAGAATTGATTGGTGGGCTTCGTTGGTCCCTAGATTTCAATGAGTAAAAACAGAATGAAAATGATGAAGAAAAAAAAGGGGTGTTTACACTTAGACCTCTTGAGGTTTAGTCATATTACCAGTAAATCCCCTGACGTTTCAAAACTTATAAAGAGACCCCTAGTGGTCCAACAAGTCTTACAAAGACACTCCTATAACTTGAAAAAATGTTTACAAAAACACCCTGTAAGGGGCGTCATAATAATTTTTAAAACTGGATAGGGTTTTCTGTAATTTTGATAAACTTCAGGGGGTCTGATGATAAATCACCCAATATTTTTTTTATAATTAGATTAAAAAAAAACAAGTTAGTAGAAAAAAATGTGCAAAACATAAATATTACGATTTTAAATTGATGAAGGAATATAACAATTGATTGGATGCTCAAATTAAATTAACATCATAAAAAATTTGTATTGGTGTTTTGTGGGAAAGAAGATTTGAAAATGTAAGAAATGAATTAATAAATCAACTTTAGAGCAAAAGATGTGCAAAATTAGAAAAAATAATTACTTTTAACTTGTGCCACAAATTAATTTGAAAATATACTATAAAATTAACACAACAAATTGTTACATACCTATGTCTAACTGTTGTAGGATGATGAATGAAACCCTCAAAATGCTCAACCTTTTTTTTGTTTAAGGGAAAATGCTCAACTTTGTTGCTTGTTTATCCACATCCATATGCATCTCTCCTTATATAGTGAATTGGAAGAGCATCGTAGTCTTAGTTATATGTGTGTGTGGTGATTATTGCGTCTGCAGTGATTATGAGTGGTTTATATTCTTACTTATATGATATTGACTTAATTGGTGTATTGGTTGTTTGGGTGATTTTTTTTGTGCCATTTAGGTTCATATGTTTTAGTAAATTGGCGATTCTACCTCTAATTGCAGACATTTGGATTCACATGATAAAAAAAAATGCATTGGTGGGTGAAAGTAATAGTCGAAATAGGGAATATTACATATCTAGATCCAAATTTTTCGTGATCATCACGGAAAATGGATTACCATGTTCAAAAATCAATTAATACACATTTCTTAAGTTCGTGTTGTTGTTATAGGTTAGATTGCTATGTTAGTTACATTCACTTTAAGTTGAGTTTACATAGTTGATGAATCTATGGAATCACATACTACTATGGCTTCTTACAATTATCGCACTAACTTTAGAGTCCCTCTATAGGGATACGTAGGGTAAATTTTCACTTTAATTGGATATGCATGCGTGATTAAGTTACGGGATGACATACTACTATGGTTTCTTACAAATCCGGTGCTCACTTTGGGGTTTCTCTTTGGGGTTACATAGGAATAATTTCGTATTAGTCTTGTCCATCATCATGTCTGTATCTTACGTAGTGGTTAGTGTTTCTAAGTTTTGAAATTTACAACGAGTTTCATATCATAGTGAGCTTGAAAAAGAAAGTTGTTAAAATTATTATAGTTTGTGATATAAATTGACATTTCTCCAATAGGTAGGTACTAAATATTTCAAATGGTTACTTAAACAAAATATGTTCAAGTTTATTGAATACACTTGAGTTGCATTGTTATGTGTAAGTGGATTGTTCAAACATATTCATTGACAATCATTCTTTGTAGCTAAATGTTTGCATATGTTGTATTGAGGTTCATGCATATCCTTAAGTCACTTTTAGAGGTCATGAGAGCTTGATGTACATCATTTGGGATTTTATATGCTAACTTATATCTTCATGCATAGATGTCAAATAGGTCAATGTGATATTTCGTAAACCCAATGCATTTTAATAGAAATTGTGAATTGTTTTTGTTGATAAGGTCACAAGTCTCAAATTACAATCACATGGTCATTACTTGTTTCAAGAAGCACGTGTTTATAATCATTATTTAACAAAGAAATAAATATAGTTCTATCAACCTCAAGATATTTTTCATTAGTTGCAATTTATTTGGCCTACAAATTTGTTAAATGATTATGTGTCAACATACATCTTTTTTACAATCTAATGGATTCTAAAAAGTACTTTGTATTATCTTCAGACCCACACACATATGTGCATATAGATACAGGCTTATATATATACACACTCGCATACATAAATATAGATGTAGAGTGAATTCAAAATTTTCAATATTAACCCTTCACCTCCTTAGTTAAAGTGAGTTGGTGCCCCGAGAAGTTAGTAAAGAGTTGCACCTAAGTTGCCCAGAGAAATATCTTAATGATATAAAGAGAAGTAGTGTCATTGTTGGGGTTTAACCAAACCCATTATCACAACGGCACTCATGCCCATTTAAATACATTAAATGTTGATCGATTATCAAAATGACGAGCTTTGTTATGTAATTTCATGAGGTAAAGGGCCTAAAATAGGAACATTGGGGATGATGTGCATTTTTTTAATTTATGACTATGTGGCAGGCCATTTAATGTAAACTCCTATCATGAAACTCATGCCCTTTAAAATCTCTTGGAATGTTGATCCGAAACAAATGGTTAATAAATTCCAATTTGGCACGTGATGTTTGTACTTTTGGGAGGTAAAGAGCCACACATAGGAACTTAGGAGGTGATGTGCAGTTTTTTCATTTATATGTGTGTGTAGTAGGCCATGTCAACAGATTATGTGTTGATTTGATGCCTTTTTATTAAATTCTAATGCCATATATATAATGATAGATTATTTGAGTAGACTTGACATTTTTCATTTATGTGTGTTTTCTTCAAGCCATGCCAATGTTGGCATGGGTTCTTCTTCCAATGTATGTGGCACATCCTGGGAGGTCCACACAGGTGAGGTTGCTAGCTTGTGGGGATTGGTGTCGGACGGGTGGTGGGGTGTGGTTAGGGATTGGAGTTGCTGGCTTGTATTGATGTTCGTGCATATCCTTAAGTCACTTTGGAGGTCATGAGAGCTTGATGTGCTTCATTTGTGATTTTATATGCTAACTTATATCTTCATGCATAGATTTTAAATAGGTCAATGTGATATTTCTTGGAGTCAATGCATTACGAGAGAAATTGTGAATATTTTTTGTTGATAAAGTCACAAGTCTCAAATTACATCCACATGGTCATTACTTGTTTCAAGAAGCACGTGCTTAGTCTTTATTTAATAAAAGTTCTATACCTCAAGATATTTTTCATTAGTTGCATATTATTTTGCTTACAAATTTGTTAAATGATTGTGTGTCAAGTTGCATATATATTGACATTTCTAAAATAGGTGGGTATAAAATATTTCAAATGATTACTTCAACGAAATATATTCAAGTTTATTGAATACACTTGAGTTGCATTGTTATGTGTAAGTGGATTGTTCAAACATATTCACTGACCATCACATTCTTTGTAGCTAAATGTTTGCATGTGTTGTATTGATGTTCATGCATATCCTTAAGTCACTTTGGGAGGTCATGAGAGCTTGATGTGCTTCATTTGGGATTCTATATGCTAACTTATATCTTCATGCATAGATGTCAAATAGGTCAATGTGATATTTCTTGGAGCCAATGCATTACAAGAGAAATTGTGAATTATTTTTGTTGATAAAGTCACAAGTCTCAAATTACATCCACATGGTCGTTACTTGTTTCAAAAAGCACGTGTTTGTAGTCTTTATTTAATGAAAGTTCTATACCTCAAGATATTTTTTACTAGTTGCATATTATTTGGCTTACAAATTTGTTAAATAATTGTTTGTCAACATACGTATCTTTTACCACCTAATGGATTCTAAAAAGTACTTTGTATTATCTCCAGACTACACACACATATATATGCATATAGATTCAGGCATATATATATACAACCTATAGTATTTTAAAAATATATTATTAAGTACCATTGGCTTATTAAACTAAAAAGTTTTAGAACTAGACATGAGTGAAGTTTAACCTCGTAATTATGGTTATTTTATGATACTAGTATTTTTCAGGGGTAAACATAAGGCAATGAATTATTGGATTTTAAATGCAAAGATTATATAGATTTGATTAAACGTAAATATATCTTTGCCGGTTTACCATGTTGTTTTATTAATTGTACCATATTTTTATTTAACTCATTGTTCTTCTATATAACCATTTTTTCCATTAATTTTACTATTTTTTATCATACATTTTTAGTCGAATTTCACCAATTTTACTTTTATATATGTTTTAATTTTTTTTTTGCCAGTCATGAGTTTATCAGTTAATCAAATAGTACTTATATTTTATTAATATTGCGCAAAAGTAGAATAAATAGTAAAATCTAAAATCCCACTGGTTATTTAAATGCCAATAAAAATACAATTTGTTGAAGCACTTGTATATCGAACAAAAAATTGACATTACACAGATTATACAAGAAAATAAATTAAAATATTTACCTTTATAATAATAATCCCTCTAGTACATTCATAAATTAAAATATTTACATTCATGATAAAATTGGGTATAGTTTTGCAACTTTTCAAGTGTATCTTAATTTACATGGATAAGCGATCCGTATTCAATTGTGGCAGTTCATGACGTGCACAAAGATTACGCGGAGTTTCACTATAACTATATATTGACTCGTGAGTTTCACTATAACTATATTTTGACTCGTACATAATCAATAAACTCAAATGACTTTAAGTTATTTGTTTATATATAAACATGTTCTCTGTACAAACTGGAATAAGTGGTGTACAAGATCTCGAATCAAGTTGATTAGATTGGTGTTGCTCCAAAAATTTAGGGCCGCAAGGTTTTACATGTGCTCAAGGATATCGGTACTATGATTTGTCTTTGTAGTGAGGGTTCTCTCTAAGTTAATTTGTGAATGAAGATGTCTCGATTGGTAATGGATATTATATACATTGGTTGTTGGCAGCAAGAATTTTTATATTGTTGTTTGTTATTTTATTATAAATGATCTATATATATATTAGATAAATAATTAAATTTCAATCTATCGCGTATAATATCAAAATTAATTGATCACTTACTGCAAAATTCAAGTTGCACCTAAAATGAACTTCATTTTGCAGCAATTATAATAAACAACTATTTTTATATTATTGGATAAATTAACAATTATGTTCGTAAATTAAATATTAGAAAATTAAATTTGAATTTGATTAAGAAAAATAAATAGTAAAGATCAGAAAGTCGCACTGGTAATTTGAATGCCAACAGAAATACAATTTGTTGAAGCTCCTGTGTTTTGCACAAAACATTGGCATTATTTAGATTACATAGAAGAAAATAAATTAAAACATTTACATTCATAATGATAATCCATCTCGAAATTATCAATTAATTCCATGCAAGGAACTTAGGGAATACTTAAGGCAAAAATGCTTATGTAGAAATTAGATTTAAATTGAAATCTTGAACAAAGCATTGTGAACCTCTTCTTGCCCTTTTTGCACTCGTTCTCAGTATTTTCGCGCCTTGGCGACATTGGTATTAGTTCTGTCCTCGTATTTGTTCTTTCTCCAAATTGAATTATGGATGGGTTAGTTCGGCGCAATTTGTTCTCAATCTTTTTGTGGCCGGACCTATGTCCCCCCCATAGCGAAGTAGGTTTCAAATCCTTTTACACACGTGCAACAGATGTGAAACTTCGGTGCTTCTTGGGTTGGCCTCTCGTGAGCTTCCCTACTACTGTACTCATAAACCAACATATCATTTCTTTGTTGGATGGTTGTGGATCAGCACTTGGGATAATCAACTTATCGTTGTGTGCATCATCGCCTTCCATGTGCAACAATTCTAGATATCTCTTCTTGGGTGGAAGATCTAGAGGATTTCTTAATACATTAGATTTTTCTGTTGAAAGAGGTAACATTTTGTTAGTTTAGTTGATAACCGGCGCCTGGATGGGAACGATGGATTGTCCAGGCCTCCCTCTCTTGTTGGTGGAAGCCCATCCCCGAGGCAAGCAAGTATCCAAAGGAACACGTACTTGAGTCTTTTTGGCAGGCATTTGTGGTTGAGACATGTTAAATTCAAGACAAAATCGATTAATAAAAGCTCTTAAATTTGTTGGTGAAGAGAGTACTGAATTTTCGTATTTATATCAATTTGAATACACTGAAATGAACATCAAGAAGAATTGATTGGTGGGCTTCGTTGGTCTCTAGATTTCAATGAGTAAAATGAGAATGAAAATGATGAAGAAAAAAAAAGGGGTGTTTACACTTAGACCTCCTAAGGTTTAGTCATATTACCAGTAAATCCTCTGACGTTTCAAAAATTATAAAGAGACCCCTAGTGGTCCAACAAGTCTTACAAAAACACTCCTACAACTTGAAAAATTGTTTACAAAAACACCCTGTTAGGGACGTCCTTGTAATTTTTAAAACTGGATAGGTTTTTCTGTAATTATGATAAACTTCAGGGGGTCTGATTATATATCACCAGAAAAATGTTTATTTTTTTTTTATCATTAGATTAAAAAAAAAAAACAAGTTAGTAGAAAAAAATGTGCAAAACATAAATATTACAATTTTAAATTGATGAAGGAATATATCAATGGATTGGATGCTCAAATTAAATTAACATGATAAAAAATTTGTATTGGTGTTTTGTGGGTAAGAAGATTTGGAAATGTAAGAAATGAACGAATAAATCAACTTTAGAGCAAAAGATGTGCAAAAATAGAAAAAATTATTACTTTTAACTTGTGCCACAAATTAATTTGAAAACATACTATAATATTAACACAATTTATTTCTTAACTATGTCTAGTTGTTGTAGGATGATGAATGAAACCCTCAAAATGCTCAACCTTTTCTTTTTGTTTATGGGAAAATGCTCAACTTTGTTGCTTGTTTATCCACATCCATATGCATCTCTCCTTATATAGTGAATTGGCAAAGCATCGTTGTCTTGTAGTGTCTAATAAATTAGGATAAATAAGTAAATTATTGGGCATAAAATTGAAAAAATGCGTAATTGAGACAATCTGCATGGATTAATGAGAATCTACTCAAGATTTTGGGCATTAGTTTGTTTAATTGCTACCACATTAACTATGCAATGGTATCTAATGTAATATAATTACATACCATTATTTATTTAGCATTTTTGTGCATTACTCTTGTATACTCTAACTTGCCTTGACCTATAATTGATTCATAATTATCTGGTGGGATAAAAAGGAAAGACAATGCATTGAATTCTTTTTTGGCCAATTTTAAAATCTTGGTCGATGAAATTCCTTCAAACGGTTTTAGAAGTATTAATTATTTACCAAATTTAAATTCACACATTCACATTTGTGAAGAGAAAATAGAGAGAGACAAAAAAAAAATTTCTTACTTTAAATTGTTTAGTTTTTCTTTACAACCTATAGTATTTAAGAATAAATTGTTAAGTACTATTTGATTAATTATACACTAAAAAGTTATAGGACTAAGATGTGAGTGAATTTCAACCTCGTAATTGAGGTTATTTTATAATACTAGTATTTTTTAGAGTATACTTCAGTTAACGAATTCTTGGAGGATATTTTTACAGTAGATTCCCTTAACTAATTAAATCACACTACTCTATTGTCTCCACGTAACACATAAGGAAATCTTCGAGAAATTATTGTTTGATGGAGATCCTACTTTTTATCAGAAATGGAGCGGTAGCCGAAATGTGTCTATACAAGTGAAATTCTTCCCCTATGTCTGAATTCTGATTTCTTTTAATGTTATCTATCTTTTTTGTGGAACTTGAGTAATGATGATTGCGCGTGTGGTGATTATTGCGTGTGCGGTGATTATAAGTTGTTTATTTTCTTACTTATATGATATTGACTCTAGATGTGTATTGGTTGTTTGAGTGATTTTTTGTGCCATTTAGGTTCATATGTTTTAGTAAATTGGCTATTTTGCCTATAATTTCAGACATTTTGATTCACATGATAAAAAAGAATGCATTGGTGGGTGAAAGTAATAGTCAAAATAGGGAATATATATACATATCTAGATCCAAATTTTTCGTGATCATCACGGAAAATGGATTACCAGGTTCAAAAATCAATTAATGCACATTTCTTAGGTTTGTGTTGTTGTTATAGGTTAGATTGCTCTGTTAGTTACATTTTCACTTTAAGTTGAGTATACATAGTTGATGAATTTATGGAGTCACATACTACTATGGCTTCTTACAATTATCGCACTAACTTTAGAGTCCCTCTATAGGGTTACGTAGGGTAAATTTTCAGTTTAATTGGATATGCATGCGTGATTAAGTTACGGGATGACATACTACTCAGGTTTCTTACAAATTTGTTGCTCACTTTGGGGTTTCTCTATGGGGTTACATAGGAATAATTTCGTATTAGTCTTGTCCATCTTCATGTCTGTATCTTACGTAGTGGTTAATGTTTCTAATATTTGAAATTTAAAACGAGTTTCATATCATAGTGAGCTTGAAAAAGAAAGTTGTTAAAATTATTATAGTTTGTGATATAAATTGACATTTCTCCAATAGGTAGGTACTAAATATTTCAAATGGTTACTTAAACGAAATATTTTCAAGTTTATTGAATACACTTTAGTTGCATTGTTATGTGTAAGTGGATTGTTCAAACATATTCATTGAATATCGGTCTTTGTAGCTAAATGTTTGCATATGTTGTATTGATGTTCATGCATATGCTTAAGTCACTTTTGGAGGTCAGGAAAGCTTGATGTACTTCATTTGGGATTTTATATGCTAACTTATATCTTCATGCATAGATGTCAAATAGGTCAATGTGATATTTCGTAAACCCAATGCATTACAATAGAAATTGAGAATTGTTTTTGTTGATAAAGTCACAAGTCTAAATTACATCCACATGGTCATTACTTGTTTCAAGAAGCACGTGTTTATAATCATTATTTAACAAAGAAATAAATATTTTTCTATCAACCTCAAGATATTTTTCATTAGTAGCATATTATTTGGCCTACAAATTTGTTAAATGATTATGTGTCAACATACATCTTTTTTACAATCTAATGGATTCTAAAAAGTACTTTGTATTATCTTCAGACCCACAATCATATATGCATATAGATACAGGCGTATATATATACACACTCGCATACATAAATATGGATGTAGAGTGAATTCAAAATTTTCAATATTAACCCTTCACCTCCTTAGTTAAAGTGAGTCGGTGCCCCGAGAAGTTAGTGAACAGTTGCACCTAAGTTGCCCAGAGAAATATCTAAATGATTTAAAGAGAAGTAGTGTCATTGTTGGGGTTTAAGCAAACCCATTATCACAACGACACTCATGCCCATTTAAATCCATTAAATGTTGTTCGATTATCAAAATGACGAGCTTTGTTATGTAATTTGATGAGGTAAAGGGCCTAAAATAGGAACATTGGGGATGATGTGTGTTGGATAAAAATGAAGATGAAGTACACTAAAGCTTATTTAGTTAAGGGAGGTTTTGATGATTTCCAAAACTTCAAATCAGCTAAGTAAAGAAAACTTAGTTGAAATCCCTTAGAAGAATTTTGACCAAGAAAGAAGACATATCAGACGGGTAAAAGATTCAAGGTCCAGAAGACTACTGATCTGCTGAAGGAAAGAAATCAGACTGGTGAAGATCAGCCGACTCAAATCTGATTTGTTCAAGATTGGGATCAGCTCTGTTCATCATCAGACCTGTGCTTTCATCAGCCAAGTGTAAAGATCAAGAAGTCGTCCCAACGGTAATAAATGCCACTGGAGTAATAAATGCTGAAGTCTAAGGTTATTAATGACAAATGATTGAAGAAAAGACTCGTATCAGGATGGTGCATTTAATGCTGCCAGTCATTGTTGGGGTTTAAACAAACCCATTATCACAACGGCACTCATGCCAATTTAAATCCATTAAATGTTGATCGATTATCAAAATGATGAGCTTTGTTATGTAATTTCATGAGGCAAAGGGCCTAAAATAGAAACTTTGGGGATGATCTGCATTTTTTTAATTTATGACTACGTGGCAGGCCATTTAATGTAAACTCCTATCATGAAACTCATGCCCTTTAAAATCTCTTGGAATGTTGATCCGAAACAAATGGTTAATAAATTCCAATTTGGCACGAGATGTGTATTGTACTTTTGGGAGGTAAAAAGCCACACATAGAAACTTAGGAGAAGATGTGTAGTTTTTTCATTTATATGTGTGTGTACTTTTGGGAGGTAAAAAGCCACACATAGGAACTTAGGAGGTGATGTGTAGTTTTTTCATTTATATATGTGTGTAGTAGGCCATGTCAACAGATTATGTGTTGATTTGATGCCTGTTTATTAAATTCTAATGTCATATATCTAATGATAGATTATTTGAGTAGACTTGACATTTTAGATTTATGTGTGATTTCTTCAAGCCATGCCAATGTTGGCATGGGTTCTTCTTCCAATGTATGTGGCACATCCTGGGAGGTCCACGCATGTGGGGTTGCTGGCTTGTGGGGATTGGTGTCGGACGGGTGGTGGGGTGTGGTTAGGGATTGGGGTTGCTGGTTTGTATTGATGTTCGTGCATATCCTTAAGTCACTTTTGGAGGTCATGAGAGCTTGATGTGCTTCATTTGGGGTTTTATATTCTAACTTATATCTTCATGCACAGATTTCAAATAGGTCAATGTGATATTTCTTGGAGCCAATGCATTACGAGAGAAATTGTGAATTGTTTTTGTTGATAAAGTCACAAGTCTCAAATTACATCCACATAGTCATTACTTGTTTCAAGAAGCACGTGTTTAGTCTTTATTTAATAAAAGTTCTATACATCAAGATATTTTTCATTAGTTGCATATTATTTTGATTACAAATTTGTTAAATGATTGTGTGTCAACATACATCTTTTTTACAATCTAATGGATTCTAAAAAGTACATTGTATTATCTTAAGACCCACACATACTTGGTTAAAGTGAGTTGGTGCCCCGAGAAGTTAGTGAACAGTTGAACCTAAGTTGCCCAGAGAAATATCTCAATGATTAAAGAGAAGTAGTGTCATTGTTGGGGTTTAAGCAAAGCCATTATCACAACGGCACTCATGCCCATTTGAATCCACTAAATGTTGATCGATTATCAAAATGACAAGATTTGCTATGTAATTTCATGTGGTAAAGGGCCTAAAATAGGAACATTGGGTATGATGTGCATTTTTTTTCATTTATGACTATGTGGCAGGACATTTAATGTAAACTCCTATAATGAAACTCATGCCCTTTAAAATCTCTTGGAATGTTGATCCGGAACAAATGGTTAATAAATTCCAATTTGGCACGAGATGTGTATTGTACTTTTGGGAGGTAAAGAGCCACACATAGGAACTTAGGAGGTGATGTGTAGTTTTTTCAGTTATATGTGCGTGTAGTAGGCCATGTCAATAGATTATGTGTTAATTTGATGCCTGTTTATTAAATTCTAATGTCATATATCTAATGATAGATTATTTGAGTAGACTTGACCTTTTTCATTTATGTGTGTGTTCTTCAAGCCATGCCAATTTTGGCATGGGTTCTTCTTCCAATTTATGTACGCAGTTGGGGTTCCTGGCTTGTGGGGATTGGTGTCGGACGAGTGGTGGGGTGTGGTTAGGGATTGGGGTTGCTGGCTTGTATTGATGTTCGTGCGCATATCCTTAAGTCACTTTTGGAGGTCATGAGAACTTGATGTGCTTCATTTGGGATTTTATATGCTATCTTATATCTTAATGCATAGATTTCAAATAGGTCAATGTGATATTTCTTGGAGCCAATGCATTACGAGAGAAATTGTGAATTGTTTTTGTTGATAAAGTCACAAGTCTCAAATTACATCCACATGGTCATTACTTGTTTCAAGAAGCACGTGATTAGTCTTTATTTAATAAAAGTTCTATAGCTCAAGATATTTTTCATTAGTTGCCTATTATTTTGCTTACAAATATGTTAAATGATTGTGTGTCAAGTTGCATATAAATTGACATTTCTCCAATAGGTAGGTACAAAATATTTCCAATCATTACTTAAACGAAATATATTCATGTTTATTGAATACACTTGAGTTGCATTGTTATGTGTAAGTGGATTGATCAAATATATTCACTGACCATCACATTCTTTGTAGCTAAATGTTTGCATGTGTTGTATTGATGTTCATGCATATCCTTAAGTCACTTTGGGAGGACACGAGAGCTTGATGTGCTTCATTTGGGATTTTATATGCTAACTTATATCTTCATGCATAGATGTCAAATAGGTCAATGTGATATTTCTTTGAGCCAATGCATGACGAGAGAAATTGTGAATTGTTTTTGTTGATAAAGTCACAAGTCTCAAATTACATCCACATGGTCGTTACTTGTTTCAAGAAGCACGTGCTTGTAGTCTTTATTTAATGAAAGTTCTATACCTCAAGATATTTTTTACTAGTTGCATATTATTTGGCTTACAAATTTGTTAAATAATTGTGTGTCAACATACATATCTTTTACCACCTAATGGATTCTAAAAAGTATTTTGTATTATCTCCAGACCACACACACATTTATATGCATATAGATACAGGCATATATATATACAACCTATAGTATTTTAAAAATATATTATTAAGTACCATGGGCTTATTAAACTAAAAAGTCTTAGAACTAGACATGAGTGAAATTTAACCTCGTAATTATGGTTATTTTATGATACTAGTATTTTTCAGGGGTAAACTTAAGGCAATGAATTCTTGGATTTTAAATGCAAAGATTATATAGCGTTGATTAAACGTAATGATTTATTTGCCGGTTTACCATGTTGTTTTATTAATTGTACCATATTTTTATTTAACTCATTGTTCTTCTATATAACCAATTTTTCCATTAATTTTACTATTTTTTATCATACATTTTTAGTCGAATTTCACCAATTTTACTTTTATATATGTTTTATTTTTTTTGTTTATGCCGGTTATAAGTTTATCAGTAATTTAAATAGTACTTCTTTATTATTAATATGGCACAAAAGTAGAATAAATAGTAAAATTTAAAATCGAGAGAATTGCATTTTTGGTACACAGCTATAGGTCAATTCCCACTTTTGGTACATAGCTTTATGTGTCCAACACATTTGGTACACCTCTTTAACAAAGTTCGACACATTTGGTACAACCGTTAAATAAATTGCAAAATCACCATTAATTTCGTTAGTTCGACACATTTGGTACACCTCTTTTACAAAATTGGCATGCGTGCGGCACATGGCTGTCCAGAAAAAAAAAAGAAAAAAAAAATTGAAACTTGATAAACTTTTTTATTATATTTTATTCTTCTTCCAATATTAAACTATAAATGACATTATAGTTTATTATATTTTACATGTCATATAAATAATAAATACATATTTTTTAATATTTTTTATAAATATGATAAATTAAAGTAACTTGTTTATTATATTTTATTCTTCTTGCAATATTAAACTATAAATAACATTATATAGTTTATTATATTTTACATGCCATATAAATAATAAATACATATTATTTAATAATTTTTATAAATAATAAACTATTTTTATAAATAATTTTTAAAAATTGAAACTTGATAAACTTTTTTATTATATTTTATTCTTCTTCCAATATTAAACTATAAATGACAATATATAGTTTATTATATTTTACATGTCATATAAATAATAAAGACATATTTTTTAATAATTTTTATAAATAATAACTATAAAAATAATAAACTATTTTTATAAATAATTTTTAAAATTTGAAACTTGATAAACTTGTTTATTATATTTTATTATTCTTCCAGTATTAAACTATAAATGACATTATATAGTTTATTATATTTTACATGTCATATAAATAATAAATATATATTTTTTTTTATCATTATATAAATATGATATGATAAATATAATAAATACATATGATAATTTTTATAAAAGTTTATCAAGTTTAATTTTTTTTTTGGGCAGCCATGTGCCGCGCACATGTCAATTTTGTGAAAGAGGTGTACCAAATGTGTCGAACTAACGGAATTAACGGTGATTTTGCAATTTATTTAACGGTTGTACCAAATGTGTCGAACTTTGTTAAATAGGTGTACCAAAAGTGGGAATTGGCCTATAGCTGTGTACCAAAAATGCAATTCTCTCATTTAAAATCCCACTGGTTATTTAAATGCCAATATAAATACAATTTGTTGAAGCCCTTGTATATCGATCAAAACATTAACATTACACAGATTATACAAGAAAATAAATTAATATTTACCTTTATAATAATAATCCCTCTAGTACATTCATAAATTAAAATATTTACATTCATGATAAAACTGGGTATAGTCTTGCAACTTTTCAAGTGTCTCTTAATTTACATGAATAAGCGATCCATATTGAATTGTGGCAGTTTATGACGTGCACAAAGATTGCGCGGAGTTTCACTATAACTATATATTGACTCGTGAGTTTCACTATAACTATATTTTGACTCGTACATAATCATTAAACTAAAACGACTTTAAGTTATTTGTATATATATATAAACATTTTCTCTGCACAACCTGGAATAAGTGGTGTACAAGATCTCGAATCAAGTTGATTAGATTGGTGTTGCTCCAAAAAATTAAGGCCGCATGGTTTTACATGTGCTCATGGATATCGGTACTAAGATTTGTCTTTGTAGTGAGGGTTCTCTCTAAGTTAATTTGTGATTGAAGATGTCTCGATTGGTAATGGATATTATATACATTGGTTGTTGGCATCAAGCATTTTTATATTGTTGTTTGTTATTTTATTGTAAGTGATCTATATATATATTAGATAAATAATTAAAATTAAATCTATCGCATATAATATCAATATTAATTGATCACATACTGCAAAATTCAAGTTGCACCTAAAATGCACTTCATTTTGCAGCAATTATAATAAAAAACTATTTTAATATTATTGGATAAATTAACAATTATGTTCATAAATTAAATATTAGAAAATTAAGTTTGAATTTGATTAAGAAAAATAAATAGTGAAAATCTAAAAGTCGCACTGGTAATTTGAATGCCAACATAAATACAATTTGTTGAAGCCCCTGTGTTTTGCACAAAATATTGGCATTATACAGATTACGTACAAGAAAATAAATTAAAACATTTACATTCATAATAATAATCCCTCTCGAAATTCTCAAATTAATTACATGCAAGGAACCTAGGGAATACTTAAGGCAAAAATGCTTATGTAGAAATTATATTTAAATTGAAATCTTGAACAAATCGTTGTTGATTCTCACTTGCGACAGAACCTATTATGCACTGCCAAACCTTGAGGCTTTGTGAACCTCCTCTTGCACTTTTTGCACTCGTTCTCAGTATTTTCGCGCCTTAGCGACATCGGTATTAGTTCTGTTAGTCCGGTGCAATTTATTCTCAATCTTTTTGTGGCCGGACCTATGTCCCCCCAAAGCGAAGTGGGTTTCAAACCCTTTTCCACACGTGCAACAGATGTGCAACTTCGGTGCTTCTTGGGTTGGCCTCTCGTGAGCTTCCCTACTATCGTACTCATCAACCAACATATCATTTCTTTTGTTGGATGGTTGTGGATCAGCACTTGGGATGATCAGCTTATCGTTGTGTGCATCATCGCCTTCCATGTTCAACAATTCTAGATATCTCTTCTTGGGTGGAAGATCTAGAGGATTTCTGAATACATTAGGATTTTCTGTTGGAGGAGATAACATTCTGTTAGGTTCGTTGATAACCGGCGCCTGGATGGGAACGATGGATTGTCCAGGCCTCCCTCTCTTGTTGGTGGAAACCCATCCTCGAGGCAAGTAAGTATCCAAAGGAACACGTACTTGAGTCTTTTTTGGCAGGCATTTGTTGTTGAGACGTCTTAACTACAAAACAAAACCGATTAATAAAAGCTCTTAAATTAGTTGGTGAAGAGAGTACTGAATTTTCATATTTATATCAATTTGAATACACTGAAATGAACATCAAGAAGAATTGATTGGTGGGCTTCGTTGGTCTCTAGATTTCAATGAGTAAAATGAGAATGAAATGATGAAGAAAAAAAAATGGGGTGTTTACACTTAGACCTCCTGAGGTTTAGTCATATTACCAGTAAATCCCCTGACGTTTCAAAAATTATTAAGAGACCCCTAGTGGTCCAACAAGTCTTACAAAGACACTACTACAACTTGAAAAAATGTTTACAAAAACACCCTGTAAGGGGCGTCCTTGTAACTTTTAAAACTGGATAGGGTTTTCAGTAATTATGATAAACTTCAGGGGGTCTAATGATAAATCACCCAAGAAAAATGTTTATTTTTATCATTAGTTTAAAAAAAATAAGTTAGTAGAAAAAAATGTGCAAAACATAAATATTACGATTTTAAATTGATGAAGGAATATATAAATTGATTGGATGCTCAAATTAAATTAACATCATAAAAATTTTCTATTGGTTTTGTGGGAAAGAAGATTTGGAAATGAGAGAAATGAATGAATAAATCAACTTTAGAGCAAAAGATGTGAAAAATTAGAAAAAATAATTACTTTTAGCTTGTGCCACAAATTAATTTGAAAATATACTATAAAATTAACACAACAAAATGTTTCTTACATTTGTCTAGCTGTTGTAGGATGATGAATGAAACCCTCAAAATGCTCAACCTTTTTTTTTGGGTTTAAGGGAAAATGCTCAACTTTGTTGCTTGTTTATCCACATCCATATGCATCTCTCCTTATATAGTGAATTGGTAAAGCATCGTAGTCTTGTAGTGTCTAATAAATTAGGATAAATAAGTAAGTAAATTATTGGGCATAAAATTGAAAAAAACGCGTAATTGAGACAATCTGCATGGATTAATGAGAATCTAGTCAAGATTTTGGGCATTAGTTTGTTTAATTGCTACCACATTAACTATGCAGTGGTATCTAATGTAATATAATTACATACCATTATTTATTTAGAATTTTTGTGCATTACTTTTGTATACTCTAACCTGCCTTGACCTATAATTGATTCGTAATTATCTGGTGGGAAAAAAAGGAAAAACAATGCGTTGAGTTCATTTTTGGCTAATTTTAAAGTCTTGGTCGATGAAATTCAATCAAAATTTCCTATGTACTAATTATGGCAAATTTTAATAAATACATGCATGTATGTATATATATATGTAGTTTTGATTCCATCAAACGGTTTTAGAAGTATTAATTATTTACCAAATGTAAATTCACACATTCACATTTATGAAGAGAAAATAAAGAGAGAGAAAAAATAAAGATCTTACTTTAAATTGTTTAGTTTTTCTTTACAACCTATAGTATTTAAGAATAAATAATTAAGTACTATTTGATTAATTATACACTAAAATGTTATAGAACTAAGACGTGAGTGAATTTCAACCTCGTAATTGAGGTTATTTTATAATACTAGTATTTTTTATAGTATACTTCAGTTAACGAATTCTTGGGAGGATATTTTTACAGTAGATTCCCTTAACTAATTAAATCACACTACCCTATTGTCTCAACGTAACACACAAAGAAATCTTCGAGAAATTATTATTTGATGGAGATCCTAATTTTTATCAGAAATGGAGCGGTAGCTGAAATGTCTCTATACAAGTGAAATTCTTCCCCTATGTTTGAATTCTGATTTCTTTTAATGATATCTACCTTTTTTGTGGAACCTGAGTAATGATGATTGCGTGTGTGGTGATTAATGCGTGTCCGGTGATTATAATTTGTTTATTTTTTTACTTATATGATATTGACTCTAGTGGTGTATTGGTTGTTTGGGTGATTTTTTGTGCCATTTAAGTTCATATATTTTAGTAAATTGGCTATTTTGCCTCTAATTTCAGATATTTGGATTCACATGATAAAAAAGAATACATTCGTAGGTGAAAGTAATAGTCGAAATAGGAAATATATATACATATCTAGATCCAAATTTTTCGTGATCATCACGAAAAATGGATTACCATGTTCAAAAATCAATTACTACACATTTCTTAAGTTCGTGTTGTTATAGGTTAGATTGCTCTGTTAGTTACATTTTCACTTTAAGTTGAGTTTACATAGTTGGTGAATTTATGGAATCACATACTACTATGGCTTCTTACAATTATCGCACTAACTTTAGAGTCCATCTATAGGGTTACGCAGGGTAAATTTTCACTTTAATTGGATATGCATGCGTGATTAAGTTACGGGATGACATACTACTAAGGTTTCTTACAAATCTGGTGCTCACTTTGGTGTTTCTCTATGGGGTTACATAAGAAGAATTTTGTATTAGTCTTGTCCATCTTCATGTCTGTATCTTACGTAGTGGTTAATGTTTCTAAGTTTTGAAATTTACAACGAGTTTCATATCATAGTTAGCTTGAAAAAGAAAGTAGTTAAAATTATTATAGTTTGTGATATAAATTGACATTTCTTCAATAGGTAGGTACTAAATATTTCAAATGGTTACTAAACGTAATATGTTCAAGTTTATTGAATACACTTGAGTTGCATTGTTATGTGCAAGTGGATTGTTCAAACATATTCAATGACTATCATTCTTTGTAGCTAAATGTTTGCATATGTTGTATTGATGTTCATGAATATCCTTAAGTCACTTTTGGAGGTCATGAGAGCTTGATGTACTTCATTTGGGTTTTTATATGCTAACTTATATCTTCATGAATAGATGTCAAATAGGTCAATATGATATTTCGTAAACCCAATGCATTACAATAGAAATTGTGAATTGTTTTTGTTGATAAAGTCAGAAGTCTCAAATTACATCCACATGGTCATTACTTGTTTCAAGATACACGTGTTTATAATCATTATTTAACAAAGAAATAAATATAGTTCTATCAACCTCAAGATATTTTTCATTAGTTGCATATTATTTGGCCTACAAATTTGTTAAATTATTATGTGTCAACATACATCATTTTAACAATCGAATGGATTCTAAAATGTACTTTGTATTATCTTCAGACCCACACACATATATTCATATAGATACAGGCTTATATATATACACACTCGCATACATAAATATGGATGTAGAGTGAATTCAAAATTTTCAATATTAACCCTTAACCTACTTGGTTAAAGTGAGTTGGTGCCAGGAGAAGTTAGTGAACAGTTGAACCTAAGTTGCCCAGAGAAATATCTCAATGATTAAAGAGAAGTAGTGTCATTGTTGGGGTTTAAGCAAAGCCATTATCACAACGGCACTCATGCCCATTTAAATCCATTAAATGTTGATCGATTATCAAAATGACGAGCTTTGCTATGTAATTTCATGAGATAAAAGGGCCTAAAATAGGAACATTGGGGATGATGTGCATTTTTTTCATTTATGACTGTGTGGCAGACCATTTAATGTAAACTCCTTTCATGAAACTCATGCCCCTTAAAATCTCTTGGAATGTTGATCAGGAACAAATGGTTAATAAATTCCAATTTGGCTCGAGATGGGTATTGTACTTTTGGGAGGTAAAGAACCACACATAGAAACTTAGGAGGTGATGTGCAGTTTTTTCATTTATATGTTCGTGTAGTAGGCCATTAATAGATTATGTGTTGATTTGATATTTGTTTATTAAATTCTAATGTCATATATCTAATGATAGATTATTTGAGTAGACTTGACATTTTTTATTTATGTGTGTGTTCTTCAAGCCATGCCAATGTTGGCCTGGGTTCTTCTTCCAAGTTATGTGGCACATCCTGGGAGGTCCATAGAGGTGGGGTTGCTGGCTTGCGGGGATTGGTGTCGGACGGGTGGTGGTATGTGGTTAGGGATTGGGGTTGCTGGCTTGTATTGATGTTAATGCATATCCTTAGGTTACTTTGGAGGTCATGAGAGCTTGATGTGC
Organism: Penstemon eatonii; assembly: GCA_038501285.1. Taxonomy (NCBI): domain Eukaryota; kingdom Viridiplantae; phylum Streptophyta; class Magnoliopsida; order Lamiales; family Plantaginaceae; genus Penstemon; species Penstemon eatonii. Next base: position 71,836,967 of record CM076715.1, read on the forward strand.
TTTATTTGGGATTTTATACGCTAACTTATATCTTCATGCATAGATGTCAAATAGGTCAATATGATATTATTTGGAGCCAATGCATTACGAGAGAAATTGTGAATTGTTTTTGTTTATGAAGTCACATGTCTCAAATTACATCCTCATGGTCATTACTTGTTTCAAGAAGCACGTGTTTATTTTCTTACTTATATGATATTGAATCTAGTGGTGTATTGTTTGTTTGGGTGATTTATTGTGCCATTTAGGTTCATATGTTTTTGTAAATTGGCTATTCTGCCTCAAATTTCAGATATTTGGATTCACATGATAAAAAAGAATGCATTGGTGGGTGAAAGTAATAGTTGAAAAAGGGAATATATTTACATATCTAGATCTAAATTTGTCGTGATCATCACGGAAAATGGATTACCATGTTCAAAAATCAATTAATACACATTTCTTAAGTTCGTGTTGTTGTTATAGGTTAGATTGCTCTGTTAGTTACGTTTTCACTTTAAGTTGAGTTTACATAGTTGATGAATTTATGGAATCACATACTACTATGGCTTCTTACAATTATCGCACTAACTTTAGAGTCCCTCTATAGGGTTACGTAGGGTAAATTTTCACTTTAATTGGATATGCATGCGTGCTTAAGTTACGGGATGACATACTACTAAGGTTTCTTAAAAATCCGGTGCTCACATTGGGATTTCTCTATGGGGTTACTTAGGAATAATTACGTATTAGTCTTGTCCATCTTCATGTATGTATCTTATGCAGTGGTTAATGTTTCTAAATTTTGAAATTTACAACGAGTTTCATATCATAGTGAGCTTGAAAAAGAAAGTTGTTAAATTTTTTATAGTTTGTGTTATAAATTGACATTTCTCCAAATGGTAGGTACTAAATATTTAAAATGTGTAAATGGATTGTTCAAACATATTCATCGACTATCATTCTTTCTAGCTAAATTTTTGCATATGTTGTATTGATGTTCATGAATATCCTTAAGTCACTTTTGGAGGTCATGAGAGCTTGATGTACTTCATTTAGGATTTTATATGCTAACTTATATCTTCATGCATATATGTTAAATAGGTCAATGTGATATTTCTTAAACCCAATGCATTACAATAGAAATTGTGAATTGTTTTTGTTGATAAAGTCACAAGTCTCAAATTACATCCACATGGTCATTACTTGTTTCAAGAAGCACGTATTTATAATCATTATTTAACAAAGAAATATAGATATTTCTATCAACCTCAAGATATTTTTCATTAGTTGCATATTATTTGGCCTACAAATTTGTTAAATGATTATGTGTCAACATACATCTTTTTTACAATCTAATGGATTCTAAAAAGTACTTTATATTATCTTCAGACCACACACACATATATATGCATATAGATACAGGCATATATATATATATATATATATATATATATATATATACAACCTATAGTATTTTAAAAATATATTATTAAGTACCATTGGCTTATTAAACTAAAAAGTTTTAGAACTTGACATGAGTGAAGTTTAACCTCGTAATTATGGTTATTTTATGATACTAGTATTTTTCAGGGGTAAACTTAAGGCAATGAATTCTTGGATTTTAAATGCAAAGATTATATAGCGTTGATTAAACGTAAAGATTTCTTTGCCGGTTTACCATGTTGTTTTATTAATTGTACCATATTTTTATTTAACTCATTGTTCTTCTATATAATAAAATTTTCCATTAATTTTACTATTTTTTATCATACATTTTTAGTCGAATTTCACCAATTTTACTTTTATATATGTTTTAATTTTTTTTGTTTATGCCAGTTATAAGTTTATCAGTTAATTAAATAGTACTTCTTTATTATTACTATGGCACAAAAGTAGAATAAATAGTAAAATCCAAAATCCCACTGGTTATTTAAATGCCAATATAAATACAATTTGTTGAAGCCCTTGTATATCGAACAAATCATTGACATTACACAGATTATAGAAGAAAATAAATTAAAATATTTACCTTTATAATAATAATCCCTCTAGTACAATCATAAATTAAAATATATACATTCATGATAAAACTGGGTATAGTCTTGCAACTTTTCAAGTGTCTCTTAATTTATATGGATAAGCGATCCGTATTGAATTGTGGTAGTTCATAATGTGCACAAAGATTGCGCGGAGTTTCACTATAACTATATATTTACTCGTGAGTTTCACTATAACTATATTTTGACTCGTACATAATCATTAAACTCAAATGACTTTAAGTTATTTGTATATATATATAAACATGTTCTCTGCACAAACTTGAATAAGTGGTATACAAGATATCGAATCAAGTTGATTAGATTGGTGTTGCTCCAAAAAATTAGGGCCGCAACGTTTTACATGTGCTCATGGATATCGGTACTATGATTTGTCTTTGTAGTGAGGGTTCTCTCTAAGTTAATTTGTGATTGAAGATGTCTCGATTGGTAATGGATATTATATACATTGGTTGTTGGCATCAAGAATTTTTATATTGTTGTTTGTTATTTTATTATAAGTGATCTATATATATTAGATAAATAATTAAAATTCAATCTATCGCATATAATATCAATATTAATTTATTACATACTGCAAAATTAAAGTTGCACCTAAAATGCACTTCATTTTGCAGCAATTATAATAAACAACTATTTTAATATTATTGGATAAATTAACAATTATGTTCGTAAATTAAATATTAGAAAATTAAGTTTGATTTTGATTAAGAAAAATAAATAGTAAAAATCTAAAAGTCGCATTGGTAATTTGAATGCCAACATAAATACAATTTGTTGAAGTCCCTATGTTTTGCACAAAACATTGGCATTATACAGATTACATACAAGAAAATAAATTAAAACATTTACATTCATAATAATAATCCCTCTCGAAATTCTAAATTAATTCCATGCAAGGAACTTTGGGAATACTTAAGGCAAAAATGCTTATGTAGAAAATAGGTTTAAATTGAAATCTTGAACAAAGCGTTGTTGATTCTCTCACTTGCGACAGAACCTATTATGCACTGCCAAACCATGAGGCTTTGTGAACCTCCTCTTGCAATTTTTGCACTCGTTCTCAGTATTTTCGCGCCTTGGCGACATTGGTATTAGTTCTGTCCGGCGCAATTTGTTCTCAATCTTTTTGTGGCCGGACCTATGTCCTCCCAAAGCGAAGTGGGTTTCAAACCCTTTTCCACACGTGCAACAGATGTGCAACTTCGGTGCTTCTTGGGTTGGCCTCTCGTGAGCTTCCCTACTACTGTACTCATCAACCAACATATCATTTCTTTTGATGGATGGTTGTGGATCAGTACTTGGGATGATCAGATTATCGTTGTGTGCATCATCGCCTTCCATGTGCAACAATTCTAGATATCTCTTCTTGGGTGGAAGATCTAGAGGATTTCTTAATACATTAGGTTTTTCTGTTGGAGGAGATAACATTCTGTTAGGTTCGTTGATAACCGGCGCCTGGATGGGAACGATGGATTGTCCAGGCCTCCCTCTCTTGTTGGTGGAAGCCCATCCCCGAGGCAAGCAAGTATCCAAAGGAACACGTACTTGAGTCTTTTTGGCAGGCATTTGTTGTTGAGACATGTTAACTACAAGACCAAACCGATTAATAAAAGCTCTTAAATTAGTTGGTGAAGAAAGTACTGAATTTTCATATTTATATCAATTTGAATATACTGAAATGAACATCACGAAGAATTGATTGGTGGGCTTCGTTGGTCTCTAGATTTCAGTGAGTAAAATGAGAATGAAAATGATGAAGAAGAAAAAAGGGGGTGTTTACACTTAGACCTCCTGAGGTTTAGTCATATTACCAGTAAATCCCCTGACGTTTCAAAAATTATAAAGAGACCCCTAGTGGTCCAACAAGTCTTACAAAGACACTCCTACAACTTGAAAAAATGTTTACAAAAACACCATGTAATGGGCGTCCTTGTAATTTTTAAAATTGGATAGGGTTTTCTGTAATTATGATAAACTTCAGGGGGTCTGATGATAAATCACCCCAGAAAAATGTTTATTTTTTATCATTAGATTAAAAAAAAAACAAGTTAGTAGAAAAAAATGTGCAAAACATAAATATTACGATTTTAAATTGATGAAGGAATATATCAATTGATTGGATGCTCAAATTAAATTAACATCATAAAATTTTTGTATTGGTGTTTTGTGGGAAAGAAGATTTGGAAATGTAAGAAATGAATAAATAAATCAACTTTAGAGCAAAAGATGTGCAAAATTAGAAAAAATAATTACTTTTAACTTGTGCCACAAATTAATTTGAAAATATACTATAAAATTAACACAACAAATTATTTCTTACATATGTCTAGCTGTTGTAGGATGATGATTGAAATCCTCAAAATGCTCAACCTTTTTTTTTTTTTTGTTTAAGGGAAAATTCTCAACTTGTTGCTTGTTTATCCACATCCATATGCATCTCTCCTTATATAGCGAATTGGCAAAGCATCGTAGTCTTGTAGTGTCTAATAAATTAGGATAAATAAGTAAGTAAATTATTTGGCATAAAATTGAAAAAACGCGTAATTGAGACAATCTTCATGGATTAATGAGAATCTAGTCAAGATTTTGAGCATTAGTTTGTTTAATTGCTACCACATTAACTATGCAATGGTATCTAATGTAATATAATTACATAGCATTATTTATTTAGCATATTTGTGCATTACTTTTGTATAATCTAACCTGCCTTGACCTATAATTGATTCGTAATTATCTGGTGGGAAAAAAAGGAAAAACAATGCATTGAATTCATTTTTGGCCAATTTTAAAATCCTGGTCGATGAAGTTCAATCACAATTTCCTATGTACTAATTATGGCAAATTTTAATAAATACATGCATGTATGTATATATATATATATATATAGTTTTGATTCCTTCAAACGGTTTCAGAAATATTAATTATTTACAAAATTTAAATTCACACATTCACATTTATGAAGAGAAAATAAAGAGAGAGAAAAAATAAAGATCTTACTTTAAATTGTTTAGTTTTTCTTTACAACCTATAGTATTTAAGAATAAATAATTAAGTACTATTTGATTAATTATACACTAAAATGTTATAGAACTAAGACTGGAGTGAATTTCAACCTCGTAATTGAGGTTATTTTATAATACTAGTATTTTTTAGAGTATACTTCAGTTAACGAATTCTTGGAGGATATTTTCACAGTAGATTCTCTTAACTAATTAAATCACACTACCCTATTGTCTCCAGGTAACACATAAGGAAATCTTCGAGAAATTATTGTTTGATGGAGATCCTACTTTTTATCAGAAATGGGGTGGTAGCTGAAATGTCTCTATACAAGTGAAATTCTTCCCCTAAGTCTGAATTCTGATTTCTTTTAATGATATCTATTTTTTTGTGGAACCTGAGTAATGATGATTGAGTGTGTGATGATTATTGCGTGTGCGGTGATAAGTTGTTTATTTTCTTACTTATATGCTATTGACTCTAGTGGTGTATTGGTTATTTAGGTGATTTTTTGTGCCATTTAGGTTCATATGTTTTAGTAAATTGGCTATTTTGCCTCTAATTTAAGACATTTGGATTCACATGATTAAAAATAATGCATTGGTGGGTGAAAGTAATAGTCTAAATAGGGAATATATATACATATCTAGATCCAAATTTTTTATGATCATCACGGAAAATGGATTACCATGTTCAAAAATCAATTAATACACATTTCTTAAGTTCGTGTTGTTGTTATAGGTTAGATTGCTCTGTTAGTTACATTTTCACTTTAAGTTGAGTTTACATAGTTGATGAATTTATGGAATCACATACTACTATGGCTTCTTACAATTATCGCACTAACTTTAGAGTACCTCTATAGGGTTACGTAGGGTAAATTTTCACTTTAATTGGATATGCATGCGTGATTAAGTTACGAGATGAGATACTACTAAGGTTTCTTACAAATCCGGTGCTCACTTTGGGGTTTCTCTATGGGGTTACATAGGAATAATTTCGTATTAGTCTTGTCCATCTTCATGTCTGTATCTTACGTAGTGGTTAATATTTCTATGTTTTGAAATGTACAACGAGTTTCATATCATAGTTAGCTTGAAAAAGAAAGTTTTTAAAATTAATATAGTTTGTGATATAAATTGACATTTCTCCAATAGGTAGGTACTAACTATTTCAAATGGTTACTTAAACGAAATATGTTCAAGTTTATTGAATACACTTGAGTTGCATTGTTATGTGTAAGTGGATTGTTCAAATATATTGAATGACTATCATTCTTTGTAGCTAAATGTTTGAATATGTTGTATTGATGTTCATGCATATCCTTAAGTCACTTTTGGAGGTCATGAGAGCTTGATGTACTTTATTTGGGTTTTTATATGCTAACATATATCTTCATGCATAGATGTCAAATAGGTCAATATGATATTTCGTAAACCCAATGCATTACAATAGAAATTGTGAATTGTTTTTGTTGATAACGTCAGAAGTCTCAAATTACATCCACATGGTCATTACTTGTTTCAAGAAGCACGTGGTTATAATCATTATTAACAAGGAAATAAATATAGTTCTATCAACCTCACGATATTTTTCAATAGTTGCATATTATTTGGCCTACAAATTTGTTAAATGATTATGTGTCAACATACATCTTTTTTACAATCTAATGGATTCTAAAAAGTACATTGTATTATCTTCAGACCCACACACATATATTCATATAGATACAGGCTTATATATATACACACTCGCATACGTAAATATGGATGTAGAGTGAATTCAAAATTTTCAATAGTAACCCTTCACCTCTTAGTTAAAGTGAGTTGGTGCCCCGAGAAGTTAGTGAACAGTTGAACCTAAGTTGCCCAGAGAAATATCTTAATGATTTAAAGAGAAGTAGTGTCATTGTTGGGGTTTAAGCAAACCCATTATCACAACGCACTAATGCCCATTTAAATACATTAAATGTTGATTGATTATCAAAATGACGAGCTTTGTTATGTAATTTCATGAGGTAAAGGGCCTAAAATAGGAACATTGGGGATGATGTGCATTTTTTTCATTTATGACTATGTGGTAGGCCATTTAATGTAAACTCCTTTCATGAAACTCATGCCCTTTAAAATCTCCTGGAATGTTGATCCGAAACAAATGGTTAATAAATTCCAATTTGGCTCGAGATGTGTATTGTACTTTTGGGAGGTAAAGAGCCACACATAGGAACTTAGGAGGTGATGTGTAGTTTTTTCATTTATATGTGCGTGTAGTAGGCCATTAATAGATATGTGTTGATTTGATGTTTGTTTATTAAATTCTAATGTCATATATCTAATGATAGATTATTTAAGTAGACTTGACATTTTTCATTTATGTGTGTGTTCTTCAAGCCATGCCAATGTTGGCCTGAGTTCTTCTTCCAAGGTATGTGGCACATCCTGGGAGATCCACGGAGGTGGGGTTGCTGGCTTGTGGGGATTGGTGTCGGACGGGTGGTGGGGTGTGGTTAGGGATTGGGGTTGCTGGCATGTATTGATGTTCATGCATATCCTTAAGTCACTTTGGAGGTCATGAGAGCTTGATGTGCTTTATTTGGGATTTTATATGCTAACTTATATCTTCATGCATAGATGTCAAATAGGTCAATGTGATATTACTTGGAGCCAATGCATTACGAGAGAAATTGTGAATTGTTTTTGTTGGTAAAGTCACATGTCTCAAATTACATCCTCATGGTCATTACTGGTTTCAAGAAGCACGTGTTTATTTTCTTACTTATATGATATTGAATCTAGTGGTGTATTGGCTGTTTGGGTGATTTATTGTGCCATTTAGGTTCATATGTTTTAGTAAATTGGCTATTCTGCCTCTAATTTCAGATATTTGGATTCACATGATAAAAAAGAATGCATTGGTGGGTGAAAGTAATAGTCAAAAAAGGGAATATATTTACATATCTAGATCTAAATTTGTCGTGATCATCACGGAAAATGGATTACCATGTTCAAAAATCAATTAATACACATTTCTTAAGTTCGTGTTGTTGTTATAGGTTAGATTGCTCTGTTAGTTACGTTTTCACTTTAAGTTATGTTTACATAGTTGATGAATTTATGGAATCACATACTACTATGGCTTCTTACAATTATCGCACTAACTTTAGAGTCCCTCTATAGGGTTACGTAGGGTAAATTTCACTTTAATTGGATATGCATGCGTGATTAAGTTACGGGATGACATACTACTAAGGTTTCTGCTAACATTGGGGTTTCTCTATGGGGTTACTTAGGAATAATTACGTATTAGTCTTGTCCATCTTCATGTTTGTATCTTATGTAGTGGTTAATGTTTCTAAATTTTGAAATTTACAAAGAGTTTCATAACATAGTGAGCTTGAAAAAGAAAGTTGTTAAAATTTTTATAGTTTGTGTTATAAATTGACATTTCTCCAAATGGTAGGTACTAAATATTTCAAATGGTTACTTAAACGAAATATGTTCAAGTCTATTGAATACACTTGAGTTGCATTGTTATGTGTAAATGGATTGTTCAAACATATTCATTGACTATCATTCTTTCTAGCTAAATGTTTGCATATGTTGTATTGATGTTCATGCGTATCCTTAAGTCACTTTTGGAGGTCATGAGAGCTTGATGTACTTTATTTGGGATTTTATATGCTAACTTATATCTTCATGCATATATGTCAAATAGGTCAATGTGATATTTCTTAAACCCAATGCATTACAATAGATCAGCTCAATACATCATCAGACGAGATATTATAAACAGCCAAGTGAAGACGATCAGGAAGTCCCCTCAACGGTAATAAATGCACTTGGAGTAATAAATGCTGAAGAAGGAGGGTATTTATGGCAAATGATTGAAGAAATCCTCGTATCAGCTGGGTGCATTAAATGCTGCTGACAAAAAGTACTGTAGACAGTACTGTAGCTTGTGAGAAGTGTTGTGAGAAGCTGTTATCTGAGTGAATCTGTTAGAGGAGTGTTGTGAGAAGTTGTTATCCATCTGTGTGAGTGATAAAGCTTTGTAGTATAGGAATTTCTTTGTGATTTCCTGTAACGAACTTGTGGCCTTTTCATTTGTTGATCAGCGCAAGCAGAGTATATTGTAATCTGTGTGATGATAGTATAACCCAAGATCTAAGTGACTTGGAAGAGTGGACTAAAGGATTTAAATCCACATAGCCACTATAAAAATCAGTGTGTTCATATTTGCATATGTTTTCTTGCATACTTTAAAATTTGCATAAGTTTACTTTAGAACAAACTGTTTAAAGATCTTAAAGGAGTTTCCCACTGGGGATAAAATCTTTACAAGACTTAGTTTACTTGTGAAAAGCACTTTAAAACATCCGCTGCAAGTAATCTGGTTGAAACTGATTTTATTGAAATCAGCTAAGTACTTTTCTAAAGAGTGGTCAACTCTGCTGCTCAAACTTTGGGTGAGAACAGCATTGTCAGCTTACTGTTTCCGATCAGCTTAGTCTGCTAACAGTTAAGTGAAAAGTTTTTAAGTAAAAAATTATCAGAGGTCTATTCATCCCCCCTCCCCCCTCTCTAGACCTCATCTGTCCACTTGGGACCAATATTTAGTGCTTATCGGATTGGCCTCTCTGATCTTCCCTACTACTGTACTCATCAACCAATACATTATTTCCTTTATTGGATGATTGGACGTTTGGATCAGCACTTAGGATGATCAGCTTATTTGGGGCGAAGAATGGTTGTGTGCATTATCGCCTTCAATGTGCAACAATTCTAGATATATTATTTTCTTTGGTGGAGGGTTTCTTACTACAATGGGTCTTTCAATTGGAAGTGGTAACATTCAGTCAGGTTCGTTGATAACCGGCGCCTGAATGAGAATGATGGATTTTCCAAGCCTCCCTCTCTAGTTGGTGGGAGCCCAACCCCACGGCAAATAGGAAGCCTTGGAACATGAACTTGAGTCTTTTTGGCAGGCATTTGTTGTTGATACATGTTAACTACAACACAATATCAATAAAATAACTAACAAGCTCTTAAATTCGTTGGTGAAGAGAGTATTGATTTTTCATATTTATATCAATTGGAATACAATGAAATGAAGTAGGAATCCAAGGGAACATGAACTTGAGTCATTTTTATAGGTCTTTGTTGTTGATACATATTAACTACAACATAAAATCGATAAAATAAATAATAATATCTTAAATTAATTGGTGAAGATAGTATCGATTTTCCGTATTTATATCAACTTGAATACAATGAAACTCACATCAATAAGAATTGGTTGGCTTCGTTGGTCTCTGGATTTCACTGAGTAAAATGATAAGAAAAATGATGATGAACAAAAAAAAAGTTCGATTTTGTATCGTTGCTTCAAGAAAAACAGCTTAGTGCAAAAAATGTGCAAATATGCAAAACATAAATGTTACAATTTTAAATTGAAGAACAAAATTATATAAATTTTCAGTAGTATATATCAATTGATAGGATGCTAAATTAAATTAACATCATAAAAAATTGTTATTGGTGTTGTGTGGGAAAGAAGATTTGGAAATATATGAAACTGAATAAATATATTAACTTTAGAACAAAAGATGTGCATAGCGACAATAATTAATTTTCAGTTGTACTACAAATTAAAATAAGAAATTAACATGACAAATTGTTTGTTACCTATGGCTATAGCTGATGTAGGATGATGAATTAAACCCTCAAAATGCTCAACCTTTGTTTCTATTTAATGGAAAATGCTCAACTTTTTTCTTGGTTATCCACATCCATATGCATCTCTCCTTATATAGTGAATTGGAAGAAGATTGTTGTCTTGTAGTGTGTATAAAATTAGGATAAATAAGTAAGTAATTATCTGACATAAAAGATACAAAACTTGTAATTGAAACAATATGCATAAATTTTTGAAAATTCACTCAAGATTTTGTGCATTATTTTGTTTCTTTGTTACAACCTTTATTATGCACTGGTTTCGATTGTAATATAATTACTCTCCAATCTTGATTTAACTTTTTCGTTCATTACCTTTTTAAACTCTGACCTGTTTTGACCTATGAAATTTTCTGGTGGGGAAAAAAGGAAATACAACGCATGAGTTCATTTTCTGCCAATTTTTAAATCTTGGTCGATGAAAATCTATCACACTTTGTTATGTTCTAATTATGGCAATTTTTAATATATACATGAAAAATAGAGAGAGAAGAAAAAGAAGTTCTTAATTAAATTTGTTTAGTTTTTCTTTACAAGTTATAGTGTTTAAAAATAAATTATTATGTACCATGGGCTTAATTATACACTAAAAAGTTTTAGAACATAGACATGAGTAAAGTTTAACCTTGTTATTAGGTTTATTTGATGATACTAGTATTTTTCAGGGGTAAACTGAAGGCAACGAATTCTTGGATGCTAAATTTAAAGATTATATAACGTTGACTAAATGTAAACATTTCTTTTTCGGTTTACCATGTTGTTTTATTAATTGTACCATATTTTTATTTCACTCGTTGTTCTTCTATAAAACCAATTTTTCCATTGATTTTACTGTTTTTTATCATATATTTTTAGTCGAATTTCACCCAATTTTAACTTTTATATATGTTTTAAATTTTTTTGTTTAAGCCACTTTTAAGTTTATCAGTTAATTAAATAGTACTACATTTTTTATTCATAGGGCACTAATGTATAATTTTTTTTTTCTGGAGGTTATATAATAAGTGATAATTTTTTAGATATTTTCCAAGGAAATATTGATTTTACTTGCTTTTACGCTGAATTTACTATTTTAACATGTTCTTTCACTAATTTCACCTTTTTTGTGGTTTATCCCATTTTTTAATTTCTTTCATTCATTATCTTCGATTTAACTTAATTATAGTCGATCTTACTTTTTCTTTTTCGTTGATTTAACCAATATCAACCATTATTGACATGCTACATAATTTGCAAACGCATCATTTGACCAAACTTCAACATAGATTGTGCTGAGTTTCAATATAATTATAAGCCTCGTAAATAGTTATCGATAAATTTAATAAAGTCTTTGAAGGTGATCAACATAGACTCAATATTGACATTTATGAGCGAATTATATTCATTAGAATGTGTTTGGAGGTGATATATATATATATATATATATATATATATATTATATTCCATGCATCTTTGATTTTAATGAGACATAAATTTAATTTCTTCATTGATCTAGAATACTTTAAGAACTAAATAGTATTTTATTATCATTGTCATGGAGTGCATAAGCAAAAATTTTGCTCGTGAAAATTTGGATGGTTTTGTATGAATCTTATTCTATAATATGTAAGATATGTCAACCATATGCATGAAACACAAGATGTAAGCCCAAAATTATCGTTTTCATATGTATATGTTTATGCATATTTATCTTAATTCACATATGTTTTACAAAAACTTCAGAATCTTGTCTCCCTATTTGACTAAAACAGCAGACAACAACATTACTCCAAGTAAAAGTCCATTGGGAATCCCTATCTTATATGAGGTCAAGTATCTTTATTGAACTACTTATGCTATATATAATACGGTATGTGAAGTAAATTTTGAAAACAATTTTCGCCTAATTTTGAGTCAAATTCAGGTGTTATATCTCAATTTTGAAAATTGTCAAGTTCTTGTTATTGCTTATTTTCTTTATCATTTTGTATGTCTTATTTAATTCTCTAGTATTAACAAGAGTATTCTTTTGGTAAGCAATGTGAAATATTCATGTTAATGCAAACAACAAACCTACACAAAATGTGTCCATGAAAGTTTAATGATAAAATTGGGTTTAGTCTTGCAAACTGTCTACATTACTCCGAGTATAAGTCCATTGGGAATCCCTATCTTATATGAGATCAAGTATCTTTATTGAACTACTTATGCTTTATATATTGCGGTAAGTGTAGTAAATCTTGAAAACAGTTTTCGCCTAATTTTGAGTCAAATTCAGATGTTATATCTTGATTTTGAAAATTGTCAAGTTTATCATTTTGTATGCCTTATTTAATTTTCTAGTATTAACATGAGCATTCTTTTGGTAAGCAATGTGAAACATTCATGTTAATGCAGACAACGAACCTACAGAAAATGTGTCCTTGAAAGTTTAATGATAAAATTGGGTTTAGTCTTGCAACTTTTCAAGTGTTTCTTTTACATGGATAAGCGATCCATATTGAATTGTGGTAGTGCATGATGTGCACAAAGATCACGCGGAGTTTCACTAAAACTATATTTAGACTCGTACATAATCATTAAGCTCAAACGACTTTTAGTTATTTGTATATATATATAAACATGCATTCTGAAGCGAAGTTTCTCTACATAAACTGGAATAAGTGGTGTACAAGATCTCAAATCAAGTCGATTAGATTGGTGTTGCTCCAAAAAATTAGGGCCGCAATGTTTTACATGTGCTCATGGATATCAATATTATGATTTGTCATTGTAGTGAGGGTTCTCGAAATTAATTTGTGATTGAAGATTTAACACGGGTAATATCATTATTAATTGATCATTCAATGAAAAAAAAATTAAAATATTTAAATTCATAATAATAACCCTTCTCGAAGTTCTCGATTAATTCCATGTAAGGAACAAAGTATTGTTGATTCCCTCTCCTGCGATAGAACCTATTATGCGCTGCCAATCCTTGACGCTTCGTGAACCTCCTCTTGCACTTTTTACTCTCGTTCTCAATATTTTCCTATCTTAGCTACATTGGTATTGACGCTGTCCGCGCATTTGTTCTTTATCCATATTGAATTGCGGCCAACAATGGGTTAGCCAGGCGCAATTTGTTCTCCTTCTTTTTGTGTCCGGCCCTATGTCCCCCCAACGCGAAGTAGGTATCAAACCCTTTTCCACATGTGCAACAAATGTGCAACTTCGTTGCTCCTTGGGTTGGCCTCTCGTGAGTTTCCCTACTACTGTACTCATATTAGTTAAATGATTGTATGTCAACATATATATTTTTTTACCACGTAATGGATTCGAAAAAGTAATTTATATTATCTTCAGACCACAACACATATGCATATAGATACAAGATTATATACATGTACACCCACGCATACATAAATATTGATGTAGAGTGATTCCCAAAGTTTTCAATATTAACCTTTTACCCTCTTAGTTAAAGTGAGTTGGTGCCTCGAGAAGTTGATCAAACATTGCATTTAAGTTGCCAGAGAAATATCTTAATGATGTAAAGAGAAATAGTGTCATCGTAGGGGTTTAAGCAAATCACTTATCGCCCATTTAAATCTTTTGACATGTTGATCCACTACAAGAAAAACGAGAATTTCTGACGGGTTTTTCGGAAATTCCGTCGAAAATCGTCATTTTCCGACGGGAAATGTCCGTCGGAAGAGTCGCTGGAAATATGCTCGTCGGAGAATTTCCGACGGGATATTTTCGACGGCTGGTTCCGTCAGAAAGTACTCTCGGGTCAACTATTTGACTTTAATTTCTGACGGGATGTTCCGTTGAAAATATTTTTCTTTTTCTTTTTTGTAAATTTCCGACGGGTAGATAAAAATTTTAAAAAAAAATTCCGACGGGTTGCTCCCGTCGGAAATTTACAAAAATAAAATAAAAAAATAATTAAAAATTGATATGCAAAAAATAATATTTTTATTTTTTAATTTATTTATATTCCCTGATTTGAACCTATATCAATTAAATCGCCAAATACCATACAAAAATCAACAAATTCCACAAAAGTATCAACAAATCACACATAAAAATCAGCAAAATAAATCAACAAACACGTCGAAAATCATAAAATATCTTACAAAATCAAATTAATAACAATCGTCAACAAAAGTTCCAAAATAAAATAGGCGCAAACACAAGATAGACAAAACTGTAATAAATAGGCTCAAAATTACAAATTCAAGTAAATATACTATTGAAGTAGTATATGATACAATAACAATGAAATCTTATACATAATTTTAAGAGCATAATGTCGGTAGATACAAATTCAAGATCCAATTATTCATAATGCATTAAAAGAGCTCACAATAATTAGACAAATAACACATTGAATATAAAAATACTATACATTTCAATGGCCTGTTCGGACGATAAGTATTGTTCTGTCTCTTTGCCCATAACTAGAAGCGCTGAAATTGAAGTGGTATACCAAATTCTATGGCTACCTTATCCTGTAAAAATAGAAAAAAAGGATTCAACTTTTCATGATAAACATGTATATATATATATGTATGTATTTATATATATATATATATATATATATATATATATATATATATATATATGTATGTATATATACATATATTTATATATATATATATAAATATATATGTATATGTATATGTATATATGTATATAAATATATATATATATATATACATATATATATATATATATATATACTATATACATACATATATATATATATATATGTATGTATATATATATATATATGTATATAAATATATACATATATTTATATATATATATAAATATATATGTATATGTATATGTATATATGTATATAAATATATACATATATTTATATATATGTATATGTATACATATACATATATATGTATATATGTATATATGTATATACATATATATACTCCTTTATAAACACAAAATTTTAAGATATGTGTTTATGACTTATGTTATATTAAATCTAAAACAATACAAATACTATTTTCTTTTCTACTTAAATACATAAGAGTAAATTTTTGAAAAGTAACTTATAAATATTTGCCAGCCAATAACAAAAGCTATGGGATGGCAAAGAGTTTTCCATTTATACCAAATGCCATAGCGAAATTCTTCTGCTTTCACGTCTATTTGCCATTTGAATACATAACATTCTTGAACCTTGGTAGATGTTTTGGTAAGTTTCCAACGTAGGGACAAATACTTGATTTTGTATTCAATATTTGATGTATAACCATTTTAAATTGAATTTGAAAAAGAAGATGAAAATATTCCACAAAACTGTACATTCAAGTAAGTTTCAATATTTTTTAATAAGTAATATATTTTTTTTTGATAATTAATAAATAATAGCTTGTTAGTTAAATAAGATTTATTGTTTTCTAATTAGTAATAGCTTATTTAGTTATTTGGAGAGTGAGATGTGCGAAAAATTTAGTTTTTATTTTTTCATATGTTGTTTGGTTAGTACTTAGTAGGAAATGAAGTTACAATTTCTTCTTCAGTTTCCTATAGTATATAAAATATTTTCTTACCAATTTGATGGAAAAATCCATATATAATTATATTTACCAATTTGATGGGAAAGTGACATTTTTATCTTCAAGGATGAGGCTCCATGACCAAGAGGTCATGGGTTCAACTCTCACGAATGTGGGAATTTTCTCTAGTTTCATACTAGCATTTCTCTAGTTTAATACTAGTAATTAGTTCACTTTGTTATCATTGAAATAGTTTCGATTCGATATAGTGTTTGATGTAACAATGTATTCACCATCTCAAAAAAAAAATTAAAATTATTAACACTTTTAGTATTACTAGAAAAGTGCACATATGTTGTACGTGTCTAGTATATTTCTTAGTATATATTTATTGTAAATAAGAATAAAAACCAACTTCATTATGTCATAAAATAACACATATTAATGATTCATATTCAATTTATTTTCTATACTTTTTTTATTAAAATTATTATTTTATATTAAAAAATAATGACTTTCAAGTTGTCAAATATAAAATGGTGAATGATTTAGTCAAAAAATCTTGTAAATTTTGTTCTAAAATAATATCGTAAGAAATTATTTAGCTATTCCATATTCCTTTTTAAGGATTATACATCATTGAACGTCTTTAATTTTTTTATTTTACCAATATAAAATTAATATCATTTGTCTTTGTACCTGTCAAACAATAAATTTTTATCATCGCAAATTATAATGTGAATATGACATCAAGTATGATACAATAAAAATAATTATGTTCATTTATATATTAAGAACCCATTCAAATTTTTTGCATTGTTTGACAACAAAAATTGTGAAATCCTGTTTTTTTTTTTTATGACCCAGGTGTACAAGCTTACACTAAACTAATCCTGGACCCTCAGAACTCTTGCCCTAGAACACCGAATGATGTAAATTGCAGAATGTGCCTCCACCAAGCCTCGGGATCCCACCATACTGCTGTACACTCTGTGCACAAAGGGGTCTTCACCACAAATAACACCTAGATAGACTCATAGAAATGCTTCCATCCAAGTTTCAAATGGGATTCGAACTCCCACCCTTGCCGCTAGAGCAAGCCTTATGAATTGTTGGTTTGATCAAATGAAATTGAGTCCATGTTTAAGTAGATTTCAATTATTTTTTTTGCCCTATCATTTGAAATGCATCTCTTCACTTTTTTTTTGGTACAACATCTCTTCACTAACCTAGGTCATTTTCACTTATTCAATTCATCAGTTTAATTAATTTTTCACTGATCTAATCCATTTTTCTAATGGTTTGACCTTGTTATTGTTTGTTGAACTTTTCTCAATTAATTTATCGATTTCACTCGTTTTTACTAGTTTAACCAATTTTCACATGATCTTCACTAATTTCACATGTTTTTTCATCAATTTCACGTGAACATTGACTGATTTCACATGTTTTCACCGACTTTAGTCCTTTTCACCGATTTTACCTATTTTTCACCTATTTCATCATTTATTCTTTCATTTCACTGTTTCACCGATGTCACCCATTTTTTTTTTCTGAATTTCACCTTAAATTGGATCGATTTTTCACAAGAATTTACCGAATTTTTAGCTATAATGATTATACAACTTCAATTACTTTTAATTAGATATCAAATTATTTATTTTATAATGTCATTTGAAAGACATTTCTTAATCGACCTAAGCTATTTTCACTTTTTATATTTATTAGTTTAATTTGGTTTCATTTTTTTATAGGTTTAATATATTTTTTAGTGATTTAGGCATTTCTTAATTAGTTATAACCAATTTTTGATTGTTTTTCATCGATTTCTTTTATTTTCTCCCTGTCAAACAAAAAAAGAATAATTTTCAACCGATTTCACACTGTTTTTTTTCTAGTTAAACTGTTTTTTTAACTGATTTTACCAGTTTAACTTATTTTTCATTGATTTCACATATTTTTTTGACCAATTTCACTTCAATTTTCATTCATTTCACTTGTCTTCACAAACATTATATTTTTCACCAATTTTAACCCATTTCATTTATTTCACTCTTTTTCACCCATACTTTCATGAATGTCATCCACATTATCTCGATTTCACATGTCTTTGTTGATTTTATTGACACTTTTTAATACCAATTTTTTTAATTTTTTCACCAGCTTAACCATTGTTCATAACTTTCATCCGGATCGATTCTATATGTTTTCATCAATTACATGAAATTTACTTTATTGATTTCACCATTTTTTCACTTATTTCATACTCTTGACACATTTAGTGTCTCTGTTAAATTGATAAAAATCACATATAATGAATAGATAACAGTTTCTCTAAAAGATTTGATAAAAATCACAAAGTGTACTTATATCATTGAAAATATTCTTAACAAAAATACCTTGGATAACTGACTTGGTGCACTTTGACTTGCACTTGTATTCCAATGTTGATACAAGCACCGATCAAAAGGTCCATCTTTTTCATCGAAAAATTTCCATTTTTTAATCAGGCGAAACAAAAACAAGATGTAATTCCGAAAACAAGATGTAGTTTCCATTTTCCTTAGTGTTTCTGAAATACTTCTGAATAGTCTCGAAAAGTTTTCAATATTTGGCTCTGCGAAACATACATTCGAAACGAAATTTTAATCCATAGATACAAGTGCAAGTCAAAGTGCACCAAGTCAGGTATCCAAGGTACTTTTGTTAAGAATATTTTCAATGATTTAAGTACACTTTGTGATTTTTATCAAATCTTTTAGAGAAATTGTTGTCTGTTCATTATATGTGATTTTTATCAATTTAACGGGGACATTAAATGTGTCAAGAGTATGTAAATTGTGGTACCAAATCTATTTTTCTGCAAAGCATGGTACCAAATGTGTTTTCTGGGGTAAAGTTTGGGACCAAAAGTGTTTTGACCGATTTGTCACGTGCAAAACTCGTGAACTTAACGGGCGCGTGACGGTCACGCGCGCAAATTCTGTCCAAAATTTAACGGAATGACTAAATGTGTCAAGACTCTCTTAATTGTGGTACCAAATCTGTTTTTCTGCAAAGCATGGTACCAAATGTGTTTTCTAGGGTAAAGTTTGAGACCAAAATTTTTTTCCCTCTTTTAAAATCGGATCGGTCATTGAACCTAAAATTTTACTGGTTAGTGGTTTGATCGGTTAGATCTAGGGCTGAAAATCAAATCAAGCTACTCGATACTCGACTCGAGCTCGTTCGATAAAAGCTCGTTTGAGCTTGGTTCGTCACACTAATCAAACAAGCTTGAACATCTTTTTTCGTTCGATAACTTTTGAAGCTCGGCTCGAGCTCGACTCGATAAGCTAAAACTTGAAAAATACATGTAAAATACCAAGCTACTCGATACTCGGCTCGAACTCGTTCGATAAAAGCTTGTTGAGCTCGGCTCGATTGAGAATCAAACCAAGCTCAAACACAAAATTTGAAGCTCGATAAAAATCAAACCAAGCTTGAACAGTGTGTCGTTCGATACTACTCGACTCGATTACAGCCCTAGTTAGATCGGACCGACCACTGGTTCGATCGGTATAACCGGTGTGATTTAATTATTATGTAATATATATATATATATATATATATATATATATATATATATATATATATATATATATTTAGATTATCTAAAATATAATTATTGTTCAAAAAAATTATCATTCTTTGTCAATATAATTTTTTTTTGTTTCATGCAAATAATCAAAATGTCTTAAAAATTAAGATCAATGTCAAAAATATAAATCTCAAGTATCCCTTAAAGATACATTCATTCAAAACAAGAACAAAATTAAAAGTTCATCTCATTTTCAAAGTTTTGGATTGTTCATTTGGATTCTATTGTTGTAGGTTGATGTTTATATGGTAATTGATTTGCACAATTTCATACAAAAAATAATATTATTCACAATGATTAGAAAATGGCTATGTACTTCTTTATGTAAAAAAAAAAAGTGCAATATTGCATTGATTGTTAAAACACTAAAATAACAAATGTTAATCCAATTAAATACATAAATGTAATCCTATTAAATGTTAAACAAGAGTTCAAATAAATAATAATAACAAAAAATCTATAAATTTAAGAAAAAAAATTAAGTGAACCACTGGTTCATTGGTTTTACCGATTTTGGAGTTGATTTTACCGGTTTACACTAGTTAATTTGAGGACTGGTTTTTAGAGATAAACCGGATCGGACTGAGGACCGATTAGCAATTGAACCGGGCTAATCGGCCGGTCCGATCAGGTTTTCAAAACACTGGAAAAAATACGAAGGAAAAAAGGAAAAAGAGAGATATGCTGATAAAAAAAAAAAAAGAGTTAATTGTAATTTACTCCATGTAATATTCATAATTTTTACTTTAACTCCATCTAATTTGAAAAAGAGTATTATACTTTTTGTAATCTTATAAGAGTTTCACACCGTCTTCCTGACATTTTTATATGTGACAATTTAATCTTATAAAGGTTTCACCCCGTCTCCTTAACACTTTTGTATGTGGCAATTTATTCCTTGTGTTATGATAAATATAGCATTTTACCTTCCCGTATTATGATAGATGTGACAATTAACCCATATGTTATAAAATACTTTTCATACCCATTCTTAATTTTTGATAAATGAGTTACACTTTCCGGACAAAGGAGGTAAATTATTTTTAATTTTTTTTATAAGGGGGTAAAGTGTTATTTTTCAAATTACGGAGAATAAATTAAATATTATACACTTTACAGGGAGTAAATTGACATTAACTGTAAATAGAAGGTTTGTGAAGGAATCATCTAAAATTGAATTTTTGTTTTTAAGGATCATGAATTTATGTTGGTTTAACATAAAGAATAAATTTATATAAAAAAAATAAAAAATAAAACGTAAAGAATAAAAATAGAATTAAAATGAAGAAGCAGGGGAAAAGGAAATGATGACCACAATGTACTATGAAGAATCTCCTTCAGACTTCATATATATAATCATGGATCTGGTTTTGCTTTTGCAGTGTAATAGACTTTTTGGTTATCAAGGAAGAGGGAAAATCAGCCAGCTGGGTTAAAATGTTTGATGTTGGACTTTTGGCCATTAAAGGAAAACTCAAACCAATTGCCTTGCAACTTTATTATATTCACTTTGTACAAGGGAAAATATACAAAATTACAAAATATGTACATCAAGTTTTCAATGCAATGTCAAAATAGAGTGATCAATAATGACGTGACGTGCAAACTTGTACTAGGGAAAATTGTAATAGGTAAAATTGCAGAAAACGTATCAAATTAATTTATAAATTTAAATTTTCATCTCAAGTTATATAACTTAACCAAATTCGTCCTGTAAATTATATTCTTTTGGAATATTATCCCACTTGTGACATGGTCGCTCAAGTGTCAAGACGTGACAAACTTTAGCATGAACAATATTGGTTGCAGAATTCGTCTCAAACTAATCACAAATTTTAATTTTTCATCCCGAACTATATTAATTTGCCAAATTTCGTCTCATAATTTGTCGTCTTGCACGAATTTTGTCCATTATTAAAATTTTAATTTAATGAAAATGATGATTAATCTTTTACTTTTTTAAGGGACTAAGGTCAATATATCCCATGTGATATTCATGATAATGTTCAATTTACACCCATTTAGGAATTTAAAAAAAATATTTTATCCCCTTGAACCGGAGAGAGTAACTCAATTGCATAAATTGAGATAGGTATGCGAAGTGTTTCATAACATATGTGATAAACTGCTATATTTATCACAACACAGAAAGGTGACTGTCACATTATTATAACACATGGAAGTAAATTGAATATTATGAATATCACAAGGAAATAATTGCCATTAACTATTTTTTTAAGTGAAAAATAATATGGATTATTGTGGGAAAAAAAATCCTATCCTAGTTCATTAGGAAAAAATTGTGCATTTTTTTTGTATTAATAAATAATGATTATTTTTAATTAGTTTGAAATGAAAATAATTCTTTTTTCCCATGTCATTTCAATTATGGGATGAAAGTTGGCGTGTTGATATAAATTGGGACAAAAAATTAAAATTTAAAATAAGTTTCGGACGAATTGTACAATCTTATATAATTGTTTATGCTAAAATTTGTCACGTCATGATACGTAAGCAATCATGTGGCATGTGAGACGATATTCTAGAAGAATAAAAAATTATGGGACAAATTTGATTAAATGATATAGTTTGAGATAAAATTTAAATTCACTGATTAGTTTGAAACGTTTTTTGAAATTTTACCTTTTATTTTTTTCCTAACAAAAGTAAAACATAAAAAAGCGAAACACCCTATATAATTATATACTTCAGTATAATTGTTGAAGCACTTTATCAAGTACACATCATACAATCAATGAAATTTTTATCCAAATCGGGTTTAGTCAAACTCAAAGTAACTAAAAAATAAATGCAATACACTTGCTTTGAGATTGGATGTAACTCTCAAAAGAGTGACCAATCACAAAACAAGTGCAATACACTTGCTTGATGATTGGATGAGTTTGACCAAACTAGACTTAGATAAGAATTTTCCTGAATATAATTATTACATGTGGAGTGAGATCTCACGTCACCCATGTTCACCTAGAATATAGAATCTTAAAATTATATTCATATTATCCGAATATGATTGATGTGAATTCTTACTCTACATATAATAATTTAATTGATTGGTTTTCACCACGTGTGCATCATGATGTTGTTTTAACTGTTATTCTAAATAATTTCTCCCCCAAATAGGCCCATGCCCTGTTTCCAAGAATATAGCTTAGCTGCAAAAGAGAAAACACAAGAAAGAATCATCGAAATGAAAAGAGAAGATACAATGAAAGCACTAGATCTCAAAATTGAAGAAGAAAACAAAAACCCCTTCAATCTTCTACCTAAAGAAATAATAGTCAACATTTTCAACAAAATTTCAGAGGCTAAATCCTTATGCAATTGTTATCTAGTCTCTAAGATTTTTTCTTCCCTTGTTCTTGAAACCAATACTGTTTCTTTTGAAATCCCTTCTTGGGTTCGTGCCCACCGGCCGGAACCACCACCCGCCTCCGCCGAGAAAATAACTCCTTTTGACATATCAACACTTGGGCCATCAACTTCTTCCACGATAAAATTTCTCATGAAATTTTCTCACATTAATTCTATCACCATTTACCTCAGTTTCTCTGAAAACCCAACTTCAGAAGAGCGTCGTGTAGTGAAATGGAGTTGTGACGAATCTGGGTTTATTTTCATGTCAGCAAAGATTTTTGATGGAACTAATTATTCTAGTATTACATTTGAGAACGAAGATGTTTCAACAATGATACATATGATGCAAGAACATTACATGACGAATGTCCATTGCAGAGTTAATTTAATTTCTTTTCTTATTCATGCAAATTTTCCTAATTTGAAAAATATTTTGGTACTGGATGCTATGAAGGAAGGGCGGATTTTTCTGAATGAAGATGGGATTGATGAAATGAGGGATTATACGGCGCCATTGAATGATGATGAAGATGATTTAGTTATTAAAATATGGCATGTGCCTCTGCTTCGTTTGCCATCGAATGGTCGTGTAATGAAGGTAACAGTATGTGCTGTGATCGATATCGGATTTGATGATTTTTCGAAGATGTGTGAAGATGGTTTTGAAGAGGAGTATCGTGAACTTGCTATGATTATGGTGAATAAAACACCATGTTTTGTTTCTTCATGTAAAGATGTGTTTGGTCGTGAATAGTACCAGTTGAAATGGGGTTTACAGATGCTTTTTTTTCTTTAAGATGAGAAAAAGTAGATCATTTGATTTTGATTTTTGATTAAGTTTAACTTGAACGAAGTCCAAACATGGACTCAAGTTTAAGCTTAAGTTGAACGAACTTCAATAATTTGATTTTGGGTTAAGAATTATATATGTATGTATATAGAGTTATTTAAGATTGACTCTGAACTCGATTGAAATTCGTTTGATGTATGTTTACTTAAACATAGAATATAAATACAATCTCAACCTTGATAGAAAAATCTCAATCTCAATCTAAAGTTATATAATCAAATATATCCTACATAACAAACATAAACACAATAATAAGAGTTTCAAGAACCTATCTTATGGCCATTCAAGAAACTATAAATCAACATGTCCCTAATCTCACCTTTGTTAAAACCATACTTCCTTAACAACCCTTCCCTTTTAAAACCAACCTTTTCTAAAACCCTTTGAGACCCCAAATTATCCTCCTCCACCAAAGCCTCTAACCTTACTAAAAACGGAAACTTCTTAAAACCAAGAGGAACTGCCATTCTCATTGCTGTAGTGACAATTCCTTGTCCCCAATGATCACTCCCAATGGCGTAACTCACGTGGGCCCGGTGTCGATCGATGCCTGATTCCGGCTTGATGGATATGTATCCGATCGAAGGATCATCGAGGCAAATTGAGTGGCGCCATGGATGTGGCATGGCAACATCATGGATGTAACTTAAGGCTTCTTCTCTAGAGGTAATTGTGTTCCATCTTAGGTATTGTGTTACCTTATCATCACTGGCCCATTTTAGGAAATCATCGGTATCGGAAAGTTTGAAGGGTCGGAGAGAGATTTTTGAGGAGTCCATGTGAAATTGGAAAAGGGATCAAATAACTTAGGCCTGCACACATAGAGATGAAGTTAAATTGGACTGAATATGTGACCATGACCAGGTGTAGCCAGCAGCCAGTCTTGACTAGTCCAAGGACTTATTGTATTAAAACTTATAATACACCAAACATGCATAAATATTAAAATTCAAACAATTATGTCTTGATGATCAAGCAAGAATTGCTTTGACATGATTAGAAAAAGAATGCACTTATATCAATAGCGTAAATCCTAATCAAGAAATCAACCCAAATAATGAAATCAAGCATCTTTTGCATACGAATGATCTTGTATTCTCTAAAATTTAAATTACAAGAAAAATCATGTTACCTTAAACAAGCTACTTTTACGAGTGTTAATTACTACTTTCTTACTAAAAGAGGCTGATTTTGCTTATGAGTCACTATATTAATCAATATTAGTTTTTGCTGTTAAACAAAAGCTTGTAACTAATTACATGAGTTAGTAATGTTTTAGTTAGTCAACAAGTTGCTACTCCAAAATCTGATCCCAAACTAATGAAACAACATCAAACATTTCCATTTCGATTCAGCCTGGATCTGTGTTTATAACTTCATATGAATTTTAGTCTCATCAAGCGATCAAGATTTTGGATTAATACGAGTTGAATCCATCCAGCACATCACAAAAGTTTAGCACATGTTTATATAGAAAAGAACTACATTAAATGGGATTTTAGCTGTGTATTTTCTGCAAGACTCAATCTCAAACACAATTTGTTAGACGTCTACATCTAAATTATTCACAAACATTTATAAATACATTTGCTTTAAGATTGAGTAGGTAAAAATCTCTGTATCTCATCCCTTGCCTTTCTTTATCATTTTCTTTTATAGAAGTTTCTAAGTCACTTTCCATTTCCAGTTCTTGATGGCCAAGAAATCATATTATATACAGGAGCTTAGATGCTAGACTGCTTATATACTTGTTGACTCTAAGTGGATATACTATTTTACTTCCACCCAAAAATTCCTATAAAATCTCAACATACAAAGAAGCTAACAAAAAAATCATACCAAGAGAGAAATTAAACTACCTAATACCCGAGGTAAAAATGGGAAGCTATTCCGATTCAGAAATCACAATCCGGCCACTGGAATTATCCGATGCCGACGACTTCATGCAATGGTAATTCATCAATCAAACTAAACAATTTTAATTTTCATAATCTTGAATTCTAGATCTAAAACTCACCCTCGTAGGTATTCGGACGAAAACGTGAGCAAATTTTGCTCATGGGACGCCTTCACCTCCAAAGAAGCCGCAATTGTATACGTCGCCAACAACGTAATCAACCAACCGTATCACAAAGCCATATGCCTATCGGGCCGGCCCGTGGGCTACGTAATGGTGACTCCGTTTCAGGGGAACGACAAATGTCGGGCCGAGATCGGGTTCGGGGTGGCGTCTGCGTATTGGGGAAAAGGGATCGCGACGCGTGCGGTGAAGATGGCGTCGCGTGAGGTGTTTGCGGAGTGGGGGCATTTGGAAAGGGTGGAGGCGTTGGTGGAAGTGGGGAATGTGGCGTCGGAAAGGGTTATGGAGAAAGCTGGGTTTGAAAGAGAAGGGGTTTTGAGGAAATATTGGATAATGAAAGGTCGGGCCAGAGATTTTGTCATGTTTAGCATTTTGAGGAGTGATATTATTAGATAATTAAGTTGATTAATTATATTCATGGAGAATTTTGGAGTTTTTGATGTTTAATTTTGTATTTTGTACTTTGATTGTGGTATTATATTACAGTTAATTGAATATTAAAAACTTCTTAAAACAAAAGTCGTAATGATTCATTAAATATTTAGGGCTCGTTTGGTTGCCAAGACTAGATTACACTGGATTGGGCAGTTTATCAGGCCCATGAGACTATTTTTTTTTATCTTAGACTGGATTTAAGTTATAATCCGGTGTTTGGTTAATTTTTTTTGGGCCATGATTAAGAAATGGTCCTCAACCCATTAAATAGCCCATTTTACTGAAAATGATGAATTTGCCCTTCAAAATTAATGAATTGTATCTTCTTCCCCAATGTAAAAACATTGAAGCACACTCCTTTCTTCCTCTTCCATTATCGCGGCATGTTGCCTCAATCCAAACTTGGGAATTTTTTTTCCATCAACAATTTTAGCTTGAGGACCACGAATGAAGCATACATTTTAAAAAATTTCAACATTTGCAAAAAAATTAGGGTTCTTACCTTAGATTGATATCATCTTCAAAATGATATGAAATTCTTCAACTACAAAGAAAAAGAAGAAAGGGAAGAGTGGTGATTAATAAAACTATCAAATTTTCATGCTTTATTAAAGAACTGAATTTAAAAAGAAAAAGAAAAAAAAAGGTAGAAGAAATCTCACCTGGGCCGTGAAGAAAGAAAAAGAAAGTGGAGAAGGAAATGGGTTTTATGTATTTTAATTAAGGAAAGGACAATTAATGTAAATACAATGAAAGTACAAGGACAAGAAGGTCATAAAAAAATTGTCATCCCCCACTAATTTCAATCCCAGGGTCGAAGGTAGGACTAGAATGGTGGGATTAAGCTGATGTGGCACCTTAATCCCGGGCAGCCCACCTTTTTAATCTTGGCAACCAAACTCCCAATTAAACATGCCACGTTACAATCCAGACCCCTAATCTTGTCTAATCTTGGCAAGCAAACGGGGCCTTACATTATTTTCTCGTTCAATAACTCAAGTACATATAATATTTTTCACTATTTTGTGGTGAATATATCTCAATTTTCCAGTGATTTCCATTCCTATCAAATTACTATTCTCCTATGCACCATTTTATTTTCTTCTTCTTTGTGCACATATATATAATTTGTGCAGCGAAAATTGACAAAAAACTATGGTTTATTTTTTCACTTGCTTCAAAATAAGGTCTATTTTTCCAAAAAATAGAATCAGTATTTATAATTTATTCATGTTTATTGTCACTAATTAACAAATTATGTAATACTTAGTTCAAAATATTCTGCCAAAACCAAAAGAGTGAAAAAAACACGCACAAAGGAAGATTCCCCTTTCTCCTCCCCGTCATTCCCACATTCCCACTCACACAAGACAAACCCAATTTCTTGATATAGTCACAAAAATTCATAAACCCTAATTTACACTCAACTTCAGACGATACTTTCGTCTACACGGCCGGCGATTCCAATGGACCCGTTAACTCTCCTCCGTGAGTACACAATCCGCAACTCCCTCGACAAAATCGTCCGCGTGAACGACGAGTTTCGCTTCGGCTCTGACTACTCTTTCCCCGCCACAATCGAAACCTCCTACCTCTCCAAGCACAACACGCGCCGCTACACCCTCGAAACCCTAATTCACTTCATCACCAACCACCACCTCAAGCACACCGACTACATTCAAAACGCACGCGCTCTCCGCATAACCGCCGTCACCCTCCCCGATCGCAAAACCCTACTTGATTATCTCACCGGTAAACTTCAATCCTCCGATTCGATTCTCCCCCTCGATTTCCCCAACATTAATCCCCAAATCACGAATGTGGATCGAAGTTTGCAGTACGATTCTAACGCCAATCATTTCGAGGGTTTGGAGACAGGGGAGAAGAAGAGTTTGATCGAGTTAATTAGGGCTAAGGAGAAGCCGATTAAGGATAGGGAGGCGATGTTGGTGTTTAAAACTAGGGATTTTTACAGTGTTTTGACGGCGGCAACGAAGAGGGATGAGGAGAGGCAGAGGACGGAGGCGTTGCAGAGGAAAGATAATATTGTTGCTAAAAATAGGATTGAGAGTAGGGGGTTTGGGTTGGGTGAGGAGGCGACGAAAATGAGGAAGATTGGGGAAGGGGTGCCGATTATTCTGGTCCCGAGCGCGTTTTCGACTTTGATCACTATATATAATGTGAAGGATTTTTTGGAGGATGGGGTGTTTATTCCTTCGGATGTGAAGTTGAAGCAGGTGAAAGGGGGAAAGCCGGAATGTGTGACGGTGCAGAAGAAGTTTAGTAGGGATAGGGTGGTGACAGCTTATGAGGTGAGGGATAAGCCGTCTGCTTTGAAAAGTGATGATTGGGATCGTGTGGTTGCTGTGTTTGTCCTTGGAAAGGAATGGCAGTTCAAAGACTGGCCTTTTAAGGACCATGTTGAGATCTTTAATAAGAGTAAGTTTATTTAATCGAGAAGTTTTTGAATATTCCCTCTTGAATTGATTGCGTTTGATTGACATTCCTAATTAGAATGAAGGATGGCGATTGCCACATGATTTGCTAAATTATTCGGGGTATACAACCACGCAAATGTTTGCCTTCTGACACGTATTTGAATATGTATAAAATTAGTTTGTCTGTTTTGGAGGCCATTAACTGGGTTTAAGTTGAAGTTCATGGTGACTTGTCTCTTTAATTCACTATCGTTTAGGATTTATTAAATCTCTGTCTCTTTACTATGACATTAACTTTGTTATCTAAACAAGTTTTGTTGCTGCAGACTGAAAGCTGATAATATGATGTTTGACCGCTGAATTAAGCATTATTTAAACACGTGTCTGTGAGAAGTGATAGCTTTTTCTAAACCCCCTATTTTTCTATGTAATGCATGATTGAAAAAATAAATGTATGAATTGGGTAAAGAGTATGATATGATTAACATGATGAGACTGATGAGTTGGAATTTGATATGCTGAATGCTGATCACTTTTACTTACTAATAAGAGTAAGTTTTTAAGCGGAAACGTTGGATATTGACTGATATTCTATTAGATTGAAGGATGCCGATTGCCACATTCAATTAATTTGCTACGTTATTCACGATGTATAATTGCGCATTTTTTTGCCTTCTGACACGTGTTTGAACATGTATAGAATTACTTTGTTTCGGAGGCCATTATCTAGGTTTAGGTTGAAGTTTCATGATGAACGCATTCTTGAGTTAAGTTTTTTGTTTGAAGATCTGCATGTTTCTCTGCTTAATTAACGATTCGAGTAAAGCTGTATGAAATATCTTTCTGTTTTCACATTAACTTTGTTATCTAGGCAAGTTTTGATGCTGCAGACTGAAAGTTCATATGATGTTAAGACTGTTGATGACTTGATTCAATTAAGCATCTTTTGTATGTATTTAAACAAAAGTCTGTGAAAACTTTCTATGTTTCCTTTAAACCATGATTATATGATGCCTGAAGAATTAATTTTATGTATTGGTATAGAATATGATAAGATTAAGAGGATGAGTTGGATTTTGGTGTGATTGATATTAGTTACTCTTTCCCGTTAGAATGAAGTAGAACTTGCTAATAATACGTGCACTGTTTTTATTGCAGTTATTGGGTTCTACATGCGTTTTGAGGATGATAGTGTGGAATCAGCAAAAACTGTGAAGCAGTGGAATGTCAAGATAATATCGGTCAGTATTATTATCTTTGAAGCATGTTTTCCATACTGCATGCAGTCATATGTTCAATGGAAATATAATTATTCGTGATCACCCTATATCCAGATAAGCAAAAATAAGCGTCACCAGGACAGAGCTGCGGCGCTTGAGGTGTGGGAAAAGCTTGAAGAATTTATGCGTTCTCGATCTCGTTAGGTGAGCTATAATCTTCTAATAATTATTTTCCTTTTCATGTCAATGCTACCAAATTTATGATCATGAATTGGTAAAGAGACCGGTAAACTTGTTACAACTAGGGGTGGCAAATGGATCACCCGGATCGGATCTGGATCGGATCCTTGTGGATCGGATCTCAAATGGATCGGATCCTAAATGGATCCATAATGATGGATCCATTATGGATCCGATTCAAACCGGATCCGGGTGAAAAAAATTCGGATCCATTATGGATCCGAATAGATCCATGACGGATCCACAGTGGATCCGTCATGGATTTCAGTCAATTTTAAATGGATTTGAAATACATCCTAAAACTACTCATTTGAAATTCACTTAAAAAATATTCACATTGTATATTTTTAAAATTTGCACTTTTGGTCCCTCAATTTTTGTATATTGCAATTTTGACCCTAAATTTTCGAAAAATCAAGATTTGCAATTCAGTCCAGTATTTTAAGAAAATTGAAAATTTTAATTTGGCCCCTGATTTTAGAAATCCAAATTTGCACTTTTGGCCCCTCAATTTTCAAAAATTGCAATTTGACCCTAAATTTTTGAAAAAACTAGAATTACGATTCAGTTTATTTTCGAAGATTAAAATTTTCATTTCGGCCCCTGATTTTCAGAAATTCAAAATTTCACTTTTGGTCCCTCAATTTTCAAAAATTGCAATTTGACCCAAATTTTTTGAGAAATCTAGAATTATGATTCAGTTTATTTTCGAAGATTAAAAATTTTCATTTCGGCCCCTGATTTTCAGAAATTCAAAATTTCACTTTTGGTCCCTCAATTTTCAAAAATTGCAATTTGACCCAAATTTTATAAAAAATCTAGAATTATGATTCAGTTTATTTTCGAAGATTAAAAATTTTCATTTCAGCCCCTGATTTTCAGAAATTCAAATTTCCACTTTTGGTCCCTCAATTTTCAGAAATTGCAATTTGACCCTAAATTTTCACATTTGTGTTATTTGAAATTCTCAATCATGCCTTATAATTTGCTCTATGAGTTAATTTTTGTTGTTGATATCGGGATAAAATCACATAAATTGATTTGGGGCAAAATTATAATTTTTTAAAATTGAGGGACCAAAAGTGCAAATTCGGATTTCAGAAAATTGGGCCAAATTGAAAATCTTAATTTTATGAGAATTTTGGACTGAATTGAAACTCTGGGTTTTTCAAAAATCTGGGGTCAAATTGCAATTTTTGAAAATTAAGGGACCAAAAGTGAAATTTTGGATTTCTGAAAATCAGGGGCCGAAATGAAAATTTTAATCTTCGAAAATAAACTGAATTGAAACTCTGGGTTTTTCGAAAATTTTGGGTCAAATTGCAATTTTTGAAAATTGAGGGACCAAAAGTGAAATTTTGAATTTCTGAAAATCAGGGGCCGAAATGAAAATTTTAATCTTCGAAAATAAACTGAATCGTAATTCTAGATTTTTCAAAATTTTTTGGTCAAATTGCAATTTTTGAAAATTGAGGGACCAAAAGTGAAATTTTGAATTTCTGAAAATCAGGGGCCGAAATGAAAATTTTAATCTTCGAAAATAAACTGAATCGTAATTCTAGATATTTCAAAAATTTAGGGTCAAATTGCAATTTTTGAAAATTGAGGGACCAAAAGTGCAAATTTGAATTTCTGAAATCAGGGGCTAAATTGAAATTTTCAATTTTCTTAAAATACTGGACTGAATTGCAATTTTTGATTTTTCGGAAATTTAGGGTCAAAATTGCAATATACAAAAATTGAGGGACCAAAAGTGCAAATTTTATTCCTGAAAATCAGAATCCGGATTGAAAATTTGAATTTTTTAAATTTTTGGGGTCTTCAAAAATTTGGGGTTAAAATTACAATTTTAAAAAATAAGTACATATATATTTTCATATATTTTCGAATCCGATGGATCCATTAGTGGATCCACTCATGGATCCAGAGGATCCATTCATGGATCCATCACAATCCATTACTAGTATGTGTTGATCCAATATGAATCCAGGTTTTATGAGATCCGATCCAAATCCGATCCGAGTGAAAATTTAATGGATCCTTATGGATCGGATCCTTCGGATTTGGATCGGATCTGGATCAGATCCATGGATCTGATCCATATTGCCACCCCTAGTTACAACAGTATAACTTTAAATTATTAACCGGCGACCAAATTTATCTTTGTGAACTGGTAATGCAGATGCAGAAAATGGAACTAGGTCGTCGTAGATGCTTGTAGACTTGCTTAATGTTGATGGACAAGCCATGTGCAGTATATATGCTAGCATGGTTTTGTATATTTAACCTCCATACCAGAGCCCCATCTCTCTTTGTCGTATTTTGAATGGTGATGTACACGACAGGTTGTAGAGGAATTGGTATCAGAGATGAACATGCTTCTAATTTAGTTGTAAGATTAGAATGATGTCAACTGTGCAAGGGATGTTTAGTTCTTTTTTTGACATTCAACAATTCATAGATCATGTTTGTACTTGGTACACCATATTATTCTTCAAAATCTGAAATTATGTATCATTTACATTTGTCTTGATTGGTTTGTGGATTATTTTTGGTCATATATTGTACTGATGCCATAATAACTGGAACTATACCTATTGAATTCAACTAATTTCCTTTGAATGATTTTTTTAACCGAAGATTTACTTGCTAGATTATGTTTTTGGACTTGTTGCATGATTATCTTCTTCAACACTGGCCATTAACTGACGCAAAATTGCAAATGCATGTCTTCTAATCCATCATATTTATACTCTTCCTTTTATTTGTAAGAATCAGAATACATATTGCTTGAGAAATAATCTTTTATTGAACAACTGAAAATGGTGTCTTCAACCTTGGTACAAAATCGGATAGGCCTCAAGAAGCAGTTCATAATAAATTGAATAAAACAATAAAATGGATCACCCATCTAATCTCAAACAAAACCATCCATATATACCTACAACACACTTTCTTAGGAAATTGAAAAAAACGAAGAGGGACCATATAATTTTATATGTATACGTCACTCACACATGAAAAATCAAACCATGTTTGAAACATAGGATGCTAGGAAAACAAGAAATAACAGCACAGGAACAGCCAATATATCTGAAGTTGCATCTGAAGTACCATCTCCGGTTGATGGAATAGTTTTAGATCCACCTCCTGCATCATATTAACTTTGTTAACGACCAATACAAACACTTACGCTATGTTTAGTTCTTAGATTTTAGTGAGTAAAACATATTCCGACATGGAACATTGAGATTCATTTTTTTGTTAATTTTCAATTTCTTTGTCATTTTACTCACTGAAAGACAAGAACAAAACATAGCACATTAATTTGGATGAAGAAATTGTGTAACCTAGATTTGTGTTGGGAGAACTGGGTGTAGGTGAGCCAGATGGAGAAGCAGCTGCAATTACAATTTCAAAACATATTAGCAATGTGAATGCTAGAAATTACAATCAAAGTTTGGTGAATAAACTGCCACATGGTTTAGGTTTTTCTTAAACAAGAAACTTCGTACGTAAGTTTATTTGTGCTAAATGAAAAAATACCTCGTGTTTTGTCTAATTGCCAAAAATTTCCCTAGTGTTATTTTTTATTAGCAGAAAAAACCTCATTTAAAATTCTATCATAAATTAAAAGGGAGGTTATTGTCAATTTTCAAGTGAATAAGGAGATTATCGTCAATTTTCAAAGTTAACATAACGATTTTTGTCAATATTTTAGGTGAACAAATAGCACAAGGGTGTATTTGCTAATAAAAATAACACGTCGAGTTTTGCTAATAAGACAAAGCATAGGTGGTATTTTTGCATTTCGCTCATTACTTGTAAAGTTTGAAGCTTTTGTAGTCAAGATATATTGTTCTTACCATTGCACCGGCTTACGGGTGGAGTTTGGATATTGCAAGCGGTAGGCAAGGCTAGAGCTTGAGTTTGGTTTATGTTCAAACCGAGGTTGGAGCCTCCACCATTGATCACTTGGCACAAGCATTGCGGTTGGGACTGGACTACGGTCCCAAGCTGAGTGCAGCACGAGGTAGACGGGGTGGATGAGTTGCCAGTGATGTAGTTCAGGCACGGTGACATGCTAATGAGCACATTGGTGCAGTCGGTTGATTGAGCCGTGGCTCGAGACCAAAGCATGGTTGCTAGAATCAGGGCTAAGCCCATTGAAACATTTTGATGTGCCATTTGGTTTAGTAATTGAGTTTATGGTGAAAATGGTTTTGGAATGATGGAAATTGGTGGAGAGTTTGGTTATGTTTTTGGGTTTATATAGAAGACTTTAGGCTTAGGAGTCAAAATGGATATGTGGGCTTGGGGGTGGGGGGTTAACCAACTTTCTCCTACTCTTGGAGACTTGGAGTCTTTGATTATTTATATGATTTTGAAAGATATGTTGTTTAGATTTAGAATATGGTTACAAGATTATGGGAAAAGGTTAGTTATGTTGGTGACCAACATATTTTTAAATAAAATGTTGTGAGATAATTGAATTTGCAGTTTAAATTATAGGTGCAAAACTAATAGAAATCTATATTAACTCCCTGTGATATGTTTAATGGGCAATTTACTTCCCTGTAAAATAAAAATAGGCAATTTACTTCCCTGTAAAATAAAAATAGGTAATTTAACTCCATGTGAAATGAATAATGAGCAATTTACCCCCTTGTGATATAAAAATAGGAAATTTACCTCCATGTCAAATGAAATAATAAGCAATTTACCTCCATGTGATATGAATAAATGAGCAATTTAGAGGGAGGCAATGTGCTTCTTTTATAAAAACACAGGGAGGCATTTTGCCCTTTTTCTTATCACAGGGAAGTATTTTGCCTTTTTATTTATAACAGAGAGTTAAATTGCCTATTTTGAATAATACAGGGAGTTAATTTGCTATTCACTCATATTTAATAAAGTCATTTTCTATTTGTGCTACTTTCATGCACCAACATAGAAATTTTCACATTCCAAGAAATTGAACAAAGAAGATTCATTAGATGGACGAGGAAATTTAACACCATTATCATTGAGATCAAACCAAAGTTCAACTTCACACACAAACATTAAAACTTAAATAATAAATAACAACACTCCGTTTAATTGACTTATACATAAAAATCAATCAAGTAACTTAATTATAATAGTTCAAAATATTGCTTAAATAGACGTAAATATCTTGGCTTTTGATAAAGAGCTCTATATTGATTCAAATGTAGCTGAAATTGAGGCATATGAAACTGTGATCAAGAGAAGCATGGCAACAACTTGAAGTTTGATTCTTGGTTTGCTCACATTTGAGGTTGCGCCGCTCGAGGGAACTGTCTTCGATCCTGCTTAATTGGTTCGTGTAAGCAAAACATGTCGATGGCATGTACTTGTTTTGATACTAAATATGCAATTTTGTCGATTTAAATGTCACGAAACAAATAAAATTGGATATTCTTAAAAACATCTCTAGTAAACATTTAAATTTATACATATTTTATCTCTATATTAGGGCATCACTTACGACGTAAACAAGGCATCATAAACAAAATAGCTACTCAATTTATGTATATCGTAATTATTTCGTTTGAAACCTTGTTTATGTCGCCGCTGATACTGAATCATAGTGATACTTCTTAAATAGAAAATGGCTATTAAGAATTGAACAAATAAGTCAAATTAGTCCCTCCTAAGAGTTTTAAATGTAAAACCATTTTACTTATAGTCAGTTCAGTTGTGGAGTGGTATTTAATTGAAGTTCATGCATTTTCTAAATAATTAAATAAATAAATTACCTGAAACTGATGGGCTAGTTGGAGAAGTAGGGCTTCCATAAGGTGAATTTGCTGGAGAACCCACAGGAGACATTGCAGGGCCATTAGCAGCTAAACAGTTTTACATCAAATTCATAACATGTATCATCAATATTAACGTGCAGAAATCATAACTATTAAATAAAAAAATTATTTCTTCACCTTGTAGCATGAATATAATTTCCATGCAGGCAACACAATTATTTTAATATTCTATAAACCGATTTTTTTAATTTTAATCTTGATTCCAATGTTAAAATAGACTATAATAATTTGATAAAATGCAATTTAATTGTAAGGAAATATTGTTGCCAAACTATGAGTAGCGATTTATAGACTTAACAATATGATGTGCATAACAAGTGACTTATTTTCGGAAAAATGATGTGACAAATATTTAATTAAGTTATGGTATTATTGCGACAAAGGGGCGAGAACGATTGCTGGGGGCGTTTCGTGGTTAAGTCCCACACAGGATGCTTTGGAAAAATTAAGCCCGTGATAGGTGGTATCAATTTTATATTTATAGTAAATTGTAGTGACAATAGTCATGTAAAGGAGTAATTTTATCGTTTTAATAGTATTATAAGCCTTACCATTGCACCTGCTTACTGGCGGAGTTTCCACGTTGCATGCACTAGGCAAACCAAGCGCTCGGGTTTGGTTGATGCTCACCCCCAACGAGCTACCACCACCATTCACTATGGTGCACAAGCATTGCGGCTGATTTCGAACCACGTTAGCGAGAGATGTGCAACAAGAACTGGGTGGCGTGGTTGCACTCCCCGAAATGTAGTTAAGGCAAGAAGCCATGCTAATGAGCACACTAGTGCATCCCGATTGAGCCATGGCTCCTGTTGAAAGAATGGCTAGTACAAATACAACCGAGCCAATTCCAATCCATTTTGGCGCCATTTGATTAATTTAGACCCTTTGGATTTGGAAGAAATTTGAATAAGGATAAAAGATGAAGTAGTGTTTTTTGATTTTGTAGGGATTAAAGAAGTGAATGATTTATACTAAAAGTTTGTGTGGTAAATTGATCAAGATTTTATTTTTTAAACTACAAATGTTGTATTTGGTAAACTAGAAAGGATATATGTGATGTATGAGCCGCAATTACAGCTACAACGTGTTGATTAGTAGTAATAAGGCAATAGGGTATAGGTCAAAATCCTTGGATACAAATGTACCAAGTCTTATTTGCAAAAGGGGTCCTATAATGTCAATGCACTTTATTATTAGAATGATAAGGCTGATTACCTAACACTTGAAGAAAGTTATTTAAAATTGTACTTTATTCTTGTGTATTGAGTTTTTTTTTTCCTAAGATCCAAATGAAATTTTTAGGAATTATAGGTGCAAAATTTTACATTTAGATATTAGTGTAATCAGAAATTTTCAAGTCGATCTACATCGAATTGTCAAAAAGATACAACTTAGAAACGAGAACTTAATCTCACATTTTTGCATGAAGATTGTTATTTTCTGCCCTGTTGATTTCCAGTTCATTCACCTAACAATATATGATACAAATTTTATTATTCTTGTGTAGAACAAAAGTCTTGATGATATATTGATGTTCTAACTTTTGTAACTATCTTTTTGACGGAAAATTCTTACCCTAATCGGGTTTGGCCGAACCTAAAGTAATTACATGGCAAGTGTAATACACTTGCTTTGAGATTGGATGTAACTTTCAGGAAAGTGACCAATCACAAAGCAAGTGCAATACACTTGCTGGGTGGTTGGATGGGTTTGACCAAGCCAGATTTGGACAAGAATTTTAACTTTTTGACATAGTCAATTAGACATATGTAATTCTTAATTTTAATTTTGAATTTTTTTTAACGGAAACAATTGTTAGAATATATTGTGAATATTATCCTTATAATATATTTACATTTGTATCATGTTACTTTTGATTGATCCAGTGGCATAGCTAAATTTAGTGGGAGGGGGAGATTTTCGAATACTGCACTCAAAGTTTTTTCGTTAAACTTGTTAAACTTGATAAAATATTAAAAGATAAAATCAAAATAAATTAATATTGTGTATTTTTCAATGTTATTGAAAAAGGACTGGAAACACAACACCTTTGTAGAATGAAGGATTGAAACACCTGCCCTCTTGAATATAACATAATATTTTTACCATTTGAGCTACATCATTTTTATTGAACTTTTAATATAAAAAATTTTATATTATAAAAAACTTGTAACCAAATTTATTTATAAATTAGTTTAGGATAATTCACTCAAAGTAATATTTTACATATTATCAATAAAAATTAAAATTAATTTTAGCTTTATGACATAATTTCTTATAAAAAGTTCTTCTATAAGATATTTTTTTCCAACTATATTATTGTTAGGATAAAGAGTGTCAAAGTTTAAGAATCAAATCGATATACTATTTAAATTTGATTTTGTGTATTAGACTTGTATACATAATCATATTTTATTTATTACTCTCTTAGTTTGTTGCATTTTTAACTTACATTTTATAGTATTAAGTAAATAAATATAACCATATTATATTTATATGAGCTTCCTAATTAGTATCGTATTACCATTATGATATATGTTAGATAAATATTATATGATTTAATTTAAATATATTCTAAATTTTTGTATACTTTTAATAATTGTAGGATAATGTTTTAATTTTATGCATATTGTATATAATTTAAAATTAAATATATTTATTATATCATTATATCGTCTTTCGGTCCGATCAACGGTCCGACCGATTTAACCAATAAAACCAATGACTAATTGGCTCACCGATTCACTGTCCGGTTTTGAAAACATTGGTCTTTGTCCCCTAAACATTGAAGTAAAAATGACTTCTAAAAAATACAATCATTTCACATTTTCGATTGAGTTTATCTATACCTATACTTATATCTAAAGTGTGAATAATTTAAGATTTTTTTAATTTTTTTAATTTTTTTTTTAATTTTGAAGATTAATATACCCTTATTTGAGTTGTAATGTGATATTTAATTCAATGGAAAATATGTAAAAGTAGTTGAAGAAGAATAACTAAATATGAAAGCTTATTATATAAATTATGGTATGTATAATTAGACATAGAATTTTATTATATTTATCTCCAACATTAACTCCTAAAATTTAGAAATTTTATCTTATATCATCTTTAATAATTTCAACCTTCTTCTCATATAACACATAAAAAAAACCATAATAAGAAAACCCCGTTATTTCTAATAGCTTCTAAAATATATATGAAAATTATTACAATAAAAATATGTTATTTATAAAAAGGAAAGATTTAGTACAATAT
Source organism: Penstemon eatonii (assembly GCA_038501285.1). Taxonomy (NCBI): domain Eukaryota; kingdom Viridiplantae; phylum Streptophyta; class Magnoliopsida; order Lamiales; family Plantaginaceae; genus Penstemon; species Penstemon eatonii. The sequence goes on from CM076715.1 coordinate 71,876,615, forward strand.
AAATCATAAACAATTTTCTAATAGCAAAAAATTAAAATCAAATTCTCTTTAATATTGTTATCTATATCTATATCTATACTACTACTAAAAGTGTGAATAATTTAAGTTTTTTCTTTTTTTTTTGTGAAGACAAAAATACCATTATTCAAGTTGTAAAGTATATTAATAAACTATAATTAGACATGAATTTTCCTTAAATTTTTCATAAAAATTTGGTAGGAAAATATTTTAAGAAAATTTGTAACTTCCTTTTATCCTAACCAAGCACCATGAATATGGAAGAGAAACAAAAATATATTTAAATTAGAAATGAAGTCTTATTATAGTTATTTCCTACATTAACTCCAATAATTAAGAAATTAACTCCTAAATCACTTTTACAATTTCATTATTGTTTTCCTATAACACATAAAAATAAAAAAAAAATTATTATTTTGAATAGTTGCTAAAATGTATATGTAAAATTATTATAATGTATTATCAATATGTTGCTATGTAAAAAAATTTAGTTGTTTCATTTAAAGATTTAGTACAATATGTTACTCCTTAAAAATATCAAATTCTCTTAAATATCATAAAATTTGTTAAAGTAGAATCTCGTCTTACCTATGAATTATTTGACATGAGAAACATTACCTTAAACTTTCATGAAAATCTTTTCGAGAAAACGTGTGAAATAAGTTAAAGAAACGGATGAAAATCAATGAAAATTGATGAAATCGATCAAATAAATTTTATGTAATCAATGAAAAATTATAAAATCGATCTAGATGAAATTTATGAACACTGGTGAAGTAGGTGAAAGAATGGGTGAAATAAAAAATAAATAATTCCGGTAAAATTGATAAAAATTCCGGTGACATTTCTGAAAAAATAGGAAACAAATCGGTGAAATCGATGAATAATGGGTGAAATATATGAAGAATTGGTTAAATCATTGAAAAAATGTTAAATTCTATAAAATAATGTGAAATCAATGAAAATTCAAGTGAAATTGTTAAAAAAAAAGATCATGTGAAATATGAGTTAAACTGATAAAAATAAGTAAAAAAAAAAAATTTAACAACAATAACAGTGTGAACTAAATCAGTATATTTTATTTGAATAGGAGAAAACAATAGAAATCGATGAAAAATAGGAAAAACAATGGACAATAGGTTATAATTGATCAAAAACCAGTAAATCTGTAAAAAAAAAATATAAAACCAGTAAGAATCAATGAAAATTGAATTAAACTAATTAATATAATAAGTGAAATGGCTTAGATCAGTAAATAAATATATTTCAAATGTTAAGGTAAGTGAAATAATTTGAGATATACTTAAAAGTAGTTGAAGATGTATAATTATTTAAGTTGAAAATTCGGCAACATGTGAAATCGATGAAATTTCAAATGAAATTTGCGAAAAAAAATGGATGACATCAGTGAAATGATGAAATTACATAAAAAATGATGAAACATGTGAAAACCGGGTAAAATCGGTGAAAACACGGAAAAATTTATTAAACTGGTAAGAATGAATAAATCAATAAAATGAAAAAAGTTCAACCAACAAAAATAAAGTCAAACCATTAGAAAATGGTTTGAACCCAAAAAAATAAAGAAATCGATGAAAGTACCCATAGTGAAGTTAATATATTGAATAGCAGTCATTTATTTGTGCTATTTTATGACATAATGAAGTTAATTTTATTCTGATTTACAACAAAATATACCATTTAAATTAAATAGACACGTACAACGTATGTGCACTTTAAACCGGTAAAAAAAATGAATGTGAAATCTTAAATAAATTTGAAATCGATAAAAAAAGGGGTAAGACTTGTGAAAAATGGATGAAAACGGGTAAAATTGGTTAAAATAAAGGCAAAGTTGGTGAAAATATGTGAAATCGATGAAAAAACAGAATTTCTAAGAAAAATGATGAAACCAGTGAAATCCAGTAAAGTTGGGTAAAGCTGGTCAAAAAAGGATAAAATTAGTCAAAAACATAAGGTTGGTAAGTAGGGGTGTAAACGAGTCGAGTAGTATCGAACGACACGTTGTTCAAGCTTGGTTTGAATTTTATCGAGCTTGAAATTTTGTGTTTGATATTGGTTTGATTTCTTAACGAACCGAGCTCAAACGAGCGTTTATCGAACGAGCTCGAGCCGAGTATCGAGTAGCTTGGTATTTTACATGTGTTTTTTCAATTTTTAGCTTAACGAGTCGATCTCGAGCCGAGCTTCAAAAGTTATCGAACGAGAAATCTTGTTCAAGCTTGTTTGATTAATTTGACGAACCGAGCTCAAACGAACTTTTATCGAACGAGCTCGAGCCGAGTATCGAATAGCTTGATTTGATTTTCAGCCCTATTGGTAAGTACATATTTAATCAATAAAAAATTCAGGTGAATAATATGTGAAATTAGTGAAAAAAAACATGAAAAATTGATAAAAAAGAAGGGCTAAAATGATAAAAATGAAAAATACCCTTATTCAAGTTGTAAAGTATATTAATAAACTATAATTAGACATGAATTTTCCTGTTGGATAAAGATGAAGATGAAGGCACTAAAGAAAGTTTGATAAGGGAGGTTTTGATGCATTCCAAAACTTCATAAATTGGCTAAGTATGGAGTAACTTAGCTGATAAACTTATCAAGGAATTTTGACTAAGTAATGAAGACATCAGAAGAGTCAGAGTTTCAAGGTCCAAGACTTCTGATCTGCTGAAGTAAAGTTATCAGACTAGTGAAGATCAGCCGACTCAAATCAGATTTGTTCAAGTTTGAGATCAGCCGAGTTCGTCATCAGACTTATACTTTCGTCAGCCAAGTGAAGAAGATCATGAAGTGTTCCCAACGGTAATAAATGCCCCTTGGTGTAATAAATGCTGAAGTACGAGGATATTTAAGACAAATGATTGAAGAAAAGCTTCGCATCAGTCGAGTGCATTTAATGCTGCATTTAATGCTGCCTGCAGAATAGTACTGTTTACAGTACGGACAGACTGCAAAAGAGCCGTTCGCGGATTTTAAGGACCAGTACTCGAGGAATTTGAATCCTGTCTCTCTTCAACGGACACTTTTCAATCCTCAAGTATAAATAGCTGAAAGAGACGAAGAAGAAACAAGCAACACACTTTCTGAGAGAAATTTCCGAAGCAAAATTCTTTAAGTCTCAAGAACAGCTCACTCATCAGCTGAGTCATTTGTTGACGAAAGCAGAGTTGAAGAATCAAGAAAAATACATCTTCTGAGTGATTTTGTAAACAAGAGTGTTGTGCGGAGTTGTGATCCATCTTTGTGAGTGATCAAACTTCAGAGGATAGGTTTTCTGTGTGATTTCCTATTGCGAACTTGTGGTCGTTTCATTTGTTGTTCGACGCAAGCAGAGTATACTGTAAACTTTGTGATTATAGTATAACCCAAGATCTGAGTGACTTGGAAGAGTGGACTAAAGGATATTCAAATCCATATAACCACTATAAAAATTGATTGTGTTTTTACATTGCTTTTAAACTTGCATATTTCCTGATTGCATAAAAACACATTAAGTTAACTGTTTGAAAAGAAGTTAAAAGGAGTTTATAAAACTGGGGAAACATTTTTCAAACTGCTCAGATTACTTGTGAAAAACACTTTGAAAATCCGCTGCAAGTACTCTAAGTATTAAAACTGATTTCTGCAAAATCAGCTAAGTAACTATCAGACGAGTGGTCAACAAGACTGTTCAAAGATTTGTTCACGAACAGAATTGTAACTTACTAATCTGATCAGCTTAGTCTGTTCAGTAAGAGTAAAGTTTTAAAGTTAAATTTGAAGAAAATTTTTAAAGAGGTTTATTCACCCCCCCCCTCTAAACCTCTTCTGACCACTTGGGACCAACAAGTGGTATCAGAGCAGGTGGTTCATTAGAATCAGCTGCCTGATCAACGAGCTTGATCCGAGTGTTTTTCAAAGGTTTTCAAAACTTTTCAAAAGAGCATCTTTTTGAAAAATAAAAACTTTTTGAAAAATGGATTGTATCAGCCATGTTCCCCACATTGCTGGTATGTCCTTTGAGGACTGGAAAATCAGAATGGAGATTTTCCTTGCTGCCTATAATGACAACATGCACACATGTATCATTAAAGGTCCATTCAGATTCACAAAGACCATAAAGATAAATGAAGTAGATACGGTTGTGGAGAAAGACCTTCATGAGATGACTCCAGAAGAGATAAAGCTTTACAATCTTGATAAAGTTGGGAGATTCATCATGACCAAAGCCCTGGATAATGATCGGTTTGACAAGGTCAAACATTGCAAAACCGCAAAGGAGATGTGGGACAAGGTCAGAGACATGAGTGAAGGAAATGATGCTATTAAAGAGCATCAGCTCAGTGTTGCATTGGAAAAGCTGGACAACTTCAAGATGAAGTCTGGAGAAACCATTGATCAGATGGATACCAGATTCACCAGAACTCTGAACGAAGTTTTGAAGCTGGGAAAGACTTTCACTGACAAAGAAATCTCTGTCAAAGTACTGAAGGCCCTACCTTCCAAGTTCAACATGAAGGTGACAGCAATGGAAGAATCAAGAGATCTGGGCAAGATTTCTCTAACAGAGCTGTTCTCCGTACTCAAGGCTTATGAGTATAAACTGCCAAGGATGGGAATTGAAGAAACCTCAACTTCAGGACCCACAGCTGCACTTGTTGCTGCTGAAAACACCAGAAGACCAGCCCAGAAAAGCAAAGAAGTGGACTCATCTGATGAAGCCACTCTACTCAACAAAAAGGAGTACACTGCTGGAGATGTAGCATTATTGATGAACAACTTCAAGAAGTTCTATAAGAGAAAGATGAAAAACAAATACAATCATGCTGCTTCTACTTCTAAACCTAACTTTTCTTCTCAAGATAAAGAGGATTATAAATCAAAACTGATGTGTTACAACTGCAGGAAATTGGGACACTTCATAAGAGACTGCCCATATCCAAAAGCAGAGAAGTACACAGAGGAAGAGAAGAAAATGAGAAAAGAAAGAAAGCATCAGAGAGGCAAGGCAATGATGGCTGAAGCAGAAAAGCCAGCTGCTGTCTACTCATCTGATTCAGACTCAGACTCGTCTGATGAAGAATCTTCTGATGAAGAAAAACCTGCTCTCCTGTGCCTGATGGCAAAGGACTCTGATGACTCTGAGGATGAGGTAACTCCTCTTAATGATGAATTATTTAATTCATTTGAACAAATGATGCTTAACAATACTGGTATTGCTGAAGCATATAAAAAGCTTAAGGAAGAGATGATCCTGCTAAAAGAGCAAAATAGTTCACTGAAACTTTTAGCTGAGAAGCCAAAAGAATCAGCTGAATATAAACAGCTTGAGCAAGAGCATGAATCTCTGAAAGCTGAATGTGAGGTATATAAAGGAAAAATCATGGAACTTGAGAAAATCATTGAGTCTCATGATAAGTCAACTGTTGCATCCATGCATACACCTAAGAAACAGGAGACACCTTTAGAAAAGGATAAACTAGAGTTGAACCATACTGAAAAATTCATATCAGCTGACAATAGTAAGGTCATTCTGTATGTTCAAACTTCTAAACCTACCCCAACTGAGAAAGTGGTAAAGGAGAAGAAATCTCCTAAGGCTAAAAAGAGCAAAGAGCCTAGTGTAGGAAATCAGACTAGTAAGACCAAACAGCAGAGTCCTAAGAAGTCTGCTGATAAAGCTAAATTGAACCAGTCTGTTGGTAAAGCTAAGTCTAAACAAGTTGAGCAAGCACCTAGTAAACCAAAGAAGCATAAGAATAAGAAAAATCAAAATGCTTGGTATGGAAATGAGTCATATTATGTGCATCCTGCTGCATATCATCCTATGTATCATGCACCTCAGTTTCCTAGTTACTATGCACCTTACCCTGCTCATCCAATGCATGCATATCCTGCATATCATGCACCTTACCCTGCTTATGAACATTATTCATATCATACTGATCATCAACATGACTTATCTGATAACTATGATAAAAATGAAACTGTTCATGCTCCTAAAACTCAGAAACCTAAGAAGCCTAAGAGTTCAACATCTTGGGTTGTCAAGGGTGGAACTAATCCTTCAGGACCCTCTCAATAAGGGTACCTAAAACAATTTTATTTTTGTTTTGTAGGTTAGGATTAGGAGTAGGAGTAAAGTAGAGAAGATTTGGTACTTGGACAGTGGATGTTCAAGGCACATGTGTGGAAACATACATGAGTTGACTGATGCAGTTGCTGTGGATGGTCCAAAAGTCACTTTTGGAGACAGCAAAGAAGGCAAGATTAAAGCTAAAGGAAGATTAATCAAGGGAAACATAGAGATATCTGACGTCTCCTATGTTAAAGGCCTAAAATATAATCTGCTGAGCATAAGTCAATTTTGTGACAAAGGATATTCAGTCATCTTCTCAACAGATAAGTGCTACGTTGAACAGATTGGTACAAAGAAGGTAATTTTATCTGGAAGACGACAAGGAAATATCTACATAGTTGACTGGAATTCTGTTGACAAGAATTCAAGTGTTTGTTTGGTGGCATCTGCACCAAGTGAAGTCAGTTGGCTATGGCACAAGAGGATGAATCATTTAAACTTCAAGACCATAAACAGATTAATCAAGAATGATCTGGTAGAAGGGATTCCAAAAGCAGTCATGAGCAAAGACAAGCTCTGTGACGCCTGTCAGAAGGGTAAACAAATCAAGTCATCATTCAAAGAAAAGAAGCACCAATCTTCTGGGAGAATATTGGAGCTACTGCATATGGACTTATTTGGACCCATTGATCCAGTCAGCAATGGTGGAAAGAAATACTGCCTAGCTGTTGTGGATGACTATTCAAGATATACTTGGGTGATCTTCATGAAGAAGAAAAGTGAAACCAAGGAACATCTTACAAATCTGATGGAACTGATCCAGAATGAGAAGAGTATCAAAATATTGAAGATCAGATCAGATAGAGGGACAGAGTTTACAAACTCTACTGTTGAAGAGTATTGTAACATGAAGGGAATACATCATGAGTATTCTGCTGCAAGAACCCCTCAACAGAATGGTGTTGCTGAAAGGAGAAACAGAACACTAAAAGAAGCTGTCAGAACCATGATAGCTGAAGCTAAACTGCCTCAAAGATTTTGGGCAGAAGCAACAAACACAGCATGCTTTACCCAAAACAGATGTATGATCAACAAAAATCAGAACAAGACTCCATATGAAGTTTGGAACAACAGAAAACCAAACATTCATTATTTTAAGATTTTTGGTTGTAAATGTTTTGTGTTAAATAATGGGAAAAATCACCTTACTGCATTTGCAGAAAAGGCTGATGAAGCTGTCTTTGTAGGATACTCATCTGTTAGTAAGGCTTATAGAGTTTTTAACAAAAGAACATTACTAATAGAAGAATCTATCCATGTAGTATTTGATGAGCCAAGTCAATCTTCTGAAAAGAATCAAAGTGTAAATCAAGATCTGTCTGCTGATTTACAGAAGTTAGACGTTGGAAGAAATGAAGAATATGTTCCCATCATACTACCTAATCTAAGTTCAGCTGATAACTCAATTGCTGTTCAAAATCACAGTGCTGATTGTCTAACAGACGAGTTGCTAACAGCTGACAGACCAGAGACTGTTCAACAGACGGCAAATGTTCAACAGACTACTACTGGAACTCCAACAGTAGTGTTGCAAGATCATAACAGAGGACAACATCCTGATTTGCAACCTGATCTCAGATGGCTCAAGAATCACCCTCCTGAGTTAGTCATTGGTGATCCTTTAGATAGAGTGAAAACAAGAAGAGCTGCTGCACAAGATGCTATGTTTGTCACATTTCTATCTCAAATAGAGCCCAAGCAAATTGAAGAAGCTCTCAATGACTCCTTCTGGATAGAAGCCATGCAAGAAGAGTTGAATCAATTTGAAAGGAATGAAGTCTGGTACTTAGTTCCTAGACCAAGTCATCAAAGAGTAATTGGCACTAAGTGGGTATTCAGAAATAAAATGAATGAAGATGGTGTTGTCACCAGAAACAAAGCAAGACTAGTGGCCAAGGGTTATTGTCAAGAAGAAGGAATTGACTTTGATGAAACTTTTGCACCAGTAGCAAGACTTGAAGCAATCAGACTGTTTCTTGCCTATGCTGCTTACAAGAACTTCACTGTCTATCAGATGGATGTAAAGTCTGCTTTTCTCAATGGAGAATTGCAAGAAGAAGTGTATGTTGAACAACCTCCTGGATTTGAAGTCTACCAAGAAGAGGATAAAGTATATCGTCTGAAGAAAGCCTTATATGGACTGAAACAGGCTCCAAGAGCATGGTATGATACCCTATCTGATTTTCTTTTAATTAAAGGATTTCGTAAAGGTAAGGTAGATAAAACCTTGTTCACAATTGAATGGGAAAATCATATATTACTTGTGCAAATATATGTGGACGATATTATTTTTGGTTCAACTAACCAACAGATGTGTGATAAGTTCTCCAAGCTGATGCAGAATAAGTTTGAAATGAGCATGATGGGTGAACTTAATTACTTTCTTGGATTGCAAGTTAGACAGTTGCCTGATGGGATATTCATCAGCCAAGCAAAGTACACAAGAGATCTGTTCAAGAAATTTGGTATGGAAACTAGCTCAACAGCTACCATTCCTATGTCTACAAGTCTTCGTTTGGATAAAGATGAGGATGGCAAATCAGTGGACATAACCAAATATAGAGGCATTATTGGTTCATTGTTGTATCTAACAGCAAGCAGACCTGATATAATGTACTCAGTTGGAGTCTGTGCAAGATTTCAATCAAACCCCAAAGAATCTCATCTCTTAGCTGCCAAGAGGATATTGAAGTATGTTAAAGGCACTCAAGAATTGGGATTGTGGTATCCTAGAGAATCTGGATTTGAACTAGTTGGCTATTCAGATTCAGACCTTGCTGGCTGCAAGATTGACAGGAAAAGCACAACAGGTGCCTGTCAGTTCTTAGGCAGTCGTCTGATCTCATGGACGAGTAAGAAGCAAACCTCAGTTTCTATATCTACTGCTGAAGCTGAATATATAGCTGCTGGAGCTTGTTGTGCACATATACTTTGGTTGAAGCATCAACTAGAAGACTACAACATCAAGATCAGTGGAATTCCAATCTACTGTGACAATACAAGTGCAATTTCACTTACTCAGAACACTACAAGTCATTCAAGGACTAAGCATATTGAGATCAAGCATCATTTCATTAGAGATCATGTGGAAAAAGGCAATGTAATGATTGAGTATGTTCATACTGATAATCAGATTGCTGATATCTTCACTAAACCTCTAAGTGAAGTAAGGTTTTCTACTCTAAGAGCTGAGCTAGGACTACTTAATTTGGAAGCATAAGCTGAGGGGGAACTCATCAGAAAACTGGAGTTCAACAGCTTAGTAATTCGTTATTATCTTCAATGATTAACTTTCAACAGACTAGTTAACTTATGAATTCTTAAACTCAGGGGGAACGTGTAAGACTAGCGGTACTTCTGAAATAAAGATGAAATTTGTTAATGACAGTTAGTTAAAGTTATGTTTTCATCAGAAGACTCAACTATCGAAGATTGAAGTTATTTTATCTAGCTGGATTGACAAACAGCTGAGGAAGGTTATCAGCTATTGGCATTCTCTGATAACAGCATTGTCATCAGGACAGTAGTCCATCAGATAAGTGTTTATTATACTCATCTGATTACTTAAATAAAAGCGAACTATTTAAAAACGTTTTATTCAAAACACGCTTTTACAAGTAAACTGTCGGGCGGTACATATTCCCGCTCCTCATTAAAATATCTTTTGAATTTGAAAGGTCGTAACTAACGCCGCACGATCAGCACTGACAGAAAAACGGATCTAACGGTTGGCATATATCACGGAAACCGAAAAACCCCAACTCTATAAATCCTCATCTGATCAGTCGAGTAGCTCTTTACGCACCCTAAACTTTCAAAAGCAATTGTGAGAAAAGCTTAAACAAGTTTTCTGCAAAAATCCTTTCCTTTTCACTAACTTTCAACAGATTGAAATGGATTCTTAGATTATGAGTCCTATTATCAGTCTGGTACAAGTTTGATGAAAGAATTGTTGGAGAAATTCAAATCGGCACAGTTGGTAAATTTCATGGAGTACAATGAAGGAATAATCTGGACTGACCAGGTTATGGAGTATTACGGAACGGCAAAAGCTGACTACAACAAACTAGAAATCAAAGCGAAAGTGGGTGACAAATCTGTTGTCATCACTCCACAAGTTCTTCATGAACAGTTTGGTTTGCCCAAGTCTGGAAGACACGAAGTTACCGTACTGACTGAAGAGAAGCACCAACAGTTTTGGGCGATCTGCGCCAAGGAAGGAGAGATGTTGTCTGGCAACATCAGGAAGAAACAGCTGAAGGATGAATATCAGCGGATGGCTGATATGGTGTCTAAGCTGATTGAGAACTGTACTTTTTCTCTAGATGCTGTCACAATGAAGCGTTTCAGCATCATGGCTGCCGTATACTACGGGCTAGAGGTAAACTGGTCCATCATAATTTGGTATATACTTGCTGATTTTCTGGAAGTGAAGAAGGGAAAAGGCCCTTACACCAACCACAGAATCACTTTAAGTTACCTCTTATCAAAGTTGGGCTGTGTTATGACAAATGGGAAAGAAATTCACAAGTCCAAAGCAATGAACAAGTATCTACCTGTTCAGAAGAGGAAGGCTGATGAGCCTGAACGAGAAGAAGTTGAGGAACCAAAGGAGGTTCCTGCCAAAAGGCAAAAGAGATTAGTCAAAACAGCAAGTTTGGCTGTTGAGACTAAAAGGAAGAGGGCTGCTGATGAGCCCAAGAAGAAAGAATCAAAGCAGATGGAGAAAGTGACTTCTGCTGAAGCCACTAAGATTGTTGAGAATATAATTGCTGATGTAAGGACTGGATCCCCTGCATCACCATCAAGAACTCCATCAGCAGAGAGGCCTGCTGAGGGTATTTCTCAAAGGACAAGGAGTCAACAGAGAGATACTGTTACCTCCACTTACCGTGAAGGGAGGACCAAGAAATCTGCTAGAAAGCAGATGACATTTATAGAAGAACCAATGGATTTGGAGAATGTAGCAAGGGAAGACCCTGAAGCTACTCAAAGGCCTGCTGTAACAGTTGAAACTGTTGTGATTGACAAAGCTGATGAGCAACAGCCAAGTCAAGTCACATCAACAGCTGAGGTTACTCAACCTCAAGAAGATCCAGATGTCCAAATCATCCATCCTATAGCTGCTGCTCCCATATCATCTGCTGGACCAGCCCCTGCTGATAAAGGCAAAAGAAAAATAGTGCTAAGGAGAAAGAAAGTCTCCAAAGCTGATAAGAAAGCAAGGGAAGAAGCTGAACAGAGGAAGCAGGATGAGCTTGAAGAGAAGAAAGCACTTGAGCTAAGCAAAGCTCAAGAAGCAAAGGATGAAGCCAGAAGACGCATGTCTGCAGCAGAAAGAAAAGCTGCTGAGGATGCTGAAATGGCTGCGGTGATTGAATTGAGTAAAGTTGATGCCTATGGACCTGTCCATGGAGGTGGCATCAAGATTGGAGAAGGCAAGACTGAAGAGGACAAAAAGAAAATATTGCTGCCTGCCCCCAAAACCAAGTCAAAAGACAAGTTTGAAGTCAGAAAAGCATTTGAGATAGTCTATGCTGATAAGGAGCTGTTCAAGAAGTTTGAAAAGTCCTTGGCTTACTATGATCAGAAGCTTATGTTGATGACTCTGTTCAACCAAGAAAAGCCAAGATATATTAGTTGGAGGGACAACAGGCTGAACAAGTCAATCACTGAACTTCAAAGCATGAAGGAGTTAGCTGATGAAGAACGATGGGTTCTAAGTTGGCTGAAGACAAACTCCATTCAAAAGGCTCTTGATTCCAGCTATGTGAGAGATATCATGCATAGCTATGCAAAAGGCTTTGCACTGGAGGAAGCCAAGAAAATCAAGAGCACCTTGCCTGAGAAGAAGAAGAAGTCTGAAGATGCTGAGGAAAGAGCAATTAAGTTTGCTGTTATGACTGCCCTGAAGAGATGGGCTAAAAAGTCTAAGTATCAGCAAGGCTGTTCAAGTGACTTGCCACTACTGCCAAGCATCCAGCAAATCGTTTTTGGCAAGGAAGTGCAACCGTTCTATGAAGTGCCAAAGGGGAATAATGCTTTTGTTAACCCCTGGATCATTGTGAGGCAAATCAGACAAACCACTTGCTTCAATGATGATGGCACTATCACCAACTTAGTCTATGATGATGTTACTGATGAGCCTAAAGCTGCGGACAAGCCTGAAGTCAAGTCCGCTGATCAGACAGCTGACAAGCCTGCTGATCAAATTGCTGATAAGTCTGCTGATCAGACTGAAGATAAGTCTGCTGAAAAGGCTGCTGATGAACCCCTGGCCATTGAGTGGAAGGCTACGGACTCTGGAAATCATCAAGACGAAAAGATGGAAGATATTCCTGTCCACCAGGAAATTGATGAAAGGGATGTAGCTGCTGCTTCTGTTTCATCAGGTGATAAGCACTCATCACTGATGGAAGCAATCCAGATGCTGATGGAAAACCAACTTAAGGAACTGGAAGACAAGCACAAGCAACAGCTATTAAAGGTTAAGGAGGAGCTGAAAGCAGAGTTGGCAGAAACCAACAGACTTCAGCTGGAAACTGTTCAAGGATCAACAGAAGAGATCATCAAAAAGGAGATCAACAGTATTCCAATTCCTCAAGACAACTCATTGCAGTTGATACACAGCTTAAGAGAACTGAACCAGAACGTGGAAGATGTGAAGGGTGATGTGAATCATCTTCACACTGCTTTAAAATCAGCTGAGCACAAGATTGCTGACTTAACTGCAACTTTCATTAAAGTCAGTCATGAAGAGAAGGAAATCAATCTGGGAATGTTGCAAGAAGTGGCAAAGGCTGCACAGGATGTTCAAAGTGAAATTGCAACCATCAACCTCAACATTGACTACTTCAATGATAAGACTGATGTCATCAGCACTGACATTCATCATCTCACAGCAAGTCACGACGTTGTTAATCAGAATATGAAGGCTTTGTGTGCTGGAGTAAAGATTCCAACAGTTGCCCTCAACCCTGCTGTTGAACCTTCTAATGTCATCAGAGTTGATGATGACAAAAAGGGGGAAGATAAAAGGGAAGAACCAGCTAAAGAAACTGCTGCTGAAGAACCAGCAAAGGAATCTGCTGCTGAAGAATCAACTAAGGAGGAAACTACTGCTGTAACAACTGAAGCCAAAGAAACTGAAGAAACAGCTGACAGGACTGAAGCTGAAACTGATAAGATTGCAAAGCTTGGAACGGTAGAAGAAGAAGAAATGACTGAAAAAGAAGATACCAAGTACAAGAATACAGAATCTGCAAGGAAGGCCATGGAAGCTTTGAAAGCTCTTCAAGAGCAAGAACTTAAAGAAAAGATGGAAGCTGCCAAAGCAACCTTGGAAGAAGAAGCTGATGATGAAGAAGATGATGAAGAATCATCTTATGAATATGAAGAAGTGCTCGAATCTGATGAAGAAGCTGATAGTTAGAAATTGAAAAATCCATTGTAATCAGTTTACTTTTTCAGAAATCTCATCTGATGAACTTGTACATGTAACTCATTTTCAATATTAATGAAAAGTCAAGTTCAATCCAATAAACTTTTTCTATCTCAGAAAATTTTGAGGATTTCAATCTTTAGTTTAGGTATTCAACAGGTACTAAGCTGAAGTTTTGTCATCATCAAAAAGGGGGAAATTGTTGGATAAAGATGAAGATGAAGGCACTAAAGAAAGTTTGATAAGGGAGGTTTTGATGCATTCCAAAACTTCATAAATTGGCTAAGTATGGAGTAACTTAGCTGATAAACTTATCAAGGAATTTTGACTAAGTAATGAAGACATCAGAAGAGTCAAAGTTTCAAGGTCCAAGACTTCTGATCTGCTGAAGTAAAGTTATCAGACTAGTGAAGATCAGCCGACTCAAATCAGATTTGTTCAAGTTTGAGATCAGCCGAGTTCGTCATCAGACTTATACTTTCGTCAGCCAAGTGAAGAAGATCATGAAGTGTTCCCAACGGTAATAAATGCCCCTTGGTGTAATAAATGCTGAAGTACGAGGATATTTAAGACAAATGATTGAAGAAAAGCTTCGCATCAGTCGAGTGCATTTAATGCTGCATTTAATGCTGCCTGCAGAATAGTACTGTTTACAGTACGGACAGACTGCAAAAGAGCCGTTCGCGGATTTTAAGGACCAGTACTCGAGGAATTTGAATCCTGTCTCTCTTCAACGGACACTTTTCAATCCTCAAGTATAAATAGCTGAAAGAGACGAAGAAGAAACAAGCAACACACTTTCTGAGAGAAATTTCCGAAGCAAAATTCTTTAAGTCTCAAGAACAGCTCACTCATCAGCTGAGTCATTTGTTGACGAAAGCAGAGTTGAAGAATCAAGAAAAATACATCTTCTGAGTGATTTTGTAAACAAGAGTGTTGTGCGGAGTTGTGATCCATCTTTGTGAGTGATCAAACTTCAGAGGATAGGTTTTCTGTGTGATTTCCTATTGCGAACTTGTGGTCGTTTCATTTGTTGTTCGACGCAAGCAGAGTATACTGTAAACTTTGTGATTATAGTATAACCCAAGATCTGAGTGACTTGGAAGAGTGGACTAAAGGATATTCAAATCCATATAACCACTATAAAAATTGATTGTGTTTTTACATTGCTTTTAAACTTGCATATTTCCTGATTGCATAAAAACACATTAAGTTAACTGTTTGAAAAGAAGTTAAAAGGAGTTTATAAAACTGGGGAAACATTTTTCAAACTGCTCAGATTACTTGTGAAAAACACTTTGAAAATCCGCTGCAAGTACTCTAAGTATTAAAACTGATTTCTGCAAAATCAGCTAAGTAACTATCAGACGAGTGGTCAACAAGACTGTTCAAAGATTTGTTCACGAACAGAATTGTAACTTACTAATCTGATCAGCTTAGTCTGTTCAGTAAGAGTAAAGTTTTAAAGTTAAATTTGAAGAAAATTTTTAAAGAGGTTTATTCACCCCCCCTCTAAACCTCTTCTGACCACTTGGGACCAACATTTCCTTAAATTTTTCATAAAAAATTTGGAAGGAAAAGATTTTAAGAAAATTTGTAACTTCCTTTTATCCTAACCAAGTACCATGAATATGGTAGAGAAACAAAAATATATTCAAATTAGACATGAAGTCTTATTATAGTTATTTCCTACATTAACTCCAATAATTAAGAAATTAACTCCTAAATCACTTTTACAATTTCATTATTGTTTTCCTATAACACATAAAAATAAAAATAAAAATTATTATTTTGAATAGTTGCTAAAATGTATATGTAAAATTATTATAATGTATTATCAATATGTTGCTATGTAAAAAATTTAGTTGTTTCATTTAAAGATTTAGTACAATATGTCACTCCTTAAAAATATCAAATTCTCTTAAATATCATAAAATTTGTTAAAGTAGAATCTCATCTTACCTATGAATTATTTGACATGAGAAACATTACCTTAAACATTCATGAAAATCTTTTCAAGAAAAACGTGTGAAATAAGTTAAAGAAACGGATGAAAATCAATAAAAATTGATGAAATCGATCAAATAAATTTTATGTAATTAATGAAAAATTGTAAAATTGATCTAGATGAAATTTATGAACACTGGTGAAGTAGGTGAAAGAATGGGTGAAATCGAAAATATAAAGTTCCTGTAAAATCGATAAAAATTCAGATGACATTTCTGAAAAATAAGGAAACAAATCGGTGAAATCGATGAATAATGGGTGAAATATATGAAGAATTGGTTAAATCATTGAAAAAATGTTAAAATCTATAAAATAATGTGAAATCAATGAAAATTCAAGTGAAATTGCTAAAAAAAAAAGATCATGTGAAATATGAGTTAAACTGATAAAAATAAGTAAAATAAAAAAAATTTAACTAGCAATAACAGTGTGAACTAAACCAGTAGATCTTTTTTTCGAATAGGAGAAAACAATAGAAATCGATAAAAAATAGGAAAAACAATGGACAATAGGTTATAATTGATAAAAAATGAGTAAATCTGTAAAAAAAAATATAAAACCAGTAAGAATCAATGAAAATTGAATTAAACAAATTAATATAATAAGTGAAATGACTTACATCGGTAAAGAAATATCTTTCAAATGTTAAGGTAAGTGAAATAATTTTAGATATACTTAAAAGTAATTGAAGATGTATAATTAATTAAGTTGAAAATTCGGCAACATGTGAAATCGATGAAATTTCAAATGAAATTTGCGAAAAAAATGGATGACATCAGTGAAATGACGAGATTACATAAAAAATGATGAAATATGTGAAAACCGGGTAAAATCGGTGAAAAATGCTAAAATCGGTGAAAACATGGGAAAATTGATTAAACTGGTAAGAATGAATAAATCAATAAAATGAAAAAAGTTCAACCAACAAAAATAGAGTCAAACCATTAGAAAATGGTTTGAACCCAAAAAAATAAAGAAATCGATGAAATTACTCATAGTGAAATTAATATATTGAATAATAGTCATTTATATGTGCTATTTTATGACATAATGAACTTAATTTTATTAAATAGACACGTACAACGTATGTGCACTTTAAACCGGTGAAAAAAATGAATGTGAAATCTTATATAAATTTGAAATCGATAAAAAAAAGGGGTAAAACTTGTGAAAAATGGATGAAAACGGGTAAAATTGGTTAAAATAAAGGCAAAGTTGGTGAAAATATGTGAAATCGATGAAAAGAACAGAATTTCTAAGAAAAATTACGAAACCAGTGAAATCTAGTAAAATTGGGTAAAGCTGGTCAAGAAAGGATAAAATTAGTAAAAAAACATAAGGTTGGTAAGTACATATTTAATCAATAAAAAATTCAGGTGAATAATATATGAAATTAGTGAAAAAAACATGAAAAATTGATAAAAAAAAGTGCTTAAATGATAAAAAAGAGTGAAATCAGTTAAAAAAGAGTTTAACTGGTCAAATCGATGGAAAAATGGTTTAGATTAACCAAAGAAATCGACAAAAAATGAGAAAACAATGAAAAATATTATAACCGATAAGAAAATAAACCGGGTAAACAAAATTTAGACAGTGAGAACATAATAATTGATGAAAGTTTGGGTGAAATTTGTAAACAAACAAATAAAATCAGTCAAAAAAGCTTGAAGTCGGTGAAAACATGTTTAATCAGTGAAAATTTTAGGTGAATAGCATTTGAAGTTAGTGAATTCCGACAAAAATAATGTGAAATCGAAAGAAAATGGTTTAAATTGGAAAAAAATCGACAAAAAAGGGGAAAACAATGAAAAATATTATAATCCATTAAAAAGAGGAAAACTCGATAAAAAAATTAAACAGTGAAAACATATGAACCGATGAAACTTCGGGTGAAAATGGTAAACATTGGTGAAGTTGGTGAAAAAACTGGTGAAACCAGTATGAAAAAATACTCGTGAAATCAATGAAATTTATGAAGAAACGGATGAAACGTGTGTCATCGGTGAATAACGGATAAACTTGACATGAAAACTACTATTATTGAGTGCACTAAATAATATTTTTATGGTATTATTTTAGAATCAATTTTATTAGATGTAATGACTAAATCAGTCATCATTTTATATTTTATTACAACTATTCAAAGCCATCATTTATTTTATAAACCAATAATAATTCATAAAAATAAATCTCTAAAAATAAATTGATCAGTCATAATTATATGATATTCTATGACATATAAATGACTAATTTATGAAAAATACCTATGAAATTAAAACTAAACACGTACAACGTACGTGCACTTTTCTAGTACAGAAGAAAAAAGACAAAAAAAAAAAACAAAGGAAAAGTTAAAAAGAATCGCATCTTACCTACAAATGAACTAAAAATTCTTATGACTTAGGGTGAGTTTGGCCCAGCGGTGGGAGCTTTTAAAAATTCTTCTAGACCTTCATTGAGATTTTTGAAGTGTTTGGCCCCAATTATAGAAATTGCTTTTAGTATAATCGTGTTTTTAATGTTGTTTGGCCCCTAATATCATAATCATTTTTGGGATCTCCCGAAGCTAAAAATCAACTTATTTTAGAAGCCACTAAAATGTAACTTTTGTAAAAGCTATTATCAAAAAATAATTATTTTATAATTGAATTTTATCGTAATGAATTATTGCCAAAATCTATTTTAGCTAACAACTTAATGTTTATTTGGCTAAAGAAATAAAATATAAAGAATATCAAGACATGCATAACCTCGTATTTTCATGCATGAAATTCTTTTCGTGAAAGACGAGTGAAATTGCTAAAAAAATTGTGAAATCGATGAAAATTATTGAAATATATAGAAAAAATGAAACCATTGAAAACATGTGGAATCGATGAAATTTGGGGTGAATTGGTAGATACTAGTGAAATTGGTAAAAAATTGGTAAAACCGGTAAAAAATACATGTGAAATCGGTAAATACATTTGAAATCGATAAAAAATGGTGTGAAATTTGTGAAAAATAGATGAAAACGGTTAAATCAGTGAAAAAATGGTTAAATATGAGAAAAATCTGGTAAAATTGGTTAAATAAAAAGTAAAGTTGGTGAAAACATATGAAATCGATGAAAATTAATTCGAGTGAAATTTGTAAGAAGATACAACCGGTGAAATTCAGTGACAAACGGGTATATTTGGTGAAAGAAGGGTAAAATCGATCAAAAAGCATGAAGTCGGTAAAAACATATTTAATCAATGAAAATCAGGTGAAAGTGAAAAAACACATGAGATATGTAAAAATGGGTTAAACTAATAAAAACGAGTGAAATTAGTTAAAAAGAGATTTTAACCGACAAAAACGAGGTGAAACCGGAAGAAAAATGGTTTAAAAAAAATTCGATCAAAAATTAGAAAACAATGAAAAACTTTATAGCAATAAAAAATGAGGTAAATCGCTAAAAAAAATACAAAACCGGTGAAAGAAAATCAAACAGTGAGAACATATGAATCAATGAAATTTTGGTTGAAATTTATAAAAAATGGATAAAAATAAAAGGTAAAATCCGTTAAAAAAGCGTGGAGTCGATGAAAACATTTTTAATCAATGAAAAATTTAGGTGAATAACATGTGAAATCAATGAAATAGGAGAAAACGGGTTAAACTTTAATCGACATAAAAAATGTGAAATCATTGAAAAATGATTTAAATCGGGATTAAAAATCGACAAAAAACTCGAAACCAATGAAAAATGTTATAAAAAGATAAAAATATAGATAACTCGGTAAAAATAATATATTAACTATTTTAAAAAAAATAAATAGTGAAAACATTCGAACCGATAAAAATTCGGGTGAAATTTGTGAACACTATTGAATTTGGTGAAAAACCGAGTGAAACCAATAGAAAAAGTCCTCGTGTAATCGACAAATACATGTGAGACGAATGAAATTCGGGTGAAATTTGTGAAGAAACTTATGAAACGGTGTCATCACTGAATAACTAACATGAAAACTACTATTATAAAATGAACTAAATAACATTCTTATGATATGATTATAGAACAAACTTTATAAGATGTCATCACCAAATCAGTCATCATTTTATATTTTATTACAACAATTTAAAGATATCATTTTCTTTGGTAAAAATATAATAATTATCAAAAATAAATTTCATAAAAAATAATTGACTATCAGTCATAAACACAATAAAAGTTAATTTTACTCTAATTTAGGAAAAAAATATATCAATGAAATTAACTAGACACGTACAACATACATGCACTTTTCTGCCAAGTATATCTAGTACATATAAAAGTACTAGTTCATTAGAAAAAAATCTTGAATTTTTTGTATAAACTAATATACCCTTACTTAAATTCTACTACGATACTTGATATAAATGGGAAAATAGTAAAAAAAATTTAAAGAATCATACTTTTACATAAACACTAACACTTGCAAAAGTGTACTACAATATTAATAAATAGTTATCATAAAAATAAAAAATTATACTTCAATCAAACAACATATACTAGCTATACTGCACATCCGTTTTGCTTCCAAAAAGAATAAGATCGATTACACAACAATGTAAACTTCAATAAAAATAATTATATATTTGTCACCATGTTTCGGAATTAATGTCCATTAAATATACATACTACAACGAGTTAATGCAGAAAACAAATCTAGAATCAAAATTTAAGCTACACTATAATCATAATTTCGAAGATTACCAAACAATCTTTGCAATTTGAAATGGAATTATGTTATTATTAAATTATATTAATTCTTGAAGAACTTAGTATACCTTAAAATTAAGTTGCATCATTTATTTTTATCATGTTTTAGATTTTAATAGTTTATAATTTATTAAATCATTATTATTGATAGTTTATTTTACTTTATAATTTGTACTTCATATTTGTATATGTTTTGTATGACAATTGTATTTCGTAGTCAAATTGAGAAAATGATAAAATATTAATAATGTTTTTGCCATTAATTAAAAACCCTCCATAACAAATGTAATATTAGAACAAATTTTTATTAGATCTTATATCACGAATAATTTGTTACATATTAAGGTATATATAATATTCATTATTCAATATTCAATATGTGATTCATATGAAATTTGTGAATATTTGAACATATAATAGAAGGCAATAAAACAATGTTGGTGCCACAACTATTTCTCATTGGCAAAATAACTAATATATGTTTGAACTGGTTAAATTACCGCACACAAAGTCAGTTTTCGACAATTTCATTCCTATATGCAAAAATCGGCTCGAGCCAGCATCACTTGCGGCAATGTGCTTGATAATCAGGTTATTTTTGACATTTGGAATAAATTTTGATTGGATGTATAAGTTCATAATTGCATATTAACTTCTAAACTTGATTACTTTCAGTTTAGATATTAGAAGATAAAAAAGAGTTAACACAACATGCCACCTCTCTTTTCCCCAACTCCCCAATCCCTAACAACACCCCACCACCCGTCCTACACCAATCCCCACAAGCCAGAAACCCCACATCCGTGGACCTCCCAGGATGTGCCACATACCTTGGATGAAGAACCCATGCCAACATTAGCATGGCTTGAAGAACACACACATAAAGGAAAAATGTCAAGTCTACTCAAATAGTCTATCATTAGATATATGACATTAGAATTTAATAAACAAGCATCAAATCAACACATAATCTATTGACATGGCCTACTACACGCACATATAAATGAAAAAACTGCACATCACCTCCTAAGTTCCTATGTGTGGCTCTTTACCTCCCAAAAGTACGATATACATCTCGTGCCAAATTGGAATTTATTAACCATTTGTTCGGATCAACATTCCAAGAGATTTTAAAGGGCATGAGTTTCATGATAGGAGTTTACATAAAATGGCCTGCCACATAGTCATAAATGAAAAAAATGCACATCATCCCTAAAGTTCCTATTTTATGCCCTTTACCTCATGAAACTACATAACAAAGCTCGTCATTTTGATCATCGATCAACACTTTAATGGATTTAAATGGGCATGAGTGCCGTTGTGATAATGGGTTTGCTTAAACCCCAACAATGACACTACTTCTCTTTAAATCATTAAGATATTTCTCTTGGCAACTTAAGTGCAACTGTTGACTAACTTCTCGGGGCACCAACTCACTTTAACTAAGGGGGTGAAGGGTTAATATTGAAAATTTTGAAGTCACTCTATATCAATATTTATGTATGCGAGTGTGTATATATATAAGCTTGTATCTATATGCATATATGTGTGTGTGGTCTGAAGAAAATATAAAGTACTTTTTAGAATCCATTAGATTGTAAAAAATATGTATGTTGACACACATTCATTTAACAAATTTGTAGGCCAAATAATATGCAACTAATGAAAAATATCTTGAGGTTGATAGAACTTTCTTTATTCTTTGTTAAATAAACACTATAAACACGTTCTTCATGAAACAAGTAATGACCATGTGGATGTAATTTGAAACTTGTGACTTTATCAACAAAAATAATTCACAATTTCAATTGTAATGCATTGGGTTTAAGAAATATCACATTGACCTATTTGACATCTATGAATGAAGATATAAGTTAGCATATAAAATCCCAAATGAAGCACATCAAGCTCTCATGACCTCCAAAAGTGACTTAAGGATATGCATGAACATCAATACAACATATGCAAACATTTAGATCCAAAGAATGATAATCAATGAATATGTTTGAACAATCCACTTACACATAACAATGCAACTCAAGTGTATTCAATAAACTTGAACATATTTCGTTTAAGTAACCATTTGAAATATTTAGTACCTACCTATTGGAGAAATGTCAATTTATATCACAAACTATAAGAATTTTAACAACTTTCTTTTTCAAGCTCACTATGATATGAAACTCGTTGTAAATTTCAAAACTTAGAAACATTAAGCACTACGTAAGATATAAACATGAAGATGGAAAAGACTAATACGTAATTATTCCTAAGTAACCCCATAGAGAAACCCCAAAGTGAGCACCGGATTTGTAAGATACCTTAGCAGTATGTCATCCTGTAACTTAATCACGCATGCATATCCAAACTAAAGTGAAAATTTACCCTATGTAACCCTATAGAGGGACTCTAAAGTTAGTGCGATAATTGTAAGAAGCCATAGTAGTATGTGATTCCATAAATTCATCAACTATGTAAACTCAACTTAAAGTGAAAACGTAACTAACAGAGCAATCTAACCTATAACAACAACGCGAACTTAAGAAATGTGTATTAATTAATTTTTGAACATGGTAATCCATTTCCCGTGATGATCACGACAAATTTAGATCTAGATATGTATATATATTCCCTATTTCGACTATTACTTTCACCCACAAATGCATTCCTTTTTATCGTGTGAATCCAAATGTCTGAAATTAGAGGCAGAATAGCCAATTTACTAAAACATATGAACCTAAATGGCACAAAAAATCACCCAAACAACCAATACACCACTAGAGTCAATATCATATATATAAGAAAACCACTTATAAACACCGCACACGCAATCATCATTACTCAGGTCCAACAAAAAAGATAGAAAACACATAAGGGAAGAATTTCAATTGTATAGAGACATTTCAGCTACCGCTCCATTTCTGATAAAAAGTAGGATCTCCATCAAACATTAATTTCTCTAAGATTTCCTTAGGTGTTACGTGTAGACAATATGGTAGTGTGATTTAATTAGTTAAGGGAATCTACTGTATAAATATCCTCCAAGAATTCGTTAACTGAATTATACTTTAAAAAATACTAGTAATAAAAAATAGCCTTAATTACGAGGTTGAAATTCACTCACGTCTTAGTTCTATAACTTTTTAGTGTATAATTAATCAAATAATACTTAATAATTTATTCTTAAATACTAAAGGCTGTAAAGAAAAACTAAACAATTTAAAGTAAGAACTTTATTTTTCTTCTCTCTTTATTTTGTCTTCACAAATGTGAATGTGTAAATTTAAATTTGGTTAATAATTAATACTTCTAAAACCGTTTGAAGGAATCAAAACTATATATATATATATATATATATATATATATATATATATATATATATATATATATATACATACATGCATGTATTTATTAAAATTTGCCATAATTAGTACATAGCAAATTGTGATAGATTTTCACCGACCAAGATTTAAAAATTGGCCAAAAATGAATCCAATGCATTGTTTTTCCTTTTTTTCCCACCAGATAATTACGAATCAATTATAGGTGAAAAAAGGTTGGAGTATACAAAAGTAATGCACAAAAATGCTAAATAAATAATGGTATGTAATTATATTACCAGCTAGACCATTGCATAGTTAATGTGGTAGCAATGAAACAAACAAATGCCCTTGACTATATTCTCATTAATCCATGAAGATTGTCTCAATTACGCGATTTTTCAATTTTATGCCCAATAATTTACTTACTTATTTATCTACAAGACTACGATGCTCTTCCAATTCACTATATAAGGAGAGATACATATGAATATGGATAAACAAGCAACAAAGTTGAGAGTTTTCCCTCAAACAAAAAAAAGGTTGAGCATTTCGAGGGTTTCATTCATCATCCTACAATAGCTAGACATAGGTAATAAACAATTTGTTGTGTTAATTTTATAGTATATTTTCAAATTAATTTGTGGCACAAGTTAAAAGTAATTATTTTTCTAATTTTGCACATCTTTTGCTCTAAAGTTGATTGATTTATTCATTTCTTACATTTTCAAATCTCATTTCCCACAAAACACCAATACAAAATTTTTATGATGTTAATTTAATTTGAGCATCCAATCAATTGATATATTCCTTCATCAATTTAAAATCGTAATATTTATGTTTTGCACATTTTTTTCTACTAACTTGTTTTCTTTTTAATCTAATGATAAAAAATAAATACTTTTTTAGGGTGATTTATCATCAGACCCCCTGAAGTTTATCATAATTATAGAAAACCCTATCCAATTTTAAAAATTACAAGGACGCCCCTTACAAGGTGTTTTTGTAATCATTTTTTCAAGTTGTAGGAGTGTCTTTGTAAGACTTTTTGGACCACTTGGGGTCTCTTTATAATTTTTGAAACGTCAGCGGAGTTACTGGTAATATGACTAAACTTCAGGAGGTCTAAGTGTAAACATCCCTTTTTATTTTCTTCATCATTTTCATTCTCATTTTACTCATTGAAATCTTGAGACCAACGAAGCCCACCAATCAATTCTTCTTGATGTTCATTTTAGTGTATTCAAATTGATATAAATATGAAAATTCAGTACTCTCTTCACCAACTAATTTAAGAGCTTTTATTTAATCGATTTTGTCTTGTAGTTAACATGTCTCAACAACAAAGGCCTGCCAAAAAGACTCAAGTACGTGTTCCTTTGGATACCTTCTTGCCTCGGGGATGGGCTTCCACCAACAAGAGAGGGAGGCCTGGACAATCCATCGTTCCCATCCAGGTGCCGATTATCAGCGAACCTAACAGAATGTTACCTCCTCTAAAAAGAAATCCTCCAGATCTTCCACTCAAGAAGAGATATCTAGAATTGTTGCACATGGAAGGCGATGATGCACACAACCAATTTTCGCCCCCAGAAAAGCTGATCATCCCAAGTGCTGATCCACAACCATCCAACAAAGGAAATGATATGTTGGTTCTTGAGTACAATAGTAGGGAAGCTCACGAGAGGCCAACCCAAGAAGCACTGAAGTTGCACATCTGTTGCACGTGTGGAAAAGGGTTTGATACCTACTTCGCTTTGGGGGGACATAGGTCCGGCCACAAAAAGATTGAGAACAAAAAGACATAGGTCCTCCAAACACGTTCTAATGAATACAATCCGCTATATATATATATGTGTGTGTCTGTATCTCTATATATATATATATGTGTGTGTTGTCTGACGATAATACAAAGTACTTTTTAGAATCCATTAGGTGGTAAAAGATATGTATGTTGACACACAATCGTTTAACAAGTTTGTAAGCCAAATAATATGCAACTAATGAAAAATATCTTGAGGTATTGAACTTTCATTATAGAAAGACTATAAACACGTGTTTCTTGAAACAAGTAATGACCATGTCGATGTAATTTGATACTTGTGACTTTATCAACAAAAGCAATTCACAATTTATCTCGTAATGCATTGGCTCCAAGAAATATCACATTGACCTATTTGACATCTATTCATGAAGATATAAGTTAGCATATAAAATCCCAAATGAAGCACATCAAGCTCTCATGACCTCCCAAAGTGACTTAAGGATTTGCATGAACATCAATACTACACATGCAAACATTTAGCTACAAAGAATGTGATAGTCAATGAATATGTTTGAACAATTCATTTACACATAACAATGCAACTCAAGTGTATTCAATAAAATTGAATATATTTCGTTTAAGTAATCATTTTAAATACTTTGTACCTACCTATTGGAGAAATGTCAATTTATATGCAACCTGACACACAATCATTTAACAAATTTGTAAGCCAAATAATATGCAACTTGATAGGATAGTGCCCAGCAAGCCAATATTAATTAGTTTACTGGAGTACTGTTTTCTTATGGTTTATAATTAATACGCCCGTTTATTCATAGTATGTGAATTAAACAATGGCCAACTTCATCTCTCGCGAACTTATCTAAGCGATTGGATGAAATCCTAAGGTCACAATAGACTATGGGACGATTCACTTCAGTACTGAGTGCAATCATGAAACAGTCTCTAAGGTCGTGATCTTAAAACCGTTCTAAGTCATAGATTTCGAACGAGATGGGGTATCGTAGGAATCGCAAAGACTTGTACGAGTATGCATGATTCACATGGATTGAATTTGTAGTGTTTCATGAGCAAGGCATTTGAGGCCAGTGCATATGAGTAGGTGGTTCGATAGAGGATCGAATGCATCAAACGACCCGAACAGAGAACCCCATTGTGGAAGCGCATGACGCGTATCAGTGATGGGATGTTTCTCAAGGCTTATAATAGTGTACGATTTAGTCCTTAGACTTGAGGTGCTAGGGCGAATTCGGTGCATGAGTGTGCGTACTTAGATTTAGGTACTGGTCACGTAGCCTGGCCGCAAAGTGCCTAAGTTGGGTGCGTACACAACTGTACGCGAGTGGTTAGTACTAAGAAAGGATCTATCGACTCATCCTGATAAGGTGGGAGAATTTCCTGTACGTTCTTCGATAATATGTTCCTAGAAATCCATGGCCATGGTTGGTGACGAATTTGGAAAGGGGTTTCCAAATTTAGCAGTCACACTGGAATCATTATCCAGAATTAGAAAGTACAGAATCGAGATAATTAGAGGTGCCGATCAATTCACACACCCTAGGTCTCGATCGGGAAATTAGTCTTTAGAAGGACCGTATGTACATGGCAATTATAAGAGGTGAGGTTCACAATTATCAATTCATCTTTAATTGGGCTTCATGGGCTTGTGGCTAGACATCGACCATTAAGTGTGGGTACTCCTTAATTAACAAGGAAATTAATTCTGGAGTGGCCAATTAAAAGTTGTTTAATTGATCGGAGCATTTAATTGCTCGTTAATTAAATCACGAAAGTCGTGGGCCTGCTGCCAATTGATGGTGAACCCAGAGGGTCGTACATAATACAATTGGACAGTGACAGTCATAAAGGAAATGAAAGATTTAAAGTTGTTAAATCAAAGTAATTGAATTAAGGTATTAATTCAATGAGAGAATATTAATTAGATATCTAATTGATTAATGTTTAATTAATTAATTAGAGTTAGCTGATTATTTATGAAATTAATTAAAGTAGTTAATTAATAAAGTTGGAAGATTAAACAATTACCCAATCTTAGGATTGGATAATTATATGGGTTGATTTGTGATAATCTTGAAATTAAGGCATATGGGGCGATTTTTGTAGATAAGAAAGGAAGAGTTTTATTTCTTGGAAAACAAGTAAGGAGAGATTTATCAAATCTTACATTCCTAAGTTGATAAGGAATGGGAATTTGATATAGAAGGGAAGAAGATATCTTCTAAGAAGGACTCTTCTCTTATAAATACTTCTTCTCATCTCCTAAAAAAAAAAAAAAAACTCAACTAATGAACAAAATACTCTGCTGAAAATTGAGGAAGAAAACCGATTTTACAAAAGAGAGAAATTTGATTTTTGCACAAAGAATTTTTATTACAAAATCGCCCCACATACTTTCGTCCCTAACCCAAAGTCGCCCAATCAAACTTGGCCGAACCTGACTTGGTCGAACCTGGTCTGACCACATAAGCCATGTGGTTTTGTCTTCTTCCATTAGATCTCCCAATCCAGATCCAGATCTTAGTCCCGATCAAGATCTACAAAGTCCTTTGCTGACAAACCTTCAAAATTCAGTTCGTAGCCTACGATTTGGAGGTGTCCCTACAATCCAATTGGTGTGGATCAACTTTGGAGGTGAGACACATGGATCACTCAAGTTGTGGATCAAACGAAAAGCCCGGAGGTAACCACCACCAAGCAGTGGTGAGGTAAATCGCAAATAACCCCCTTATGTTTATGTTATTGTTTTATTCAACCTTTTCGTATAATTAACTATGGAGATAGATTTATGGGACTAATGGGTGTCTCGAAAAATTTTAAATTTCGCACTTTGTTGTATTGACAATCGAGCCCCACAAAACCCAACACAACTAATTAAAAATATCTTGAGGTATATAACTTTTTTTAATTAAAGACTATAAAGACATGCTTCTTGAAACAAGTAATGACCATGTCAATGTAATTTGAGGCTTGTGAATTTATCAACAAAAACAATTCACAATTTTCTCTCGTAATGCAATGGCACCAAGAAATATCACATTGACCTATTTGACATCTATGCATGAAGATATAAGTTATCATATAAAATCCCAAATGAAGCACATCAAGGTCTCATGACCTCCCAAGTGACTTAAGGATATGCATGAACATCAATACAACACATGCAAACATTTAGCTACAAAGAATGTGGTAGTCAATGAATATGTCTGAACAATCCACTTACAAATAACAATGCAACTCAAGTGTATACAATAAACTTGAATATATTTCGTTGAAGTGATCATTTGAAATATTTAGTACCTACCTACTGGAGAAATGTCAATCTATATCACAAACTATAAAAATTTTAACAACTTTTTTTGTTTCAAACTTACTATGATTTGAAATTCGTGAAAATTTCAAAACTTAGAAACCTTAACCACTATATAAGATGCAAACATGAAGATGGACAAGACTAATACATAATTATTCCTAAGTAACCCCATAGAGAAACCCCAAAGTGAGCACGGGATTTGTAAGAAACCAAAGTAGTATGTCATCCCGTAACTTAATCACACATGCATATCCAGCTTAAAGCTATAGTAGTATGTGATCCCGTAACTTCATCAACTATGTAAACTCAACTTAAAGTGAGAACTTAACTAACAGAGGAATCTAACATATAACAACAACACGAACTTAAGAAATTTGTATTAATTGATTTTTGAACATGTTAATCCATTTTCCGTGATCAAGATATGCATATATATTCCCTATTTCGACTATCACTTTCACCCACCAATACATTCTTTTTTATCATGTGAATCCAAATGACTATAATTAGAAACAAAATAGCAAATTTACTAAAACAAATGAACCTAAATGGCACAAAAAATCACCGAAAACAACCAATACACCACAAGATTCAATATCATATAAGTAAGAAAATAAATCACTTATAACCCCTAAGGTTGTGCCTGCCGTTTTAGTCAAATAGGGAGACAAGAATCTAAAATTTTCCAAAACATGTGTGAATTAAAATAAATATGCATAAACATATACATATGAAAACGATAATTTTGGGCTTGCATCTTGTGTGTTCGTGCATATGGTTGACACATGTTACATATTATAGAATAAGATAGATACAAAACCATTCAAATTTTCACGAGCAAAAATTTTGCTTATGCCCTTCATGACAATGATAATGAAATACTATTTAGTTCTCTAAGAACTAGATCAATGAAGAAATCAAATTTATGTCTCATTAAAATCAAAGATGCATGGAATATAACACATATATATCACCTCCAAACACATTATAATGAATACAATCCGCTATGTCATTATTTAATTTAGTCTATGTTGATTACCTCCAAATAATTTATTAAATTTGTCGATAACTATTTACAAAGCTTATATTTATATTGAAACTCCGCAAAATCTATGTTGAAGTTAGCTCAAATTATGCGTTTTCAAATTATGTCAAGTTCTAGCATGTCAATAATGGTTGATATTGGTTAAATAAACGAAAAAGAAAAAGTAAGATCGATTGTAATTAGGTTAAATTGAATATAATGAACCAAAGAATTTAACAAATGGGATAAACCACAAAAAAAAGGTGAAATTAGTGAAAGAACATGTTAAATAACAAAAAAAAAAAAATGGTAAACTTAGCGTAAAAGTTGAGTGAAATCTAGACCATTGCATAGTTAATGTGGTTGAAATGGTATGTGAAAGAACATGTTAAAATAACAAAAATGCTAAATAAATAATGGTATGTGATTATATTACAATCTAGACCATTGCATAGTTAATGTGGTAGAAATGAAACAAACTAAAGCCCAAAATCTTGACTAGATTCTCATTAATCCATGAAGATTGTCTCAATTACGTGATTTTTCAATTTTATGTCCAATATTTTACTTACTTATTTATCTACAAGACTACGACGCTCTTCCAATTCACTATATAAGGAGAGATGCATATGGATATGGATAAACAAGCAACAAAGTTGAGCATTTTCCCTTAAACAAAAAAAGGTTGAGCATTCCGAGGGTTTCATTCATCATCCTACAACAGCTAGACAAAGGTAAGAAACAATTTGTTGTGTTACTTTTATAGTATATTTTCAAAATAATTTGTGGCACAAGTTAAAAGTAATTATTTTTTATAATTTTGCACATCTTTTGCTCTAAAGTTGATTTATATATTCATTTCTTACATTTTCAAATCTTTTTCCCACAAAACACCAATACAAAATTTTTATGATGTTAATTTAATTTGAGCATCCAATCAATTGATATATTCCTTCATCAATTTAAAATCGTAATATTTATGTTTTGCACATTTTTTTCTACTAACTTGTTATCTTTTAATCTAATGATAAAAAATAAACACTTTTTTAGGATGATTTATCATCAGATCCCTTGAAGTTTATCATAAATACATAAAACCCTATCTAGTTTTGAAAATTACAAGGACACCCCTTACAGGGTGTTTTTGTAAACATTTTTTCAAGTTGTAGGAGTGTCTTTGTAAGACTTGTTGGACACTAGGGGTCTCTTTATAATTTTTGAAACGTCAGCGGAGTTACTGGTAATATGACTAAACTTCAGGAGGTCTAAGTGTAAACACCCCTTTTTATTTTCTTCATCATTTTCATTCTCATTTTACTCATTGAAATCTAGAGACCAACGAAGCCCACCAATCAATTCTTCTTGATGTTCATTTCAGTGTATTCAAATTGATATAAATATGAAAATTTAGTACACTCTTCACCAACTAATTTAAGAGCTTTTATTTAATCGATTTTGTCTTGTAGTTAACATGTCTCAACAACAAAGGCCTGCCAAAAAGACTCAAGTACGTGTTCCTTTGGATGCCTTCTTGCCTCGGGGATGGGCTTCCACCAACAAGAGAGGGAGGCCTGGACAATCCATCGTTCCCATCCAGGCGCCGGTTATCAACGAACCTAACAAAATGTTACCTCCACCAAAAATAAATCCTCTAGATCTTCCACCCAAGAAGAGATATCTAGAATTGTTGCACATGGAAGGCGATGATGCACACAACCAGTTTTCGCCCCCCGATAAGCTGATCATCCCTAGTGCTGATCCACAACCATCCAGCAAAGGAAATGATATGTTGGTTGATGAGTACAAAAGTAGGGAAGCTCACGAGAGGCCAACCCAAGAAGCACTGAAGTTGCACATCTGTTGCACGTGTGGAAAAGGGTTTGATACCTACTTCGCTTTGGGGGGACATAGGTCCGGCCACAAAAAGATTGAGAACAAATTGCGCCGGACAGAGCTAGTACCAATGTCTCAAAGGCGCAAAAATATTGAGAACGAGTGCAAAAAGTGCAAGAGGAGGTTCACAAAGCCTCAAGTTTTGGCACTGCATGATAGGTTCTGTCGCAAGTGAGAGAATCAACAATGCCTTGTTCAAGATTTCAATTTAAATCTACTTTATACATAAGCATTTTTGCTTTAAGTATTCCCTAGGTTCCTTGCATGGAATTAATTTAGAATTTCGAGAGGGGTTATTATTATGAATGTAAATGTTTTAATTTATTTTCTTGTATGTAATATGTGTAATGCCAATGTTTTGTGCAAAACACAGGGGCTTCAACAAATTGTATTTTTGTATGTTGGCATTTAAATTACCAGTTCGACTTTTAGATTTTTACTATTTATCTTTCTTAATCAAATTCAATCTTAATTTTCTAATATTTAATTTACGAATATAATTGTTAATTTATCCAATAATATTAAAATAGTTGTTTATTATAATTGCTGCAAAATGAAGGGCATTTTAGGTGCTACTTGAATTTTTCAGTAAATGATCAATTAATATTGATATTATACACGATAGATTGAAATTTAATTATTTATCTAATATATATATAGATCACTTATAATAAAACACAATATAAAAATTCTTCATACCAACAACCAATGTATATAATATCCATTACCAATCGAGATATCTTCAATCACAAATTAACTTAGAGAACCCTTACTACAAAGACAAATCATAGTACTGATATCCATGAGCACATGTAAAACCTTGCGGCCCTAATTTTTTGAAGCTACACCAATCTAATCAACTTGATTCGAGATCTTGTACACCACTTATTCCAGTTTGTGCATAGAAACTTCGCTTCAGAACGCATGTTTATATATATACAAATAACTAAAAGTCGTCTGAGTTTAATGATTATGTACGAGTCAAAATATAGTTATAGTGAAACTCACGAGTCAAAATATAGTTATAGTGAAACTCCGCGCAATCTTTGTACACGTCATGAACTGCCACAATTCAATACGGATCGCTTATCCATGTAAATTAAAAGACACTTGAATAGTTGCAAGACTATACCCAATTTCATCATGAATGTAAATATTTTAATTTATGAACGTACGAGAGGGATTATTATTATGAAGGTAAATATTTTAATTTATTTTCTTGTATAATCTGTGTAATGTCAATGTTTTCTGATATATTACAAGGGCTTCAACAAATTGTATTTATATTGGCATTTAAATAACCAGTGCGAATTCAGATTTTACTATTTATTCTACTTTTGCGCCATATTAATAAAAAAAAAGTTCTATTTAATTAATTGATAAACTTATAACTGGCATAAACAAAAAAAATTAAAACATATATAAAAGTTAAAATTTGTGAAATTCGACTAAAATGTATGATAAAAAATAGTAAAATTAATGGAAAAATTGGTTATATAGAAGAACAATGAGTTAAATAAAAATATGGTACAATTAATAAAACAACATGGTAAACCGGCAAATAAATCTTTACATTTAATCAACGCTATATGATCTTTGCATTTAAATCCAAGAATTCGTTGCCTTAAGTTTACCCCCTGAAAAATACTGGTATCATAAAATAACCCTAGTTACGAGGTTAAACTTCACTCATGTCTATGTTCTAAAATTTTTTAGTTTAATAAACCCATGGTACTTCATAATATATTTTTAAACACTATAGGTTGTATATATATATATATATATATATATATATATATATATATATATATATATATATATATATATATATATATATATATATATATATATATATATGTATCTATATGCATATATATGTGTGTGTGTGGTCTGAAGATAATACAAAGTACTTTTTAGAATCCATTAGGTGGTAAAAGATATGTATGTTCACACAATCATTTAACAAGTTTGTAAGCCAAATAATATGCAACTAATGAAAAATATCTTGACGTATAGAACTTTCATTAAATAAAGACTATAAACACGTGCTTCTTGAAACAAGTAATGACCATGTCGATGTAATTTGAGACTTGTGACTTTATCAACAAAAAATAATTCACAATTTCTCTCGTAATGCATTGGCTCCAAGAAATATCACATTGACCTATTTGACATCTATGCATGAAGATATAAGCTAGCATATAAAATCCCAAATGAAGCACATCAAGCTCTCATGACCTCCCAAAGTGACTTGAGGATATGCATGAACATCAATACAACACATGCAACACATTTAGCTACAAAGAATGTGATAGTCAATGAATATGTTTGAACAATCCACTTACACATAACAATGCAACTCAAGTGTATTCAATAATATTGAATATATTTCGTTTAAGTAACCATTTTAAATACTTTGTACCTACCTATTGGAGAAATGTCAATTTATATGCAATCTGACACACAGTCATTTAACAAATTTGAAAGCCAAATAATATGCAACTAATGAAAAATATCTTGAGGTATAGAACTTTTATTAATTAAAGACAATAAACACGTGCTTCATGAAACAAGTAATGACCATATCAATGTAATTTGAGACTTGTTACTTTATCAACAAAAACAATTCACAATTTCTCTCGTAATGCATTGGCCCCAAGAAATATCACATTGACCTATTTGACATCTATGCATGAAGATATAAGTTAGCATATAAAATCCCAAATGAAGCACATCAAGCTCTCATGACCTCCCAAAGTTACTCAAAGATATGCATGAACATCAATACAACACATGCAAACATTTAACTACAAAGAATGTGATAGTCAATGAATATGTCTGAACAATCCACTTACACATGACAATGCAACTCAAGTGTATTCAATAATAGTGAAAATATTTCGTTGAAGTGATCATTTGAAATATTTAGTACCTACCTACTGGAGAAATGTCAATTTATACCACAAACTATAAAAAATTTGAAAACTTTTTTTGTTACAAACTCACTATGATTTGAAATTCGTGAAAATTTCAAAACATAGAAATCTTAACCACTACATAAGATGCAAACATGAAGATGGGCAAGAGTAATACATAATTATTCCTAAGTAACCCCATAGAGAAACCCAAAGTAAGCACGGGATTTGTAAGAAACCAAAGTAGTATGTCATCCGATAACTTAATCACACATGCATATCCAACTTAAAGTGAAAATTTACTCTACGTAACCCTATAGAGGGACCCTAAAGTTGGCGCGATAATTGTAAAAAGCTATAGTAGTATGCGATCCCATAACTTCATCAACTATGTAAACTCAACTTAGAGAGAGAACTTAACTAATAGAGCAATCTAGCATATAACAACAATACGAACTTAAGAAATGTGTATTAATTGATTTTTGATCATGTTAATCCATTTTCCGTGATCAAGATATGTATATATATTCCCTATTTCGACTATCACTTTCACTCACCAATTCATTCTTTTTTATCATGTGAATCCAAATGTCTATAATTAGAGGCAGAATAGCCAATTTACTAAAACAAATGAACCTAAATGGTACAAAAAATCACCCAAAACAACCAATACACCACAAGATTCAATATCATATAAGTAAGAAAATATATCACTTCTAACCACCTAAGGTTGTGCCTGCCGTTTTAGTCAAATAGGGAGACAAGAATCTGAAATTTTCCAAAACATGTGTGAATTAAGATAAATATGGATAAACATATACATATGAAAACGATAATTTTGGGCTTGCATCTTGTGTGTTCGTGCACATGGTTGACACATCTTACATATTATAGAATAAGATAGATACTAAACTATTCAAATTTTCACGAGCAAAAATTTTGCTTATGCCCTCCATGACAATGATAAAGAAATACTATTTAGTTCTTAAAGAACTAGATCAATGAAGAAATCAAATTTATGTCTCATTAAAATCAAAGATGCATGGAATATACACATATATATCACCTCCAAACACATTCTAATGAATATAATCCACTATGTCATTATTTAATTTAGTCTATGTTGATTACCTCCAAATACTTTATTAAATTTGTCGATAACTATTTACAAGGCTTATATTTATATTGAAACTCCGCAAAATCTATGTTGAAGTTAGCTCAAATGATGCGTTTTCAAATTATGTCAAGTTCTAGCATGTCAATAATGGTTGATATTGGTTAAATCAACGAAAAAGAAAAAGTAAGATCGATTGTAATTAGGTTAAATTGAAGATAATGAACCAAAGAATTTAACAAATGGGATAAACCACAAAAAAAGCTGAAATTAGTGAAAGAACATGTTAAAATAACAAAAAAGAAAATGGTAAACTTAGCGTAAAAAGTGAGTGAAATTAAAAAGAAGTACTATTTAATTAACTGATAAACTTATAGCTGGCTTAAACAAAAAAAATTAAAAAACATATATAAAAGTAAAAGTTGTGAAATTCGAATAAAAATGTATGATAAAAAACAGTAAATCAATGAAAAAATTGGTTAGATAGAAGAACAACGAGTTTAATAAAAATATGGTACAATTAATAAAACAACATGGTAAAACGGAAAAGAAACCTTTACATTTGATCAGCGCTATATAATCTTTTCATTTAGCATCCAAGAATTCATTGCCTTAAGTTTACCCCAGAAAAATACTAGTATCATCAAATAACCGTAATAACGAGGTTAAACTTCACTCATGTCTATGTTCTAAAACTTTTTAGTTTATAATAAGCCCATAATACTTAATAATATATTTTTAAACATTATAGCTTGTAAAGAAAAACTAAATATTTTCTTTCTTCTCTCTCTATTTTCATGTATTTAATAAAATTGCGATAATTAGAACATAGCAAAGTGTGATATATTTTCAAGGACAAAGATTTAAAATTTGGTAGAAAATGCACTCATGCGTTTTGATCTTCGATCAACATGTCAAATGATTTAAATGGACGATAAGGAATTTGTTAGAAACCATCGAAGTATGTCATCCCATAACTTAATCACGCTTGCATATCCAACTTAAGGAGAAAATTTACCCTATTAACCCAATAGAGGGACCATAAAGTTAGCGCAATAACTGATAGAAGCCAAACTAGTATGCGATCCCATAACTTAATCAACTATCTAAATTCATCTTAAAAGGAAAACGCAACTAACAGAGCAATTTAACCTATAACAACAACACCAACTTAAGAAATAGTGTGCATTAATTGATTTTAGAACATAGTAATCCATTTTCCGTGATAATCACGACAAATTTAGAATCTTGATATGTATACATATTCCCTATTTCGACTATCACTTTCACCCACCAATGCATTCTTTTTTATCACTTGAAATTTTCGACAATTTCATTCCTATATGCAAAAATTAGCTCGAGCCAGTATCACTTGCGGCCATGTGCTTGATAATCAGGGTATTTTTGACATTTGGAAGCAATTTTGATTGGATGTAAAAGTTCATAATTGCATATTAACTTCTAAACTTGATTACTTTCAATTTAGATAGAAGATAAAATAGTTTACACTACATGCCACCTCTCTTTTCCCCAACTCCCCAATCCCTAACCACACCCCACCACCCGTCCTACACCTATTCCCACAAGCCTGCAACCCCACCTCTGTGGACCTCCCAGGATGTGCTACATACCTTGGAAGAAGAACCCAGGCCAACATTGGCATGGCATGAAGAACACACAAATAAATGAAAAATGTCAAGTCTACTCAAATAATCTATCATTAGATATATGACGTTAGAATTTAATAAACAAGCATCAAATCCACACATAATCTATTGACATGGCCTACTATACGCACATATAAATGAAAAAATTGCACATCACCTCCTAAGTTCCTATGTGTGGCTCTTTACCTCCCAAAAGTACAATACACATCTCGTGCCAAATTGGAATTTATTAACTATTTGTTCCGGATCAACATTCCAAGAGATTTTAAAGGGCTTTAGTTTCATGTTAGGAGTTTACATTAAATGGCCTGCCACATAGTCATAAATGAAGAAAATGTACAGCATCCCCGAAATTCCTATTTTAGGCCCTTTATCTCATGAAATTACATAACAAAGTTCGTCATTTTGATCATCGATCAACACTTTAATGGATTTAAATGGTCATGAGTGCCGTTGTGATAATTGGTTTGCTTAAGCCCCAACAATGACACTACTTCTCTTTAAATCATTAAGATATTTCTCTGGGCAACTTAAGTGCAACTATTGACTAACTTCTCGGGGCACCAACTCACTTTAACTAAGGGGGTGAAGGGTTAATATTGAAAATTTTGAAGCCACTCTACATCAATATTTATGTATGCGAGTGTGTATATATATAAGCATGTATCTATATGCATATATGTGTGTGTGGTCTGAAGATAATACAAACTACTTTTTAAAATCCATTAGATTGTAAAAAATATGTACGTTGATACACACTCATTTAACAAATTTCTAGGCCAAATGATATGCCACTAACGAAAAATATCTTGAGGTTGATAGAACTTTCTTTATTTCTTTGTTAAATAAAGATTATAAACACGTGCTTCTTGAAACAAGTAATGACCATGTGGATGTAATTTGAAACTTGTGACTTTATCAACAAAAACAATTCACAATTTCTATTGTAATGCGTTGGGTTTAAGAAATATCACATTGACCGATTTGACATCTATGCATGAAGATATAAGTTAGCATATAAAATCCCAAATGAAGCACATCAAGCTCTTATGACCTCCAAAAGTGACTTAAGGATATGCATGAACATTAATACAACATATGCACACATTTAGCTACAAAGAATGATAATCAATGAATATGTTTGAACAATCCACTTAAAGTTAGTGCGATAATTGTAAGGAGCCATAGTAGTATGTGATTCCATAAATTCATCAAAAATGTAAACTCAACTTAAAGTGAAAATGTAACTAGCAGAGCAATCTAACCTATAATAACATCACGAACTTAAGAAATGTGTATTAATTAATTTTTGAACATGGTAATCCATTTTCTGTGATGATCACGATAAATTTAGATCTAGATATGTATATATGTTCCCTATTTCGACTATTACTTTCACCCACTAATGCATTCCTTTTTATCATGTGAATCCAAATGTCTGAAATTAGAGGCAGAATAGCCAATTTACTAAAACATATGAACCTAAATGGCACAAAAAATCACCCAAACAACCAATACACCACTAGAGTCATTATCATATAAGTAAGAAAATAAACCACTTATAATCACCGCACACGCAATAATTACCGCACACGCAATCATCATTACTCAGGTCCCACAAAAAAGATAGAAAACATTAGAAGAAATCAGAATTCAGACATAGGGGAAGAATTTCACTTGTATAGTGACATTTCAGCTACAGCTCCATTTCTGATAAAAAGTAGGATCTCCATCAAACAATAATTTCTCTAAGATTTCCTTATGATTTACGTGGAGACAATAGGGTAGTGTGATTTAATTAGTTAAGGGAATCTACTGTAAAAATATCCTCCAAGAATTCGTTAACTGAAGTATAATCTAAAAAATACTAGTATTATAAAATAACCTTAATTACGAGGTTAAAATTCACTCACGTCTTAGTCTATAACTTTTTAGTGTATAATTAATCAAATAGTACTTAATAATTTATTCTTAAATACTAAAGGCTGTAAAGAAAAACTAAACAATTTAAAGTAAGAACTTTATTTTTCTTCTCTCTTTATTTTGTCTTCACAAATGTGAATGTGTAAATTTAAATTTGGTTAATAATTAATACTTCTAAAACCGTTTGAAGGAATCAAAACTACTTATATATACATACATGCATGTATATTTTAAAATTTGCCATAATTAGTACATAGCAAATTGTGATAGATTTTCATCGACCAAGATTTTAAAATTGGCCAAAAATGAATTCAATGCATTGTTTTTCCTTTTTTTCCCACCAGATAATTAAGAATCAATTATAGGTGAAAACAGGTTGGAGTATACAAAAGTAATGCACAAAAATGCTAAATAAATAATGATACGTAATTATATTATAATCTAGACCATTGCATAGTTAATGTTGTAGCAAAGAAACAAACTAATGCCCAAAATCTTGACTAGATTCTCATTAATCCATGAAGATTGTCTCAATTACGTGATTTTTCAATTTTATGCCCAATAATTTACTTACTTATTTATCTACAAGACTACGATGCTCTTCCAATTCACTATATAAGGAGAGATTCATATGGATATGGATAAACAAGCAACAAGGTTGAGCATTTTCCCTTAAACATAAAAAAAAGGTTGAGCATTTCGAGGGTTTCATTCATCATCCTACAACAGCTAGACAAAGGTAAGAAACAATTTGTTGTGTTAATTTTATAGTATATTTTCAAATGAATTTGTGGCACAAGTTAAAAGTAATTATTTTTTCTAATTTTGCACATTTTTTGCTCTAAAGTTGATTTATTTATTCATTTCTTACATTTTCAAATCTTCTTCCCACAAAACACCAATACAAAATTTTTATGATATTAATTTAGTTTGAGCATCCAATAAATTGATATATTCCTTCATCAATTTAAAATCGTAATATTTATGTTTTGCACGTGTTTTTCTACTAACTTGTTTTCTTTTTAATCTAATGATAAAATATAAACATTTTTTAGGGTGATTTATTATCAGACCCCCTGAAGTTTATCATAATTATAGAAAACTCTATCCAGTTTTGAAAATTACAAGACGCCCCTTACAGGGTGTTTTTGTAAACATTTTTTCAAGTTGTAGGAGTGTCTTTGTAAAACTTGTTGGACCACTAGGGGCCTCTTTATAATTTTTGTAACGTCAGCGGAGTTACTGGTAATATGACTAAACTTCAGGAGGTCTAAGTGTAAACACCCCTTTTTATTTTCTTCATCATTTCCATTCTCATTTTACTCATTGAAATCTAGAGACCAACGAAGCCCACCAATCAATTCTTCTTGATGTTCATTTCAGTGTATTCAAAATGATATAAATATGAAAATTCAGTATTCTTTTCACCAACTAATTTAAGAGCTTTTATTTAATCGATTTTATCTTGTAGTTAACATGTCTCAACAACAAAGGCTTGCCAAAAAGACTCAAGAACGTGTTCCTTTGGATACCTTCTTGCCTCGGGGATGGGCTTCCACCAACAAGAGAGGGAGGTCTGGACAATCTATCGTTCCCATCCAGGCGCCGGTTATCAATGAACCTAACAGAATGTTACCTCCTCCAAAAAGAAATCCTATAGATCTTCCACCCAAGAAGAGATATCTAGAATTTTTGCACATGGAAGGCGATGATGCACACAACCAATTTTCGCCCCCAGATAAGCTGATCATCCGTAGTGCTGATCCACAACCATCCAGCAGAGAAAATGATATATTGGTTGATGAGTACAAAAGTAGGGAAGCTCACGAGGGGCCAACCCAAGAAGCACTGAAGTTGCACATCGGTTGCACGTGTGGAAAAGGGTTTGATACCTACTTCGCTTTGGGGGGACATAGGTCCGGCCACAAAAAGATTGAGAACAAATTGCGCCGGACAGAACTAGTACCAATGTTTCAAAGGCGCGAAAATATTGAGAACGAGTGCAAAAAGTGCAAGAGGATGTTCACAAAGCCTCAAGGTTTGGCAGTGCATAATAGGTTCTGTCGCAAGTGAGAGAATCAACAATGCATTGTTCAAGATTTCAATTTAAATCTACTTTCTACATAAGCATTTTTGCCTTAAGTATTCCCTAGGTTCCTTGCATGGAATTAATTGAGAATTTCGAGAGGGGTTATTATTATGAATGTAAATGTTTTAATTTATTTTCTTGTATGTAATCTGTGTAATGCCAATGTTTTGTGCAAAACACAGGGGCTTCAAAAAATTGTATTTATGTTGGCATTTAAATTACCTGTGCGACTTTTAGATTTTTACTGTTTATTTTTCTTAATCATTAATCAAATTCAAACTTAATTTTCTAATATTTAATTTACGAACATAATTGTTAATTTATCCAATAATATTAAAATAGTTGTTTATTATAATTGCTGCAAAATGAAGAGCATTTTAGGTGCAACTTGAATTTTTCAGTAAGTGATCAATTAATATTGATATTATACACGATAGATTGAAATTTAATTATTTATCTAATATATATATATATAGGTCACTTATAATAAAACACAATATAAAAATTCTTCATACCAACAACAAATGTATATAATATCCATTACCAATCGAGATATCTTCAATCACAAATTAACTTAGAGAACCCTCACTACAAAGACAAATCATAGTACTGATATCCATGAGCACATGTAAAACCTTGCGGCCCTAATTTTTTGAAGCTACACCAATCTAATCAACTTGATTCGAGATCTTGTACACCACTTATTCCAGTTTGTGCAGAGAAACTTCGCTTCAGAACACATGTTTATATATTTACAAATAACTAAAAGTCGTTTGAGTTTAATGATTATGTACGAGTCAAAATATAGTTATAGTGAAACTCCGCGCAATCTTTGTGCACGTCATGCACTGCCACAATTCAATACGGATCACTTATCCATGTTTTTTTAAGAGACACTTGAATAGTTGCAAGACTATACCCAATTTTATAATGAATGTAAATATTTTAATTTATGAACGTACGAGAGGGATTATTATTATGAAGGTAAATATTTTAATTTATTTTCTTGTATAATCTGTGTAATGTCAATGTTTTCTGATATATTACAAGGGCATCACCAAATTGTATTTATATTGGCATTTAAAAAACCAGTGGGAATTCAGATTTTACTATTTATTCTACTTTTGCGCCATATTAATAAAAAAGAAGTACTATTTAATTAACTGATAAACTTATAACTGGCATAAACAAAAAAAATTAAAACATATATAAAAGTTAAAATTGGTGAAATTCGACTAAAATGTATGATAAAAAATAGTAAAATTAATGGAAAAATTGATTATATAAAAGAACAATGAGTTAAATAAAAATATGGTACAATTAATAAAACAACATGGTAAACCGGCAAATAAATCTTTACATTTAATCTACGCTATATGATCTTTGCATTTAAAATCCAAGAATTCGTTGCCTTAAGTTTACCCCTGAAAAATACTAGTATAATAAAATAACCCTAATTACGAGGTTAAACTTCACTCATGTCTATGTTCTAAAACTTTTTAGTTTAATAAGCCCATGGTACTTCATAATATATTTTTAAACACTATAGGTTGTATATATATATATATATGTCTGTATCTATATGCATATATATATGTGTGTGTGGTCTGAAGATAATACAAAGTAATTTTTAGAATCCA
This sequence comes from Penstemon eatonii, assembly GCA_038501285.1. Taxonomy (NCBI): domain Eukaryota; kingdom Viridiplantae; phylum Streptophyta; class Magnoliopsida; order Lamiales; family Plantaginaceae; genus Penstemon; species Penstemon eatonii. The sequence continues at coordinate 71,919,653 of CM076715.1, forward strand.
TTAGGTGGTAAAAGATATGTATGTTGACACACAATCATTTAACAAGTTTGTAAGCCAAATAATATGCAACTAATGAAAAATATCTTGACGTATAGAACTTTCATTAAATAAAGACTATAAACACGTGCTTCTTGAAACAAGTAATGACCATGTCGATGTAATTTGAGACTTGTGACTTTATCAACAAAAACAATTCACAATTTCTCTCGTAATGCATTGGCCCCAAGAAATATCACATTGACCTATTTGACATCTATGCATGAAGATATAAGTTAGCATATAAAATCCCAAATGAAGCATATCAAGCTCTCATGACCTCCCAAAGTGACTCAAGGATATGCATGAACATCAATACAACACGTGCAAACATTTAGCTACAAAGAATGTGATAGTCAATGAATATGTCTGAACAATCCACTTACACATAACAATGCAACTCAAGTGTATTCAATAATAGTGAAAATATTTCGTTGAAGAGATCATTTGAAATATTTAGTACTTACCTACTAGAGAAATGTCAATTTATACCACAAACTATAAAAAATTTAAAAACTTTTTTTGTTTAAAACTCACTATGATTTGAAATTCGTGAAAATTTCAAAACATAGAAACCTTAACCACTACATAAGATGCAAACATGAAGATGGACAAGAGTAATACATAATTATTCCTAAGTAACCCCATAGAGAAGCCCAAAGTGAGCACGGGATTTGTAAGAAACCAAAGTAGTATGTCATCCCATAACTTAATCACACATGCATATCCAACTTAAAGTGAAAATTTACTCTACGTAACCCTATAGAGGGACCCTAAAGTTGGCGCGATAATTGTAAATAGGTATAGTAGTATGTGATCCCATAACTTCATCAACTATGTAAACTAAACTTTGAGTGAGAACTTAACTAACAGAGCAATCTAACATATAACAACAACACGAACTTAAGAAATGTGTATTAATTGATTTTTGAACATGTTAATCCATTTTCCGTGATCAAGATATGTATATATATTCCCTATTTCGACTATCACTTTCATCCACCAATGCATTCCTTTTTATCATGTCAATCAAAATGTCTATAATTAGAGGCAGAATAGCCAATTTACTAAAACAAATGAACCTAAATGGCACAAAAAATCACCCAAAACAACCAATACACCACAAGATTCAATATCATATAAGTAAGAAAATAGATCACTTATAACCCCCTAAGGTTGTGTCTGCCGTTTTAGTCAAATAGGGAGACAAGAATCTGAAATTTTCCAAAACATGTGTGAATTAAGATAAATATGCATAAACATATACATATGAAGACGATAATTTTGGGCTTGCATCTTGTGTGTTCGTGCATATGGTTGACACATCTTACATATTATAGAATTAGATAGATACAAAACCATTCAAATTTTCATGAGCAAAAATTTTGCTTATGCCCTCCATGACAATGATAATGAAATACTATTTAGTTCTTAAAGAACTAGATCAATGAAGAAATCAAATTTATGTCTCATTAAAATCAAAGATGCATGGAATATAACACATATATATCACCTCCAAACAGATTCTAATGAATACAATCCGCTATGTCATTATTTAATTTAGTCTATGTTGATTACCTCCAAATACTTTATTAAATTTGTCGATAACTATTTACAAGGCTTATATTTATATTGAAACTCCGCAAAATCTTTGTTGAAGTTAGCTCAAATGATGTGTTTTCAAATTATGTCAAGTTCTAGCATGTCAATAATGGTTGATATTGGTTAAATCAACGAAAAAGAAAAAGTAAGATCGATGGTAATTAAGTTAAATTGAAGATAATGAACCAAATAATTTAACAAACGGGATAAACCACAAAAAAAGGTGAAATTAGTGAAAGAACATGTTAAAATAACCAAAAGAAAATGGTAAACTTAGCGTAAAAATTGAGTGAAATCAATATTTCTTTGGAAAATATCGAAAAAATTATCACTTATTAAATTACCTCAAGAAAAAAATTATACCTTTGTTCCATATGAATAAAAAAGGAAGTACTGTTTAATTAACTGATAAACTTATAGCTGGCTTAAACAAAAAAATTAAAAAACATATATAAAAGTAAAAGTGAAATTCGACTAAAAATGTATGATAAAAAACAGTAAAATCAATGAAAAAATTGGTTTGATGGAAGAACAACGAGTTTAATAAAAATATGGTACAATTAATAAAACAACAAGGTAAAACGGAAAAGAAACTTTTACATTTGATCAGCGCTATATAATGCTTTCATTTAGCATCCAAGAATTCATTGCCTTAAGTTTACCCCAGAAAAATACTAGTATCATCAAATAACCGTAATAACGAGGTTAAACTTCACTCATGTCTAAGTTCTAAAACTTTTTAGTTTATAATAAGCCCATAGTACTTAATAATATATTTTTAAACATTATAGCTTGTAAAGAAAAACTAAATATTTTCTTTCTTCTCTCTCTATTTTCATGTATTTAATAAAATTGCGATAATTAGAACATAGCAAAATGTGATAGATTTTCAAGGACAGATTTAAAATTTGGTAGAAAATGCACTCATGCGTTTTGATCTTCGATCAACATGTCAAAGGATTTAAATGGATGATAAGGAATTTGTAAGGAACCATCGAAGTATGTCATCCCATAACTTAATCACGCTTGCATATCCAACTTAAGAAGAAAATTTACCCTAGTAACCCAATAGAGGGACCATAAAGTTAACGCAATAATTGATAGAATCCAAACTAGTATGCGATCCCATAACTTAATCAACTATCTAAATTCAACTTAAAAGGAAAACGCAACTAACAGAGCAATCTAACCTATAACAACAACACCAACTTAAGAAATAGTGTGCATTAATTGATTTTAGAACATAGTAATCCATTTTCCGTGATAATCACGACAAATTTAGAATCTTGATATATATACATATTCCCTATTTCGACTATCACTTTCACCCACCAATGCATTCTTTTTTATCACTTGAAATTTTCGATAATTTCATTCCAATATGCAAAAATTGGCTCGAGCCAGCATCACTTGCGGCCATGTGCTTGATAATCAGGGTATTTTTGACATTCGGAATCAATTTTGATTGGATGTAAAAGTTCATAATTGCATATTAACTTCTAAACTTGATTACTTTCAATTTAGATAGAAGATAAAATAGTTTACACAACATGTCACCTCTCTTTTCCCCAACTCCCCAATCCCTAACCACACCCCACCACCCGTCCTACACCCATTCCCACAAGCCTGCAACCCGACCTCTGTGGACCTCCCAGGATGTGCTACATACCTTGGAAGAAGAACCCAGGCCAACATTGGCATGGCTTGAAGAACACACACATAAATGAAAAATGTCAAGTCTACTCAAATAATCAATCATTAGATATATGACGTTAGAATTTAATAAACAAGCATCAAATCAACACATAATCTACTGACATGGCCTACTATACGCACATATAAATGAAAAAACTGCACATCACCTCCTAAGTTCCTATGTGTGGCTCTTTACCTCCCAAAAGTACAATACACATCTCGTGCCAAATTGGAATTTGTTAACCATTTGTTCCGGATCAACATTCCAAGAGATTTTAAAGGGCATTAGTTTCATGATAGGAGTTTACATTAAATGGCCTGCCACATAGTCATAAATGAAGAAAATGTACAGCATCCCGAAAATTCCTATTTTAGGCCCTTTATCTCATGAAATTACATAACATAGTTCGTCATTTTGATCATCGATCAACACTTTAATGGATTTAAATGGTCATGAGTGCCGTTGTGATAATTGGTTTGCTTAAACCCCAACAATGACACTTCTTCTCTTTAAATCATTAAGATATTTCTCTGGGCAACTTAAGTGCAACTTTTGACTAACTTCTCGGGGAACAAACTCACTTTAACTAAGGGGGTGAAGGGTTAATATTGAAAATTTTGAAGTCACTCTACATCAATATTTATGTATGCGAGTGTGTATATATATAAGCATGTATATATATGCATATATGTGTGTGTGGTCTGAAGATAATAAAAACTACTTTTTAAAATCCATTAGATTGTGAAAAATATGTACGTTGATACACAATCATTTAACAAATTTGTTGGCCAAATGATATGCAACTAACGAAAAATATCTTGAGGTTGATAGAACTTTCTTTATTTCTTTGTTAAATAAAGACTATAAACACGTGCTTCTTGAAACAAGTAATGACTATGTGGATGTAATTTGAAACTTGTGACTTTATCAACAAAAACAATTCACAATTTCTACTGTAATGTATTGGGTTGAAGAAATATCACATTTACCGATTTGACATCTATGCATGAAGATATAAGTTAGCATATAAAATCCCAAATGAAGCACATCAAGCTCTCATGACCTCCAAAAGTGACTTAAGGATATGCATGAACATTAATACAACATATGCAAACATTTAGCTGCAAAGAATGATAATCAATGAATATGTTTGAACAATCCACTTAAAGTTAGTGCGATAATTGTAAGGAGCCATAGTAGTATGTGATTCCATAAATTCATCAACTATGTAAACTCAACTTAAAGTGAAAACGTAACTAGCAGAGCAATCTAACCTATAATAACAACACGAACTTAAGAAATGTGTATTAATTGATTTTTGAACTTGGTAATCCATTTTTCGTGATGATCACGATAAATTTAGATCTAGATATGTATATATTTTCCCTATTTCGACTATTACTTTCACCCACCAACGCATTCTTTTTTATCATGTGAATCCAAATGTCTGAAATTAGAGGCAGAATAGCCAATTTACTAAAACATATGAACCTAAATGGCACAAAAATCACCCAAACAACCAATACACCACTAGAGTCAATATCATATAAGTTAGAAAATAAACCATTTATAATCACCGCATACGCAATAATTACCGCACACGCAATCATCATTACTCAGGTCCCACAAAAAAGATAGAAAACATTAGAAGAAATCAGAATTCAGACATAGGGGGAGAATTTCACTTGTATAGAGACATTTCAGCTACAACTCTATTTTCTGATAAAAAGTAGGATCTCCATCAAACAATAATTTCTCTAAGATTTCCTTATGTGTTACGTGGAGACAATAGGGTAGTGTGATTTAATTAGTTAAGGGAATCTACAGTAAAAATATCCTCCAAGAATTCGTTAACTGAAGTATACTCTAAAAAATACTAGTATTATCAAATAACCTTAATTACGAGGTTAAAATTCACTCACGTCTTAGTTCTATAACTTTTTAGTGTATAATTAATCAAATAGTACTTAATAATTTATTCTTAAATACTAAAGGATGTAAAGAAAAACTAAACAATTTAAAGTAAGAACTTTATTTTTCTTCTCTCTTTATTTTGACATCACAAATGTGAATGTGTAAATTTAAATTTGGTTAATAATTAATACTTCTAAAACCGTTTGAAGGAATCAAAACTACTTATATATACATACATGCATGTATATTTTAAAATTTGCCATAATTAGTACATAGCAAATTGTGATAGATTTTCATCGACCAAGATTTTAAAATTGGCCAAAAATGAATTCAATGCATTGTTTTTCCTTTTTTTCCCACCAGATAATTAAGAATCAATTATAGGTGAAAACAGGTTGGAGTATACAAAAGTAATGCACAAAAATGCTAAATAAATAATGGTATGTAATTATATTACAATCTAGACCATTGCATAGTTAATGTTGTAGCAATGAAACAATCTAATGCCCAAAATCTTGACTAGATTCTTTTTAATCCATGAAGATTGTCTCAATTACGTGATTTTTCAATTTTATGCCCAATAATTTACTTACTTATTTATCTACAAGACTACGATGCTCTTCCAATTCACTATATAAAGAGAGATTCATATGGATATGTATAAACAAGCAACAAAGTTGAGCATTTTCCCTAAACAAATAAAAAAGGTTGAGCATTTCGAGGGTTTCATTCATCATCCTACAACAGCTAGACAAAGGTAAGAAACAATTTGTTTTGTTAATTTTATAGTATATTTTCAAATGAATTTGTGGCACAAGTTAAAGTAATTATTTTTTCTAATTTTGCACATTTTTTACTCTAAACTTGATTTATTTATTCATTTATTACATTTTCAAATCTTCTTCCCACAAAACACCAATACAAAATTTTTATGATGTTAATTTAGTTTGAGCATCCAATAAATTGATATATTCCTTCATCAATTTAAAATCGTAATATTTATGTTTTGCACATTTTTTTTTCTACTAACTTGTTTTCTTTTTAATCTAATGATAAAATATAAACAATTTTCACGGTGATTTATCATCCGACCCCCTGAAGTTTATCATAATTATAGAAAACCCTATCCAGTTTTGAAAATTACAAGGACGCCCCTTACAGGGTGTTTTTGTAAACATTTTTTCAAGTTGTAGGAGTGTCTTTGTAAGACTTGATGGACCACTAGGGGTCTCTTTATAACTTTTGAAACGTCAGAGGAGTTACTGGTAATATGACTAAACTTCAGGAGGTCTAAGTGTAAACACCACTTTTTATTTTCTTCATCATTTTCATTCTCATTTTACTCATTGAAATCTAGAGACCAACGAAGCCCACCAATCAATTTTTCTTGATGTTCATTTCCGTGTATTCAAATTGAGATAAATATGAAAATTCAGTATTCTTTTCACCAACTAATTTAAGAGCTTTTATTTAATCGATTTTGTCTTGTAGTTAACATGTCTCAACAACAAAGGCCTGCCAAAAAGACTCAAGAACGTGTTCCTTTGGATACCTTCTTGCCTCGGGGATGGGCTTCCACCAACAAGAGAGGGAGGTCTGGACAATCTATCGTTCCCATCCAGGCGCCGGTTATCAACGAACCTAGCAGAATGTTACCTCCTCCAAAAAGAAATCCTCTAGATCTTCCACCCAAGAAGAGATATCTAGAATTGTTGCACATGGAAGGCGATGATGCACACAACCAATTTTCGCCCCCAGATAAGCTGATCATCCGTAGTGCTGATCCACAACCATCCAGCAAAGGAAATGATATGTTGCTTGATGAGTACAAAAGTAGGGAAGCTCAGGAGAGGCCAACCCAAGAAGCACTGAAGTTGCACATCTGTTGCACGTGTGGAAAAGGGTTTGATACCTACTTCGCTTTGGGGGGACATAGGTCCGGCCACAAAAAGATTGAGAACAAATTGCGCCGGACAGAACTAGTACCAATGTCTCAAAGGCGCGAAAATATTGAGAACGAGTGCAAAAAGTGCAAGAGGAGGTTCATAAAGCCTCAAGGTTTGGCAGTGCATAATAGGTTCTGTCGCAAGTGAGAGAATCAACAATGCCTTGTTCAAGATTTCAATTTAAATCTACTTTCTACATAAGCATTTTTGCCTTGAAGTATTCCCTAGGTTCCTTGCATGGAATTAATTGAGAATTTCGAGAGGGGTTATTATTATGAATGTAAATGTTTTAATTTATTTTCTTGTATGTAATCTATGTAATGCCAATGTTTTGTGCAAAACACAGGGGCTTCAACAAATTGTATTTATGTTGGCATTTAAATTACCAGTGCTTTTAGATTTTTACTATTTATTTTTATTAATCAAATTCAAACTTAATTTTCTAATATTTAATTCACGAACATAATTGTTAATTTATCCAATAATATTAAAATAGTTGTTTATTATAATTGCTACAAAATGAATGGCATTTTAGGTGCAACTTGAATTTTTCAGTAAGTGATCCATTAATATTGATATTATACACGATAGATTGAAATTTAATTATTTATCTAATATATATATATATAGATCACTTATAATAAAACACAATATAAAAATTCTTCATACCAACAACCAATGTATATAATATCCATTACCAATCGAAATATCTTTAATCACAAATTAACTTAGAGAACCCTCACTACAAAGACAAATCATAGTACTGATATCCATGAGCACATGTAAAACCTTGCGGCCCTAATTTTTTGGAGCTACACCAATCTAATCAACTTGATTCGAGATTTGTACACCACTTATTCCAGTTTGTGCAGAGAAACTTCGCTTCAGAACGCATGTTTATATATATACAAATAACTAAAAGTCGTTTGAGTTTAATGATTATGTACGAGTCAAAATATAGTTATAGTGAAAATCACGAGTCAAAATATATAGAGAAACTCCGCGAAATCTTTGTGCACGTCATGCACTACCACAATTCAATACGGATCGCTTGTCCATGTAAATTAAGAGACACTTGAATAGTTGCAAGACTATACCCAATTTTATCATGAGTGTAAATATTTTAATTTATGAACGTACGAGAGGGATTATTATTATGAAGGTAAATATTTTAATATATTTTCTTGTATAATCTGTGTAATGTCAATGTTTTCTGATATATTACAAGGGCTTCAACAAATTGTATTTATATTGGCATTTAAATAACCAGTGGAAATTCAGATTTTACTATTTATTCTACTTTTGCGCCATATTAATAAAAAGGAAGTCCTGTTTAATTAACTGATAAACTTATAACTGGCATAAAAAAAAAATTAAAACATAAATAAAAGTTAAAATTGGTGAAATTCGACTAAAATATATGATAAAAAATAGTAAAATTAATGGAAAATTTGGTTATATAGAAGAACAGTGAGTTAAATAAAAATATGGTACAATTAAGAAAACAACATGGTAAACCGGCAAATAAATCTTTACATTTAATCAACGCTATATGATCTTTGCATTTAAAATCCAAGAATTCGTTTCCTTAAGTTTACCCCTGAAAAATACTAGTATCATAAAATAACCCTAATTATGAGGTTAAACTTCACTCATGTCTATGTTCTAAATTTCTTTAGTTTAATAAGCCCATGGTACTTCATAATATATTTTTAAACACTATAGGTTGTATATATATATATATATGTCTGTATCTATATGCATATATATGTGTGTGTGGTCTGAATATAATACAAAGTACTTTTTAGAATCCATTAGATGGTAAAAGATATGTATGTTGACACACAATCATTTAACAAGTTTGTAAGCCAAATAATATATAACTAATGAAAAATATCTTGACGTATAGAACTTTCATTAAATAAAGACTATAAACACATGCTTCTTGAAACAAGTAATGACCATGTCGATGTAATTTGAGACTTGTGACTTTATCAACAAAAACAATTCTCAATTTCTCTCGTAATGCATTGGCTCCAAGAAATATCACATTGACCTATTTGACATCTATGCATGAAGATATAAGCTAGCATATAAAATCCCAAATAAAGCACATCAAGCTCTCATGACCTCCCAAAGTGACTTGAGGATATGCATGAACATCAATACAACACATGCAAACATTTAGCTACAAAGAATGTGATAGTCAATGAATATGTTTGAACAATCCACTTACACATAACAATGCAACTCAAGTGTATTCAATAATTTTGAATATATTTCGTTTAAGTAACCATTTAAAATACTTTGTACCTACCTATTGGAGAAATGTCAATTTATATGCAACCTGACACACAGTCATTTAACAAATTTGTAAGCCAAATAATATGCAACTAATGAAAAATATCTTGAGGTATAGAACTTTTATTAACTAAAGACTATAAACACATGCTTCTTGAAACAAGTAATGACCATGTCGATGTAATTTGAGACTTTTGAATTTATCAACAAAAACAATTCACAATTTCTCTCGTAATGCATTAGCCCCAAGAAATATCACATTGACCTATTTGACATCTATGCATGAAGATATAAATTAGCATATAAAATCCCAAATGAAGCACATCAAGCTCTCATGACCTCCCAAAGTGACTCAAGGATATGCATGAACATCAATAAACCACATGCAAACATTTAGCTACAAAGAATGTGATAGTCAATGAATATGTCTGAACAATCCACTTACACATAACAATGCAACTCAAGTGTATTCAATAATAGTGAAAATATTTCGTTGAAGTGATCATTTGAAATATTTAGTACCTACCTACTGGAGAAATGTCAATTTATACCACAAACTATAAAAAATTTAAAAACTTTTTTTGTTTCAAACTCACTATGATTTGAAATTCGTGTAAATTTCAAAACTTAGAACCATTAACCACTACGTAAGATACAGACATGAAGATGGACAAGACTAATACGTAATTATTCATAAGTAACCCCATAGAGAAACCCCAAAGTGAGCACCGGATTTGTAAGATACCTTAGCAGTATGACATCCAGTAACTTAATCACGCATGCATATCTGAACTAAAGTGAAAATTTACCCTACGTAACCATATAGGGGGACTCTAAAGTTAGTGCGATAATTGTAAGGAGCCATAGTAGTATGTGATTCCAAAATTCATCAACTATGTAAACTCAACTTAAAGTGAAAACGTAACTAGCAGAGCAATCTAACCTATAACAACAACACGAACTTAAGAAATGTGTATTAATTGATTTTTAAACATGGTAATCCATTTTCCGTGATTATCACGACAAATTTAGATCTAGATATGTATATATATTCCCTATTTCGACTATTACTTTCACCCACCAATGCATTCCTTTTTATCATGTGAATCCAAGTGTCTGAAATTAGAGGCAGAATATCCAATTTACTAAAACATATGAACCAAAATGGCACAAAAAATCAACCAAACAACCAATACACCCCTCGAGTCAATATCATATAAGTAAGAAAATAAACCACTTATAATCACCGCACACGCAATAATTACCGCACACGCAATCATCATTACTCAGGTCCCACAAAAAAGATAGAAAACATTAGAAGAAACCAGAATTCAGACATAGGGGAATAATTTCACTTGTATAGAGACATTTCAGCTACAGCTCCATTTCTGATAAAAAGTAGGATCTCCATCAAACAATTATTTCTCTAAGATTTCCTTATGTGTTACGTGGAGAAAATAGGGTAGTGTGATTTAATTAGTTAAGGGAATCTACTGTAAAAATATCATCCAAGAATTCGTTAACTGAAGTATACTCTAAAAAATACTAGTATTATAAAATAACTTTAATTACGAGGTTAAAATTCACTCACGTCTTAGTTCTATAACTTTTTAGTGTATAATTAATCAAATAGTACTTAATAATTTATTCTTAAATACTAAAGGCTGTAAAGAAAAACTAAACAATTTAAAGTAAGAACTTTATTTTTCTTCTCTCTTTATTTTGTCTTCACAAATGTGAATGTGTAAATTTAAATTTGGTTAATAATTAATACTTCTAAAACCGTTTGAGGGAATCAAAACGACATATATATACTTACATGCATGTATTTTTTAAAATTTGCCATAGTTAGTACATGGCAAATTGTGATAGATTTTCATCGACCAAGATTTTAAAATTGGCCAAAAATGAATTCAATGCATTGTTTTTCCTTTTTTCCCACCAGATAATTAAGAATCAATTATAGGTGAAAACAGGTTGGAGTATACAAAATAATGCACAAAAATGCTAAATAAATAATGGTATGTGATTATATTACAATCTAGACCATTGCATAGTTAATGTGGTAGAAATGAAACTAACTAATGCCCAAAATCTTGACTAGATTCTCATTAATCCATGAAGATTGTCTCAATTACGTGATTTTTCAATTTTATGTCCAATAATTTACTTACTTATTTATCTACAAGACTACGATGCTCTTCCAATTCATTATATAAGGAGAGATGCAAATGGATATGGATAAACAAGCATTAAAGTCGAGCATTTTCCCTTAAACAAAAAAGAAGGTTGAGCATTTCGAGGGTTTCATTCATCATCCTACAACAGCTAGACAAATGTAAGAAACAATTTGTTGTGTTAATTTTATAGTATATTTTCAAATTAAATGTGGCACAAGTTAAAAGTAATTATTTTTTCTAATTTTGCACATCTTTTGCTCTAAAGTTGATTTATTTATTCATTTCTTACATTTTCAAATCTTCTTCCCACAAAACATCAAAATAAAAATTTTATGATGTTAATTTAGTTTGAGCATCCAATCAATTGATATATTCCTTCACCAATTTAAAATCGTAATATTTATGTTTTGCACATTTTTTTTCTACTAACTTGTTTTCTTTTTAATGTAATGATAATAAATAAACACTTTTTTAGGGTGATTTATCATCAGACCCCATGAAGTTTATCATAAATACAGAAAACCCTATCCAGTTTTGAAAATTACAAGGACGCCCCTTACAGGGTGTTTTTGTAAACATTTTTTCAAGTTGTAGGAGTGTCTTTGTAAGACTTGTTGGACCACTAGGGTTCTCTTTATAATTTTTGAAACGTCAGCGGAGTTACTGGTAATATGACTAAACATCAGGAGGTCTAAGTGTAAACACCCCTTTTTATTTTCTTCATCATTTTCATTCTCATTTTACTCATTGAAATCTAGAGACCAACGAAGCCCACCAATCAATTCTTCTTGATGTTCATTTCAGTGTATTAAAATTGATATAAATATGAAAATTTAGTACTCTCTTCACCAACTAATTTAAGAGCTTTTATTTAATCGATTTTGTCTTGTAGTTAACATGTCTCAACAACAAAGGCCTGCCAAAAAGACTCAAGTACGTGTTCCTTTGGATTCCTTCTTGCCTCGGGGATGGGCTTCCACCAACAACAGAGGGAGGCCTGGACAATCCATCGTTCCCATCCAGGCGCCGGTTATCAATGAACCTAACAGAATGTTACCTCCTCCAAAAAGAAATCCTAGAGATCTTCCACCCAAGAAGAGATATCTAGAATTGTTGCACATGGAAGGTGATGATGCACACAACCAATTTTCGCCCCCAGATAAGCTGATCATCCCTAGTGCTGATCTACAACCATCCAGCAAAGGAAATGATATGTTGGTTGATGAGTACAAAAGTAGGGAAGCTCACGAGAGGCCAACCCAAGAAGCACTAAAGTTGCACATCTGTTGCACGTGTGGAAAAGAGTTTGATACCTACTTCACGTTGGTAGAAAATGCACTCATGCGCTTTGATCTTCGATCAACATGTCAAAGGACTTAAATGGACGATAAGGAATTTGTAAGAAACCATCGAAGTATGTCATCCCATAACTTAATCATGCTTGCATATCCAACTTAAGGAGAAAATTTACCCTAGTAACCCAATAGAGGGACCATAAAGTTAGCGCAATAATTGATAGAAGCCAAACTAGTATGCGATCCCATTACTTAATCAACTATCTAAATTCAACTTAAAAGGAAAACGCAACTAACAGAGCATTATAACCTATAACAACAACACCAACTTAAGAAATATTGTGCATTAATTTATTTTAGAACATAGTAATCCATTTTCCGTGGTAATCACGAAAAATTTAGAATCTTGATATGTATACATATTCCCTAACTCGACTATCACTTTCACCCACCAATGCATTCTTTTTTATCACTTGAAATTTTCGACAATTACATTCCTATATGCAAAAATTGGCTCTAGCCAGGATCACTTGCGGCCATGTGCTTGATAATCAGGGTATTTTTGACATTTGGAATCAATTTTGATTGGATGTAAAAGTTCATAATTGCATATTAACTTTTAAACTTGATTACTTTCAGTTTAGATAGAAAATAAAACAGTTAACACAACATGCCACATTTCTTTTCCCCAACTCCCCAATCCCTAACCACACCCCACCACCCGTCCTACACCCATCCCCACAAGCCTGCAACCCCACCTCTGTGGACCTCCCATGATGTGCTACATACCTTGGAAAAAGAACCCAGGCCAACATTGGCATGGCTTGAAGAACACACACATAAATGAAAAATTTCAAGTCTACTCAAATAATCTATCATTATATATATGACATTATAATTTAATAAACAAGCATCAAATCCACACATAATCTATTGACATGGCCTACTACACGCATATATAATTGAAAAAACTGCACATCACCTCCTAAGTTCCTATGTGTGGCTCTTTACCTCCTAAAAGTACAATAAACATCTCGTGCCAAATTGGAATTTATTAATCACTTGTTCCGGATCAACATTCCAAGAGATTTTAAAGGGCATGAGTTTCATGATAGGAGTTTACATTAAATGGTCTGCCACATAGTCATCCCCGAAATTCCTATTTTAGGCCCTTTATCTCATGAAATTACATAACAAAATTCGTCATTTTGATCATCAATCAACACTTTAATGGATTTAAATGGTCATGAGTGCCGTTGTGATAATGGGTTTGCTTAAACCCCAAAAATGACACTACTTCTCTTTAAATCATTAAGATATTTCTCTGGGCAACTTAGTTGCAACTATTGACTAACTTCTCGGGGCACCAACTCACTTTAACTAAGGGGGTGAAGGATTAATATTGAAAATTTTGAAGTCACTCTACATCAATATTTATGTATGCGAGTGTGTATATATATAAGCATGTATCTATATGCATATATGTGTGTGTGGTCTGAAGATAATACAAACTACTTTTTAAAATCCATTAGATTGTAAAAAATATGTACGTTGATACACAATCATTTAACAAATTTGTAGGCCAAATGATATGCAACTAACGAAAAATATCTTGTAGTTGATAGAACTTTCTTTATTTGTTTGTTAAATAAAGACTATAAACATGTGCTTCTTGAAACAAGTAATGACCATGTGGATGTAATTTGAGACTTTTGACTTTATCAACAAAAACAATTCACAATTTCTTTTGTAATGCATTGGATTTAAGAAATATCACATTGACCTATTTGACATCTATGCATGAAGATATAAGTTAGCATATAAATCCCAAATGAAGCATATCAAGCTCTCATGACCTCCAAAAGTGACTTAAGGATATGTTGGGTTTGTGCCTCGATTGTCAATACAACAGAGTGCGGAATTTAAAATTTTTCAAGACACACCCACAGTCCCATAAATAAAGTCTCCATATTATGTATACGAAAAGCAAGAAACGAACGCAAGCATAAATAAAACATAGGGGGTTAATCGAAATTACCTCACCACAGCTCGGTGGTGGTTACCTCTAGGCTTCATGTTCGATTCACAATATAGTGATCCAAGTGTCTCACCTCCAGAATGTATCCACACCAACTGGATTGTAGCAACACTTCCAAGTCGTAGGCTAAGAACTGGAACTTGAAAGTTTGTCAACAAAGGTACTTCTGAACTTGATCAGGACTTTGATCTAGGTTCGGGTTTGGAGATCAACTGGAAGAAGACCAAACACGCAGGGCTTATGCGGCTGGATTTGGTTCGGCCAAGCTTGGATCGGCCAGGTTAGGTTCGGCCGAGCTAGGATGGGCGACTAGGGTTCGGGGCGAAATAGTTTGGGGCGGTTATGCAATTTCTAAAACTTATTTTCGAAAATCAGATTTTTCTCTCAAAAGTTTTGCAGAGTTTTTTCTCTCAAAAGTTTTCAGTCTCCCTTTTTAAATGAAGAGAGGAGAAGAAGTATTTATAGGAGAAGAGTCCTACTCCTATAAGATATCTTCTTCCTTGTCTATCAAATCTTTTCTTCCTTATCTAATTAGGAATCTAAGATTTGATATATCTCTTCTTGCTTATCTTCCAAGATTAAAAACTTCCTTTTCCTTATCTTCAAAAAAATCGCCCCCTATCACTTCTAATTTGTGATAATTACAAATCGACCCCTTTGTCATTTAATTGGCTAATCCGAAAAATTACCAATTAAATTTATTCTTCCAACTTAATTAATTAACCACTTTAATTAATTTCATAATTAATCAGATAACCCTTAATTAATTAATTGAACATTAATTAATTAAATATCTAATTAATAATCTCTTACTTGAATTAATGCTTTAATTCAATAACTTTGATTTAACAACTTTAAATCATTCACATTTCCCTTAATGACTGTCACTGTCCAATTGTATTGTGTGTGACCCTCTGGGTTCACCATCAATTGGCAGTAGGCCCACGACTCTCGTGATTTAATTAACGAGCAATTAAATGCTCCGATCAACTTTAAACTATCTTTAATTGACCACTCCAGAATTAATTTCCTTATTAATTCAGGAGTACCTACACTTCATGGTCGATGTCTAGCCACAAGCTCATGAAGCCCAACTTCAGGTGAATTGATATTTGTGAACCTCACCTATTATAACTGCCATGTACATACGGTCCTTCCATGACTGATTTCCCGACCGAGACCTAGGGTGTGTGAATTGATCGGCACCTCTAATTATCTCGATTCTGTACTTTCTAATTCAGGATAGTAATTCCAGTGTGACTGCTAAATTTGGAAGTCCCTTCCAAATTCGTCACTGACCGTGGCCACGGGTTTCTCGGAACTATTATCGAAGAACGTACAGGAAATTCTCCCACCTTATCAGGATGAGTCGATGGATCCTTTCTTAGTACTAACAACTCGCGTACACTTCCGTACGCACCCAACTTAGGCATGTTATGACCAAGCTAAGTGGCCTATACCTAAATCAAAGTACGCACTTTCATGCACCGAATTCGCCCTAGCACTTCAAGTCTAAGGACTAAATCGTACACTATTATAATCCTTGAGAAACATCCCATCACCGATATGCGACATGCGCTTCCACAATGGGTTTCTCTGTTCGGGTCGTTCGATGCATTCGATCCTCTATCGAACCACCTAGTCATATGCACTGGCCTCAAATGCCTTGTTCATGAAACTACAACAAATTCACTCCATGTGAATCATGCATAATCGTACAAGTCTTGACGATTCATTCGATATCCCGTCTCGATATGAATCTATGACTTGGAACGTTTTCGAGATCACGACCTTTGAGACTGTTTCATGATAAGTGCACTCAGTACTGAAGTGTATAGTCCCATAGTCTATTGTGAACTCAGGATTTCATCCAATCGCTTAGATAGGTTCGCGAGAGATGAAGTGGGCCATTGTTTAATTCACGTACTATGAATAAACGGGCGTATTAATTATAAACCATAAGAAGATAGTCCTCAAACAAGCTAATTTAGATTGGCTTGCCGGGTACTATTCTATCAGGATATACATGAACATTAATATAACATATGCAAACATTTAGCAAAAAAGAATGATAATCAATGAATATGTTTGAACAATCCACTTAAAGTTAGTGCGATAATTGTAAGGAGCCATAGTAGTATGTGATTCCATAAATTCATCAACTATGTAAACTCAACTTAAAGTGAAAACGTAACTAGCAGAGCAATCTAACCTATAACAACACGAACTTAAGAAATGTGTATTAATTGATTTTTGAACATGGTAATCCATTTTCCGGGATGATCACGATAAATTTAGATCTAGATATGTATATATATTCCCTATTTCGACTATTACTTTCACCAACCAATGCATTCCTTTTTATCATGTGAATCCAAATGTCTGAAATTAGAGGCGGAATAGCCAATTTACTAAAACATATGAACCTAAATGGCACAAAAAATCACCCAAACAACCAATACACCACTAGAGTCAATATCATATAAGTTAGAAAATAAGCCACTTATAATCACCGCACACGCAATAATTACCGCACACGCAATCATCATTACTCAGGTCCCACAAAAAAGATAGAAAACATTTGAAGAAATCAGAATTCAGACATAGGGGAATAATTTCACTTGTATAGAGACATTTCAGCTACAGCTCCATTTCTGATAAAAAGTAGGATCTCCATCAAACAATAATTTCTCTAAGATTTCCTTATGTGTTACGTGGAGACAATAGGGTAGTGTGATTTAATTAGTTAAGGGAATCTACTGTAAAAATATCCTCCAAGAATTCGTTAAATGAAGTATACTCTAAAAAATACTAGTATTATAAAATAACCTTAATTACGAGGTTAAAATTCACTCACGTCTTAGTTCTATAACTTTTTAGTGTATAATTAATCAAATAGTACTTAATAATTTACTCTTAAATACTAAAGGCTGTAAAGAAAAACAAAACAATTTAAAGTAAGAACTTTATTTTGTCTTCACAAATGTGAATGTGTAAATTTGAATTTGGTTAATAATTAATACTTCTAAAACAGTTTGAAGGAATCAAAACTACTTATATATACATACATGCATGTATATTTTAAAATTTGCCATAATTAGTACATAGCAAATTGTGATAGATTTTCATCGACCAAGATTTTAAAATTGGCCAAAAATGAATTCAATGCATTGTTTTTTCTTTTTTTCCCACCAGATAATTAAGAATCAATTATAGGTGAAAACAGGTTGGAGTATACAAAAGTAATGCACAAAAATGCTAAATAAATAATGGTATGTAATTATATTACAATCTAGACCATTGCATAGTTAATGTTGTAGCAATGAAATAAACTAATGCCCAAAATCTTGACTAGATTCTTATTAATCCATGAAGATTGTCTCAATTACGTGATTTTTCAATTTTATGCCCAATAATTTACTTACTTATTTATCTACAAGACTACGATGCTCTTCCAATTCACTATATAAGGAGGGATTCATATGGATATGAATAAACAAGCAACAAAGTTGAGCATTTTCCCTTAAACAAAAAAAAAAAGGTTGAGCATTTCGAGGGTTTCATATTCATCATCCTACCACAACTAGACAAAGGTAAGAAACAATTTGTTGTGTTAAATTTATAGTATATTTTCAAATTAATTTGTGGCACAAGTTAAAAGTAATTATTTTTTTCTAATTTTGCACATTTTTTGCTCTAAAGTTGATTTATTTATTCATTTCTTACATTTTCAAATCTTCTTCTCACAAAACACCAATACAAAATTTTAATGATGTTAATTTAGTTTGAGCATCCAATAAATTGATATAAGACTTGTTGGATCACTTGGGGTCTCTTTATCATTTTTAAAACGTCAGCGGAGTTACTGGTAATATGACTAAATTTCAGGAGGTCTAAGTGTAAACACCCCTTTTTATTTTCTTCATCATTTTCATTCTCATTTTACTCATTGAAATCTAGAGACCAACGAAGCCCACCAATCAATTCTTCTTGATGTTCGTTTCAGTGTATTCAAATTGATATAAATATGAAAATTCAGTATTCTCTTCAGCAACTAATTTAAGAGCTTTTATTTAATCGATTTTGTCTTGTAGTTAACATGTCTCAACAACAAAGGCCTGCCAAAAAGACTCAAGAACGTGTTCCTTTGGATTCCTTCTTGCCTCGGGGATGGGCTTCCACCAACAAGAGAGGGAGGTCTGGACAATCCATCGTTCCCATCCAGGCACCGGTTATCAACGAACCTAACAGAATGTTACCTCCTCCAAAAAGAAATCCTCTAGATCTTACACCCAAGAAGAGATATCTAGAATTGTTGCACATGGAAGTCGATGATGCACACAACCAATTTTTGCACCCAGATAAGCTGATCATCCCTACTGCTGATCCACAACCATCCAGCAAAGGAAATGATATGTTGGTTGATGAGTACAAAAGTAGGGAAGCTCACGAGAGGCCAACCCAAGAAGCACTGAAGTTGCACATCTGTTGCACGTGTGGAAAAGGGTTTGATACCTACTTCGCTTTGGGGGGACATAGGTCCGGCCACAAAAAGATTGAGAACAAATTGCGCCGGACCGAACTAGTACCAATGTCTCAAAGGCGCGATAATATTGAGAACGAGTGCAAAAAGTGCAAGAGGGGGTTCACAAAGCCTCAAGGATTGGCAGTGCATAATAGGTTCTGTCGCAAGTGAGAGAATCAACAATGCCTTGTTCAAGATTTCAATTTAAATCTACTTTCAAAATAACCATTTTTGCCTTAAGTATTCCCTAGGTTCCTTGCATGGAATTAATTGAGAATTTCGAGAGGGGTTATTATTATGAATTTAAATGTTTTAACTTATTTTCTTGTATGTAATCTGTGATGCCAATGTTCTGTGCAAAACACAGGGGCTTCAACAAATTGTATTTATGTTGGCATTTAAATTAACAGTGCGACTTTTAGATTTTTGCTATTTATTTTTCTTAATCAAATTCAAACTTAATTTTCTAATATTTAATTTACGAGCATGATTGTTAATTTATCCAATAATATTAAAATAGTTGATTATTATAATTGCTGCAAAATAAAGGGCATTTTAGGAGCAACTTGAATTTTTCAGTAAGTGATCAATTAATATTGATATTATACACGATAGATTGAAATTTAATTATTTATCTAATATATATATATATATATATATATATATATATATATATATATATATATATATATATATATATATAGATCACTTATAATAAAACACAATATAAAAATTCTTCATACCAACAACCAATGTATATAATATCCATTACCAATCGAAATATCTTCAATCACAAATTAACTTAGAGAACCCTCACTACAAAGACAAATCATAGTACTGATATCCATGAGCTCATGTAAAACCTTGCGGCCCTAATTTTTTGGAGCTACACCAATCTAATCAACTTGATTCGAGATTTGTACACCACTTATTCCAGTTTGTGCAGAGAAACTTCGCTTCAGAACGCATGTTTATATATATACAAATAACTAAAAGTCGTTTGAGTTTAATGATTATGTACGAGTCAAAATATAGTTATAGTGAAACTCACGAGTCAAAATATAGTTATAGCGAAACTCCGCGCAATCTTTGTGCACGTCATGCACTGCCACAATTCCATACGGATCGCTTATCCATGTAAATTAAGAGACACTTGAATAGTTGCAAGACTATACCCAATTTTATCATGAATGTAAATATTTTAATTTATGAACGTACGAGAGGGATTATTATTATGAAGGTAAATATTTTTATTTATTTTCTTGTATAATCTGTGTAATGTCAATGTTTTCTGATATATTACAAGGGCTTCAACAAATTTTATTTATATTGGCATTTAAATAACCAGTGGGAATTCGGATTTTACTATTTATTCTACTTTTGCGCCATGTTAATAAAAAAGAAGTACTATTTAATTAACTGATAAACTTATAACTGGCATAAACAAAAAAAATTAAAGCATATATAAAAGTTAAAATTGGTGAAATTCGACTAAAATGTGTGGTCTGAAGATAATACAAAGTGTGATAGATTTTTAAGGACAAAGATTTAAAATTTGGTAGAAAATGCACTCATGCGTTTTGATCATCGATCAACATGTCAAAGGATTTAAATGGACGATAAGGAATTTGTAAGAAACCATCGAAGTATGTCATCCCATAACTTAATCACGCTTGCATATCCAACTTAAGGAAAAAATTTACCCTAGTAACCCAATAGAGGGACCATAAAGTTAGCGCAATAATTGATAGAAGCCAAACTAGTATGCGATCCCATAACTTAATCAACTATCTAAATTCAACTTGAAAGGAAAACGCAACTAATAGAGCAATCTAACCTATAACAACAACACCAACTTAAGAAATATTGTGCATTAATTGATTTTAGAACTTAGTAATCCATTTTCCGTGATAATCACGAAAAAATTAGAATCTTGATATGTATACATATTCCCTATTTCGACTATCACTTTCACCCACCAATGCATTCTTTTTTATCACTTGAAATTTTCGACAATTTCATTCCTATATGCAAAAATTGGCTCAAGCCAGCATCACTTGCGGCCATGTGCTTGATAATCATGGTATTTTTGACATTTGGAATCAATTTTGATTGGATGTAAAAGTTCATAATTGCATATTAACTTCTAAACTTGATTACTTTCAGTTTGGATAGAAGATAAAATAGTTAACACAACATGCCACCTCTCTTTTCCCCAACTCCCCAATCCCTAACCACACCCCACCACCCGTCCTACACCATCCCCACAAGCCTGCAACCCCACCTCTGGGGACCTCCAAGGATGTGCTACAAACCTTGGAAGAAGAAACCAGGCCAACATTGGCATGGCTTGAAGAACACACACATAAATGAAAAAAGTCAAGTCTACGCAAATAATCTATAATTATATATTTGACATTAGAATTTAATAAACAAGCATCAAATCCACACATAATCTATTGACATGGCCTACTACACTCACATATAAATGAAAAAACTGCACATCACCTCCTAAGTTCCTATGCGTGGCTCTTTACCTTCCAAAAGTACAATACACATCTCGTGCCAAATTGGAATTTATTAACCATTTGTTCCGGATCAACATTCCAAGAGATTTTAAAGGGCATGAGTTTCATGATAGGAGTTTACATTAAATGGCCTGCCACATAGTCATACATGAAGAAAATGTACATCATCCCCGAAATTCCTATTTTAGGCCCTTTACCTCATGAAATTACATAACAAAGTTCGTCATTTTGATCATCGATCAACATTTTAATAGATTTAAATGGTCATGAGTGCCGTTGTGATAATGGGTTTGCTTAAACCCCGACAGCGACACTACTTCTCTTTAAATCATTAAGATATTTCTCTGGGCAACTTAAGTGCAACTATTGACTAACTTCTCGGGGCACCAACTCACTTTAACTAAGGGGGTGAAAGGTTAATATTGAAAATTTTGAAGTCACTCTACATCAATATTTATGTATGCGAGTGTGTATATATATAAACATGTATCTATATGCATATATGTGTGTATGGTCTGAAGATAATACAAAGTACTTTTTAAAATCCATTAGATTGTAAAAAATATGTACGTTGATACACAATCATTTAACAAATTTGTAGGCCAAATGATATGCAACTAACGAAAAATATCTTGAGGTTGATAGAACTTTCTTTATTTCTTTGTTAAATAAAGACTATAAACACGTGCTTCTTGAAACAAGTAATGACCATGTGGATGTAATTTGAGACTTGTGACTTTATCAACAAAAACAATTCACAATTTCTATTGTAATGCATTGGATTTAAGAAATATCACATTGACCTATTTGACATCTATGCATGAAGATATAAGTTAGCATATAAAATCCCAAATGAAGCATATCAAGCTCTCATGACCTCCAAAAGTGACTTAAAGATATGCATGAAAATTAATACAACATATGCAAACATTTAGCTACAAAGAGTGATAATCATTGAATATGTTTGAACAATCCACTTAAAGTTAGTGCGATAATTGTAAGGAGCCATAGTAGTATGTGATTCCATAAATTCATTAACTATGTAAACTCAACTTAAAGTGAAAACGTAACTAGCAGAGCAATCTAACCTATAACAACAACACGAACTTAAGAAATATGTAAACTCAACTTAAAGTGATGATCACGATAAATTTAGATCTAGATATGTATATATATTACCTATTTCGACTATTACTTTCACCCACCAATGCATTCCTTTTTATCATGTGAATCCAAATGTCTGAAATTAGAGGCAGAATAGCCAATTTACTAAAACATATGAACCTAAATGGCACAAAAAATCACCCAAACAACCAATACACCACTCGAGTCAATATCATATATGTAAGAAAATAAACCACTTATAATCACCGCACACGCATTAATTACCGCACACGCAATCATCATTATTCAATACACCACTAGAGTCAATATCATATAAGTAAGAAAATAAACCACTTATAATCACCGCACATGCAATCATCATTACTCAGGTCCCACAAAAAAGATAGAAAACATTAGAAGAAATCAGAATTCATACATAGGGGAAGAAGTTCACTTGTATAGAGACATTTCAGCTACCGCTCCATTTCTGATAAAAAGTAGGATCTCCATCAAACAATAATTTCTCTAAGATTTCCTTATGTGTTACGTGGAGACAATAGGGTAGTGTGATTTAATTAGTTAAGGGAATCTACTGTTTCCAAGAATTCGTTAACTGAAGTATACTCTAAAAAATACTAGTATTATAAAATAACCTTAATTACGAGGTTAAAATTCACTCACGTCTTAGTTCTATAATTTTTTAGTGTATAATTAATCAAATAGTACTTAATAATTTATTCTTAAATACTAAAGGCTGTAAAGAAAGACTAAACAATTTAAAGTATGAACTTTATTTTTCTTCTCTTTATTTTGTCTTCACGAATGTGAATGTGTAAATTTAAATTTGGTTAATAATTAGGGAAAATTGCAAAATTGGTCCCGTAACTATTGCTCGCTGGCAAAAAAGTCCTGTAACTTTTCGAGCTGGCAAAAACATCCTGTAATTATTATATTTTGGCAAATTAGTCATATTTTAGCCCGAACTGCCAACGTGTCTGCCAAGTCACGCCCCTTTGCTGATGTGGAGAGTAAAAACCCCTTGTTGACATGGAAAAATAGCAAAAAATGGTTCCATAACTAATGTTCATTGGCAAAAAAGTGCTTTAACTTTTTGGGATGGCAAAAAAGTCCTATAATTAAATTATTTCAGCAGTTTAGTCCTATTTGGTCCAAATTGTGATTTTTTTCCCACCTATTTCAAACGAAAAATTAACCATATCTAACATACATTAACTTAGAAGTAATTTAGACTCGTGATAATATTGAAATGCACTTTATCACATTGCACCAAGACAAATATCGAATAAAAATCAATCTTCAACAATTAAAAAAAATCTCAGATTATCGAATAACGATGACAAAATCAGCTGCAATTAAGTTCAACATTTTGTTCAAAAGTAGTTACATGTAATCTCAAAATTACATCAAAACCAAAAGGTTCAAAATACTTGTAAGCTAAAAATTACATCATTTCTTATTTTTCTTCTCCACTTTCTTCTTTCCTCCATTCTTCTCAAGGACATGCATCATAGTAGCAACATTGGATTTTTGCAATTGTTGGTGCATAGATGGTCCTTGTGTTGGTAGTCGTCCTTCCAAGAGATCCTTGACCCAATTTTGGCCTTTTGAAGTATCTGTAATTGTTTCTTCAAGAAGAGATGGACTTGGTACAAGAGGTGGTAGAAGAGGCATGACAACTCTTGCTTGAGGATCACTTTTGCTAGTTGCCTGAACATCAAAATACATAAATATCATTCAATAGTTTTTTTTTAAAAATAATAAAACATTACTTTAAATGAGAATTTATACTAATAAAGAATTAGGTCACTAACATTCAATAAAAAATGACACTGGATATGAACTCACTTTTTTAGCAATTGTGGCACTACCACTAGTTTCTATCTAGTGCTCTTTACCTTTGTTAGTTGCATGTATGTCAAACTGTAATAAATAAACATTTAATTATAATAACTATAAAATTATATTAAAGTACAAAGTTACTTACATTTTGTGCAATGTTGGCACTGCCACTAGTTTCTTTCTCTTTCCCCTTGCTTTTACTCACCTTAAATAGAGGAAATTGTATGTCAATTACATTAAATATAATCAAGTCCAAATAAATATGAAATTAAATATAAACTCACCTTCTGTTTCTTATGAGCATTTGATTGTTTTCCAGTAAGTTCAGTGTCCATAATTACTTCACCTAATGGATCAGCTGCACTTGCATTGGTTCCCTGTCCATCTTTCAAAGGAAATGTTGCTGCATTGTGTTTTTCCTTAACACCCAAAGGATCAGCTGCACTTGCATTGGTTCCCTGGCCATCTTTTAAAGGACATGTTGCTGCATTGTGCTTTTCCTTACCACACAATCTGCATTTAACAGTTCTTTTAGTTCTTCTTAACCTCACAGGTTGTCGCCCTCTTGTCCTTTTCTTTGATTTCAAAATTGGTTCTTCAATCCCTCTTCTTCTGGCCTTCTTTGGCCTACCAGTTTTTCTTCCAAAATTTGGAGGTAATGCAGGAATGAATCCTGTCTCACCCCAGATATCATAACCACATAAACCCAACATTGAAGGTTCATACACCTTCTTATACGTGTCCACATAGTACCACTCACTAACAAATAATTCGGGGTCTTTACCTTGGTGGTAAATTGCACAAATAGCATGTGTGCAAGGTATCCCACTAAGATCCCACAATCAACAAGTGCATGACCAAGTCTTCAAGTCAACACAATGCCGAGATCCATCAAAACAAGAAATTTGATAGTGAGTATCATATGACTTAATGGGAATGCAATCTGGAACCTTCTCAGCATACTTTTGAACAATCTTTTGTATCTTAGGGCACAACCTATCATCTTTCCATTTGTGCAGCCCTATCTCTATTTTTTGTCAATCTCTTCATAATATACTCCCTTATCCACTCCAACATGGTTAAATTTGGTTTTTCTCTGGCTAGCAATATGTTGCTATTGAAACACTCACAACAATTGTTTAAAACCATGTCACACTTAGGCATAGGACTAAAGTGTGACTTGCTCCAGTGCATTGGAGGCTTGTCATTGAACCACTCAGCAGCCTTTGCATCTAGGACATACATTGCTTTCATGCAAGTTTTGAACTCACCTACAGTACTTGCACATGCAGCCCTCCATGTTGCATTCTTGAACTTATCACCTTTAAAACCAGCAGAATAGAGGTTCTTCCACAAATGTCTAGCACAATATCTATGATCTGCACCAGGGAATATCTCATCAAAGGCTTTGATTAAACCTTTTTGTTGGTCATACATAAATGTGTAATCTTGTGGATTCACTAACTCCAAGTCCTGCTTCAAAACAATTAAAAGCCACTCCCAATTTTCAAATGTTTCACTAGACACAACTGCATATGCAATTGGATAAATATTGTTTGATGGATCAACTCCAACTGCTGTTAGTAGGACTCCCGCATTTGGACCTTTCAAATGACACCCATCCACCCCAATGAAAGGTCTACAACCTGCCCTAAAACCTTGTTTTAAAGCCTGAAAGCATACATAAAACCTACTAAATCTATTTTCCCCATCAATCTCTTCTGTCCCAAGTATAACAGTTGATCCTGGATTTGTTTTCCTGATCTCTTCAGCATAATCCCAAAGTTTTCCATATTGGAATTCGAGAGTTCCCCCAATTATTTTCAAAGCCCTCATTTTTGCTCTATAAGCTTGATCCTTAGACACATCAACTCTAAGTTCCTTTATGACATCAAGTCTAAATCCTTCCATAGGATCAGTTTTAAACAAATGTATAAACTTCTCAGTCAACCACTTTGTTTTCACATTTTTCACGGAAAAAGTTGTCCCACATTTGTGCACTGGGTTGTACTCTTTGATTTGGAAAGTAGCTTCATCCTTGACCTTACGTACATTCATTCTCCAAGGGCATTCTTTATTTGAGCATCTAGCATAAATCCTAATACCATCATTCTTTGTAATTTTGATGGTTCTTTTTGTTTTTATAGCATGAGATTGGATAGCTTGTCTAATCTCTTCTTTGTTGCTGAACAACATACCCAATTTAAACGTGGGATCAAACTTCTCCACGGGATTAAATGTGGGATATCTAGGACCACCATTCTCATCATCTGACCCACTAGGATCCTCAAGCCCCCTCTCAGCAGCCACATCTTCCTCACTTGAGTCGTCTGTACTTTCATTGGCATCTTGACCCACCATATTTTCACCTGCCCACTCAGCATTATAGTCTACATTTTTTTCAAACAACACATCATCTTCATCACTATCCATGCTATAATCACTTTCTACAATGCTATCACTACTACCACCATCTTCATCTACCCCATTTCCATGACCAGCATCATTCTCCTCTACAGCAGCAACTCCATCCACCTCATTTCCCTCAACAGAATCTGCAAAATAGCGAGACAGTAATTAATTAAGTACATATTCAATTACTAAAAAATACAATGAATTAAGATATATTAATATTGTACAACTTGCATCATCAGGAACCTGTCAAGGTTATTAGAAAATGAATAAGAACCTGAGAGTTTCAACTCAAATCTTAAAAAGGAACATTAGCTTATACCATCACTCACAGTAGTGTGGCTGATAATTATACAGAAGTTACGGAGGTAAGGAGAATTAAGAAAGTTTTTTAAAAATGGTATAATTTTGCATTTCTACTGTTACCGGACAACCTACAAATAAATTTTACATTTCTATAAAATTAATAATAAAATCAAGAGGCCATTAACGAGACAAAGTAAAAAAACCATAAAAAACTCAAAGTTGCCCAATAAAGACAACACATGGACTACCCAAAAGACAAGATTCCAAATAAATTAAAAAATAATAAACTCATGGGACCATGGTTGAAGCAGTAACCATGTGTATGTGGGGGGAGGGAGGGTGCATCAAATTCGACATATTCACAATTGGACCACCCTAAAGACACACACTAAAAAGACCCAATGCATAATCCTGCCATTCACTACATATAATACATAAAAACACCCAAACAAATGTTCTAAAATAATAAAAGAGACTTACGGTATATGGGTGGTGGCAAATTGATACTGGTTTGAGTACGGTGCAACACCATTCTTTCAAGTCACAGACAATTCACGGAGAATTATAGAACAGGCTAAAATATTTGGAGCGAAATTAGAGTTTTTTATCGGTGTATTTGGAGTTGGAGGAGATTTGAAAAGATTCAAAATTATAAGCAAAGTTAGGGTATTATTATTAAGCGCAAAAGTAGTAGTGTGGGAAGAGAGAGAAAAATTGAATATATTATTTTTTTCCACGTTTTTAAATCAGAATACACATCTACAAGCCACATCAGCAAATGTGCGTGACTTGGCAGACACGTTGGCAGTTCGGGCTAAAATAGGACTAATTTGCCAAAATATAATAGTTACAGGATGTTTTTGCCAGCCCGAAAAGTTACAGGATTTTTTTGCCAGCTAGCAATAGTTACGGGACCAATTTTACAATTTTCCCTAATGCACAAAAATGGTAAATAAATAATGGTACGTAATTATATTACAATCTAGACCATTTCATAGTTAATGTGGTAGCAATGAAACAAACTAATGCCCAAAATCCTTACTAGATTCTCATTAATCCATGCAGATTGTCTCAATTACGTGATTTTTCAATTTTATGCCCAATAATTTACTTACTTATTTATCTACAAGACTACGATGCTCTTCCAATTCACTATATAAGGAGAGATGCATATGGATATGGATAAACAAGCAACAAAGTTGAGCATTTTCCCTTAAACAAATAAAAGGTTGAGCATTTCGAGGGTTTCATTCATCATCCTACAACAGCTAGACAAAGGTTAGAAATAATTTGTTGTGTTAATTTTATAGTATATTTTCAAATTAATTTATGGCACAAGTTAAAAGTAATTATTTTTTCTAATTTTGCACATCTTTTGCTCTAAAGTTGATTTATTTATTCATTTCTTACATTTTCAAATCTTCTTCCCACAAAACACCACTACAAAATTTTTATGATGTTAATTTAGTTTGAGCATCCAATCAATTGATATATTCCTTCATCAATTTAAAATCGTAATATTTATGTTTTGCACATTTTTTTTCTACTAACTTGTCTTCTTTTTAATCTAATGATAAAAAATAAACACTTTTTTAGGGTGATTTATCATCAGACCCCCTGAAGTTTATCATAATTAAAAAAACCCTATCCAGTTTTGAAAATTAAAAGGACACCCCTTACAGGGTGTTTTTGTAAACATTTTTTCAAGTTGTAGGAGTGTCTTTGTAAGACTTGTTGGACCACTAGGGGTCTCTATATAATTTTTGAAACGTTAGCGGAGTTACTGGTAATATGACTAAACTTCAGGAGGTCTAAGTGTAAACACCCTTTTTTATTTTCTTCATTATTTTCATTCTCATTTTACTCATTGAAATCTAGAGACCAACGAAGCCCACAAATCAATTCTTCTTGATGTTCATTTCAATGTATTCAAATTGATATAAATATGAAAATTCAGTACTCTCTTAACCAACTAATTTAAGAGCTTTTATTTAATCGATTTTGTCTTGTAGTTAACATGTCTCAACAACAAAGGCTTGCCAAAAAGATTAGTATCATAAAATAACCCTAATTATAGGTTAAACTTCACTCATGTATATGTTCTAAAACTTTTTAGTTTGATAAGCCCATGGTACTTAATAATATCTTTTTAAACACTATAGGTTGTATATATATATATATATATATATGTCTGTATCTATATGCATATATATGTGTGTGTGGTCTGAAGATAATACAAAGTACTTTTTAGAATCCATTAGGTGGTAAGAGATATGTATGTTGACACACAATCATTAAACAAGTTTGTAAGCCAAATAATTTGCAACTAATGAAAAATATCTTGACGTATAGAACTTTCATTAAATAGAGACTATAAACACGTGCTTCTTGAAACAAGTAATGACCATGTCGATGTAATTTGAGACTTGTGACTTTATCAACAAAAACAATTCACAATTTCTCTCGTAATGCATTGGCTCCAAGAAATATCACATTGACCTATTTGACATCTATGCATGAAGATATAAGCTTGCATATAAAATCCCAAATGAAGCACATCAAGCTCTCATGACCTCCCAAAGTGACTTGAGGATATGCATGAACATCAATACAACCCATGCAAACATTTAGCTTGGAAGAATGTGATAGTCAATGAATATGTTTGAACAATCCACTTACACATAACAATGCAACTCAAGTGTATTCAATAATATTGAATATATTTCGTTTAAGTAACCATTTTAAATACTTTGTACCTACCTATTGGAGAAATGTCAATTTATATGCAACCTGACACACATTCATTTAACAAATTTGTAAGCCAAATAATATGCAACTAATGAAAAATATCTGGAGGTATAGAACTTTATTAATTAAAGACTATAAACACGTGCTTCTTGAAACAAGTAATGACCATGTCGATGTAATTTGAGACTTGTGACTTTATCAACAAAAACAATTCATAATTTCTCTCGTAATGCATTGGCTCCAAGAAATATCACATTGACCTATTTGACATCTATGCATGAAGATATAAGCTAGCATATAAAATCCCAAATGAAGCACATCAAGCTCTCATGACCTCCCAAAGTGACTTGAGGATATGCATGAACATCAATACAACCCATGCAAACATTTAGCTAGGAAGAATGTGATAGTCAATGAATATGTTTGAACAATCCACTTACACATAACAATGCAACTCAAGTGTATTCAATAATATTGAATATATTTCGTTTAAGTAACCATTTTAAATACTTTGTACCAACCTATTGGAGAAATGTCAATTTATATGCAACCTGACACACAGTCATTTAACAAATTTGTAAGCCAAATAATATCCAACTAATGAAAAGTATCTGGAGGTATAGAACTTTATTAATTAAAGACTATAAACACGTGCTTCTTGAAACAAGTAATGACCTTGTCGATGTAATTTTAGACTTGTGACTTTATCAACAAAAACAATTCACAATTTCTCTCGTAATGCATTGGCCCCAAGAAATATCACATTGACCTATTTGCATCTATGCATGAAGATATAAGTTAGCATATAAAATCCCAAATGAAGCACATCAAGCTCTCGTGACCTCCCAAAGTGACTCAAGGATATGAATGAACATCAATACAACACATGCAAACATTTAGCTACAAAGAATGTGATAGTCAATGAATATGTCTGAACAATCCACTTACACATAACAATGCAACTCAAGTGTATTCAATAATAGTGAAAATATTTCGTTGAAGTGATCATTTGAAATATTTAGTACCTACCTACTGGAGAAATGTCAATTTATACCACAAACTATAAAAAAATTTAAAAACTTTTTTTATTTCAAACTCACTATAATTTGAAATTCGTGAAAATTTCAAAACTTAGAAACTTTAACCACTACATAAGATGCAAACATGAAGATGGACAAGAGTAATACATAATTATTCCTAAGTAACCCCATAAAGAAACCCCAAAGTGAGAACGGGATTTGTAAGAAACCAAAGTAGTATGTCATCCCATAACTTAATCACACATGCATATCCAACTTAAAGTGAAAATTTACTCTACGTAACCCTATAGAGGGACCCTAAAGTTGGCGCGATAATTGTAAAAAGTTATAGTAGTATGTGATCCCATAACTTCATCAACTATGTAAACTCAACTTAGAGTGAGAACTTAACTAACAGAGCAATCTAACATATAACAACAAAACGAACTTAGAAATGTGTATTAATTGATTTTTGAACATGTTAATCCATTTTCCGTGATCAAGATATGTATATATATTCCCTATTTCGACTATCACTTTCACCCACCAATGCATTCTTTTTTATCATCTGAATCCAAATGTCTATAATTAGAGGCAGAATAGCCAATTTACTAAAACAAATGAACCTAAATGGCGCAAAAAATCACCCAAAACAACCAATACACCACAAGATTCAATATCATATAAGTAAGAAAATAAATAACTTATTACCCCCTAAGGTTGTGTCTGCCGTTTTAGTCAAATAGGGAGACAAGAATCTGAAATTTTCCAAAACATGTGTGAATTAAGATAAATATGCATAAACATATACATATGAAAACCATAATTTTGGGCTTGCATCTTGTGTGTTCGTGCATATGGTTGACACATCTTACATATTATAGAATAAGATAGAAACAAAACCATTCAAATTTTCACGAGCAAAAATTTTGCTTATGCCCTCCATGACAATGATAATGAAATACTATTTAGTTCTTAAAGAACTAGATCAATGAAGAAATCAAATTTATGTCTCATTAAAATCAAAGATGCATGGAATATAACACAGATATGTCACCTCCAAACACATTCTAATGAATACAATCCGCTATGTCATTATTTAATTTAGTCTATGTTGATTACCTCGAAATACTTTATTAAATTTGTCGATAACTATTTACAAGGCTTATATTTATATTGAAACTCCGCAAAATCTATGTTGAAGTTAGCTCAAATGATGCGTTTTCAAATTATGTCAAGTTCTAGCATGTTAATAATGGTTGATACTGGTTAAATCAACGAAAAAGAAAAAGTAAGATCGATTGTAATTAGGTTAAATTGAAGATAATGAACCAAAGAATTTAACAAATGGGATAAACCACAAAAAAAGGTGAAATTAGTGAAAGAACATGTTAAAATAACAAAAAAAAGGGTGATTTACACTCAGACCCCCCCAGGTTTGGGCATATTACAAGAAACCCCCCGTTGTTTTAAAAATTACCAGGACACCCCCTCAGGTTCGGGCATATTACAAGAAACCCCTTACGGCGTTAAAAACAGACCGAATTTGATGACGTTAGCAAAAATATTTTTGATTTCCAAATTTACCCCTGCTAAATATACCCATAGGGGGTGTCTATGTAATTATACTATACCTCAGGGGGTTTCTATGTAATAATATTTTACCACAGGGGGTGTATTTGAAATATTACAATAACTTCAGGGAGTTAGCTCTAGCCAATTGTTATATTAAAAAAATGACTGTCGGATGTTACTGTTAGCCACATATTTTGGTTATAAATAGCAATCCAAACGTTTTTATTTTCTTTTGCATTTCATCCCACAAATTTGATAATATCATTATCAAATTCAAGATGTAGTGTGAGATGCTTAAAATATCGATAATCAAAATATTCATGTGTTGTATGAAGAATGCACCCATAATGGTTACAGATGCACGCCAAGATTTAAAGTTTTATCATCCCTACAAGTGAAGATTTTGATTTATAGTCAAAATATATGGTCAACATAACATCCATTGGTCATTTTTTAAAATATGACCATTGGCTATAAATACCTCCATGAAATTTATAGTCAAAATATATGGCCAACATTAACATCTATTTGTCATTTTATAAAATTTGACAGTTGACTACAACTAACTCCCTAAAGTTATTGTAATCTTCCAAATACATCCCCTGTGGTATAATATTATTACATAGACACCCCATGTGGTATTATATTATTACATAGACACCCCCAGAGGTATAGTATAATTACATAGACACCCCCAGTGGGTATATTTAGACAGGGGTAAATTTGGAAAATCAAAAATATTTTTGCTGACGTCATCAAATTCCGTCTGTTTTTAACGCCGTAGGGGTTTCTTGTAATATGCCCGAACCTGAGGGGGTGCCCTATAATTTTTAAAACAACGGGGGGTTTCTTGTAATATGCCCAAACCTGAGGGGGAGTGTAAATCACTCAAAAAAAATGGTAAACTTAGCGTAAAAAGTGAGTGAAATCAATATTTCTTTGGAAAATATCGAAAAAATTATCACTTATTAAATAACCTCAAGAAAAAAATTATACCTTTGTGCCATATGAATAAAAAAAGAAGTACTATTTAATTAACTGATAAACTTATAGCTGGCTTAAACAAAAAAAATTAAAACATATATAAAAGTAAAAGTGGTGAAATTCGACTAAAAATGTATGATAAAAAACAGTAAAATCAATGAAAAATTTGTTATATAGAAGAACAACGAGTTTAATAAAAATATGGCACAATTAATAAAATAACATGGTAAAACGGAAAAGAAACCTTTACATTTGATCAGCGTTATATAATCTTTTCATTTAGCATCCAAGAATTCATTGCCTTACGTTTACCCCTGAAAAATACTAGTATCATCAAATAACCGTAATAACGAGGTTAAACTTCACTCATGTCTATGTTCTAAAACTTTTTAGTTTATAATAACCCCATAGTACTTAATAATATATTTTTAAACATTAGAGCTTGTAAAGAAAAACTAAATATTTTCTTTCTTCTCTCTCTATTTTCATGTATTTTATAAAA
The DNA here is from genome assembly GCA_038501285.1 of Penstemon eatonii. Classification (NCBI taxonomy): domain Eukaryota; kingdom Viridiplantae; phylum Streptophyta; class Magnoliopsida; order Lamiales; family Plantaginaceae; genus Penstemon; species Penstemon eatonii. Next base: position 71,954,224 of record CM076715.1, read on the forward strand.
TTGCGATAATTAGAACATAGCAAAGTGTGATAGATTTTCAAGGACCAAGATTTAAAATTTGGTAGAAAATGCACTCATGCATTTTGATCCTCGATCAACATGTCAAAGGATTTAAATGGACGATAAGGGATTTGTAAGAAACCATCGAAGTATGTCATCCTATAACTTAATCACGCTTGCATATCCAACTTAAGGAGAAAATTTACCCTAGTAACCCAATAGAGGGACCATTAAGTTAGCGCAATAATTGATAGAAGCCAAAGTAGTATGCGATCCCATAACTTAATCAACTATCTAAATTTAACTTAAAATGAAAACGCAACTAACAGAGCAATCTAACCTATAACAACAACACCAACTTAAGAAATATTGTGCATTAATTGATTTTAGAACATACTAATCCATTTTCCGTGATAATCACGACAAATTTAAAACCTTTATATGTATACATATTCCCTATTTCGACTATCACTTTCACCCACCAATGCATTCTTTTTTATCACTTGAAATTTTCAACAATTTCATTTTCATATGCAAAAATCGGCTCGAGCCAGCATCACTTGCGGCCATGTGCTTGATAATCAGGGTATTTTTGACATTTGGAATCAATTTTGATTGGATGTAAAAGTTCATAATTGCATATTAACTTCTGAACTAGATTACTTTCAGTTTAGATAGAAGATAAAAGAGTTAACACAACATGCCACCTCTCTTTTCCCCAACTCCCCAATCCCTAACCACACCCCACCACCCGTCCTACACCAATCCCCACAAGTCAGCAACCCCACCTCCGTGGACCTCCCAGGATGTGCCACATACCTTGGAAGAAGAACCCAGGCCAACATTGGCATGGCTTGAAGAACACACACATAAATGAAAAATGTCAAGTCTACTCAAATAATCTATCATTAGATATATGACATTAGAATTTAATAAACAAGCATCAAATCAACACATAATCTATTGACATGGCCTACAACACGCACATATAAATGAAAAAACTGCACATCACCTCCTAAGTTCCAATGTGTGGCTCTTTACCTCCCAAAAGTACAATACACATCTCGTGCCAAATTGGAATTTATTAACCATTTGTTCCGGATCAACGTTCCAAGAGATTTTAAAGGGCATGAGTTTCATGATAGGAGTTTACATTAAATGGCATGCCACATAGTCATAAATGAAGAAAATGCACATCATCCCCGAAATTCCTATTTTAGGCTCTTTACCTCATGAAATTACATAACAAAGCTCGTCATTTTGATCATCAATCAACACTTTATTGGATTTAAATGGGCATGAGTGCCGTTGTGATAATAGGTTTGCTTAAACCCCAACAATGACACTACTTCTCTTTAAATCATTAAGATATTTCTCTGGGCAACTTAAGTGCAACTATTGACTAACTTCTCGGGGCACCAACTCACTTTAACTAAGGGGGTGAAGGGTTAATATTGAAAATTTTGAAGTCATTCTACATCAATATTTATGTATGCGAGAGTGTATATATATAAGCATGTATCTATATGCATATATGTGTGTGTGGTCTGAAGATACAAAGTACTTTATAAAATCCATTAGATTGTAAAAAATATGTACGTTGACACACAATTATTTAACAAATTTGTAGACCAAATAATATGCAACTAACGAAAAATATCTTGAGGTTGATAGAACTTTCTTTATTTATTTGTTAAATAAAGACTATAAACACGTGCTTCTTGAAACAAGTAATGACCATGTGGATGTAATTTGAGACTTGTGACTTTATCAACAAAAACAATTCACAATTTCAATTGTAATGCATTTGGTTTTTGAAATATCACATTGACCTATTTGACATCTATGCATGAAGATATAAGTTAGCATATAAAATCCCAAATGAAGCACATCAAGCTCTCATGACCTCCAAAAGTGACTTAAGTATATGCATGAACATTAATACAACATATGCAAACATTTAGCTACAAAGAATGATAATCAATGAATATGTTTGAACAATCCACTTACACATAACAATGCAACTAAAGTGTATTCAATAAACTTGAACATATTTTGTTTAAGTAACCATTTGAAATAGTTAGTACCTACCTATTGGAGAAATTCAATTTATATCACAAACTATAAGAATTTTAACAACTTTCTTTTTCAAGCTCACTATGATATGAAACTCATTGTAAATTTCAAAACTTAGAAGCATTAAGCACTACGTAAGATACAAACATGAAGATGAACAAGACTAATACGTAATTATTCCTATGTAACCCCATGAGAAACCCCAAAGTGAGCACCAGATTAGTAAGATACCTTAGTAGTATGTAATCCTGTAACTTAATCACGCATGCATATCCAAACTAAAGTGAAAATTTACCCTACGTAACCCTATAGAGGGACTCTAAAGTTAGTGCGATAATTGTAAGGAGCCATAGTCAGTATGTGATTCCATAAATTCATCAACTATGTAAACTCAACTTAAAGTGAAAACGTAACTAACAGAGCAATCTAACCTATAACAACAACACGAACTTAAGTAATGTGTATTAATTGATTTTTGAATATGGTAATCCATTTTCCGTGATGATCACGATAAATTTAGATCTAGATATGTATATATATTCCCTATTTCGACTATTACTTTCACCCACCAATGCATTCCTTTTTATCATGTGAATTCAAATGTCTGAAATTAGAGGCAGAATAGCCAATTTACTAAAACATATGAACCTAAATGGCACAAAAAATCACACAAACAACCAATACACCACTAGAGTCAATATCATATAAGTAAGAAAATAAACCAGTTAAAATCACCGCACACAAAATCATCATTACTCAGGTCCCACAAAAAAGATAGAAAACATTAGAAGAAATCAGAATTCATATATAGCGGAAGAATTTCACTTGTATAGAGACATTTCAGCTACCGCTCCATTTCTGATAAAAAGTAGGATCTCCATCAAACAATAATTTCTCTAAGATTTCCTTATGTGTTACGTGGAGACAATAGGGTAGTGTGATTTAATTAGTTAATGGAATCTACTGTAAAAATATCCTCCAAGAATTCGTTAACTGAAGTATACTCTAAAAAATACTAGTATTATAAAATAACCTTAATTACGAGGTTAAAATTCACTCACGTCTTAGTTCTATAACTTTTTAGTGTATAATTAATCAAATAGTACTTAATAATTTATTCTTAAAAACTAAAGGCTGTAAAGAAAAACTAAACAATTTAAAGTAAGAACTTTATTTTTCTTCTCTCTTTATTTTGTCTTAACTAATGTGAATGTGTAAATTTAAATTTGGTTAATAATTAATACTTCTAAAACCGTTTGAAGGAATAAAAACTACATACATATACATACATGCATGTATTTTTTAAAATTCGCCATAATTAGTACATAGCAAATTGTGATAGATTTTCATCGACCAAGATTTTAAAATTGGCCAAAAATGAATTCAATGCATTATTTTTCCTTTTTTTCCCACCAGATAATTAAGAATCAATTGTAGGTGAAAACAGGTTGGAGTATACAAAAGTAATGCACAAAAATGGTACGTAATTATATTACAATCTAGACCATTGCATAGTTAATGTGGTAGCAATGAAACAAACTGATGCCCAAAATCATGACTAGATTCTCATTAATCCATGTAGATTGTCTCAATTACGCGATTTTTCAATTTTATGCCCAATAATTTACTTACATATTTATTTACAAGACTACGATGCTCTTCCAATTCACTATATAAGGAGAGATGCATATGGATATGGATAAACAAGCAACAAAGTTTAGCATTTTTCTTAAACAAAAAAAAGGTTGAGCATTTCGAGGGTTTCATTCATCATCCTACAACAGCTAGACAAAGGTAAGAAACAATTTGTTGTGTTAATTTTAAAGTATATTTTCAAATTAATTTGTGGCACAAGTTAAAAGTAATTATTTTTTCTAATTTTGCACATCTTTTGCTCTAAAGTTGATATATTTATTCATTTCGTACATTTTCAAATCTTCTTCCCACAAAACACCAATACAAAATTTTTATGATGTTAATTTAGTTTGAGCATCCAATCAATTGATATATTCCTTCATCAATTTAAAATCATAATATTTATGTTTTGCACATTTTTTTCTACTAACTTGTTTTCTTTTTAATCTAATGATAAAAAATAAACACTTTTTTAGGGTGATTTATCATCAGACCCCCTGAAGTTTTCATAATTACAAAAAACCATATCCAGTTTTGAAAATTACAAGGACGCCCCTTACAGGGTGTTTTTGTAAACATTTTTTCAAGTTGTAGGAGTGTCTTTGTAAGACTTGTTGGACCACTAGGGGTCTCTATATAATTTTTGAAAAGTCAGCGGAGTTACTGTTAATATGACTAAACTTTAGGAGGTCAAAGTGTAAACACCCCTTTTTATTTTCTTCATAATTTTCATTCTCATTTTACTCATTGAAATCTAGAGACCAACGAATCCCACCAATCAATTCTTCTTGATGTTCATTTCAGTGTATTCAAATTGATATAAATATGAAAATTCAGTACCCTCTTTACCAACTAATTTATAGCTTTTATTTAATCGATTTTGTCTTGTAGTTAACATGTCTCAACAACAAAGGCCTGCCAAAAAGACTCAAGTACGTGTTCCTTTGGATACCTTTTTGCCTCGGGGATGGGCTTCCACCAACAAGAGAGGGAGGCCTGGACAATCCATCGTTCCAATCTAGGCGCCGGTTAATTATCAACGAACCTAACATAATGTTATCTCCTCCAAAAAGAAATCCTCTAGATCTTCCACCCAAGAAGAGATATCTAGAATTGTTGCACATGGAAGGCGATGATGCACACAACCAATTTTTGCACCCAGATAAGCTGATCATCCCAAGTGCTGATCCACAACCATCCAACAAAGGAAATGAAATGTTGGTTGATGAGTACAAAAGTAGGGAAGCTCATGAGAGGCCAACCCAAGAAGCACTGAAGTTGCACATCTGTTGCACGTGTGTGGAAAAGGGTTTGATACCTACTTAGCTTTGGGGGGACGAAGGTCCGGCCACAAAAAGATTGAGAACAAATTGCGCCGGACTAACCCATTGTTGTTGGCCGCAATTCAATATGGAGAAAGAAAAAATACGCGGACAGAGCTAGTACTAATGTCTCAAAGGTGCGAAAATATTGAGAACGAGTGCAAAAAGTGCAAGAGGAGGTTCACAAAGCCTCAAAGTTTGGCAGTGCATAATAGGTTCTGTCGCAAGTGAGAGAATCAACAATGCCTTGTTCAAGATTTCAATTTAAATCTACTTTCTACATAAGCATTTTTGCCTTAAGTATTCCCTAGGTTCCTTGCGTGGAATTAATTGAGAATTTCGAGAGGGGTTATTATTATGAATGTAAATGTTTTAATTTATTTTCTTGTATGTAATCTGTGTAATGCCAATGTTTTGTGCAAAACACAGGGGCTTAAACAAATTGTATTTATGTTGGCATTTAAATTACCTGTGCGACTTTTAGATTTTTACTATTTATTTTTCTTAATCAAATTCAAACTTAATTTTCTAATATTTAATTTACGAACATAATTGTTAATTTATCCAATAATATTAAAATAGTTGTTTATTATAATTGCTGCAAAATGAAGGGCATTTTTGGTGCAACTTGAATTTTTCAGTATGTGATCAATTAATTATACACGATAGATTGAAATTTAATTATTTATCTAATATATATATATATATATATATATATATATATATATCATTTATAATAAAACACAATATAAAAATTCTTGATGCTAACAACCAATCTATATAATATCCATTACCAATCGAGATATCTTCAATAACAAATTAACTTAGAGAACCCTCACTACAAAGACAAATCATAGTACTGATATCCATGAGCACATGTAAAACCTTGCGGCCCTAATTTTTTGGAGCTACACCAATCTAATCAACTTGATTCGAGATCTTGTACACCACTTATTCCAGTTTGTGCAGAGAAACTTCGCTTCAGAACGCATGTTTATATATATACAAATGACTAAAAGTCGTTTAAGTTTAATGATTATGTGCGAGTCAAAATAAAGTCACAGTGAAACTCACGAGTCAAAAATGTAAAGTCTACTCAAATAATCTATCCTTAGATATATGACATTAGAATTTAATAAACAAGCATCAAATCAACACATAATCTATTGACATGACCTACTACACGCACATATAAATGAAAAAACTACACATTACCTCCTAAGTTCCTATGTGTGGCTTTTTACCTCCCAAAATTACAATACACATCTTGTGCCAAATTGGAATTTATTAACCATTTGTTCCGGATCAACATTCCAAGAGATTTTAAAGGACATGCGTTTCATGTAGGAGTTAACATCAAATGGCCTGCCACATAGTCATAAATGAAGAAAATGCACATCATCCCCGAAATTCCTATTTTAGGCCCTTTACCTCATGAAATTACATAACAAAGCTCGTCATTTTGATCATCGATCAACACTTTAATGGATTTAATTGGGCAATAGTGCCGTTGTGATAATGGGTTTGCTTAAACCCCAACAATGACACTACTTCTCTTTAAATTATTAAGATATTTCTCTGGGCAACTTAAGTTGATTTTAACCATTTTTCGTAGGGTTAGATTAAATCAATGAGGTTATTTTCTGAGGTTAAATTACGTATAGATTATAGGGCTTAGTTACTTTATTCCGGATGGATCAATCTCAAGAAAGAACAAAGCGTAAAGAACAATTAGTAAAACAAGACAATCAATATGAATTTAGTATAGCAAAAGCTTTTCTATTAATTATAATCTCAGAATGCTTTGTAAGGAAGCGTGAGCTCGGAGTCCGTAGTTGTCTCAATACAATGTTTAACTTTGGTATTTATATGATAATAACCCTAGCTATTCAAGGAAATATAATCCCAATAGGACTAGGTATAGTAATCCTTATGGAACTGGGACTTCATTCTTAGTCGCCAAGGATTGATAGTTCAGATCGGACCGGGCAGCTCATCATCTAACTAGTCTTCTGATCGGTCCGAACGTATGTTGACTTGTCGCTCTGATTATTATAAGGGGTGCCAAATAGCCCCCATCAGTACTCCCCCACTTCTTCTAGCGTAAATGCAGTAGAAGCTCGTAGAAGTAGATGGTCGATTACGACTGTCTTTTCTATGAATTGTGCCTCGTTAAAAACCTTACTTGGAAAAAACCCTGTGGGAAAAAATCCAAAGCAAGGAAAAGAGTGCAACACTTCATAGATAGTCGTCTTGTGGTTTCCGGACTGAACCGTTACTTTTTTCTCGAGGAGGCGTTCCAATTTTACTGTTTGGCTGGAATATGATTAGCCGCGAGAAGTTCGAAACGTCTTTTCATCCTCCTATATAAATATGTGGTCGTTGTTTTAATCACTTTTTACTTTCTACTTCCCACACTCTTGCAATAACTTTCTTACTCGATAATTTCTTCCCCATACTGTTTTCATCGATCAATATTTTTCGAGGATCCCAACAAAATGGCTTCACTTTCGAAGACATCTTCTTCATCTACTATGGATGGAGTCGCCCCTATCATCGAGGAGGGGAAATTCCCAGCCTTCCAACAAAACAGACTGGAGTATCTGAAATCATCATTCCTGATAAGGATACTTTCAAGGTGCAAATTATATCAGATTCCGAGGTTGCGGCCAGGGCCAAGAAAGGTAAGGGTACTGCTCCTCAAATATCTGAACCAATCGAGGATCTTGCTTGTGCATATACCGATGAGACTTTTCACGAGGTCGTGGATAATTATGCGAAGTATTTCCCGGAAGGTTCTGAGATTATCCTCCCTTCCCCTTCCGATAGAGGTACTTCCCAACCGGAAGGTTGTCATGCTTTTTATACTGCCCATTTCAATTACGGTCTACGCCTTCCATTATCTACCTTATTCCTTGTTATTCTGAAAATATTTAGTGTCTCCTTAACACAACTGGTCCCAAATTCCGTGGCTTTCGTCGTGTGCTTTTCAGTCCTGGTGATAGCAAAAGGCTTTCAGCCCTCTCTTCGTAATTTTACACAATTATTTCGTTTTAACATTTCTAGTTCCTCGAACCGCGGATACTTTTTTGCCAGTCAAAAGTCTGGTCACTCTATTTTTTATTCTCTAGTTTCCAGCAATCCTGCCTCGAAATCTCATTTTTTCTTTGTACGTCCTCCTCCTCATCTACTGTTAGATGATGGTTCAACCAAGCCATTTTCATGGAACCATAGCTTCGAATGGACTTCTGGTGGTCGTTCAGTTACGGGTCATTTTATCCCCGACGATCCACAATTAGTTGGTTTGATCAAGGAGATGCGTGCTGATAAGTACCAAAGTGCTCTTCTTATTGGTGAGGCTTTTCTCCGTAAAGCGGGTTTGAGTCCTCATACATTTCCTATCGCTTCCACTTCTCAATTGTTGGGTAAGCGTTTTATTTTAATATCGCATTTATATATTCTTTTACTAACATGTCTAACTTATAATTTGTTTTCTTCAGCTTTCATGGTAGAAAATTCTCGGCACTCTTCAAAAGGGAAGATGATTCTGTCAAAGTCTACTAAAACGATAGAGAACCTTCCAATCGAACAGAGAGTGTCCAAGAGGAGAAAATTGGATTTGAGCCACGATTCAGAGGATTACAGAGAGGAATCCCCAGATTCATCTCAAGAAACTCCTCCCTCCACCTTCAATTGCGGAGGCTCCCATTTACCAAGGGACAGGACAGGGTTGTCCTCCTTTCCAGCTTCGAACTTCCCTTGGCATTCGCAGATGTCGCAGTTGGTCGATGCCTCTTCCTATTGACAAGCCAGTTAAGAGAAGAAGACATTACTATGGTCGTTCTGGTGAGGATCTTTCTTTGCTTGGCGAAGAGCATCCGAAGCCCACTGTTGTTGAGATGATCGAAGATCATTTACAGGGGAAAAGAGCAGCTGGTTATCCTGAGAACGACTCCTTAATTCATGACGAGGACGAGAATGCCGTTGACAAGGCAACCCGTATTCTTCTTTCTGGCGTTTTTACTCGTGATGTCAATAAGCTGCTTCGGAAAGATCCTTTGGAGAAGTTACAAAAAGCTTGTCTTTATGCCAAGAAGGTATTCATTTGTCAAATATGTTTCTTTCGTGAGTTTTCCAATGGGCTTTCGTCTTATTGACTTATTCCTTTTATTCTTCAGACAAATACTTGCCTGATGTAGTATGCCTATGAAGCTGCTCTCTGGAGGCAACAATGCGAATTTTTAGATGAGAAGAACAGGGCATTGCTTCGCAAGGCGAGTCATTCAGAGGCCGGTCCTTTTACGTCCTGCTCCCTTTCTCTTCCAATTACAGATTCTCAAGTAGAGGGAGCCGGTGATCAGGAAATTTTAAATAAAGTTTTGGAGACTTCTCGTACTCAAGAGCAGGTTGATTGGCTGGCAAAGGAGTTGGAAGATCATCAACTTCAGAGTACTACCCGGATCAGTGAGCTGGAATCTCAGGTCGCAGGTCTTCAAGTCTCTTTGGAGGAGTGCGATAGGGACCCTCCCCTTAGTGGACTTACTGGTCGTTATGGTAGGCATTCCGATGAGAGGGTGATTCGAGAGTTTCTTAGTTCTCCTGTTCATACTGCTTTGGTGCATCAGATGGTCGGTCCGCTCCTCGAAAGTACTTTCAAAAGGCGATTCATCAGATGGTCGCTCTGGGATTGATTGAAGATCGCCGAAGGGAGTATTTCAAGGCGACACATGTCCGCCTGAATCGTTACAGTGAGGAATACTCATCTACTGATCTGCCGAGCGTCAATTATCAACACTTTCCGTTGGCTCATCTTGTCGAAGAGTTTGGAAAACCATTACCGACTCCTCCTTCAGACATCAACCCGGAGGTTGATAATAATTTTGTTGATCAAGAGGGCGAGGAGGAGAATCCAGAGGCAGCGAATGATGGAGAGGTGGCTGACGTTCAGGGAGTACCAGTTGGCGATCAGGTTGTGTCAAGGAGCGACCAACAAGCTTGAGAAATAACCCAGACAATAATTATCATTGCATGATTTGTAATATTACTTTTTTATCCCTTTGTAAATGAGACGATTTCTATTCTGAGGGTAAGTCGTTTCCGTTTCTTCATTGATAATAACAATTCAGACAAGTCATTAACTTTGGCGTAATCATAATGTTTATGTCTTTTCTAATTCTTGCAGCCATTCATAGGTCAGTTTCTCTGTTTTGTGCCAGTTCTTAGGGTCTGTCGCGTCTTTTCACTTAGTATAAATACATAGGGTAAAAAGTTTACTCGCTATTTACCGTTTTTACTCAATTTCATATTCTCTCAAAGGAGGTCGATAAGCTTTTTTGCTAGTTAAAATTTGTTTTTAAACTTCCGAAGATGAGTAACCTTTTTGGTAATACAAAGTGCTCTTCACGTGATAGTAGTAGAAATCCAAGAGCCAAAAGGTCCCGTGCCGATGGGCCTTCAGTAGATCCTCCTCGCTCCCAGTCGATAAGAAGGTCAAGGATCCAGACTCCCGTTATTTCTTCCGAAACTTTTCCCTCTATTAGTTCAACTTTTACTCAACCAGATTTTTCGGTTTCTGGTGAGGTCGAAAGGAGGCCCTCCCCTGGTCGGGTGACCTTCGGAGACATGTCCAATGTGGAGCAAACTTTTAATATACCCGGTTCTTCGGGTGTTTCTTTTTCAAGCATGGTTTTCATGAGCACGTTCCAAGTAATTATATTCCTTCCTCTGCTTCTACCGAACTAGTTATTGGTGAAGGCAGAGGGGACGCTGCCGCGGGGACAGATGGCGGAGGTCCTTTTTTGAATCCATTCATGACACAATCTGTTGTTCAAGATTTTTCTGACTTTTTATTTACTGATACCACTCTTGTAACTACTTCTTTTGAAGCCGGGGGATCTTCTGGAGATCGGACAGGCTCGAGGTCCGATCGGCTGACTGTTATTTCTGGTTCGGGTAAAGAGACCTTGGTGAGTCCTAACGAGAGGGAGTCCCCTCGTGTTTTAGACGACCGTTGTATTCTTGAACAAGTAAGGGATATAACGGAGTCAAGAATTCCTCGGCCTGACAATATTTCCCTCGATAGTGAACTGCCCAATTCTCTTGAGCCCGACGGTTTGTCCTGGGAGTTGGGTCTGAGCACTATCTTGCCTGGCAAATTGAAGAAACATGAAGGCACTCCCAATGTTCGCCTCGTCCAGTCGCTCGTCAAGATGTGCGAACAGGTAATTACATTTGCGACTGTATTTCTTGCATTATTTTGATTGCTTTATTACATATGACCTTTTTCCTTTTCAAGCCAAGTATTTCGCGTTGCAGCTGGGCGTAGAGAATGACAATTTGTGGCTCAGTAAGGAGAGCCAAAAGCAACGTCTGGATTTGGAGACAGCGAAGGTCGAAGGGCAGGCCTTCCAACTCAGGCTTCTCAATGATGATCTTCAGAAATTACGAGAAGAGAAGTCTGTTATTGAGAATGAGAAGAGCGACCTGGCCCAGGTTAATGCACTTGCAGAGGAGTCTCGTCGGCAGGCATATGAACAAGGTTATGATGCCGGTTATCAGAAACGTCAGGAGGAGTTAATGGCGTTTGTGGATACTGCGACTCCTCGGAGGGGTGCTTCTGCTAGTCGGCCCAGCGATGGCGACCAGCCTCAGTGACTTGTTTTAATGAAGCTGCTGTAGTGGACTGCTTCTTCCTTTTTTTTTTTAGACGATGTACGCCACAACCGTTATGTGGTTGTTATGCAAAATTTTATCATTATAATTAAGTATAAATTTTCTAAGTAAGTAGGAGATTGCAATTGACTTATCTGGCATTAATTTCCTGGGAGATCATCTGTTGTTTGAAAGAGTAGCTTGCTCTGGCTGATCAGTCTTGAATAGCCGAACGATGTAGTGTTTCCTTTGCATATCAAACTTTTAAACACGTATGAGTGTTTATGATTAATCAAGCATAGTCCCTTAGGCTATTTCTATAGTCACTTCAGTCATTATAAAATGTTCATTGTAGGTCGTCCATGTAATTGGCTTGAACTGTAAAGTACGTTTACCATCCTTATCGATGATTGATTTGTAAAACTGTCTATTTGTCATGAACTTCTATATAAGGGTGTTCGTATCACTTCCCTTGGGCCTTACTTTTCTTTTAAAAGTTTAAGCTCTTATAAGGGATTTTGTTCTACCCATTTCCTTGAACTTCATGTTTCTTTGCACTGATTGTGAGCTCCATATTCCTCAAATAAAGCAACCACTATTTCTTTAGGTTACGTTCTTGGTATGAGAGGAATTGGAAATTTGTAAATAACTAATAAGATCTAGCCGGTTGAGACCTTCTTAAGCAATTCTCTGGAATATGAGGCAGTGATGACCTCATATGCGTGAATATGGAATTTCATTACATCTAACGAGCTAGTACTTTTCATATTGGTGCCAACATATATGTCTGTGTCGAGGATCTCTTCTGCTTTATCGAGCGATTAGCGTTTGTAAGCGTGTAAGCTCTTTTCTGTCTGGAGCTCTTAAGATCTGCTTAATTTCGTGTTGATCGCTTCGATTATGGGACCTCTTTCTCATCGAGTAGATTTTACGAATAAACGGTTGTCGTTCCAACTTATTCGTATTAAAGTGGGAAGTCAAACGGTCGCACTCTCGGTTCTCTCAGATCTTCATCCAACCGTAGGATTAATTTTAACTATGCCTATAAATAGGTAGGCAGTTTCTTTTATATCCATTCATACTTCCCCAAAAATGGAGATATCAATTTCTCTGAGTTTCTCTTTGCCCACTGATCCCATAACATTCAAAAAGTCACACTATCGTGATCTATCTTTCCAGAATAACTCAAACATATCTTGCCTTGTATTGACAAGTCCCAGTATCACCCTACTTAGTACTGACGGGTCCCATGTGGCCTCAGCCTTAGTCTTCATTGGGTTGGGGTCCATGGTTGCTTGTTTGCACATGGCGGGTCATACGTACCAGGCGTCCCCTTTCTTGGAGGTTAGCTCCGGAGTGATAAACTGCGGGGACGTGCTGGTAAATTTTAACTTTTGTGACGGTCTTCTCGAGATGCTGCTTTAGAGTAAAAATCAACCCCATTATACAAGTAGTTTCTTGTTTTGGGCGAGTGGCCGTTATCGGTCATCTGGCCGATAATGGCCATTCCGACTAAAGGAAGAATCGATCTTCAGAGCCTGGCCGTCGAATCAAAGAAGTCGACCATCCTAAGCATCATGCTTCTTAAGGGGTTGTACAGGATCAACGAGGCACCAGGGAGGAGATTGATGTTTCCGTGGACATTGTCGTGAAAGCCATCAATCCATAGAGTAGGATTCTTTACCATTGTAATGATACGAGAAATTTTTTATGTACTTAGACGAACAGAACTCTTTATGTAATTTCGAGAGATGTTCTTTGTACTCAGATGAATAAAATTTGATTTTTTTCATATCTCTTGTTGTTAATCTTTTTCCGTACTCGTATTATTCGCTTGTCGTTGTAAAACATCGAGGAATGATTATCGCATTGTCCGAGTATCATCTGACTATTGGAAATTTAGGTTTTTAACCAAAATATTTGGCTTTTTAACCTATCTTGTGTAGATCGAGGAGTGTTTATTGAGCGGATCAATTTATACTCAACTCGTTTTAAGACTTAGGTTCTTTTACCATAATTTTTGGCTTTTAACCATGTTATTTTTGAGATCGAGGAGCATTTATCGAGCGGATCGATTTATACTCAACTCGTTTTTAAGACTTAGGTTTTTTACCAAAATTTTTGGCTTTTAACATTTTTAGTCGTTATTTATGAGATCGAGAAGCGTTTATCGAGCGGATCGATTTATACTCAACTCGTTTTAAAACTTAGGTTTTTTACAAAACTTTTTGGCTTTTAACCTTTTTAGTCGTTATTTATGATATCAAGGAGCGTTTATCGAGCGAATCAATTTTACTCAACTCTTTTTAAGACTTAGGTTCTTTTAGCATAATTTTGGCTTGTAACCTTGTTATTTTTTAGATCGAGGAGCGTTTATCGAGCGGATCGATTTATACTCAACTTGTTTTTAAGACTTAGGTTTTTTACCAAAATTTTTGGCTTTTAACCTTTTTAGTCGTTATTTATGAGATCGAGGAGCGTTTATCGAATAGATCGATTTATACTCAACTCGTTATTTATGAGATCGAGGAGCGTTTATCGAGCGGATCGATTTATACTCAACTCGTTTTAAGACTTAGGTTTTTTACCAAAATTTTTGGCTTTTAACCTTTTTAGTCGTTATTTATGATATCGAGGAGGGTTTATCGAGCGAATCAATTTTACTCAACTCTTTAGGACTTAGGTTTTTTACCAATTTTTTTTGGTTTTAACCTTTTTAGTCGTCGTCGTTACGGAGATCGAGGAGCGTTTATCGAGCGGATCGATTCTACTCAACTCTTCAGGACTTAGGTTTTTTACCAATGTTTTTTGGTTTAAACCCTTTTAGTCGTCATCGTTATGGAGATCGAGGAGCGTTTATCAAGCGGATCGATTTATACTCAACTCGTTTATCATCTTTGGCGTTAACTTGTGTGAATCCTTGATTCGGTTTTTAAATTCATAAATCATTGATAAAAATGTTGAGAATGAATCTCAGGCCAAGGCCTTTATTACAATGAATAATACGAGAAAGAAAATAAAACAAACAAAATTAAAGAAAATTAACAAGGACCATTACTAGGATTTATTTCCCATAGTATCTTCTTAGGTTGACTGCATTCCATGTTCTTGGTAGGGGTGTTCCATCCAAGTGTACAATTTTGTATGAACCTTTCTTTCCTACATCAATGACAATGTATGGTCCATCCCGATTCTGTTGTAATTTTCCCACATGCTTGGACACTTCTACCTTTTTCAGCACCAAGTCCCCTTCTTTGAAGATTCGTATGCGTACCTTCTGATTGTATGCCTTCTCCATGTTTGATTTAGCGACCTGCAATCGTACGACTGCTTTTTCTCTTAAGGCTTCAGTCAAGTCGATATCACTTTCTCTTGCCTTTTCATTTTCCTTGTCATCATACATTTCGATTCTTGGTGTTGGAATTAGTGTTTCGACTTGAATTACAGCCTCCGAGCCATATACAAGACTAAATGGGGTCTCCCCGGTCGAAGTCCTGACTGTCGTTCGATTAGCCCAAAGTACTCTGGGGAGTTCATCTAGCCATCTTCCTTTGGCTGCCCCTAATCTTTTCTCTAAAGACTTTATTATTTCACGGTTCGCTACTTCAGTTTGTCCATTCGCTCTTGGATGCCCTACTGAAGTGAAGTTTTGTTGAATTCCCAACTTTGAGCACCATTCCATCACTTGTTTTCCCGCGAATTGTGTTCCATTATTAGAAATCAGGATTCTCGGGATGCCGAATCGACATACTATGAATTTCCATAGGAAATTGATAACTTGGATTTGAGTTATTCGAGCAAGAGCAACGCATTCTATCCATTTACTGAAATATTCGACAGCGACCAGAACATATGCTTTTTTAGACCTGGCAATTGGGAAAGGTCCCACAATGTCCATTCCCCATTGATCAAATGGCCAGAATACTGGTATCGGGTGCATGTTCTCGGCTGGTTGATGACTTATATTTGCATGAACTTGACAATGATGACATTTTTGCACATACTGTATGGCATCATTGTTGATGGTAGGCCAATAATAACCTGTTCTAAGGCACTTTAAGGCTAAGGCCCTTGCTCTACTGTGATTCCCTGCTTCTCCTTCATGTACCTCTCGAAGGACATCATGGGTTTGTGACTCGGAGATGCATTTTAGAAGAATTCCTGATACCGATCTTCAGTAAAGTTTTTCTTCTAACAATGTATATTTAGGAGCTCGATATTTTATTTTCCGAGCCTCATTTGGATCAAGCGGTAATTTCCCTTCTCGGAGATAGTCCATCATCGGAGTCATCCAATTTCTTTCAGCTTCTTTGATTTCC
Organism: Penstemon eatonii; assembly: GCA_038501285.1. Lineage (NCBI taxonomy): Eukaryota > Viridiplantae > Streptophyta > Magnoliopsida > Lamiales > Plantaginaceae > Penstemon > Penstemon eatonii. The sequence goes on from CM076715.1 coordinate 71,970,227, forward strand.
ATCATCTCAGCGACTGGTGTCTCGTCGATATCGATTGCTGGTGTATTGGAAATTAACCAGTTGATTACTCTTTCTGTTTTACCGTCATTGGACCCTGTAAATCTAGAAAGTTGATCGGCCCATTTATTTTCTGAAAGTGGAATGTTCTGTATCTCAAAATTCTCGAATTTCTCAGCCAATTCTTTGACTTTGGTGAGGTACTTAATCATGTTAAATTCCTTTACCTCGTATAGACCTTCAATCTGTCTTTGTACTAACTCCGAATCGTTCAGTACTTTGTGACTCTTTATGTTGTCCTTGATCGCATTTCCATTCCTGCAATTAGCGCTTCGTATTCGGCTTCGTTTTTGTAACTACGAAGTCCAATGTTATTGTATAATTTGTCTTCTTTATTTGGCCCGGTAAAGTTGATTCCGACACCTCCTCCTTCTCTGCATGAAGCACCATAGACGTGCATCAACCAGGTTTGATTCTCTACGATCAAGATATCATTATTGTGGCTAGTCGATTCACTATGTTCAGTTGTCGGGGTCGGAGTTTCTAATAGGAAATCGGCTAGGACTTGAGCCTTAATCGCGATTCGTGGTTTGTATTCGATTCGAACTGGCCTAGCTCAATTGCCCACTTAATCAATCTTCCAAAGGCTTCCTGCTTCGCTAAGACTTGTCTTAGTGGTTGGTTGGTTAACACCACAATTTTGTAGGTTAAAAAGTAAGGTCGGAGTTTGCGTGCCGCTACCACTAAGGCCAAAGCGAATTTTTCTATTTCCAAGTAATTCTTCTCCGCCCCTTGTAGTAACATGCTTAAATAATAAACAGGCTTATGTTCGACGCCTTCTATCTTAACCAAAACCGAACTAATGGCCACATCGGAAATAGATATGTAAATGTATAGTGGTTCGCCTTCAGTCGGTTTGGCTAATAATGGGGAGGATGTCAGGTATTCTTTCAACCGGTTGAAAGCCTGATCGCATTCTTCGGTCCAAACAAAGTTTTTCGCCTTTCTCAGAGTTTGAAAGAAAGGCAAACTTTTGTCGGCCGATTTGGAAATGAACCTGTTTAATGCCACGATATTTCCCACTAAGCTTTGCACCTGGGAGATCGTTTTAGGAGGTTTCATTTCGATTATAGCTCGAATCTTTTCTGGATTGGCCTCAATTCCTCGTTGATGTACCAAATATCCTATAAAAATTTCCTATTTTACTCCGAAAGTACATTTTGAGAGATTCAGCTTCATTCGGTGTTTCCTCAATGCTCGGAAGCATCGATCGAGATGCTTTACTTGGTCAGCTTCATTCATGCTCTTGACCAGCATATCATCTACGTACACTTCCATTATTTCTCCGATCAGCTCCTTGAACATCAGGTTTACTAACCTCTGGTAAGTGGCCCCAGCGTTCCTTAGGCCAAATGGCATGACTATGAAGCAGTAGACACCTTGCTCTGTTATGAAAGCAGTTTTCTCTTGGTCTCGCTCATCCATGTATATTTGATAGAATCCTTGGAAGGCGTCCATCATGCTGAAAATTGCAAAACCAGCAGTTGAGTCGACCAATAGGTTGATCCTCAGAAGGGGATATGGATCGTGCGGACATAGCTTGTTAAGGTCGGTGAAGTCATTGCACATTCTCCACTTATTATCCTTTTTATCCTCTTTCGCTACTAATACAACATTACATAGCCATTCCGAGAAGTGTATTTCTCGAATTTGTTTAGCCTTGAGTAGCCTTTCTACTTCTGCCTTGATTATCTTGTCTTTTATCGGCCCATGATTCCTCTTCTTTTGTCTAGCAGGTTTTGCCATTGGGTCGATTTTTAGCGAATGGGTGATTACTCTGGGATCAATCCCCTCGATGTCGTTCGCACTCCAGGCGAAGATGTCTATATTTTCTCTAAGGAAGTTTACTAACATTACTTCCCCTTCCTTACTGAGTTCAGTTCCAATTCTGGTCGTTTTTGTGGGATCCCCTTGTACCAGCGGGACATCTTTATGCTCCGGTGGTTTCAAAGTCAAATCGACCGGTTCCTTTCCCTTTTTATCTATTCGATCTGTGTTGGGGATTTCAACTTCGACTCTATCAACTTCGTCCTCGAGCTTTCTTTTAGCTGGGGTAAACGATCTGGAATGGTTCCCCAATGTTAAGGAGGTGTTGTAACAGTCCTATGCCATACAATGATCGTTTACTATTTCTCCGATTCCCATGTCAGTCGGGAATTTTATTTTTTGATGGTAAGTTGACACAACTGCTCGGAATAGGTTGAGGGCGGGTCGGCCTAGGATCGCGTTGTAAGCGAAGGGAGTTTCTACTACTAAGAATTTGATTAGCTTCACCGTACGACGTGGTTTCTTTCCGAGTAAGACACTTAATGTTATCGTTCCACAGGGGACTATTTTCGAACCTCCAAATCCTACCAAAGGCGTAGCTACCTTTTGAAAAGTTATTTCGCCGAGGTTCATCTGAGCTAGGACCTCTCTGGATATGATGTACGTTGAACTTCCGTTGTCGATGAGGATCCTCTTAACGTTGTAGTTCGCTATTTCCAGCGATACCACCATCGGGAAATCAGGGTTGTCCTCTTTCGTGTCCTAGACAAAGTTCTTTGGTACCTCGCTCTCGTTAAAACTGATCAGCTGATCCTTCGGTGGTTTGCTTTCTAGCGTCCACACTTCTTTCGGGTACCTATTGCTCCCAAGTACGGACCTGGCGGTCCTGCGGCGAGCGTTACGGCTATCTCCGCCGGCTGGTCCTCCTGAGATTGTATGAATGGTGCCGTTGACTTGATCATCGTTCAATTCCAGCGGCGGACCATTGTTAGGGGACCTTCTTCTCGAGGTTCCTCTTTGATTATTATTCCGCGGACTCCGACTCCTGCCCCGCTTGCGATTGTTTCGTTCTAGATAGTCATCCAATTTTTCTTGTTCGATCAACTTTTCAATTTCTCGTTTCAGGTGAAAACAATCCTCGGTGCGATGCCCATGTGCCCGGTGATATCTACAGTATAAGTTGTAGTTTCGAGCATCCGGCCTTGGTTGAGCGATTCTTTTGGTGGGGGATCCAATTGTTCCTCTCAAGTATTACCAGGATTTCTTCGATAGGAACGATCAGCCTGGGGTACTCCACTTGGTTTATTCTGTTCCTGTTTGCTGGTTCGACCGATCTTGATCTTGGATTGATATTAGATCTCCTATCTTGAACGTTCCGATTATACTCTAGTCGCTGAAAGACATTCCCTTTCTGAAGGGTCTATCATAATCCGCGGGTTTCTATCTTGCCGTTTTGACCCGGAGCTGGCAGCCTTATTTTTATTCTTATCTTTAAAAGAGTTCATCTCCTCTTGAGTCATGTATTTCGATGCCAAGGTCATAATATCCGCAAATGTTCTTGGTTGTTTTCTACTGAGGGCATTCCCAAACTGCCTGTTTTTGGTGAGGTCAAAAAGGATGGAGATTATGTAGTCGATATTTGGGGAATCGATTTTGAGCAATTCCACGTTAAATCTTGCCAACCAGTTTCGTAGGGATTCTCCCTCTTGTTGGTGGATGGTTCCTAGATAGCTCATTGGCAGTTTCTGTCTCTTCTGGCTAACGAACTGCTGAGTCAGCTTATTGCATAACTCCCGAAAGCTGAATATGGAATTAGTGGCTTGTTTGGCAAACCAATCTAAAGCCAGTCCTTCGAACGTGGTGACCATTAACTTTGCAGTGTATTCTGCTGAGTGAGCATATAAGTTCATTATGTTCGTCAAACTGATTATGTAATCATCTGGATCGGTGGTTCCATCATATCTGGGTAGTCGTCCCGAAACCTGACCCGTCGATTGATCTTCTTTTATCTCCCTACAAAAAGGGTAGCATGCTGCTAGGCTCTCTTGGAGCTCCGTGTTCCTGGCCCATGGATTTTGAATAGTACGTAGACGTTGTTCCAGACGCTCCTGTACCATCTTCTCGATTTCTCTTTCCGAGAGGCGCACAGTTCTTAGTCGATTAGGAATTGCGTCGATCACGTCATCTTCGATGGGGATTATGGTATTTTTCTTTGATCCGGGGCGGACGGGTTGTGGCCTTATCCGATTCATTTTTCTCCGAATTTGCTCATCAGTTGGCTTTGTATTGCTCTTTTGCGGACTGCGCAACGATCATTGCTCGCTCGCAGGGCTCTCCGCTTGTTGTGAGATCTGATCGACCTGCCTTGGGGTCCTTTGGACAGGATTTGCCCTAGCCGTTCTAGAGTTCCTAAGAATCTGCTCGGGGACCAATAGTTCCTCCGGACATAGCGAATTAACCAACATAGCGATCTGTCGCAACTTCTCCTGTGTTTCTGGAAGAGGAACTGGGATTTGTGAAGCCACGTGAGCCTCCGACATTGGGTTTACGGCAGTTTCTTGTTGTCCTTGGGAGTTAAGAGAACGGATCCTTTGATGCTCCTGTTGATTGAGCGGTTGGTCGCTAGTTCTTTGATTATTCCCATCGTTTGTGGTTGGAACGTTATTATTCGTACCGTCCTGTAAGCCATCGGACGTGATGTGTGGATGTGTCGTGTTACTTCTTGTCTCATTACGATCGTTCTTCCTTGGGCGAACCATATGTCAATCGAATAATTAACCTAGCCCCTCGGTGGGCGCCAACTGATTTAACCATTTTTTGTAGGGTTAGATTAAATCAATGAGGTTATTTTCTGAGGTTAAATTACGTATAGATTATAGGGCTTAGTTATTTTATTCCGGATGGATCAATCTCAAGAAAGAAACAAAGCGTAAAGAACAATTAGTAAAACAAGACAATCAATATGAATTTAGTATAGCAAAAGCTTTTCTATTAATTATAATCTCAGAATGCTTTGTAAGGAGGCGTGAGCTCGGAGTCCGTAGTAGTCTCAATACAATGTTTAACTTTGGTATTTATATGATAATAACCCTAGCTATTCAAGGAAATATAATCCCAATATGACTTGGCATAGTAATCCTTATGTAACTGGGACTTCATTCTTAGTCGCCAAGGATTGATAGTTCAGATCGGACCGGGCAGCTCATCATCTAACTAGTCTTCTGATCGGTCCGAACGTATGTTGACTTGTCGCTCTGATTATTATAAGGGGTGCGAAATAGCCCCCATCATAAGTGAAACTATTGACTAACTTCTCGGGGCACCAACTCAATTTAACTAAGCGGGTGAAGGGTTAATATTGAAAATTTTGAAGTCACTCTACATCAATATTTATGTATGCGAGTGTGTATATATATAAGCATGTATCTATATGCATATATGTGTATGTGGTCTGAAGATAATACAAAGTAATTTTTAAAATCCATTAGATTGTAAAAATATGTACGTTGAAACACAATAATTTAACAAATTTGTAGGCCAAATAATATGCAACTAACGAAAAATATCTTGAGGTTGATAGAACTTTCTTTATTTCTTTGTTAAATAAAGACTATAAACACGGGCTTCTTGAAAAAAGTAATGACCATGTGGATGTAATTTGAAACTTGTGACTTTATCAACAAAAACAATTCACAATTTCTATTATAATGCATTGGGTATAAGAAATATCCCACTGACCGATTTGACATCTATGCATGAAGATATAAGTTAGCATATAAAATCCCAAATGAAGCACATCAAGCTCTTATGACCTCAAAAAGTGACTTAAGGATATGCATGACCATTAATACAACATATGCAAACATTTAGCTACAAAGAATGATAATCAATGAATATGTTTGGACAATCCACTTACACATAACAATGCAACTCAAGTGTATTCAATAAACTTGAACATATTTTGTTTAAGTAACCATATGAAATATTTAGTACCTACCTATTGGAGAAATTTCAATTTATATCAAAAACTATCAGAATTTTAACAACTTTCTTTTACAAGCTCACTATGATATGAAACTCGTTGTAAATTTGAAAACTTAGAAACATTAACCACTACGTAAGATACAAACATGAAGATGAACAAGACTACGTAATTATTCCTATGTAACCCCATGAGAAACCCCAAAGTGAGCACCAGATTTGTAAGATACCTTAGCAGTATGTCATCCTGTAACTTAATCACGCATGCATATCCAAACTAAAGTGAAAATTTACCCTACGTAACTCTATAGAGAGACTCTTAAGTTAGTGTGATAATTGTAAGGAGCCATAGTAGTATGTGATTCCATAAATTCATCAACTATGTAAACTCAACTTAAAGTGAAAACGTAACTAACAGAGCAATCTAACCTATAACAACAACACGAACTTAAGTAATGTGTATTAATTGATTTTTGAACATGGTAATCCATTTTCCGTGATGATCACGACAAATTTAGATCTAGATATGTATATATACTCCATATTTCGACTATTACTTTCACCCACCAATGCATTCCTTTTTATCATGTGAATTCAAATGTCTGAAATTAGAGGCAGAATAACCAATTTACTAAAACATATGAACCTAAATGGCACAAAAAATCACCCAAACAACCAACACACCATAAGAGTCAATATCATATGAGTAAGAAAATAAACCACTTATAATCACCGCACACGCAATCATCATTACTCAGGTCCCACAAAAAAGATAGAAAACATTAGAAGAAATCAGAATTCATACATAGGGGAATAATTTCACTTGTATAGAGACATTTCAGCTACCGCTCCATTTCTGATAAAACGTAGGACATCCATCAAACAATAATTTCTCAAAGATTTCCTTATGTGTTACGTGGAGACACTAGGGTAGTGTGATTTAATTAGTTAAGGAAATCTACTGTAAAAATATCCTCCAAGAATTCGTTAACTGAAGTATACTCTAAAAAATACTAGTATTATAAAATAACCTTAATTACGAGGTTAAAATTCACTCACGTCTTAGTTCTATAACTTTTTAGTGTATAATTAGTCAAATACTACTTAATAATTTATTCTTAAATACTAAAGGCTGTAAAGAAAAACTAAACAATTTAAAGTAAGAACCTTATTTTTCTTCTCTCTTTATTTTGTCTTCACAAATGTGAATGTGTAAATTTAAATTTGGTTAATAATTAATACTTCTAAAACCGTTTGAAGGAATCAAAACTACATATATATACATACATGCATGTATTTTTTAAAATTTGCCATAATTAGTACATAGCAAATTGTGATAGATTTTCATCGACCAAGATTTTAAAATTGGCCAAAAATGAATTCAATGCATTATTTTTCCTATTTTTCCCACCAGATAATTAAGAATCAATTATAGGTGAAAACAGGTTGGAGTATACAAAAGTAATGCACAAAAATGGTAAATAAATAATGGTACGTATTTATATTACAATGTAGACCATTTCATAGTTAATGTGGTAGCAATGAAACAAACTAATGCCCAAAATCTTGACTAGATTCTCATTAATCCATGCAGATTGTCTCAATTACGCGATTTTTCCATTTTATGCCCAATAATTTACTTTCTTATTTATCTACAAGACTACGATGCTCTTCCAATTCACTATATAAGGAGAGATGCATATGGATATGGATAAACAAGCAACAAAGTTGAGCATTTTCCCTTAAACAAAAAAAAGGTTGAGCATTTCGAGGGTTTCATTCATCATCCTACAGCAGCTAGACAAAGGTAAGAAACAATTTGTTGTGTTAATTTTATAGTATATTTTCAAATTAATTTGTGGCACAAGTTAAAAGTAATTATTTTTTCTAATTTTTCACATCTTTTGCTCTAAAGTTGATTTATTTATTCATTTCTTACATTTTCAAATATTCTTCCCACAAAGAACCAATACAAAATTTTTATGATGTTAATTTAGTTTGAGCATCCAATCAATTGATATATTCCTTCATTAATTTAAAATCGTAATATTTATGTTTTGCACATTTTTTTCTACTAACTTGTTTTCTTTTTAATCTAATGACAAAAAATAAAAACTTTTTTAGGGTTATTTATCATCAGACCCCCTGAAGTTTATCATAATTACAGAAAACCCTATCCAGATTTGGAAATTACAAGGACGCCCCTAACAGGGTATTTTTGTAAACATTTTTTCATGTTGTAGGAGTGTCTTTGTAAGACTTGTTGGACCACTAGGGGTCTCTTTATAATTTTTGAAACGTCAGCGGAGTTACTGGTAGTATGACTAAACTTCAGGAGGTCTAAGTGTAAACACCCCTTTTTATTTTCTTCATCATTTTCATTCTCATTTTACTCATTGAAATCTAGAGACCAACGAAGCCCACCAATCAATTCTTCTTGATGTTCATTTCAGTGTATTCAAATTGATATAAATATGAAAATTCAGTACTCTCTACACCAACTAATTTAAGAGCTTTTATTTAATCGATTTTGTCTTGTAGTTAACATGTCTCAACAACAAAGGCCTGCCAAAAAGACTCAAGTATGTGTTCCTTTGGATACATTCTTGCCTCGGGGATGGGCTTCCACCAACAAGAGAGGGAGGCCTGGACAATCCATCGTTCCCATCCAGGCGCCGGTTATCAACGAACCTAACAGAATGTTACCTCCTCCAAAAAGAAATCCTCTAGATCTTCCACCCAAGAAGAGATATCTAGAATTGTTGCACATGGAAGGCGATGATACACACAACCAATTTTCGCCCCCAGATAAGCTGATCATCCCTAGTGCTGATCCACAACCATCCAGCAAAGGAAATGAAATGTTTGTTGATGAGTACAAAAGTAGGGAAGCTCACGAGAGGCCAACCCAAGAAGCACTGAAGTTGCACATCTGTTGCACGTGTGGAAAAGGGTTTGATACCTACTTCGCTTTGGGGGGACATAGGTCCGGCCACAAAAAGATTGAGAACAAATTGCGCCGGACTAACCCATTGTTGGCCGCAATTCAATATAGAGAAAGAACAAATACGCGGACAGAGCTAGTACCAATGTCTCAAATGCGCAAAAATATTGAGAACGAGTGCAAAAAGTGCAAGAGGAGGTTCACAAAGCCTCAAGGTTTGGCAGTGCATAATAGGTTCTGTCGCAAGTGAGAGAATAAACAATGCCTTGTTCAAGATTTCAATTTAAATCTACTTTCTACATAAAAATTTTTGCCTTAAGTATTCCCTAGGTTCCTTGCATGTATATAATTGAGAATTTCGAGAGGGGTTATTATTATGAATGTAAATGTTTTAATTTATTTTCTTCTATGTAATCTGTGTAATGCCAATGTTTTGTGCCAAACACAGGGGCTTCAACAAATTTTATTTATGTTGGCATTTAAATTACCAGTGCGACTTTTAGATTTTTACTATTTATTTTTCTTAATCAAATTTAAACTTAATTTTCTAATATTTAATTTACGAACATAATTGTTAATTTATCCAATAATATTAAAATAGTTGTTTATTATAATTGCTGCAAAATGAAGAGCATTTTAGGTGCAACTTGAATTTTTCAGTAAGTGATCAATTAATATTGATATTATACACGATAGATTGAAATTTAATTATTTATCTAATATATATATATATATATATATATATATAAATCACTTATAATAAAACATAATATAAAAATTCTTGATGCCAACAACCAATCTATATAATATCCATTACCAATCGAGATATCTTCAATCACAAATTAACTTAGAGAACCCTCACTACAAAGACAAATCATAGTATTGATATCCATGAGCACAAGTAAAACCTTGCGGCCCTAATTTTTTGGAGCTAAACCAATCTAATCAACTTGATTCGAGATCTTGTACACCACTTATTCCAGTTTGTGCAGAGAAACTTCGCTTCAAAACGCATGTTTATATATATACAAATATCTAAAAGTCGTTTGAGTTTAATGATTATGTATGAGTCAAAATATAGTTATAGTGAAACTCACGAGTCAAAATATAGTTATAGTGAAACTCCGCGCAATCTTTGTGCACGTCATGCACTGCCACAATTAAATATGGATCGCTTATCTATGTAAATTAAGAGACACTTGAATAGTTGCAAGACTATACCCAATTTTATCATGAATGTAAATATTTTAATTTATGGACGTACGATAGGGATTATTATTATTAAGGTAAATATTTTAATTTATTTTCTTGTATAATCTGTGTAATGTCAATGTTTTCTGATATATTACAAGGGCTTCAATAAATTGTATTAATACTGGCATTTAAATAACAAGTGGGAATTCAGATTTTACTATTTATTCTACTTTTGCACCATATTAATAAAAAATAAGTACTATTTAATTAAATGATAAACTTATAACTGGCATAAACAAAAAAAAAATTAAAACATATATAAAAGTTAAAATTGGTGAAATTCGACTAAAAATGTATGATAATAAATAGTAAAATTAATGGAAAAATTGGTTATATAGAAGAACAATGATTTAAATAAAAATATGGTACAATTAATAAAACAACATGGTAAATCGGCAAATAAATCTTTACATTTAATCAACGCTATATGATCTTTGCATTTAAAATCCAAGAATTCGTTGCCTTAAGTTTACCCCTAAAAAATACTAGTATCATAAAATAACCCTAATTAAGAGGTTAAACTTTACTCATGTCTATGTTCTAAAACTTTTTAGTTTAATAAGCCCGTGGTACTTAATAATATATTTTTAAACACCATAGGTTGTATATATATATATATGTCTGTATCTATATGCATATATATGTGTGTGTGGTCTGAAGATAATACAAAGTACTTTTTAAAATCCATTAGGTGGTAAAAGATATGTATGTTGACACATAATCATTTAACAAGTTTGTAAGCCAAATAATATGCAACTAATGAAAAATATCTTGACGTATAGAACTTTCATTAAATAAAGACTATAAACATATGCTTCTTGAAACAAGTAATGACCATGTCGATGTAATTTGAGACTTGTGATTTTATCAACAAAAACAATTCACAATTTCTCTCGTAATGCATTGGCTCCAAGAAATATCACATTGACCTATTTGACATCTATGCATGAAGAAATAAGCTAGCATATAAAATCCCAATTGAAGCACATCAAGCTCTCATGACCTCCCAAAGTGACTTGAGGATATGCATGAACATCAATACAGCACATGCAAACATTTAGCTACAAAGAATGTCATAGTCAATGAATATGTCTGAACAATCCACTTAAACATAACAATGCAACTCAAGTGTATTAAATGAACTTGAATATATTTCGATGAAGTGATCATTTGAAATATTTAGTACCTACCTACTGGAGAAATGTCAATTTATATAACAAACTATAAAAAATTTAACAACTTCTTTTGTTTCAAACTCACTATGATTTGAAATTCGTGAAAATTTCAAAACTTAGAAACCTTAACCACTACATAAGATGCAAACATGAAGATGGACAAGACTAATACATAATTATTCCTAAGTAACCCCATAGAGAAACCCCAAAGTGAGCATGGGATTTGTAAAAAACCAAAGTAGTATGTCATCTCGTAACTTAATCACGCATGCATATCCAACTTAAATTGAAAATTTACTCTACATAACCCTATAGAGGGACCCTAAATTTGGCGCGATAATTGTAAAAAGCTATAGTAGTATGTGATCCCATAACTTCATCAACTATGTAAACTCAACTTAAAGTGAGAACTTAACTAACAGAGCAATCTAACATATAACAACAACACGAACTTAAGAAATGTGTATTAATTGATTTTTGAACATGTTAATCCATTTTCCGTGATCAAGATATGTATATATATTCCCTATTTCGACTATCACTTTCACCCACCAATGCATTCTTTTTTATCATGTGAATCTAAATGTCTATAATTAGAGGCAGAATAGCCAATTTACTAAAACAAAAGAACCTAAATGGCACAAAAAATCACCCAAAACAACTAATACACCACAAGATTCAATATCATATAAGTAAGAAAATAAATCACTTATAACCCCCTAAGGTTGTGTCTGCCGTTTTAGTCAAATAGGGAGACAAGAATCTGAAATTTTCCAAAACATGTGTGAATTAAGATAAATATGCATAAACATATACATACGAAAACGATAATTTTGGGCTTGCATCTTGTGTGTTCGTGCATATGGTTGACACATCTTACATATTATAGAATAAGATAGATACATGGAATATAACACATATATATCGCCTCCAAACACATTCTAATGCAAAATATATGTTGATGTTAGCTCAAATGATGCGTTTTCAAATTATGTCAAGTCCTAGCATGTCAATAATGGTTGATATTGGTTAATTCAACGAAAAAGAAAAAGTAAGATCGATTGTAATTAGGTTAAATTGAGATAATGAACCAAAGAATTTAACAAATGGGATAAACCACAAAAAAAAAAGGTGAAATTAGTGAAAGAACATGTTAAAATAACAAAAAAATATGGTAAACTTAGCGTAAAAAATGAGTGAAATCAATATTTCTTTGGAAAATATCGAAAAAATTATCACTTATTAAATAACCTCAAGAAAAAAATTATACCTTTGTGCCATATGAATAAAAAAAGAAGTACTATTTAATTAACTGATAAACTTATAGCTGGCTTAAACAAAAAAAATTAAAACTTATATAAAAGTAAAAGTGGTGAAATTCGACTAAAAATGTATGATGAAAAACAGTAAAATCATTAAAAAAATTTGTTAGATAGAAGAACAACGAGTTTGATAAAAATATGGTACAATTAATAAAAACAACATTGTAAAACGGAAAATAAACCTTTACATTTGATCAGCTTTATATAATCTTTTCATATAGCATTCAAGAATTCATTGCCCTAAGTTTACCCCTGAAAAATACTAGTATCATCAAATAACCGAAATATCGAGGTTAAACTTCACTCATGTCTATGTTCTAAAACTTTTTAGTTTATAATAAGCCCATAGTACTCAATAATATATTTTTAAACATTATGGCTTGTAATGAAAAACTAAATATTTTCTTTCTTCTCTCTCTATTTTCATGTATTTAATAAAATTTCGATAATTTGAACATAGCAAAGTGTGATAGATTTTCAGGGACCATGATTTAAAATTTGGTAGAAAATGCACTCATGCTTTTTGATCCTCGATCAACTAGTCAAAGGATTTAAATGGACGATAAGGGATTTGTAAGAAACCATCGAAGTATGTCATCCAATAACTTAATCACGCTTGCGTACCCAACTTAAGGAGAAAATTTACCCTAGTAACCCAATAGAGGGACCATAAAGTTAGCGCAATAATTGATAGAAGCCAAAGTAGTATGCGATCCCATGACTAAATAAACTATCTAAATTCAACTTAAAATTAAAACGCAACTAACAGAGCAATCTAACCTATAAAAACAACACCAACTTAAGAAATATTGTGCATTAATTGATTTTAGAACATAGTAATCCATTTTCCGTGATAATCACGGCAAATTTAGACTCTTGATATGTATACATATTCCCTATTTCGACTATCACTTTCACCCACCAATGCATTCTTTTTTATAACTTGAAATTTTCAAAAATTTCATTCCTATATGCAAAAATTGGCTCGAGCCAGCATCACTTGCGGCCATGTGCTTGATAATCAGGGTATTTTTGACATTTGGAATCAATTTTGATTGGATGTAAAAGTTCATAATTGCATATTAACTTCTAAACTTGATTACTTTCAGTTTAGATAGAAGATAAAAGAGTTAACACAACATGCCACCTCTCTTTTCCCTAACTCCCCAATCCCTAACCACACCCCACCACTCGTCCTACACCAATCCCCACAAGCCAGCAACCCACCTCCGTGGACCTCCCAGGATGTGCCACATACCTTGGAAGAAGAACCCAGGCCAACATTGGCATGGCTTGAAGAACACACACATAAATGAAAAATGTCAAGTCTACTCAAATAATCTATCATTAGATATATGACATTAGAATTTAATAAACAAGCATTAAATCAACACATAATCTATTGACATGGCCTACTACACGCACATATAAATGAAAAAACTGCACATCACCTCCTAAGTTCCTGTGTGTGGCTCTTTACCTCCCAAAAGTACAATACACATCTCGTGCCAAATTGGAATTTATTAACCATTTGTTCCCGATCAACATTCCAAGAGATTTTAAAGGGCATGAGTTTCATGATAGGAGTTTACATTAAATGGCCTGCCACATAGTCATAAATGAAGAAAATGCACATCATCCCCGAAATTCCTATTTTAGGCCCTTTACCTTATGAAATTACATAACAAAGCTCGTCATTTTGATCATCGATCAACACTTTAATGGATTAAAATGGGCATGAGTGCCTTTGTGATAATGGGTTTGCTTAAACCCCAACAATGACACTACTTCTCTTTAAATCATTAAAATATTTCTCTGGGCAACTTAAGTGCAAATATTGACTAACTTCTCGGGGCACCAACTCAATTTAACTAAGGTGGTGAAGGGTTAATATTGAAAATTTTGACGTCACTCTGCATCAATATTTATGTATGCGAGTGTGTATATATATAAGCATGTATCTATATGCATATATGTGTGTGTGTTTTGAAGATAATACAAAGTACTTTTTAAAATCCATTAGATTGTAAAAAATATGTACGTTGAGACACAATCATTTAACAAATTTGTAGGCCAAATAATATGCAACTAACGAAAAATATCTTGAGGTTGATAGAACTTTCTTTATTTCTTTGTTAAATAAAGACTATAAACACGTGCTTCTTGAAACAAGTAATGACCATGTGGATGTAATTTGAGACTTGTGACTTTATCAACAAAAACAATTCACAATTTCTATTGTAATGCATTGGGTTTAAGAAATACCACATTGACCGATTTGACATCTATGCATGAAGATATAAGTTAGCATATAAAATCCCAAATGAAGCACATCAAGCTCTCATGACCTCCAAAAGTGACTTAAGGATATGCATGAACATTAATACAACATATGCAAACATTTAGCTACAAAGAATGATAATCAATGAATATGTTTGAACAATCCACTTACACATAACAATGCAACTCAAGTGTATTTAATAAACTTGAACATATTTTGTTTAAGTAACCATTTGAAATATTTAGTACCTATCGATTGGAGAAATTTCAATTTATATCACAAACTATAAGAATTTTAACAACTTTATTTTTCATGCTCACTATGATATGAAACTCGTTGTAAATTTCAAAACTTAGAAACATTAACCACTATGTAAGATACAAACATGAAGATGAACAAGACTAATACGTAATTATTCCTATGTAACCCCATGAAAAACCCCAAAGTGAGCACCATATTTGTAAGATACCTTAGCAGTATGTCATCTTGTAACTTAATCACGCATGCATATCCAAACTAAAGTGAAAATTTACCCTACGTAACCCTATAGAGGGACTCTAAAGTTAGTGCGATAATATTAAGCAGCCATAGTAGTATGTGATTCCATAAATTCATCAACTATGTAAACTCAACTTAAAGTGAAAAGGAAACTAACAAAGTAATCTAACCTATAACAACAACACGAACTTAAGTAATGTGTATTAATTGATTTTTGAACATGGTAATCCATTTTCCGTGATGATCACGACAAATTTAGATCTAGATATGTATATATATTCCTGATTTCGACTATTACTTTCACCCACCAATGCATTCCTTTTTATCATGTGAATTCAAATGTCTGAAATTAGAGGCAGAATAGACAATTTACTAAAACATATGAACCTAAATGGCACAAAAAATCACCCAAACAACCAACACACCATTAGAGTCAATATCATATAAGTAAGAAAATAAACCACTTATAATCATCGCACACGCAATCATCATTACTCAGGTCCCACAAAAATGATAGAAAACATTAGAAGAAATCAGAATTCATACATAGGGGAAGAATTCACTTGTATAGAGAAATTTCAGCTACAGCTCCATTTCTGATAAAACGTAGGATCTCCATCAAAAAATAATTTCACTAAGATTTCCTTATGTGTTACGTGGAGACAATAGGGTAGTGTGATTTAATTAGTTAAGGGAATCTACTGTAAAAATATCCTCCAAGAATTCGTTAACTGAAGTATACTCTTAAAATACCAGTATTATAAAATAACCTTAATTACGAGATTAAAATTCACTCACGTCTTAGTTCTATAACTTTTTAGTGTATAATTAGTCAAATAATACTTAATAATTTATTCTTAAATACAAAAGGCTGTAAAGAAAAACTAAACAATTTAAAGTAAGAACTTTATTTTTCTTCTCTCTTTATTTTGTCTTCACAAATGTGAATGTGTAAATTTAAATTTGGTTAATAATTAATACTTCTAAAACTGTTTGAAGGAATCAAAACTACATATATATACATATATGCATGTATTTTTTAAAATTTGCCATAATTAGTACATAGCAAATTGTAATGGATTTTCATCGACCAAGATTTTAAAATTGGCCAAAAATGAATTCAATGCATTATTTTTCCTTTTTTCCCCACCAGATAATTAAGAATCAATTATAGGTGAAAACAGGTTGGAGTATACAAAAGTAATGCACAAAAATGCTAAATAAATAATGGTACGTAATTATATTAAATTCTAGACCATTACATAATTAATGTGGTAGCAATGAAACAAACTAATGCCCAAAATCTTGACTAGATTCTCATTAATCCATGCAGATTGTCTCAATTACGCGATTTTTCAATTTTATACCGAATAATTTACTTACTTATTTATCTACAAGACTACGATGCTCTTCCCATTCACTATATAAGGAAAAATACATATGGATATGGATAAACAAGCAACAAAGTTGAGCATTTTCCCTTAAACAAAAAAAAAAAAAAGGTTGAGCATTTCGAGGGTTTCATTCATCATCCTACAACAGCTAGACAAAGGTAAGAAACAATTTGTTGTATTAATTTTATAGTATATTTTCAAATTAATTTGTGGCACAAGTTAAAAGTAATTATTTTTTCTAATTTTGCACATCTTTTGCTCTAAAGTTGATTTATTTATTCATTTCTTACATTTTCAAATCTTCTTCCCACAAAACACCAATACAAAATTTTTATGATGTTAATTTAGTTTGAGCATCCAATCAATTGATATATTCTTTCATCAATTTAAAATCGTAATATTTATGTTTTGCACATTTTTTTTCTACTAACTTGTTTTCCTTTTAACCTAATGATAAAAAATAAACACTTTTTTAGGGTGATTTATCATCAGACCCCCTGAAGTTTATTATAATTAAGGAAAACCCTATCCAGTTTTGAAAATTACAAGGACGCCCCTTACAGGGTGTTTTTGTAAACATTTTTTCAAGTTGTAGGAGTGTCTTTGTAAGACTTGTTGGACCACTAGGGGTCTCTTTATAATTTTTGAAACGTCAGCGGAGTTACTGGTAATATGACTAAACTTCAGGAGGTCTAAGTGTAAACACCCCTTTTTATTTTCTTCATCATTTTTCATTCTCATTTTACTCATTGAAACCTAGAGACCAAAGAAGCCCACCAATCAATTCTTCTTGATGTTCATTTCAGTGTATATAAATTGATATAAATATGAAAATTCAGTACTCTCTTCACCAACTAATTTAAGAGCTTTTATTTAATCGATTTTGTCTTGTAGTTCATGTCTCAACAACAAAGGCCTGCCAAAAAGACTCAAGTACGTGTTCCTTTGGATACCTTCTTGCCTCGGGGATGGGCTTCCACCAACAAGAGAGGGAGGCCTGGACAATCCATCGTTCCCATCCAGGCGCCGGTTATCAACGAACCTAACAGAATGTTACCTCCTCCAAAAAGAAATCCTCTAGATCTTTCACCAAAGAAGAGATATCTAGAATTGTTGCACATGGAAGGCGATGATGCACACAACCAATTTTCGCCCCCAGATAAGCTGATCATCCCAAGTGCCGATCCACAACCATTAGCAAAGGAAATGATATGTTGGTTGATGAGTACAAAAGTAGGGAAGCTCACGAGAGGCCAACCCAAGAAGCACTGAAGTTGCACATCTGTTGCACGTGTGGAAAAGGGTTTGATACCTACATCGCTTTGGGGGGACATAGGTCCGGCCACAAAAAGATTGAGAACAAATTGCGCCGGACTAACCCATTGTTGGCCTCAATTCAATATAGAGAAAGAACAAATACGCGGACAGAGCTAGTACCAATGTCTCAAAGGCGCGAAAATATTGTGAACGAGTGCAAAAAGTGCAAGAGGAGGTTCACAAAGCCTCAAGATTTGGTAGTGCATAATAGGTTCTGTCGCAAGTGAGAGAATCAACAATGCCTTGTTCAAGATTTCAATTTAAATCTACTTTCTACATAAGCATTTTTGCATTCCCTAGGTTCCTTGCATGGAATTAATTGAGAATTTCGAGCAGGGTTATTATTATGAATGTAAATGTTTTAATTTATTTTCTTGTATGTAATCTGTGTAATGCCAATGTTTTGTGCAAAACACAAGGGCTTCAACAAATTGTATTTATGTTGGCATTTAAATTACCAGTGCGACTTTTAGATTTTTACTATTTATTTTTCTTAATCAAATTCAAACTTAATTTTCTAATATTTAATTTACTACATAATTGTTAATTTATCCAATAATATTAAAATAGTTGTTTATTATAATTGCTGCAAAATGAAGGGCATTTTAGGTGCAACTTGAATTTTTCAGTAAGTGATCAATTAATATTGATATTATAAACGATAGATTGAAATTTAATTATTTAGCTAATATATATATATAGATCACTTATAATAAAACACAATATAAAAATTCTTGATGCCAACAATCAATCTATATAATATCCATTACCAATCGAGATATCTTCAATCACAAATTAACTTAGAGAACCCTCACTACAAAGAAAAATCATAGTACTGATGCCCTAATTTTTTGGAGCTACATCAATCTAATCAACTTGATTCGAGATCTTGTACACCACTTATTCCAGTTTGTGCAGACAAACTTCTCTTCAGAACGCATGTTTATATATATACAAATAACTAAAAGTTGTTTGAGTTTAATGATTATGTACGATTCAAAATATAGTTATAGTGAAACTCACGAGTCAAAATATAGTTATAGTGAAACTCGCGCAATCTTTGTGCACGTCATGCACTGTCGCAATTCAATACGGATCGCTTATCCATGTAAATTAAGAGACACTTGAATAGTTGCAAGACTATACCCAATTTTATCATGAATGTAAATATTTTAATTTATGAACAAACGAGAGGGATTATCATTATGAAGGTAAATATTTTAATTTATTTTCTTTTATAATCTGTGTAATGTCAATGTTTTCTGATATATTACAAGGTCTTCAAGAAATTGTATTTATATTGGCATTTAAATAACCAGTGGGAATTCAGATTTTACTATTTATTCTACTTTTGCGCCATATTAATAAAAAAGAAGTATTATTTAATTAACTGATAAACTTATAACTGGCATAAACAAAAAAAAAATTAAAACATATATAAAAGTTAAAATTGGTGAAATTCGTCTAAAAATGTATGATAAAAAATAGTAAAATTAATGGAAAAATTGGTTATATAGAAGAACAATGAGTTAAATAAAAATATGGTACAATTAATAAAACAACATGGTAAACCTGCAAATAAATCGTTACATTTAATCAACGCTATATGATCTTTGCATTTAAAATCCAAGAATTCGTTGCCTTAAGTTTACCCCTGAAAAATACTAGTATCATAAAATAACCCTAATTACGAGGTTAAACTTCACTCATATCTATGTTCTAAAACTTTTTAGTTTAATAAGCCCATGGTACTTAATAATATATTTTTAAACACTATAGGTTGTATATATATATATATGTGTCTGTATCTATATGCATATATATGTGTGTGTGGTCTGAAGATAATACAAAATACTTTTTAGAATCCATTAGGTGGTAAAAGATATGTATGTTGACACACAATCATTTAACAAGTTTGTAAGCCAAATAATATGCAACTAATGAAAAATATCTTGACGTATAGAACTTTCATTAAATAAAGACTATAAACACGTGCTTCTTGAAACAAGTAAAGACCATGTCGATGTAATTTGAGACTTGTGACTTTATAAACAAAAACAATTCACAATTTCTCTCGTAATGCATTGGTTCCAAGAAATATCACATTGACCTATTTGACATCTATGCATGAAGATATAAATTAGCATATAAAATCCCAAATGAAGCACATCAAGCTCTCATGACCTCCCAAAGTTACATGAGGATATGCATGAACATTAATACAACAGATGCAAACATTTAGCTACAAAGAATGTGATAGTTAATGAATATGCTTGAACAATCCACTTACACATAACAATGCAACTCAAGTGTATTCAATAATATTGAATATATTTTCGTTTAAGTAATCATTTTAAATACTTTGTACCTACCTATTGGAGAAATGTCAATTTATGTGCAACCTGACACACAGTCATTTAACAAATTTGCAAGCAAAATAATATGCAACTAATGAAAAATATCTTGAGGTACATAACTTTTACTAATTAAAGACTATAAACACGTGCTTCTTGAAACAAGTAATGACCATGTCGGTGTAATTTGAGGCTTGTGAATTTATCAACAAAAACAATTCACAATTTCTCTCGTAATGCATTGGCCCCAAGAAATATCACATTGACCTATTTGACATCTATGCATGAAGATATAAGTTAGCATATATAAAATCCCAAATGAAGCACATCAAGCTCTCATGACCTCCCAAAGTGACTCAAGGATATGTATGAACATCAATACAACACATGCAAACATTTAGCTACAAAGAATGTGATAGTCAATGAATATGTCTGAACAATCCACTTACATATAACAATGCAACTCAAGTGTATTCAATAAACTTGAATATATTTCGTTGAAGTGATCATTTGAAATATTTAGTACCTACCTAATGGAGAAATGTCAATTTATATCACAAACTATAAAAAATTTAACAACTTTTTTTGTTTCAAACTCACTATGATTTGAAATTCGGGAAAATTTCAAAACATAGAAATCTTTACGACTACATAAAATGCAAACATGAAGATGGACAAGACAAATACATAATTATTCCTAAGTAGCCCCATAGAGAAACCCCAAAGTGAGCACGGGATTTGTAAGAAACCAAAGTAGTATGTCATCCCGTAACTTAATCACACATACATATCCAACTTAAAGTGAAAATTTACTCTACTATTTAATTAATTGATAAACTTATAGCTGGCTTAAACAAAAAAAATCAAAACATATATAAAAGTAAAAGTGGTGAAATTCGACTAAAAATGTATGATAAAAAACAGTAAAATCAATGAAAAAATTGGTTAGATAGAAGAACGGGTTTAATAAAAATATGTACAATTAATAAAACAACATGGTAAAATGGAAAAGAAATCTTTACATTTGATCAGCGTTATATAATCTTTTCATTTAGCATCCAAGAATTCATTGACTTAAGTTTACCCCTGAAAAAATACTAGTATCATCAAATAACCGTAATAACGAGGTTAAACTTCACTCATGTTTATGTTCTAAAACTTTTTAGTTTATAATAAGCCCATAGTACTTAATAATATATTTTTAAAAATTATAGCTTGTAAAGAAAAACTAAATATTTTCTTTCTTCTCTCTCTATTTTCATGTATTTAATAAAATTGCGATAATTAGAACATACCAAAGTGTGATAGATTTTCAAGGATCAAGATTTAAAATTTGGTAGAAAATGCACTCATGCATTTTGATCCTCGATCAACATGTCAAAGGATTTAAATGGACGATAAGGGATTTGTAAGAAACCATCGAAGTATGTCATCCCATAACTTAATCACTCTTGCGTACCCAACTTAAGGAGAAAATTTACCCTAGTGACCCAATAGAGGGACCATAAAGTTAGCGCAATAATTGATAGAAGCCAAAGTAGTATGCGATCCCATAACTTAATAAACTATCTAAATTCAACTTAAAATGAAAACGCAACTAACAGAGCAATCTAACCTATAACAACAACACCAACTTAAGAAATATTGTGCATTAATTGATTTTAGAACATAGTAATCCATTTTCCGTGATAATCACGACAAATTTAGAATCTTGATATGTATACATATTCCCTATTTTGACTATCACTTTCACCCACCAATGCATTCTTTTTTATCACTTGAAATTTTCAACAATATCATTCCTATATGCAAAAATTGGATCGAGCTACAATCACTTGTGGCTATGTGCTTGATAATCAGGGTATTTTTGACATTTGGAATCAATTTTGATTGGATGTAAAAGTTCATAATTGCATATTAACTTCTAAACTTGATTACTTTCAGTTTATATAGAAGATAAAAGAGTTAACAAAACATGCCACCTCTCTTTTCACCAACTCCCCAATCCCTAACCACACCCCACCACCCGTCCTACACCAATCCCCACATGTCAGCAACCCCACCTCCGTGGACCTCCCAGGATGTGCCACATACCTTGGAAGAAGAACCCAGGCCAACATTGGCATGGCTTGAAGAACACATACATAAATGAAAAATGTCAAGTCTACTCAAATAATATATCATTAGATATATGACATTATAATTTAATAAACAAGCATCAAATCAACACATAATCTATTGATATGGCCTACTACACGCACATATAAATGAAAAAACTACACATCACCTCCTATGTTCCTATATGTGGCTCTTTACCTCCTTAAAGTATAGTACACATCTCGTGCCAAATTGGAATTTATTAACCATTTGTTCCGGATCAACATTCCAAGAGATTTTAAAGGGCATGAGTTTCATGATAGGAGTTTACATTAAATGGCCTGCCACATAGTCATAAATGAAGAAAATGCACATCATCCCCGAAATTCCTATTTTAAGCCCTTTACCTCATGAAATTACATAACAAAGCTCGTCATTTTGATCATCGATCAACACATTAATGGATTTAAATGGGCATGATTGCCGTTGTGATAATGGGTTTGCATAAACCCCAACAATGACACTACTTCTCTTTATATCATTAAGATATTTCTCTGGGCAACTTAAGTGCAACTATTGACTAACTTCTCGGGGCACCAACTTACTTTAACTAAGGGGGTGAAGTGTTAATATTGAAAATTTTGAAGTCACTCTACATCAATATTTATGTATGCGAGTGAATATATATATAAGCATGTATCTATATGCATATATGTGTGTGTGGTCTGAAGATAATACAATGTACTTTTTAAAATCCATTAGATTGTAAAAAATATGTACGTTGACACACAATCATTTGACAAATTTGTAGGCCAAATAATATGCAACTAACAAAAAATATCTTGAGGTTGATAGAACTTTCTTTATTTCTTTGTTAAATAAAGACTATAAACATGTGCTTCTTGAAACAAGTAATGACCATGTGGATGTAATTTGAAACTTGTGACTTTATCAACAAAAACAATTCACAATTTCTATTGTAATGCATTCGGTTTAAGAAATATCACATTGACCGATTTGACATCTATGCATGAAGATATAAGTTAGCATATAAAATCCCAAATGAAGCACATCAAGCTCTCATGACCTCCAAAAGTGACTTAAGGATATGCATGAACATTAATACAACATATGCAAACATTTAGCTACTAAGAATGATAATCAATGAATATGTTTGAACAATCCACTTACACATAACAATGCAACTCAAGTGTATTCAATAAACTTGAACATATTTTGTTTAAGTAACCATTTGAAATAATTAGTACCTACCTATTGGAGAAATATCAATTTATATCACAAACTATAAGAATTTTAACAAATTTCTTTTTCAAGCTCACTATGATATGAAACTCGTTGTAAATTTCAAAACATAGAAAGATTAACCACTACGTAAGATACAGACATGAAGATTAACAAGACTAATACGTAATTATTTCTATGTAACCCCATGATAAACCCCAAAGTGAGCACCAGATTTGTGAGATACCTTAGCAGTATGTCATCATGTAACCCTATAGAGGGACTTTAAAGTTAGTGCGATAATTGTAAGGAGCCATAGTAGTATGTGATTCCATAAATTCATCAACTATGTAAACTCAACTTAAAGTGAAAACGTAACTAACAGAGCAATCTGACCTATAACAACAACACGAACTTAAGTAATGTGTATTAATTGATTTTTGAACATGGTAATCCATTTTCCGTGATGATCACGACAAATTTAGATCTAGATATGTATATATATTCCCTATTTCGAATATTACTTTCACCCATCAATGCATTCCTTTTTATCATGTGAATGCAAATGTCTGAAATTAGAGGCAGAAGAGCCAATTTACTAAAACATATGAACCTAAATGGCACAAAAAATCACCCAAACAACCATAACACCTCTGGAGTCAATATCATATAAGTAAGAAAATAAACCACTTATAATCACCGCACACGCAATCATCATTACTTAGGTCCCACAAAAAAGATAGAAAACATTAGAAGAAATCAGAATTCATACATAGGGGAAGAATTTCACTTGTATAGAGACATTTCAGCTACCGCTCCATTTCTGATAAAAAAAATAGGATCTTCATCAAACAATAATTTCTCAAAGATTTTCTTATGTGTTACATGGAGACAATAGGGTAGTGTGATTTAATTAGTTAAGGGAATCTACTGTAAAAATATCCTCCAAGATTAGTTAACTGAAGTATACTCTAAAAAATACTAGTATTATAAAAATAACCTTAATTACGAGGTTAAAATTCACTCACGTCTTTGTTCTATAACTTTTTAGTGTATAATTAATCAAATAATACTTAATAATTTATTCTTAAATACTAAAGGCTGTAAAGAAAAACTAAACAATTTAAAGTAAGAACTTTATTTTTCTTCTCTCTTTATTTTGTCTTCACAAATGTGAATGTGTAAATTTAAATTTGGTTAATAATTAATACTTCTAAAACCGTTTGAAGGAATCAAAACTACATATATATATATATATATATATATATATATATATATATATATATATATATATATATATATATATATATATATATATATATATATATATATATATATATATATATATATATATATATATATATATATATATATACATGCATGTATTTTTTAAAATTTGCCATAATTAGTACATAGCAAATTGTGATAGATTTTCATCGACCAAGATTTTAAAATTGGCCAAAAATGAATTCAATACATTATTTTTCCTATTTTTCCCACCAGATAATTAAGTATCAATTATAGGTGAAAACATGTTGGAGTATACAAAAGTAATGCACAAAAATGCTAAATAAATAATGGTATGTAATTATATTACAATCTAGACCATTGCATAGTTAATGTGGTAGCAATAAAACAAACTAATGCCCAAAATCTTGACTAGATTCTCATTAATCCATGCAGATGGTCTCAATTACGCGATTTTTCAATTTTATGCCCAATAATTTACTTACTTATTTATCTACAAGACTACGATGCTCTTCCAATTCACTATATAATGAGAGATGCATAGGGATATGGATAAACAAGCAACAAAGTTGAGCATTTTCCCTTAAACAAAAAAAAGGTTGAGCATTTCTAGGGTTTCATTCATCATCCTACAACAGCTAGACAAGGGTTTCATTTCTAGGGTTTTATAGTATATTTTCAAATTAATTTGTGGTACAAGTTAAAATTAATTATTTTTTCTAATTTTGCACAACTTTTGCTCTAAAGTTGATTTATTTATTCATTTCTTACATTTTCAAATCTTTTTCCCACAAAACACCAATACAAAATTTTTATGATGTTAATTTAGTTTGAGCATCCAATCAATTGATATATTCCTTCATCAGTTTAAAATCGTAATATTTATGTTTTGCACATTATTTTCTACTAACTTGTTTTCTTTTTAATCTAATGATAAAAAATAAACACTTTTTTAGGCTGATTTATCATCAGACCACCTGAAGTTTATCATAATTATAGAAAACCCTATCCAGATTTAAAAATTACAAGGACGCCCCTTACAGGGTGTTTTTGTAAACATTTTTTCAAGTGGTAGGAGTGTCTTTGTAAGACTTGTTGGACCACTAGGGGTCTCTTTATAATTTTTAAAACTTCAGCGGAGTTACTGGTAATATGACTAAACTTCAGGAGGTCTAAGTGTAAACACCCTTTTCTATTTTCTTCATCATTTTCATTCTCATTTTACTCATTGAAATCTAGAGACCAACGAAGCCCACCAATCAATTCTTCTTGATGTTCTTTTCAGTGTATTCAAATTGATATAAATATGAAAATTCAGTACTCTCTTCACCAACAAATTTAAAAGCTTTTATTTATTCGATTTTGTCTTGTAGTTAACATTTCTCAACAACAAAGGCCTGCCAAAAAGACTCAAGTACGTGTTCCTTTGGATACCTTCTTGCCTCGGGGATGGGCTTCCACCAACAAGAGTAGGAGGCTTGGACAAGGCGCCGGTTATCAACGAACCTAACAGAATGTTACCTCCTCCAAAAAGAAATCCTCTAGGTCTTCTACCTAAGAAGAGATATCTAGAATTATTGCACATGGAAGGCGATGATACACACAACCAATTTTCGCCCCCAGATAAGCTGATCATCCCAAGTGCTGATCCACAACCATCCAACAAAGGAAATGTTATGTTGGTTGATGAGTACAATAGTAGGGAAGCTCACGAGAGGCCAACCCAAGAAGCACTGAAGTTGCACATCTGTTGCACGTGTGGAAAAGGGTTCAATACCTACTTTGCTTTGGGGGGACATAGGTCCGGCCACAAAAAGATTGAGAGAACAAATTGCGCCGGACTAACCCATTGTTGGCCGCAATTCAATATGGAGAAAGAACAAATACGCAGACAGAGCTAGTACCAATGTCTCAAATGCGCGAAAATATTGAGAATGAGTGCAAAAAGTGCAAGAGGAGGTTCACAAAGCCTCAAGGTTTGGCAGTGCATAATAGGTTCTGTCTCAAGTGAGAGAATCAACAATGCCTTGTTCAAGATTTCAATTTAAATCTACTTTCTACATAAGAATTTTTGCCTTAAGTATTCCCTAGGTTCCTTGCATGGCATTACTTGAGAATTTCGAGAGGGGTTATTATTATGAATGTAAATGTTTTAATTTATTTTCTTGTATGTAATCTGTGTAATGCCAATGTTTTGTGCCAAACACAGGGGCTTCAACAAATTGTATTTATGTTGGCATTTAAATTACCAGTGCGACTTTTAGATTTTTACTATTTATTTTTCTTAATCAAATTTAAACTTAATTTTCTAATATTTAATTTATGAACATAATTCTTAATTTATTTAATAATATTAAGATAGTTGTTTATTATAATTGCTACAAAATGAAGGGCATTTTAGGTGCAACTTGAATTTTTCAGTAAGTGATCAATTAATATTGATATTATACACGATAGATTGAAATTTAATTATTTATCTAATATATATATAGATTACTTATAATAAAACACAATATAAAAATTCTTGATGCCAACAACCAATGTATAAAATATCCATTACCAATCGAGATATCTTCAATCACAAATTAACTTAGAGAACCCTCACTACAAAGACAAATCATAGTATTGATATACATGAGCACAAGTAAAACCTTGCGGCCCTAATTTTTTGGAGCTACACCAATCTAATCAACTTGATTCGAGATCTTGTACACCACTTATTCCAGTTTGTGCAGAGAAACTTCTCTTCAGAACGCATGTTTATATATATATAAATATCTAAAAGTCGTTTGAGTTTCATGATTATGTATGAGTCAAAATATAGTTATAGTTAAACTCACGAGTCAAAATATAGTTATAGTGAAACTCCGCGCAATCTTTGTGCACGTCATGCACTGCCAAAATTCAATACGGATCGCTTATCCATGTAAATTAAGAGACACTTGAATAGTTGCAAGACTATTCCCAATTTTATCATGAATGTAAATATTTTAATTTATGAACGTACGAGAGGGATTATTATTATGAAGGTAAATGTTTTAATTTATTTTCTTGTATAATCTGTGTAATGCAATGTTTTCTGATATATTACAAGGGCTTCAATAAATTGTATTTATATTGGTATTTAAATAACCAGTGGGAATTCAGATTTTACTATTATTCTACTTTTGCCCCATATTAATAAAAAAGAAGTACTATTTAATTAACTGATAAACTTATAACTGGCATAAACAAAAAAAAATTAAAACATATATAAAAGTTAAAATTGGTGAAATTCGACTAAAAATGTATGATAAAAAATAGTAAAATTAATGAAAAAATTGGTTATATAGAAGAACAATGAGTTAAATAAAAATATGGTACAATTAATAAAATAACATGGTAAACCGGCAAACAAATCTTTACATTTAATCAACGCTATATGATTTTTGCATTTAAAATCCAAGAAATCGTTGCCTTAAGTTTACCCCTGAAAAATACTAGTATCTTAAAATAACCCTAATTACGACGTTAAACTTCACTCATGTCTATGTTCTAAAACTTTTTAGTTTAATAAGCCCATGGTACTTAATAATATATTTTTAAACACTATAGGTTATATATATATATATATATATATATATATATATAACAACAACACAAACTTAAGAAATATTGTGCATTAATTGATTTCAGAACATGGTAATCCATTTTCCGTGATAATCACGACAAATTTAGAATCTTGATATGTATACATATTCCCTATTTCGACTATCACTTTCACCCACCAATGCATTCTTTTTTTATCACTTGAAATTTTCGACCATTTCATTCCTATATGCAAAAATTGGCTCGAGCCAGCATCACTTGCGGCCATGTGCTTGATAATCAGGGTATTTTTTACTTTTGGAATCAATTTTGATTGGATGTAAAAGTTCATAATTGCATATTAACTTCCAAACTTGATTACTTTCAGTTTAGATAATAGAAGATAAAAGAGTTAACACAACATGCCACCTCTCTTTTCCCCAACCAATCCCCACAAGCCAGCAACCCCACCTCCGTGGACCTCCCAGGATGTGCCAAATACCTTGGAAGAAGAACTCAGGCCAACATTGGCATGGCTTGAAGAACACACACATAAATGAAAAATGTCAGGTCTACTTAAATAATCTATCATTAGATATATGAACATTAGAACTTAATAACAAGCATCAAATCAACACATAATCTATTGACGTGGCCTACTACACGCACATATAAATGAAAAAACTACACATCACCTCCTAAGTTCCTATGTGTGGCTCTTTACCTCCCAAAAGTACAATACACATCTCCTGCCAAATTTGAATTTATTAACCATTTGTTCCGGATCAACATTCCAAGAGATTTTAAAGGGCATGAGTTTCATGATAGGAGTTTACATTAAATGGCCTGCCACATAGTCATAAATGAAGAAAAGGCACATCATCCCCAAAATTCCTATTTTAGGCCCTTTACCTCATGAAATTACATAACAAAGCTCGTCATTTTGCTCATCGATCAACACTTTAATGGATTTAAATGGGCATGAGTGCCGTTGTGATAATGGGTTTACTTAAACCCCAACAATGATACTACTTCTCTTTAAATCATTAAGATATTTCTCTGGGCAACTTAAGTGCAACTATTGACTAACTTCTCGGGGCAACAACTCACTTTAATAATGGGGTGAAGGGTTAATATTGAAAATTTTGAAGTCACTCTACATCAATATTTATGTATGCGAGTGTGTATATATATATAAGCATGTATCTATATGCATATATGTGTGTGTGGTCTAAAGATAATACAAAGTACTTTTTAAAATCCATTAGATTGTAAAAAATATGTACGTTGACACACAATCATTTAACAAATTTGCAAGCCAAATAATATACAACTAACGAAAAATATCTTGAGGTTGATAGAACTTTCTTTATTTCTTTGTTAAATAAAGACTATAAACACGTGCTTCTTGAAACAAGTAATGACCATGTGGATGTAATTTGAGACTTGTGACTTTATCAACAAAAACAATTCACAATTTCTATTGTAATGCATTGGGTTTAAGAAATATCACATTGACCTATTTGACATCTATGCATGAAGATATAAGTTAGCATATAAAATCCCAAATGAAGCACATCAAGCTCTCATGACCTTCAAAAGTGACTTAAGGATATGCATGAACATTAATACAACATATGCAAACATTTAGCTACAAAGAATGATAATCAATGAATATGTTTGAACAATCCACTTACACATAACAATGCAACTCAAGCGTATTCAATAAACTTGAACATGTTTTGTTTAAGTAACCATTTGAAATATTTAGTACCTACCTATTGGGAAATGTCAATTTATATCACAAACTATAAGAATTTTAACAACTTTCTTTTTCAAGCTCACTATGATATGAAACTCGTTGTAAATTTCAAAACTTAGAAACATTAACCATTACGTAAGATACAGACATGAAGATGGACAAGACTAATACGTAATTATTCTTAAGTAACCCTATAGAGAAACCCCAAGTGAGCACCGGATTTGTAAGATTCCTTAGCAGTATGTCATCCTGTAACTTAATCACGCATTCATATCCAAACTAAAGTGATAATTTACCCTACGTAACCCTATAGAGGGACTCTAAAGTTAGTGCGATAATTATAAGGAGCCATAGTGTGATTCCATAAATTCATCAACTATGTAAACTCAACTTAAAGTGAAAACGTAACTAACAGAGCAATCTAACCTATAACAACAACACGAACATAAGAAATGTGTATTAATTGATTTTTGAACATGGTAATCCATTTTCTTTGATAATCACGACAAATTTAGATCTAGATATGTATATATATATTCCCTATTTCGACTACTACTTTCACCCACCAATGCATTCATTTTTATCATGTGAATCCAAATGTCTGAAATTAGAGGCAGAATAGCCAATTTACTAAAACATATTGTAACACCCCAATCCCACATTGGTTATGGATGAATTGTTAGAATGGTTAATAAAGACTTGACCTACTTCTACTTGTCAACATGGGCTTAAGCATTTTGGGGTAGTGGACTAGAGCCAAACAATGTTGACAAGGCCAGAAGTGGATCAAGGTCATTACAAATGGTATCAGAGCCGACTTCGTGGTGTTATCCATTAGGGCGATCTTGGGCTATTGATTTGGACTCGACGAGGACGTCGAGTATTTGAGTTGGGGAGATTGTAACACCCCAATCCCACATTGGTTATGGATGAATTGTTTGAATGGTTAATAAAGAGTTGACCTATTTCTACTTGTCAACATGGGCTTAAGCATTTTGGGGTAGTGGACTATAGCCCAACAATGTTGACAAGACGAGAAGTGGATCAAGGTCTTTACACATATGAACCTAAATGGCACAAAAAATCACCCCAAACAACCAATACACCACTAGAGTCAATATCATATAAGTGAGAAAATAAACCACTTAAAATCACCGCACATGCAATAATTACCGCACACACAATCATTATTACTCAGGTCCCACAAAAAAGATAGAAAACATTAGAAGAAATCAGAATTCAGACATAGGGGAAGAATTTCACTTGTATAGAGACATTTCAGCTACCGCTCCATTTCTGATAAAAAGTAGGATCTCCATCAAACAATAATTTCTCTAAGATTTCCTTATGTGTTACTTGGAGATAATAGGGTAGTGTGATTTAATTTTGCACATCTTTTGCTCTAAAGATGATTTATTTATTCATTTCTTACATTTTGAAATCTTCTTTCCCACAAAACACCAATACAAAAATTTTATAATGTTAATTTAATTTGAGCATCCAATCAATTGATATATTCCTTCATCAATTTAAAATCGTAATATTTATGTTTTGTACATTTTTTTCTACTAACTTGTTTTCTTTTTAATCTAATGATAAAAAAAAACACTTTTTTAGGGTGATTTATCATCAGACCCCCCTGAAGTTTATCATAATTACAGAAAACCCTATCCAGTTTTAAAAATTACAAGGACGCCCCTTTTTGTTAACAATTTTTCAAGTTGTAGGAGTGTCTTTGTAAGACTTGTTGGACCACTAGGGGTCTCTTTATAGTTTTTGAAATGTCAGCGGAGTTACTGGTAATATGACTAAACTTCAGGAGGTCTAAGTGTAAACACCCCTTTTTTTTTCATTATCATTTTCATTCTCATTTACTCATTGAAATCTAGAGACCAACAAAACCCACCAATCAATTCTTCTTGATGTTCATTTCAGTGTATTCAAATTGATATAAATATGAAAATTCAGTACTCTCTTCACCAACTAATTTAAGAGCTTTTATTCAATCGATTTTGTCTTGTAGTTAACATGTCTCAACAACAAAGACCTGCCAAAAATACTCAAGTACGTGTCCCTTTGGATACCTACTTGCCTCGGGGATGGGCTTCCACCAACAAGAGAGGGAGGCCTGGACAATCCATCCCATCCAGGCGTCGGTTATCAACGAACCTAACAGAATGTTACCTCCTCCAAAAAGAAATCCTCTAGATCTTCCACCCAAGAAGTGATATCTAGAATTGTTGCACATGGAAGGAGACGATGCACACAACCAATTTTCGCCCCCAGATAAGCTGATCATCCCAAGTGCTGATCCACAACCATCCAACAAAGGAAATGATATGTTAGTTGATGAGTACAGTAGTAGGGAAGCTCACGAGAGGCCAACCCAAGAAGCACTGAAGTTGCACATCTGTTGCACGTGTGGAAAAAGGTTTGATACCTACTTCGCTTTGGGGGGACATAGGTCCGGCCACAAAAAGATTGAGAACAAATTGCGCCGGACTAAACCATTGTTGGCCACAATTCAATATGGTGAAAGAACAGATACGCGGACAGAGCTAATATCAATGTACCCAAGGCGCGAAAATATTGAGAACGAGTGCAAAAAGTGTAAGAAGAGGTTCACAAAGCCTCAAGGTTTGGCAATGCATAATAGGTTCTGTCTCAAGTGAGAGAATCAACAATGCCTTGTTCAAGATTTCAATTTAAATCTACTTTCTACATAAGCATTTTTGCCTTAAGTATTCTCTAGGTTCCTTGCATGGAATTAATTGAGAATTTAATTGAGAGGGTTATTATTATGAATGTAAATGTTTTAATTTATTTTCTTATATGTAATGTGTAATGCCAATGATTTGTGCAAAACACAAAGGCTTCAACAAATTGTATTTATGTTGGCATTTAAATTACCAGTGCGACTTTCAGATTTTTACTATTTGTTTTTCTTAATCAAATTCAAACTTAATTTTCTAATATTTAATTTACAAAAATAATTCTTAATTTATTTAATAATATTAAAATAGTTGTTTATTATAATTGCTACAAAATGAAAGGCATTTTAGGTGCAACTTGAATTTTTCAGTAAGTGATAGATTAATATTGATATTATACACGATAGATTGAAATTTAATTATTTATCTAATATATATATATATAGATCACTTATAATAAAACAACAAAGACAAATCATAGTACTAATATCCATGAGCACATGTAAAACCTTGCGGCCCTAATTTTTTGGAGCAACACCAATCTAATCAACTTGATTCGAGATCTTGTACACCACTTATTCCAGTTTGTGCAGAGAAACTTCGCTTCAGAACGCATGTTTATATATATACAAATAACTAAAAGTCGTTTGAGTTTAATGATTATGTACGACTCAAAATATAGTTATAGTGAAACTCACGAGTCAAAATATAGATATAGTGAAACTCCGCGCAATCTTTGTGCACGTCATGCACTGCCACAATTCAACATGGATCGCTTATCCATGTAAATTAAGAGACACTTGAATAGTTGGAAGACTATACCCAATTTTATCATGAATGTAAATATTTTAATTTATGAATGTACGAGAGGGATTATTATTATGAAGGTAAATATTTTAATTTATTTTCTTGTATAATCTGTGTAATGTCAATGGTTTTGTGCAATATACAAGGGCTTCAACAAATTGTATTTATATTGGCATTTAAATAACCAGTGGGAATTCAGATTTTACTATTTATTCTACTTTTGCGCCATATTAATAAAAAAGAAGTACTATTTAATTAACTGATAAACTTATAACTGGCATAAACAAAAAATAAATAAAACATATATAAAAGTTAAAATTGGTGAAATTCGACTAAATATGTATGATAAAAAATAGTAAAATTAATGGAAAAATTGGTTATATAAAAGAACAATGAGTTAAATAAAAATATGGTACAATTAATAAAACAACATGGTAAACCGGCTAATAAATCTTTACATTTAATCAATGCTATATAATCTTTGCATTTAAAATCCAAGAATTTGTTGCCTTAAGTTTACCCCTGAAAAATACTGAATTATAAAATAACCCTAATTACGAGGTTAAACTTCACTCATGTCTATGTTCTAAAACTTTTTAGTTTAATAAGCCCATGGTATTTAATAATATATTTTTAAACACTATAGGTTATATATATATATATATATATATATATATATATATATATATATATATATATATATATATATATATATATATATATATATATATATATATATATATATATATATATATATATATATATATATATATATATATATATATATATATATATATATATATATATAACTTATCTATATGCATATATATGTGTGCGTGGTCTGAAGATAATACAAAGTACTTTTTAGAATCCATTAGGTGGTAAAAGATATGTATGTTGACACACAATCATTTAACAAATTTGTAAGCCAAATAATATGCAACTAACAAAAAATATCTTGAGGTATAGAAGTTTCATTAAATAAAGACTATAAACACGTGCTTCTTGAAACAAATAACGACCATGTGGATATAATTGGAGACTTGTGACTTTATCAACAAAAACAATTCACAATTTCTCTCGTAATGCATTGGCTCCAAGAAATATAACATCGACCTATTTGACATCTATGCATGAAGATATAAGTTAGCATATAAAATCTCAAATGAAGCACATCAAGCTTTCATGACATCCCATAGTGACTTCAGGATATGCATGAACATCAATACAGCACATGCAAACATTTAGCTACAAAGAATGTGATAGTCAATGAATATGTTTGAACAATCCACTTACACCTAACAATGCAACTCAAGTGTATTCGATAAACTTGAATATGTTTCGTTTAAGTAATCATTTGAAATATTTTGTACCTACCTACTGGAGAAATGTCAATATATGCAACTTGACACCAATCATTTAACAAATTTGTAAGCCAATTAATATGCAACTAATGAAAAATATCTTGAGGTATAGAACTTTTATTAAATAAAGACTATCGTGCTTCTTGAAACAAGTAATGACCATGTGGATGTAATTTCAGACTTGTGACTTTATCAACAAAAACAATTCACAATTTCTCTCGTAGTGCATTGGCTCCAAGAAATATCACATTGACCTATTTGACATCTATGCATGAAGATATAAGTTAGTATATAAAATCCCAAATGAAGCACATCAAGCTCTCATGACCTCCCAAAGTGACTTAAGGATATGCATGAACATCAATACAACACATGCAAACATTTAGCTACAAAGAATGTGATAGTCAATGAATATGTTTGAACAATCCACTTACACATGACAATGCAACTCAAGTGTATTCAATAAACTTGAATATATTTCGTTTAAGTAATCATTTGAAATATTTTGTACCTACCTACTGGAGAAATGTCAATTTATATCACAAACTATAAAAATTTTAACAATATATATGATTAGAATTACATAAGTAGAAGATAGCATTAAAAAAAAAAGAAAAAAAAAAGAAACAGATCTTTTTGATTCGATGTGCTGCATGTTAAGAGTTTGGTCTAGTGATGAAAACTCTCAAAACCAATTATGAACCTCTATTGTGATATTTGATGTGTTTGGTCCCTAAAATCAAAATTCGATTTTAGTCTGATTTTTATGGTGTTTGACCATCATTGTGATAATCACGTTTAAGATCTCCAAAACTCAGAAATTAACTTATTTAAAAGCAACAAATACATTACTTTAGTGAAAGCAATTATATAAGGACTCATTTGGATGGGTGGATTTGAAATGAGAAGGGATATCAAATGAATGGATTTGAAATTCCAATGATTTGAAATACATTCATTTGTAATCTCTTGTTTGGATAAATATTTTTACAAAGGATTTCAAATCCAATTATTTGAAATTCATTGTTTGGTATATATCATTTGTGTTATTTGAAATTCTCAGTCGTGCCTTATAATTTGCTTTATGAGTTAATTCTTGTTGTTGATATTGGCATAAAATCGCATGAATCGATTTGGGGTAAAATTATAATTTTTGAAAATTGAGGGACCAAAAGTGCAAATTTGGATTTCAAAAAATCTGCGGCCGAATTGAAAATATGAATTTTCTGAAAATTCTGGACTGAGTTGGAACACTGGGTTTTTTGTAAATCTGGGGTCAAATGGCAATTTTAGAAAATTAAGGGACCAAAAGTGCAAATTTGGATTTTTGAAAATCAGGTGCCAAATTAAAAAATTTAATCTTCTGAAAATTATGGAATGAAATGCAGTTCTTTTTTTTTTGAAATAAGGGGTCAAATTGCAATTTTTGAAAATTAAGGGACCAAAAGTGTAATTTTGGATTTCTGAAAATCAGGGGCCGAAATGAAAATTTTAATCTTCCAAAATAAATTGAACTGTAATTCTTGCTTTTGCAAACACCTAAGGTCAAATTCTAATTTCTGAAAATTGAGGGACCAAAAGTGTAAATTCGGATTTCTGAAAATCTGGGGCCAAATTGAATTTTTTTAGTTTTATGAGAATTCTGAACTGGAACGCAATTCTTGGTTTTTCAAAAATCTGGAGCAAATTGTAATTTTCAATAATTGAGGGACCAAAAGTGCAAATTTGAATTTCTGAAAATCAAGGGCAGAAATGAAATTTTTAATTTTCCTAGAATACTGGACTGAATTGCAATTCTTGATTTTTCGAAAATCTAGGGTCAAAATTGCAATATCCAAAAATTGAGGGACCAAAAGTGCAAATTATGTTCCTGAAAATCAGGGTCCGAATTGAAAATTTTAATTTATTAAATTCTGGACTGAATTGTAATTCTGGGTTCTTCAAAAATCTAGGGTCAAAATTGCAATTTTTGAAAATAGAGGGACCAAAAGTGCAATTCGAATTTCTGAAAATAATAGCCGAATTGCAAATTTTAATTTTTTGAAAATTCTGGACTAAATTGCATTCTAGATTTTTTGAAAATCTGGGATCAAATTGCAATTTTTTAAAACATACAATTTGGACTTTTTTTAAGTGAATTTCAAATGACTAGTTTTAGGAGGAATTTCAAATCCACTTAAAATTGAGCTGAAATCCATTGGACTAAAATCCAGGATTTCAAATGAATGGATTTAATTTTGTATCCAAATAGCATGATGGATTTGACAAGAAATTTTAAATCCACCCAACTTAAATCCATCCATCCAAATGGGTCCTAAAAGTAATTATTTCATGTTACATGCCTGCTCCTTTTGGATTGAGACTAGAAATATCATAAGAGAAGAAAGATCGTACCATATATGTAGAAAAGAAGTTTATTCTTAGTGTGGCTCTTACGCTCGCAATGAGAAAGCATCCGTTCACGTCGAAGGACACTTGTTTTATTTTTATTTTTATTTTTATTATAATCATTTATATTTGTAATTATTTATAGTAAAATTAATTCTCTTATAATTATTTTTCAATTGCTACCCTGACTGAATTTTGATTTGATGTCCATTCAGTTCTATCTCCTCCGGGGCCACTGACACCACCAGATTGGCTCCAGAAGCTGATGGGACTCCAACTACACCAAGCAATAGTGGCGGAAGTACTACACCTACAATGAGCAGTACTACTACTGGCAGCAGAGCCGGAGTGACACCATCATCATCAGCAGCTAACCCTTCATATGACATTTCACCTTTGCTTCTTGTGGCTGTATTTGGAGCTTTTGCTTTCATGTAATATTAATTATTTAGTTGATTAATTAGACAAGCAACTAATTATTTATTGTTTTCTAGAAATATTCTTTGGGTTGTTCACATTTGTACGCGATTACTATTTATTGTATTTTAGAAATATGTTTGATTCATGTAAATCATCAATCCCACGAAAAACAATGAAATAATTATTTTTTGATTATTTATTTCTTAATAACTGTAGAAAGAATATATAGGACTATGCTTATGTTTTTTCTACTTAATACGTTTAACAAAAGTATATGACACGCATCAAATTTTCCAAGGACGGTTTTTGCTAGCACCTTTAGCTACGAAATTATTTTCATAATTTTTACTTTTTCACTTTAAGTTAAAGCACACATCAGCTTTCCATGTGAAAGAGGTAGGTAACATGGTTGACACTTGACACGGTTGAAATTCAGGTACGTACACCAAAAGTTAGGTAGAGTTTTATGAAATTTCAATACAGAAAATGTATCACTAAAAAATAATAGTACGTGCCATATTTCAACAACATTTTAAACTAAACAAGAAGCTAGAGGTAAAAGATCAGAATCCGAAACGTATGCATAGACCAAGGAATAATTTGTCCACCAAGCAATCACAGCTTTAATTTGGATTCAGGTAGCGGATCAATTTCAACCAAATTAGTTCATCTATATCAATTTCAAACAACTAATTAGAAATTAGGACCACATCGACATAATCCAAAACTGGAGTGAAGGGGCTATGAAGAAATTAATAACAATTCAAAATAATTTCAAATACAACTAATTTTTCATTGAACACAACGAAAACTGAAATGCCTTCTCCACAACCAAGATTATCCTAATTAAATTGGAATGACCTTGCAGATGGAGATGAAAACACATCCATGTCGGAAGGTGACATACGAGTTTACACCGTAGCATGTTGTAGTCACGAAATCAACTATTATTATAGTTCATGTGATCCCTTGCAATATTTTTAGACACCTTAATTGAGTGTTCGAGTGAAAGCAATTGAATATATCCCGTGGCAATCTTAACTGAGTGTGCGGGTGGAGTCACAATTGCATACAATGGGCACTTCTGTGAATGCACTATGAGGAAAGAGTTTACGCATTTCTTAATACCAATTGATTTTGGGACAACTGATAATGTCGAGTTCCAACAAATTGTAGTTGAGCCAATATACCATGAATCCTTTGCAATATTTTTAATCCTGTATTGCGGCATATATATGCTATAACGTATTTGCTGATCTATGTTAGGCCATTAAGCCATTTCAGTATCTCTATCAAACAATTTGCTTGTGCCACGACTTCGAGATCCCCACAAAAAAATGATAAGTGTAGCCATCAACAATGTTATCCCGGCCGAACCTAGTATAATATATTGGTGTCCATATACAAATCATTTGACGGGTGTTTATTTTAAAATATCCGTGTACCTACATTCGTAGAATGGATTCAGCACGTGACATCAAAGTAGGATATAAACTCTTTATATCCATAGAAGACTCGTTGCTACGTAAATAAATCAACAGGGATTTATATGGTATGATTAATATGAGATAAGGGTATATTTTGCTAGGAGCTTGAGTTAAAATCAAATCAAATTATTTAAGATTTTAACTAGAATTTCGGTGAATAAACTTCTCGTTTTATGCGATTAGCTATACATATCAAATCAAGAACAACATTTATTATTTCATAGCTTTCGTAGCTTGATAAAGTAGAAGAAGAAAAAATTAACTATATATAATTGTTCGAACCCAATTCGTATTTGGCTCTTATAAAAGTATAAAACTCGAATTATCAAAGAAATAATAGTAAGAATAAAATGTATTTGGTCAACAAGAAAGAGACTATGAGAACTTACAAAAACTAGCAAAGAGACCACCTATTGGCCTAATGCAACACCTAAGCTCAACTTCCCAATAAATTAATTAATTAGTTAAAAGTAGTTGAGCCAAAAAACCAACTTCGTCTTCTCTTCAAAATTCCCATTATAAATCAAAACATCACATTCTTTATCCACATCAAAATCTTCAACCCAATCAACTATAAATTCCCGAAAAAAAAAATCGTAAAAAAAAACATAGTTGAAGAAGAATATATCTATATCCACGATAACAAAACACGACCAAATCACAATGACCTTCCGATTCTTGATCTTGACTCTAGCCATTTCATCAGTGGCTGTGATTTCCCCTGCACTCGCGCAAATCATCACTACTCCGTGCACGCCTGCGATGATCACGACCTTCACGCCTTGCATGAATTTCCTTACAAATAGTACTAGTGGCCTCAATGGGACAACTCCTAGCTCAGATTGTTGCAATTCACTTAATTCTCTAATGAGCAATGGGAGGGATTGTTTTTGTTTAATCGTTACGGGTAGCGTTCCTTTTCGAATTCCAATTAATCGAACGCTTGCGATTTCTCTTCCGCGTGCTTGTAACATGCCCGGTGTGCCTCTTCAGTGCAAAGGTGAGAGATCAGTCGAGTCAATTTTTAAATTTTAAATGAAATAGTAGTAATGTTTGATTAAAGTTGAGTTAATTTGTTGATAATATTTTTGTGTTCATTTTACAAATTGCAGCTGCTGGTGCTCCAGTCCCAGCTCCAGGTATGTAATGAGATTATCAATTTTTCAGTCTATTTTTTCTTACCAATTTTATTGTATAGTTTAATTCATATAAAGTACTAAATTCCAATTGACAGGACCAGGGGCAAATGGACCAGCCCTTTCGCCAAATGCAGCTCCTCCTCCTAGTGTTCAAGGTAATAATTACTTTCAATTTGACTGTAAATTAAATAAAAGACAAAAAGACTATGGCCTGTTTGTTTGGTGTTTTTAAAAAAAATTCGTGTTTGGAAATGTCAAACAAACATGATTTCTACTTTCTGAAATAATTTTTTTAAACTACTCTCTTAAATGCCAAACAAACAATAATTTTTCTTATTTCTAAACAAAATATGTACAAATTCTACTCTAATTTGACATAAAAGTAACTTACATAATAAACATGATTTGACATAAAGTCTTACAAATCTTACACATATAATCTAAATCTTCCAAAAATAACATACACCTAACCACTCTCTCAAAACCCAAACAAATAATATTGTACAAATCGAAATTATTTCAAAAATCTCCACTACTCTCCTAAATTACTTTTCCAAAAACCAAACAAACAGACCTTATATAACCAATTTAATGTCACAATTTTTTTCATTTGAATTGGCGATTTGATGGGTCAAGGTTAGGGCACACGTTTGGGCCTGATCAAGATGGGTTAGGTCATAGAAATTTATTGTCTCTTATATTGGTTAACAAATGGATTGGATCAAAGATAAGATGCACTAAAAATGAGCCGTGTTCGGACTGGACCAACCCAGTACTACTTTTATCTTTTTATTAATGTTATACTTTTAGCTTAATTAAAGATTAAGAATATCATCTTAATTATATATAAAAAAACCTGCTTTAATTGTTTTATTTGTTAAGCTAATTTCAAATTCTTAATTAAAGAATGAAAATTATAGTTAGGAGTTTTGAGATAAACTTTTGTGATTTTGAACCATTAAATATATAATTACATAAAGTAAGAAAATATTTTTATTTAAAAGTTGGATAATTAAAGGGGCAGAACATATTGACTCAGATGTGTTACATGTTAAGGTAACTTATTTACTTTGTTACAAGCAAAACGGGTAATGTCAATTTATCCTCTGTGAAATGACAAAATATTCAATGTATCCTTATAATTTGAAAAATAGCACATTTTACTCCCTCCACCACCTCCTCTTAAAATTCTAAACAAGTAATTTACCTACTCAGTCAAAAAATGTAACTCAACTGCCGAAATTAAAAATGGAATTGAAAGTATCTTTGTAATATAGGGTATAAATTGCTACATTTGTTATAACACATGAGTAAATTGACACATTATCATAACATAGGGGGTAAACAACTATATTATCATAAGATAGGGGGTGAAGTACCACATATAAAAATATCAGAGAGTCCGTGCAAAACCTTTATAAAATTATAGGGGGATAAAATACTATTTTTCAAATTACCGAGAAATAAATTAAACATTATAAATATCACAAAAGATATATCTGTTATAATATTATTTGACCTGGTCTAATTTGACTCGATTGAATTCAATTTTGACTGTCAAAACTAATTTTGATTCGATTTAATATAATCCATAAAAAAAAGCCCCTTTTTCTAAGCAATATTACAATCATACCAAGGATTTTTATACATTTCAAGATAGGATCTTATTTGCAATTTGATGTCCTGGTAGGTCTATCTCCTCCGGGGCCACCGACACCACCATTGGCTCCAGAAGCTGATGCAAATCCAACTACTCCGACCAATAATGGCGGAAGTACTACACCAACAACGAGCAGTACTACTGGCAACAGAGCCGGAGTGACACCGTCATCAGCCGCCACCGTCCCTTCATTTAGCTTTTCACCTATGCTCCTTGTGGCCCATGTACTATTTGGAGCTATTGCTTTCAAGTATTATTAATTAATTAATTAATTAAGCTTGTTAAATAATTTTGATAAGTCATTAATTTCTATTTATTGTATTGTAGAAATATTCTTTGGGTTGTTCATACATTATTTGCGTGA
This sequence comes from Penstemon eatonii, assembly GCA_038501285.1. Classification (NCBI taxonomy): domain Eukaryota; kingdom Viridiplantae; phylum Streptophyta; class Magnoliopsida; order Lamiales; family Plantaginaceae; genus Penstemon; species Penstemon eatonii. The sequence goes on from CM076715.1 coordinate 72,012,827, forward strand.
TTTGAGTTATAAGCGATTATGGTTTCTTTTACGTACGTTTGTTTGACATTTGTAATGGTATTATTTATATGTGTGGTGAAATAATAATAAAAATATTTATTTAATTATTTATTTACTTCTATGCAGATATAGTTTTCAATAGTTACTAATATAAGGGAAAATGAAAAGTAGCTTTAATACCGGGTATTTTGACTAATTTTTGCTTATATCGAAAAATTATTGGGTGTTTTGAACACCTTACAAATTCAATAACCAAATAAATTACAATTAAGGTAGACCGGTCCAAGTACATATTATTCAAGTTTGATTTAATTTTTTTTCTTTTTTTTGCTAAACTAGGTAAACGACTTTACTAATGTTCTTTGATTTTAATTTGGTTTGAATCAACTCTGATTATATATTTTTTTTTAAATTAAACTTAACGGGTTCATAAAATGCCAAGGCTATAACTTTGTTTCTTAATTTGATGAATGCTTTAATTTCCAACATTTTAAAGTAATTAAATTGTTTAGGCTTTCTTATAATCACAGAGCAACAATATGCTATAACGGAATATTAGTTTTCAAGAATATTTCAAACATAAAGGTTAGACAAGGTCAGAGAGATTTCATATGATTAATTTGCAATATTTGATTACATTTAAGAAATACCGTGAAAAAATTAACTTCCACTTATTCAAACTGGTTGGTATGATGCAAATACGATGATCACATTCAATTTTGATATTAAATGTTCTTTTTCAAAGATTTGATACCAAATATCTAAAGTAGGTAACATTTTAGTATGAAAAATACAATTCTCTCTTAGTTGAACATAGGTGTTTGCATTTTTTTAGAGGGGATATAATTGTTATTTTTTCTACAAAATATATACTTGAGCTTGTGAAGGGATTTTTTCGCTAGAATCAACACATTTTTTATATTAATTAAACAAAGCATAGAGGATACTTTTTAATTTTAGTAATGAAGTTGAGTGAAACAACACTTTATTTAATTAGTTTGGATAAAGTAAAAATGATTTGATCTTTTAAACTAACCTGATTTGAACACTTTTTGATCTAGTAGAACATGGGTAAAATATGAGTATATTGATGATTTTAAATATTTTGTATATCAATTAATCAAGTTTAAATTGAGTTTTAAATTTTGTCAATTGAGGTAACTGTTGTTTAATTTGTATTTCTTATGTTAAATGAACTGAACTTAGAGGTAGTTTGGCCGTGTGTTCCACTTGAATAAATGCACGATTGAATCGGAAAAGCATGATTTTGATTGTTTGGCAGACTTTTCTTGCTTGCACGATTGCGATTCCCAAGGTGAAAATTCCACGTTCCATAAAAGTAGCTATAGGGGTGCTTTTGATTCCACCGCTGTTTTGATTACTTGAATTTCTGCTTTTGCCCTTTCTTTTTACAACACATTCTCATCTTTTAAAATACGTATTGTTTATTATATTTTATGTTACAGTTTAATTTTTAATAAAAAGCTGGGATAAGGATCATATATATTGTTGATTCTTTTTTTTTCTCCTTAAAAATACATCTGTTTATGTATAATCGAGCCACAATGTAATATATATGAAGGAGAAAGGGCAAAACCCATGCCAGAGGGATGAAAAAAGGTACCGACCACCCGGGTGATCAGCAATACCAAGATTTAACTCTCGGCACAACCATCCGGGCAGAGGATCGGTAACTATAGGCTCATCTGGATTTGGCTTATTGGCCTTCTAGATCGAGAATGTATTTGCCTGACGATATTCTAAACGAATTCGGAACAGTCCTACTTCTATAAAAAATTGTTCGAAGTCTAAACTCAAAAAATCGAGTTAACAGGGGAGAAGTTCCGATCATCACGGTCGGATAAATGAAGAACTAAATGGAAGAAATAGATAATATTAAAAACGTCAAGACACCTTTTATAGCATCGGATGGACTTAATCCAACGGCAAAGATTTGTTATAACCAATGGACAAGATTCAACGACTGTTTCGCTTCCCAATTATTTAGACCTTGAGTAGCAAACGAAGGTATGCAGTTAACAAGTTATCAGCAAATTGGTTGATAATTGAACGTACGATTTCCTGCGGGTTAGAAATTCACGACCCAGATATTTGTTCAAATAAACGTCTAAACCAAGATTTTCGACATACAAGACATCAAAAAAGGATACATGTTCGATAGAAAGAACTTTCAACAAAATAAGAGTCGGATCAATTATTCAGAATTATTACTGGCAACAAATTTAATTATTCCCGAAGGATGAAAAACAGGATAGAATGATTTAAAATCTAAAAAAGCTTATTGACAGAAATTATCTTCCGAACTTCTTCACTACGGGCAGCATAACCCTGTTGATAAGCATCCTTCTAATGGAGCTCCCAGTCCTGTTTCTCCTGCTCGAACTGAAATTTAAGGTCCTCGAGCTCCTTGGTTTTGGCGGCAGCATCTTTCTCCACAGCTATTTTCTCCTCGAGTGCTCTAACAGCCTCCAAAGCCCGCTTCAGCTCAATTTGATTCTTCTCCAACTCCAACGTTAGAGCAACCCGTTGAGCCGCCTCCCGTTCGGCCATTTGCCTGAGGTCGAGGAACTCTTTTTCAGCCTTTTCGCAAGGAAAATGTTATTAGGGCGAAGATATATATATAAATAATAATAATAATAATAATAATAATAATAATAATAATAATAATAAATAATGAAAAAAAAAATATTTCGAACTTGGGCAAGAAAGTTCGAACCCGACTGAAACAATTGCATGGGATTTTTCTCTCCAGATGAGCCTGCGTCAGAAATCGAAATTTGAGCCTGCAAAAGGCTCGGAATAACGTCATTAAGATTTTCCTCGGAATGAGGCTCTTCTTTAGAACCTCTTGGAGAAAGGAGTTTATCCTTCGAATGGTGGGATGATCAGAGGGGTGTTCGGCTTCTGTAGAGTTCTAACCGGAAAAGGGATCTACCGTAAGTGCATCATTTTCACTGACAACAGTTTTGGCCTTCTTGCTCGGCCTTTCGCCCTCGGAATTATTCACAGTAGCGTTAGTAAGAGGTTTATTTTCATTCAAAAGTTTTGCGAGGGTTTCAGTCGGAATGATCGTATCAGACAAAGATCTCTTGCCCGAAGATTCAGATGACTTCAACTTATCACTTTTATAATATAAGGAATTGAAGCTTTGAAGCTTTTGATTTTTCGACTTCTCACTTTTATAGAGTAAGGATTCGATGCTTTCAAAGCTGTCGAAATGATTGATGCTTTGAAAGCTATCAATTGTTCAACTTATCACTTTTATAGTGTAAGGAATTAAAGCTTTGAAAGTTGTAGATCAGTTCATCTTAGCACTTTTATAGTGCAAGGGATCGAAGCTTTGAAAGCTGTCGACTGTTCATGATTCGATGCTTTGAAAGTTGTCGAAATGATTGATGCTTTGAAAGCTATCAATTTTTGAACTTATCACTTTTATAGTGTAAGGAATTGAAGCTTTGAAAGCTGTAGATCAGTTCATCTTTAGCACTTTTATAGTGCAAGGGATCGAAGCTTTGAAAGCTGTCGACTGTTCAGGATTCGATGCTTTGAAAGCTGTCGAAATCATTGATGCTTTGAAAGATGTAGATAGAATTCTTCGCGTTTGTCGATGAAAAATTGATTTCTTTTTTCTTCTTTTGCTACATAATTAGTATTTCTAGAAAGTTTGTCAATCAAGGCTTTTCATAGTTGTCAATGACCTTTGGCTTTCTTCAAAGATCTCGTCATCGATGAGGTCAATCGATGCTTCCATAGTTGCTTATGATCTTTGTTTTCTCGTCAATGATTATCGTCGAACTCCCATTTAAATAGGTCGATAAGGGCTTTGAGGCAACTGATGACTTTTGATTTTCTCTTCATCGATCTGGTCATCGATGATGTCGAACAACTCTTTTATGGTTGTTTGATGTCGAACAAGACTTTCAAAATCTGCTTGTGACATTTTGCTCCTCTTCATTGATTTGATCAGTATGGTTGTTTATGTGAACAACATGACAGTTTGCTCCTATTTGTTTGATTTGAGCAGTATGGTTGTTTATGTCGAACAACATGACAATAATGCCCCTCTTCCTTGATATGTCGATGAAAATGATATCTTGCTCTTCTTCATTGAATTTGTTTATATTGAAGAACATGAGATTTTGTTCCTCTTCCTTGATATGTCGAAGAACATGACATTCTGCTTCACTCTTCATTGAATTTGTTTATATCGAAGAACACGAGATTTTGCTCCTCTTCCTTGATATGTCGAAGAACATTACATTATGCTATTCTCTTGATTGAATTGATAATCGAAGAGGTCGATTTAATGCTTTTCAAAGCTACTTATGTCGAACAAGGCTTAAAGCTGCTTGTGACATTCTGCTCTGCTCTTCATTGATTTTGTTTAAAGCTACTTATGTCGAACAAGGCTTTAATGCAGCTTGTGACATTCTGCTCTACTCTTCATTGATTTTCTTTATGTCAAAGAACATGAGATTTTGTTCCTCTTCCTTGATATGTCGAAGAACACGAGATTTTCCTCCTCTTCCATGATAAGTTGAAGAACATTCGATTCTGCTTTTAAAGATGCTTATGTCGAACAAGGCTTTGAAGCTGTTTGTGACATTCTGCTCTGCTCTTCATTGATTTGACCATCGAACAAGGTCTTCTACGTCAAACAACACATTTATGTCGAAGAAGGCCTTTTTGGCAACTGATGACATTTTGCTTTCTTCATCATCAAGCTTGTCATTGACTTGATCATCAACGATGCTTTCAAAGATGTTTTGATGTCGAACAAGACTTTCAAAATAATCTTGTGACATTTTGCTCATCTCCATTGATCTAAGCAGTATGGTTGTTTATGCCTAACAACATAACATTTTGCTACTCTTCGTTTGATTTGAGCATTACGATTGTTTACGTCGAACAAGGCCTTTATGACATTGAAAAACACTTCCTTCGATGCTATCGAATAAGGCTTCCATTGCATCTGATGAAACTGAACATCAATGATGTAGTACAACACTTTCTTCCATGAGGTCGAACAACACTTCCATCGATGATGTTGAAGAAGGCTTCCATTGCATCTGATGAATTTGATCATCAATGATGTCGAACAACACTTTCTTCGATGATGTCAAACAACACCATAGCAACGGATGAATTTGATCATCAATGATGTCGAACAACACTTCCTTTGTTGATGTCGAACAACAACTTCATAGCAGCAGATGAATTTGATCATCAACGATGTCGAACAACACTTCCTTCAATGATGTCGAAGAAGGCTTCCATTGCATCTGATGAATTCGATCATCAATGATGTCGAACAATACTTCCTTCAATGATGTAGAAGCAGGCTTCCATTACATCTGATGAATCCGATCATCAATAATGTCGAACAACACTTCCTTCAATGATGTCGAAGCAGGCTTTCATTGCATCTAATGAATTTGATCATCAATGATGTCGAACAACACTTCATTCAATGATGTCGAAGAAGGCTTCCATTGCATCTGATGAATTTGATTATCAATGATGTCGAACAACACTTTCTTCAATGATGTCGAACAACATCATAGCAGCAGATGAATTTGATCATCAATGATATCGAACAACACTTCCTTTGTTGATGTCGAACACACCTCCATAGCAGCAGATGAATTTGATCATCAATGATGTCGAACAACACTTCCTTCAATGATGTCGAAGAAGGCTTCCATTGCATCTGATGAATTCGATCATCAAGGATGTCGAATAACACTTTCTTCAATGATGTCGAACAACATCATAGCAGCAGATGAATTTGATCATCAATGATATCGAACAACACTTCCTTTGTTGATGTCGAACACACCTCCATAGCAGCAGATGAATTTGATCATCAATGATATCGAACAACACTTCCTTTGTTGATGTCGAACACACCTCCATAGCAGCAGATGAATTTGATCATCAATGATGTCGAACAACACTTCCTTCAATGATGTCGAAGAAGGCTTCCATTGCATCTGATGAATTCGATCATCAAGGATGTCGAATAACACTTCCTTCGATGATGTCGAAGAAAGCTTCCATTGCATCTGATGAATTTGATCATCAATGATTTCGAACAACACTTCCTTCGATGATGTCGAAGAAGGATTCCATTGTATCTGATGAATTTGATCATCAATAATGTCGAACAACACTTTCTTCGATGATGTCAAACAACACCATATCAGCGGATGAATTTGATCATAAATGATGTAGAACAACACTTCCTTTGTTAATGTCGAACAACACCTCCATAGCAGTAGATGAATTTGATCATCAATGATGTCGAACAACACTTCCTTCAATGATGTCGAAGAAGGCTTCCATTGCATCTGATGAATTCGATCACCAATGATGTCAAATAGTACTTCCTTCAATGATGTCGAAGCAGGCTTCCATTACATATGATGAATCCGATCATCAATGATGTCGAACAACACTTCCTTCAATGATGTCGAAGTAGGCTTTCATTGCATCTAATGAATTTGATCATCAATGATGTCGAACAAAACTTCCTTCAATGATGTCGAAGAAAGCTTTCATTGCATCTGATGAATTTGATCATCAATGATGTCGAACAACACTTTCTTCAATGATGTCGAACAACATCATATCAGCAGATGAATTTGATCATCAATGATGTCGAACAACACATCTTTTGTTGATGTCGAACAACACCTCCATAGCAGCAGATGAATTTGATCATCAATGATGTCGAACAACACTTCCTTCAATGATGTCGAAGAAGGCTTCCATTGCATCTACTTAATTCGATAATCAATGATGTCGAACAACACTTCCTTCGATGATGTCGAAGAAGGCTTCCGTTGCATCTGATGAATTTGATCATAAATGATGTTGAACAACCTTTTCTTCGATGATGTCAAACAACACCATAGTAGCGGATGAATTTGATTATCAATGATGTCAAACAACACTTCGTTTGTTGATGTCGAACAACTTCTCCATAGCAGCAGATGAATTTGATCATCAATGATGTCGAACAACACTTCCTTCAATGATGTCGAAAAAGGCTTCCATTGCATCTGATGAATTCGATCATCAATGATGTCGAACAATACTTCCTTCAATGATGTCGAAGCAGGCTTCCATTATATCTGATGAATCCGATAATCAATGATGTCGAAGCATGCTTTCATTGCATCCGGTGAATTTGATCATCAATGATGTCGAACAACACTTCCTTCAATGATGTCGAAGAAGGCTTCCATTGCATTCGATGAATTTGATCATCAATGATGTCGATCAACACTTTCTTCAATGATGTCGAACAACATCATAGCAGCAGTTGAATTTGATCATCAATGATGTCGAACAACACTTCCATTGTTAATGTCGAACAACACCTCCATAGCAGCAGATGAATTTGATCATTAATGATGTCGAACAACACTTCCTTCAATGAAGTCGAAGAAAGCTTCCATTGCATCTGATGAATTCGATCATCAATGATGTCGAACAACACTTCCTTCGATGATGTCCAAGAAGGCTTCCATTGTATCTGATGAATTTGATCATCAATGATGTCGAACAACACTTTCTTCGATGATGTCAAACAACACCATATCAGCGGATGAATTTGATCATCAATGATGCCGAACAACACTTCTTTGCTGATGTCGAACAACACCTCCATAACAGCAGATGAATTTGATAATTAATGATGTCGAACAACACTTCCTTCAATGATGTCGAAGAAGGCTTCCATTGCATCTGATGAATTCGATCATCAATGATGTCGAACAATACTTCCTTCAATGATGTCGAAGCAGGCTTCCATTACATCTGATGAATTCGATCATCAATGATGTCGAACAACACTTCCTTCAATGATGTCGAAGCAGGCTTTCATTGCATCTAATCAATGATGTCGAACAACACTTCCTTCAATGATGTCGAAAAGGGCTTCCATTGCATCTGATGAATTTGATCATCAATGATGTCGAACAACACTTTCTTGAATGATGTCGAACAACATCATAGCTGCAGATGAATTTGATCAACAATGATGTCGAACAACACTTATGTTGATGTCGAACAACACCTCCATAGCAGCAGATGAATTTGATCATCAATAATGTCGAACAACACTTCCTTCAATGATGTCGAAGAAGGCTTCCATTGCATCTGATGAACTCGATCATTGATGATGTCGAACAACACTTCCTTCGATGATGTCGAAGAAGGCTTCCATTGTATCTGATGAATTTGATCATCAATGATGTCGAACAACATTTTCTTCGATGATGTCAAACAACACCATAGTAGCGGATGAATTTGATCATCAATGATGTCAAACAACACTTCATTTGTTGATGACGAACAACACCTCCATAGCAGCAGATGAATTTGATCATCAATGATGTCGAACAACACTTCCTTCAATGATGTCGAAGAAGGCTTCCATTGCATCTGATGAATTCGATCATCAATGATGTCGAAAATACTTCCTTCAATGATGTCGAAGCAGGTTTCCATTACATCTGATGAATCCGATCATCAATGATGTAGAAGCAGACTTTCATTGCATCAGATGAATTTGATCATCAATGATGTCGAACAACACTTTCTTCAATGATGTCGAAGAAGGCTTCCATTGCATCTGATGAATTTGATCATCAATGATGTCGAACAACACTTCCTTTGTTGATGTCTAACAACACCTCCATAGCAGCAGATGAATTTGATCATCAATGATGTCGAACAACACTTCCTTCAATGATGTCGAATAAGGCTTCCATTGCATCTGATGAATTCGATCATCAATGATGTCGAAAAGAGTGGGTGAATCTGGGCAGGTTCGAGATTGGGTGTTTTATTGGGTGTGTTTTACTATTTTGTTTGTTTGGTATTCTCGAGGGACAAATTAATGGAAAAGAGTGCCCAGTAGTATATGGAAGGTCCCAAGGACCTGCTGATTTACTGCTCCTACATTAATTGCATTGCATGCTATATTACTAGTGAAAATACATTCGTAAAAATATTCCTGCGAAAGTTGAGACACATCACACAGACATACTTTCATCAATTTAAACCAAAACCAAAAATAAAATCTTTTCCTTTCCTGATATGATAATAAATACAAGATTAATTAGTGAAAATATTTGTCGTAGGCTTCTTGTGACACATCACATACAGTACACTTTCATCAATTTTGACCAAAACCAAAATACGCCAAATCTATTCCATGACATGATAAATGTTGTAATGACATGTGAAGAGCTCTTTCGTCTTATTTTATTTTTAGTTGAAGAAATATTGACATAAAGGTCTAATTAATTAAAAGATCTTCTATGTCAAAATATTTTTAAGAGGTTGATGATATTGCCGAAGCAACCATTACTACTCAATGGAGTACAATTTTTTGAAATTACATATTTTGGTATCTTTTGGCATTTAATGGTTTCAATTGTTTACTTCTTTTTCAAACTTTAATTGTCCAGCTTTGGCAATTCTCTGCTTCCCTCCAAATAGCCGATTTTACTGAAAATGCCTTCAGCTAAATAATCCTTTAGTAGGCTCTCATTAATTTCGTGGCTGACCCTAGGCTGAATTGCATCCAAAACTTCAGCTAAGTCCGCGGATGAGGGGTTTCTCGACTTGAAAATGTCTCGAAAATATTTAGATACAATCCCCTCCAGTTCGGAATGTTCCTCGCACCACTCCCCAGAAGCATTTCGGAGCCCGATAATAGTATTGGTTTTCTTCCTTGCCGATGCCTTCGCATGGAAATACTTCGTGTTTTTATCGCCTTCCCTCATCCAATGTGATTTTTCCCGCTGCCTCCACATCATTTCCTCTTTATCCAAAAGATCATTTAACTCGGTAGTAAGCATTTTGATCTTCTCATTCAATTCAGCTGAACGGTCTTGTTTCTTAAGACTGAAAATTAGTTCCCACAATTTTTTCAATCTTTTATTAACTTCACCAAAAGTAGATCTGCTCCAATTCACCAGACCCACTCGACAATTGTTCAATTTGTCCCAGCCGACCTCATCATTTAAATCATCAAAATCTTGTCTCCAACTGTCCTCAATAACTCTCTTGCAATCTTCAGACTTTAACCACATGGCTTCGAATTTAAAATTACGTTGTCTTCTGCGATTTCCATTCAGATTCCTATATATGGTGTCAATTCGAATCAGGAGATGATCCGAAGTTATAGCATCCAAATGAGTCACCCTATAATCTAAAAATAAATCCCGCCAAGCATCCGTACCACAAGCCCTGTCAATCCGCTCTTCTATGAAATTAGGGGGATCTCTATTATTAGCCCACGTAAACGGATAACCAATGTACCCCAAGTCACTCAAACCCGCATCTCGTAGACAATCTCCAAACGTTGATGTATCACTAAAAGACAAGACCTGACCCCCTTTTTTTCCGACGAGCATAACGTAGCATTAAAATCCCCTGCATATAGCCACGGAAGCGAAGATAAAGAAGATAATTGACGTAACAAATTCCAAGATTTATACCTCTCAGAATCATCGGGGTCTCCATAGAAGCCTGTGAATCTCCATTCAATTTGTTTCTCATCATCATGAACGTATGCATCAATATGATTTGTTGAAAAACTTTGCAGGGACACCTTTATATCTTTAATCCACAACAAAGCTAAGCCACCTGATTTTCCCCTTGCATCCACCGCAATACCGTTTAAACCTAAATTTCTCCTAAGTACCTCAAATTTTCTAGCAGATAATTTAGTCTCTGATAGAAAAATGAGGTGGGGGTTATTAACTCGGATAATCTCTCCGAGCGAGTGAACTTTCCGAGGGGCCCCCATCCCTCGGCAGTTCCAAACTAGGCAATTCATGGTGATCGGCAAGGCTGCATGGCAGCCTCCGCCGTTTGATCAAGGGAAGACAATAATTCCGGTTCTCGAATCACCAATTGTTTTTTCTTTCTTTCTCCATCAATGTCATCAATCTCCATAGGTACTGAAATTTTCTTCTTGCCTTTTGATACTGCCCGCCTAGGCACTGTACTGTTTTCTCTTCTTTTGCGTTTTATTCCAATTCCCGAGTCACCTATCTCAGCCTCTGATCCTACCTTTTTACCACGTCACTTCTTTTTTCCAGTGCTGGTTACATCTAAATTCTTATTTGGAGCAGCAATAGATAATGGCCCATTAGTGGAATTAATAAGTGGCCCCTCATTTAATTCTTCCACTCTCAGCCCATTATGTCTTAAGGGACCCAATGAAATAATCGGCCCAGAAGGATATGCAAAGCCCATTTGATTGCTGAAAAATCCCATTTGTCCAGAAAATATATCTGAGACCCGATTCAAACCCGAAACCGATCCACCAACATCTAAATTACCATATTTAATGCCTGTAACAATCCCGCTCATTCCTTCCTTGCTAGTGTCCTCAATAGGAAAGATACTTTGAGAGTGGGAAACTTCCATAGGATTTTTATTGGCCCCTCTTTTAAGGGATTCTGTTTTTTGGCTAATTACCAGAATACCCTTCTTTTGAGACCCTCTACCGATTTCCCCTTCTGCCGAAACCGTCCCCGGAATTGAAAAATCAGCCACTTCCACTACTCTACTGACGCCAAAAACATCTCCTCCTCTCGATTTTTGGACTCCTTCCCATTCCCGTTTACCGCCAGATCGGCTAGATGAATCAACTCGTAGCCACTCTCCATATGGCAAGCTCCTCCCACGGTTTTCAAGGGGGAAATCCTATTGTTTTTCACATCCACCTGCGATATGGTCCATCAAACCACAAAAATAACAGAAATTTGAGAGTCGTTCATAGCTAAAATAAACCGTAAGAGTGTCCCCCTGCTCCGTCCTCAGTCGCATTAGGCGACGAATAGGTTTGTTGACGTTAATAGCTACTCTAATTCGCATAATATCCCCCACTCGAGTAAACCCGTCTTCGTTTCCCCCATAAATTAGTTTATCAAGCCCTTCTCCGATATCCACTGCCATGGCTTTATTCATTTTTCTCAAAGGAACTCCCGAAACATGTACAAAGAAATTGCACCAATCAAGATTGATTTGTCGAGGATTTTCCAGTTCTCCTATCTCTTTCAGAACAATTAGGTTTTTGTCGAAAGATCACGGCCCTTCCTCCAGCGCTTTATATTTGTCAAACTTGAGACGAAAGGCAAACAGAATTCTACCATCTCCGATTCTCCGAGCTTCGATTCCTTTTACGGGACTCCATACTTTAGACATCGTGCGTTCCAATGCATCTATATTGACCTCCTTCCGTGTCAAAACCCTACCCAGCAATAAGAGTTCCGTGTTAGGATTGGAATTGTTCCAAGCTTCACCAGATAAGAATCGTATGTCCTCTTCTTCCTCTGTCAGATTGAGTTGATTCCCCATGTCCTTCAAAATTTCCTCCATAATTGCCGATGTAAAACAAACCTACACAAACTCGAACCCTATTCAAAAATTACCTCTCACGTGGAGAGAGAAGTCTCATAAAGAGAGATAACGCCCCATGTAGAGGGAGTTCTAGAGATTTTTCAAAGTTAATAACCTACCCCGCTTTTAATTAATCACATAGCAACAATATGCTATAACTGAATATTTCAAACTTAAAGGTTAGACAAGGTCAGAGCTTTCATATGATCAATGTTTGATCGCACTACAAGAAAAATATATTTTAGTGACAAAATATTATGTGACATTGTCGAAATTGTCACTTTTTGCATACATTTAGTGATAAGAATATTAATTTTGTCACAATAATAATAGTGACAAGTGCAATAGTGACAAAATATATTTTTAAGTTGTCACTAATGGCTATTAGTGACAAGTTTATGGAACTTAAGTTGTCACTATTGACAATTAGTGACACCTTTTAAGTGACAATAAATATTGTCACTATAATTTAGTGATAACTTTTTAGTTGTCACTTTTGGGGTATCACTAAATGTCAATAGTGACAACTTTTTCACATTTCTTGTCACTAGTGTGCCTATATACATCGATTTAGTGACAATATTCAAATTCTTGTCACTTTGTCATTTTCTATTTTGTCATTAAAATCTAAATTTTTTGTAGTGTGATTACATTTAAGAAATACCGTGAAAAAATTAACTTCCGCTCATTCAAACTGGTTGGTATGATGGAAATATGCAAATACGATGATCACCATTTAAAGTTCACGCAAATGTTAAAAGAAACACTCAATTTTAATATTAAATGTATCTTTTTCGAAGATTTGGTATCAAATGTCTAAAGTAGGTAAAAATTTAGTATGAAAAATGCAATTTCCTCTTAGGTGAACATAGGTGTTTGCATTTTTTTTTCTGGAGGGGGTATAATTGTTATTTTTTTTTTTTTTTTGCAAAATATATACTTGAGTTTGTGACGGGATTTTTGCTAGAATTAACACATTTTTTTTATTAATTAAACAAAGTATAGAGGATATTTTTTAATTTTAGTAATTAAGTTGAGTGACACAACACGTTATTTAATTAGTTTGGATAAAGTAAAAATGATTTGATCTTTTAAACTAACCTGATTTGTACGCTTTTTGATCTAGTAGAACATGGGTAAAATATGAGTATAATGATGATTTTAAATATTTTGTATATCAATTAATCAAGTTTAAATTGAGTTTTAAATTTTGTCAATCGAGGTAAGTGTTGTTTAATTTGTATTTCTTATGTTAAATGAACTGAACTTAATCGGATATGTGCATATCGACCTTGTGTCAGATATATATATATGAAATATTTTGCTTTAGTTTTCAATCCTAAATTGGCCTGTATAAATTCTGATTGATCCAGTGTTAGCAATGCCATTTTTCAAAATTTTAACACACTGAATTGTGCTGTTTTGCTTAATTATTGATTAAATGATGATTTTATTTCATGGATGCTGAAAAAAAAAATTGAATATTTGGTAGAATTTAGAAAATAACCAAAACTAGATTGATCCCGGGACAAATACTTGTGAGGTACACACCATCTTTGATCATATTGAAAGATTTTACCAGTTCAATAAAGTTTACAAAAATATAAAGTATTAAATACACGACTTATATTGACTTCGAATTAATTAAAATGATCGGATTACGAATGAATCAAAATGAACTGGTTAAAGATGAGGTATTATTTATGAGTCAGGTTACATATTAGTCATTTTTTACAGATCGAGAAAGAATTCACTAAAAAATTGTTTATCTCAAAAACCTGGTTGAATTTGATAGGCCAATTCGACCCGTTTTCAGATGTTTGTTAATGCTATGCAATAAGTTAAGAAGATAATTTTTTTAAGGAAATTACAGCTTTAAATATTCATGAGATAGATAGTTTTAAATTGTGTAAAAATAAAGTCAATTAGGTAGAAAATAAAAAAAGATGTGTATTTTTTAAAATTTATATGTAAAATCCCCTTTTTATTTTTATTTTACTTTTTAACAATCCTAATTCATTAGTGGCTGACTGGGACGAATTATCATAATACATAGTTCTATCTTATTCTTGTTTTTCCGATTTCTTTTTATTTCCATAAATAGTCAATAAAAAGTTCTAAAGTCACAAAACACCTTGCAAGGTCACCTATAAATCCATATATTACAAAAAGTTAGTTTAGGTAGTTGATCCCCAAACCGACTTCAAGCCCACGTGTCCCTCCCTCCATAACTCTCTAAATCAAATTATATTTCCTATAAATTCCTTGATCATCATCTTTTCCCCAAACAAATCAACAATTTATATAACTCCTTGAACATACCTCCACCATATCTTATCCTATACAAATTTTAAATCCATTTTCTTCTAAACATAAACAAAAACTTACTCCATGGAAAAATCCACATATTTTCCGGGTCTAGGATTAGCTTTTGTTATCGCACTAATGATTATAGTTGTTCCGGTTAATGGCCAATCGAGTTCGTTGTGCACCGGTCCAATGATGCGTATCGTCACCCCGTGTATTAGTTTTCTTGCTAGTGGTTCCAATGTATCAAGACCAAGTTCAGATTGCTGCAGTTCAATCAAAGACCTCATGAGTAATGGTCAAGATTGCTTGTGCCTTATTGTTACAGGAGGTGCACCATTTGAAGTTCCGATAAATCGAACTCTAGCAATCTCTCTTCCGCGCTCGTGTAGGATGTCCGGG
This sequence comes from Penstemon eatonii, assembly GCA_038501285.1. NCBI lineage: Eukaryota > Viridiplantae > Streptophyta > Magnoliopsida > Lamiales > Plantaginaceae > Penstemon > Penstemon eatonii. The sequence continues at coordinate 72,027,986 of CM076715.1, forward strand.
GTGCCAATTGAGTGTAAAGGTATGTCATTTTTGTAGCTTCTTTATCAGAATGCTCTGTAGTTAATGATAATTTATCCTTTTTATATTCATAATGTTCAACTTATTTATTTATGATTTAGAAAAGTGTATTATAAGTCCATGTCTTCTAATAAAAGACTGTATTTTTAAACCTTGAAAAATATGATTTGACAAAACTATCCTCCATTATATACTACTATATATACTAAAACTTATTTTAAACCTGGAAAAAAAATGATGCAATTTACACTCCCTTGTGATTCATACGGACCAGTTTACCCCCTTATGCTATTCATATAGATCGGTTTACGTACCTCTTTGTATTATTTCATATGTTTCAGTTTACCCTCCGAGTTATTATAAATGTGGTATTTTACGCCTATTAATTATATTACATGGAGAAGGGTACGTAATTTTGTCTTTTTATACAATACTTTTCATTCCCACACTCAACTTCGGACGAGTGAGTTACACTCATCAGTGTGAAAAGATAAATTTTTCATAGTGTGAATGCTCTTTCTCAAATCTCATGAATAAATTGGATATTACGCATATGGGGGTTAAATGGCCATTAACCCCAATTCTCTAAGTTAGAATGATATAATAGGAAATATAAATAATTTGTAGAAATAGATTTGTAAGCAATGAAATCATTTCTGCATATTAATTTATACCATCATTTCTAATTAGTTCTAACAGTTAAATGTAATTTTTTTACTAATTCGACTTGTCATGTTCCCAATTGCAGCAGCCCCTGCCAGCCCTATTCCATCTCCAGGTATAATTCAACATATACTTATGTTTTCAATATTAATTAATTTTAATGACAATAATTTAAATCAATAACTGCTCATGTTTTGATTGCCAGATTCAAGAAATCAAGGGCAAAATGGACCAAATAATATGTTCCCTGGATTATTCCCTCCTCCAACTGGTACAAAAATTTAAAGTACTTACATATCAACATATTGATATACAACTTAATTAAAATACTAATAAGTATTTTATAATTTTGAAGGTCCATTTATTAATCCACAGCCCTCGCCGCCATCTTTTACACCGGGAGGCGGCAGAACGACACCTTTTGCACCAGGTGACGTTGTACCGACTCTGACACCGCCCGGAATGAGACCAACTTTGATTTCATCAGCTACACAACCATTTCACAATGCTTTGTCATCTCTTATTGCAGCAGTTTTGGGAGTCATTTTATTGATGTTCTATTGATATGTATGTGCTAGGATTATTGAACCATATATCATGATTATGTATAAAATATTCTTTGGGATTTTATGATTTTTTTTTAATATAATTGAATGACATTCATTCAGTGTGCAAATATATAGTCAAAATTTACTAGAACCAAAGGTGTTCAAACTTCACACCCTCACTCCCAGTTCATGAATTTGACCATATATATATATAGTCTATGTCTATTCCACCATATATAGAAAAATTAATCTAAATCTTTAACAATTATACCAATGTTTTTAAAACCGGACCGGAGAGCGAACCGGTGAGCCTAATGGTTTAGTGGTTTTATTGGTCGAACCGGGCGAACCGCTAAAACCAACGAATTAACCAGATCGGACCAGCTTTCGGTTCGCGGTCGAACCGATTGGACCGGCCGGTCCGGTCCGGTTTAATAACATTGAATTATACCACCTTCAGATTATACACAAAATTAACATTCAATTCAATTAACACAAATAAAAGGCAAGTTTTTAATGAACTGATTAGGTAAGAATTAAGAAACATGCCAAACCACCCAAAGAATAAATGTCATCTCCATCATCAAATATGCTTTATATATAATACATTCCCTAAACTCCACAACAAATTTACTCCATATAATTAATTCAAGGGAAATGGGATTGCATTTCATCAAATTTACTTCAGTTTTAGTACTTTTAGCTTACATATCAATTTCAAAAGTAAATCCTCAAAATCAAGAATGCTCCCTAACCGGCATAGACTTGAACCATTGCTTAAATCCAAGTACTGCAACTCCGATCTCTTTAGATACGTGTTGCACGACACTTAATCAAGCGGTTCAAGCTGGATATAACTGTGTTTGCTCACTACTCGGCTCGACCAATTATCCTTCTTTGAGCATTGTCATAACGCTATCGTTCTCAAATTGTTACATAGCAATTCCTCCTTTAACTCATTGCCATGGTAAGATGAGTTATTTGCAATTTTTATAATTACCATGTACATCTTCGTGTTATTTTGATTTTACCATCGTGTTATTTTGATTTTACCAAATACTTTCCCTTATAAAGTTGTTCGACACTTTTGGTTCCACGCTTTATGAAATTGCACTTTTGATCCCATTTTTCTAAAGTATTTGCATTGTTAGATCCTATAGAATAGTCTCTATTTAACATTTTTTGTCTCGTAAGACTCTCTCGATTTTGCACATTTCCTAAAGGAAGTGATGCCAAAAAGGCAAAATATTTTAAAAAATGGGACCAAAAGTGCAATGTAGAAATACCAGACAAAATAAGTTGAGGGTTGAACCTCCAATTGGACTAATTAAAGAAGCAACTTTCCTTAAAAAAAGATTATGACCCCTTGCAATACTAATGTGGAGAACATTGTCTAGATGGATGAGTACACGTGATGTTTTTCTATGAACACATTGGAAAGTCGTTTACTAAAATAAAACAATGATATTTGTCGATTAATATATTTCGTATTTGAACCTGACTTGATTGTTTACGTTAAGTTTTAGATCCTGTTCCTGAGATTGCACCACCAGTTGCTGAAGTACCGGGGCTGACCGAGCCACTCCCTAGTCGAGGGCTGCCAAAGCTAATGCCACCAAATTTGCCAGGGGATGATTCATTTGTGCCTTTGCCTCCAAAAGTAAATGAAATCCCTTTAAATTCGAGAGACGACGATTCTTCAACTCGTGACATTGAGCCAGAAATTAGCAATAGCCCATTGCCCAAGTTGAGCATTCCCGAGCGCGGGAATCATATGACATCAGATTGTGCAAATGCCAACAAACTGGTGAATCCAAGAATTTTGCTAATACTTGCAATTTGTGCTTGCATTGCATAATTAAGAACATCAATTTTCTCTTAATTGTTTCACCTGTAGATTCCAGTTTTCTTTCATTTAATTACTTGGTTTAGTTTATATCAAGTATACTTTGATGTAATGCTTTGAAGGAATAAATTTGGAAAAAATCTTTATATACATTTGGTGGAATGTTTGTTATTTAGTAACCATTTGAATTTTTGGAATTGCATATTTAATTATTTATGAGTGAAATGTAAAAACACTCCCACTTGCTTTATCTATTTAGCAAAAACATTCATTTACTATTTTTATTAGTAGAGTCGGAATACATGTTTTGCAGAAAAATTAATTAATTATTATACTCCAACCAAAAATAATCCTCATGTTAACTTTGAAAATTGATTATAAACCGCATGTTCATTTAAAATGTTCACAATAACCTCCATGTTGATTTATGAAGGAATTTCAAATGATATATTTTATTAATTAAAGAAAGAAAAAAAGTAAAAAACAATGGGGTTTTTTTCTAATAAAAATAACACATAGAAGTTTTGGCAAAGCAGGGAAATTCTTGTCCAAGCCTGGCTTGGCCAAACCCATCCAACCACAAAGCAAGTGTATTGCACTTGCTTTGTGATTGGTTACTCTCCTGGGAGTTACATCCAATCCCAAAGCAAGTGTATTACACTTGCCATGTAATTGTTCTGGGTTCGGCCAAACCCGGTCTGGGTAAGAATTTACCGGCAAAGCAGAGGGTTATTTTTAAGGGTCTATTTGAAGAGATAAGGGAACGAATTCCCCTAAAGGACCCTCTTTTTCGGTAAATATTATACGGACTCATAACTGGAGGTACAGAGTTTTCTATAACAGCGGAATCTGGGATAGTAGAGTATTCTACTAAGTTTTCAATTTTACTGGTGGAGTGGCGAGGTAGTGATAAGGAAGATGATACAGAAATTAGATCACTGGCAGATGTACTGGTTGTAGTCATGTTTTAACTGGATCAACTAGTTCTTCCTTACTCCAAGAAGGAACAATATATCACCCTTGCTATACCAACCGATTTTATTACATCATGGCAAAGAGAAGGTTATACTCACCTCCATTTCGGTGCAGTTCGTCTTGTACTTTCCTATCAAGGAAGGAAAGGTCTCCCTGTTACTGCAAGATTAGCCCTTCTAGATACTCGTTTCACAAATTATGAACATGCTGTCGTAGGAACAGTTGTTACTACTCTCAACAACGGAAGTGCTGTCCTTACCTACTTCCCCAACTTTGCCATGTCCCTCAATGATTCCAACCTTCCAACAGCCCTGAAGGTTCAAGTTCAGATTTCTGGTGCTGAACAAGTTGCTTCAGCCATTTCAGCAACTCTACATCATCAATTGGTCTATCGTCTCCAAGATCATGGGTTAGATCTTCAAGGATCTGGATCTCCTGATGCCTTAATGATTCTTGCTGAATCAGGATCCAACACCCCCACAATAGTCCAGATCCCGAGACAAATTCCTCGTCAAGAGTTGGAAAAACTGATGCCAACAGAATGGATCACAAACTATGAGTCTCTCCAGCAGACTCATGAGCCAATCAGATCTACTACTTATGAGTTCCAAAAAATGACTGATGGCAAAACCAAGACAATTTTCAAGATACATGATGAAGAACCTACTTCATCCAGGCCTCTTTTCAGGCAAAGGCAAATGATGATCCAACCGGTACAAGATAGCAGATCTACAATTGGATTTTATGGGAAAAGGATAGAAATCCCTATCTCATCATTCAAACCAGATGGATCCCATATTTTTACTGACAAAATTGATGGTCACTTCATTTGGGATGTAGATCCTTCCAAGTGTGATCCAGGATGCTCTTGCGACGAAGCATCTGACTCTGAAGATGATGATGATAGTGAAGCCAGCCGACGGAGAAGAAGAAGAAAGGCAAGAAAGCAACGCCTTTCCTGTAAAAACAACAGATCAGAAGATCCAGATCTAGATCCCCCAGCTTGTGCTCAGCCACTTCCTCTGTACAATAAAGCCTTGGAAATTCTCAAGAAAGAACAACAAAAATCCTGTAGACAATATCTACCACCATTTGTTCCAACTCCACAAATAATCCAACCTTGTATGATGTTCCATCAAGATTATGAAACCGAATTTCCTCCTTTGGAAAGAAATACAAGTGGATCTATTTCAACAAGGCCTTATATTAACCCAACCACAATAAACCATACAGGAAGGACTGAAGAACTAACTCAAGGAGAAGAAGTTCTGAATTGGCAAACTTCCAATCTAAGGGCACAAAACAAAACCTTAGTCCAGATTGAATCTAAAGTGGATAAGGTCTTAACTCAAGCCCATGCCAGCTCTCAAAAGGTTGATTCTATGGCTTTAGAACTTGAAGGGATCTATAACAGACTTGTCAAAAGAATTGATCTTCTTGATAGAGAACTCAGACAATTACTTTCTGCCCATATCATGGGTCCTGAGTTTGATCAGAAGGAGGCTGAAATCAGAAAGTTAAAAAAGGATCTTCATATCATGGAGGAAGACAGAAAAAGAAGATTTATTCCTAATCTTCCCTTTCTCAGAACTCCTCAATCTTCATCCTTATTTGAACTTCCTCAGTCTACTCCAAATTACTCCAGACAATTTGCCATGGCTTCTGATATACCTTTCGAACTTCCACCTCCACCACCCAGACATAAGAAAAAACCTGTCATTAAGGAAGAAAAGTTGAAAGCCAAAATAGAGAACGTTGATAAGTCTCTCATGATTCGCACATACCCAGAAATGAGAACAGATGATCAGATGTCGGAGAATTCATCTGATGAGCATACATCTGATGATACATCTGAAGAATCTTTCAGTAATATAGAATCTTCTAGCCAAAATTCTGAAGAAGAAGAAAATAACTTGGCAGACGTTTCAAAGATTCTAATGGCTGATACTTCTACCCCTCAAACACCTCCGTATGAATCTGAAGAAGAAATCATAGATGATTCTAATACATCAAGACCTACTGAGCCATCAGCTACAAAGCCAACAAATGGTCCATGGTTCACTTTTGAAGACATTCCAGTAGATAAAAGAAGAGAAAGATTACAATCTTTCGCAGCATGGATTGATCTTCAAAAAACAAAGGAACAGAATATCTCTGTAATCCTTAGAGAGTTTGCTTCAAGATTCACAGGAACTCTGAGAGAATGGTTCTTATCATTGGGAGAATACAGACAGATTCAATTCATCCAAGCAGATGTTCCTCAAGCACTTGGCGTTATACATCAAGAATTTCTGGGTGATAGCTCCATTTATGATAAGTTGGCCCAGCAAAACTATTTTGCAATGAAATGTTGCTCTCTACAGAGAAAAGATCTGGATCTCCATTACAAAAGAATGTCAGAGCTTTATTACATATTGAATGGAAGCAATGATCCAAATCTTAAACATGTTTATGTGGCCTCCCTTCCCAAGGAAATCCATCCAGAATTGAATAGGTTCATCACTGCTGCTGGAAAGGAAATCAATACTCTTTCCCTTGGAGAAATCCACCAAATGGCGATTGCTACAATAGAGAAGCTTTGTGAACAACAGACAATGTTCAAATCCATGATTGAAAATAAAGCTTCTTTGAAGAAAGCTTGCCAGAAGTCTCATTTAGAAATAAAGTGCCACTCCAAAGAGAATTGCAAGTGCCATACTAAAAAGAAGAAACCCACAGATAGGAATGATAAACCTAAAAGAAAAGGAAACTTAAGGTTCTTCAAAAGAAAGTCATTCAGAAACAAAAGAACCGATCGATGTTATATCTGTGGAAACAAAGGACATTTTGCAAAGAATTGTCCTCAGAACCGAGCCAAGTCTGCCAGAATGATTACTCATATTCTGGAAAACACGGATGCCACTCTTGAGGAAACAGATGTAGAGTCATTATTCTCTGAACAAGATGAACAGACTGAGGATAGCATTTTTGCTCTTGAAGAGATAGAAGACAAACCAGTATCATCAGAATCAGAACAAGAAGAGGAATACATTCCCATCTTACAATCTGTGACAATCAGTCAAGAAGTCATTCCTTCACCACACATCAACATCCATGTACTCCCTGCCAAATATGAAAGACCAATCAAAGTAATTGGGTTCATGGATACAGGAGCCACTAGATCTATGATGAATCCAGACATTCTTCCAAAAGAAGCATGGATGACTCATCATGAATACTTCCAAGCAGCTGATGGACAGAAGTTCAAAACTTCTTTGATTACTAAACATCCTATTGGAATCCAATTTTTTCCAGATTGCATTATATGGATGAAAGTAATTGGGAGTAAGTTACATGGAAAAGATCTTCTCATAGGATTTGATCTCTATCACAAGGCTCAAAAACTTATGATCCTTCCTAATGGATTAAAGTATAAGAGGCAGTTTCAACCTTATACTACAGTCCAGAAGATCTATGCTCTCTCCAATGCTCCTAAAGAATTTCAAAGCATAACAGCAAAATTACAAGATTGTTGTGCAGAGTCTCATGCTGAGTTTCATCATCCCAGTCCATTATGGAAAAATCCAGAGTTCTTTATCCAGTTGCCATTTAAAATGAATGAAGATATAAATCCTACGAAGGCGACCCATCCAGGAATGACTCCGGATGATCTAGTCCTAGCTAAGAGAGAATGTCAACAACTCCTGGAGCTTGGACTGATTGAACCAACAAAGTCAAATTGGGCTTGTCAGGCATTCTATGTCAATAAGCGATATGAACAGGTTAGAGGAAAGAAAAGGCTTGTCATTGATTATAAGCCTTTGAACCATTTTTTATCTGATGATAAATTTCCTTTACCAAGGACCCAGATGCTATTTTCACAACTGACCCAAGCCCACATCTTTTCCAAGTTTGATTTAAAAGCCGGGTTTTGGCAATTGGGTATTGATCCAAAAGACAGATACAAAACAGCCTTTTGTATACCCACGGCCCAATATCAATGGAATGTCATGCCTTTTGGGCTTAAGGTAGCCCCATCACTGTTCCAAAAAGCCATGACCAAAATATTTGAACCCATTCTATACAGTGCTTTGGTTTACATTGATGATATCTTACTGTTCTCAGAAGACAAACAGGCCCATGAAACACTTTTAGAACAGTTTCTGGAAATAATCCAAAAGTATGGTATCATGTTATCTGAAAAGAAAGGCTTTATTGGACAAACAGAGATTGAATTTCTGGGAATGAATTTCACAGAAGGAAGGTACCAGCCTGGTCCACATATTGCACAGGAACTACTCAAGTTTCCCGATGAAAACTTAACCACTAAGGAAATTCAACAGTTCCTTGGTATAGTTAATTATCTGAAGGACTTTATCCCGCATAGTTCTAAATACACATGTCAGATTTCAAAAATGCTCAGAAAAGGAGCCCCACCGTGGGGAAACAGTCAAACAACAGCTGTAAAACAATTAAAGCAGCTTTGTCAAAAGCCACCTCCTTTAAAGATTCCTGATAAAGGAAACCGCATTCTGCAAACAGATGCTAGTGATGAGTTTTGGGGGGCCATTCTGATTGAAGAAATTAATGGGAAAAAACATTATTGTGGACATGCTAGTGGACAGTTTAAAGAATCTGAAAAACATTATCATACTGTCTACAAAGAAATCCTGGCCGTGAAATATGGAATCAAAAAATTTGAATTCCATCTGATAGGACACCACTTCACTATTCAAATGGACAACTCATCTTTTCCTAAGATATTCGAATTCAAAAATAAGGGTCTTCCAGAGTCCCAATTATTGAGGTTAAAAGATTGGTTTTCCAAATATCAGTTTGAAGTCCAGCATATAAAAGGAGATAGAAATCTCATTCCAGATTTGTTATCCAGGCCCAAACGAGTCCAGCTCATCTCCTTCATAAAACCAATTCCACTGATTCTCATGGCATCCTCTTCCAAAACCAAACAGTCAGAATTACCAGAATTCCCACCAACTGATCAACCTCTTGATACTCCTGGAAAACTTAAAAGCTTTGCAAAGAATAATCTCTTCTACTTTCAGGCCAAGTTCCTCTTACTCATGAATATTCCCCTTGAACATGGAAAGTTTTACCCTGATCATCCTTTCCTTCCCATCTTTACTTTTCATAAGGAAATAAATCTCCCTGATGAAGGATACTGGTATTTCTGGTGTTTAGGAATGATCAGTTTCTTCGCTATTGAAGTAAGGCCTAAGTTTCTACTTAAAGCCATACGCAAAAGAAAGCTGGAGCCTAACATCACTAAATTCCTTTATGGTCATTGGTCTAGGAAAGAATGGATTAATGTCTTAAGTGACACCATAAAAAACTCTCATATGGCTGATCCATACACTGTTATCATATTGACAAGACCATATCTGAATTCATGGTATCATACTCAGTTAACTCCCCATCCCTATGGGTTTGTCCGGACTACCACTGATGGAGGAATAAAACAATTTCCTGATGAATTAAAGAGAATCTTCAGACAACTTTGCAGATTGAACAATGTTCCTGATACTCTTGTTGAAGAAGTAGACTGTACCTCTCCATTGATGATACCACCCTATCCAATCACAGGACCTAGTTACTCTCTCAGTGATACAGATATTGCTGCCATCCAAAAACAGAGAGATGATGACTGGATGAAAAAAGATAAAGAACTTTTTCAGGATGCACAAGACCCTTGGGATTATGGATCCATGGAGATTGAAACATTGTACGAGAATCTCAATCCAAATCCAATTCTCTCCGGAACTAGTTCAGATGATCCAATGGTCAGCAAAGATTTTGAAGAATTTGATCCAATGGTTATGCATACCAGTGATGGTGACATCTATCAAGATTCCCCCGATAATGGAGTGTGACTCAGTCAAAAGTTACTTTAATAAAGTTTGGTCCACAGAGTCTGCTTTAGTTGCTTTTGTTTGTGTGTTTACTTTTTTCGGTTGTATTATTGTCCAAAGCAGATTCCAATTGATTGGTGGACTTGTAATATTATTGTAGTATGTTGTATTAAGTTTGGAGTCCGCCCTCTATATATAAAGGCAGTTGTAACATATTTGATCATTCAGTTTTCGATTAATAAACCTACTATTTTGTTTAAACATCATGTCTAACTAAACATCTTTCTTCTAGTTCTTCAGAAACCTCTCTGAGGTTCTTGGTTAATATGCTCTTATCTTAATCATTAAGTATGCTCTGTACTTGCCTCTTTGAGGATCCTGTACATCAGAAATTTGTTAAGAACTATGGAATGTTCCAGGATTATGCTACGGTCCCTGTACTTCTTTGTAATGAATCAGTTTGAAGGATATATGTTCTATCTAAACATTAATCTTATATGATAAAAGGCCTGTAAGACCCGCCAAGGTCAGGAGGACCGCTAGGGCAATTGGCATATCTTCATATAAGGTTGTGTATTTAGAACATATGCTTCTTTGAGATGATTTGTTATCTAAGGAGTTGCAGGGCTCCCGGCTCCTCTTGGTAATAAAAAATTTATTTGGAAAATCAGAAGTAATAAAAAGGGCAGTTCCGGAAAATTAGACAAAACATAGATATTTCCCGCCATCACCTCTAATATCTTTTCTTTTTTTTCTTTTTCTTTTTTTTTTTCCTAGAAAGCTTAAACAGAAATCCATCCACTATAACGGAATTACTAACCATAATGAATCACACACTCTGCATCGTCCTCCTCCTCCTCCTCCTGCCGTACCTCATCGTCCTCACCTCCGCCGTAGATCCGCCATTGTCACCTTCAACCGTATCTTGCTCCGACGAATTGGTGACTTTCTCGTTGTGCCTTCCTTACGTTGCCGAGTCTCCGAACAACAGCACCGACTCTCCTCCGCCTCAGTGCTGCGACGACGTTTCCGCCGCCTTCACCAACAGCTCCGCCGTTTGCCTCTGCTACTTCATCCGCAATCCAAAGATTTTCGGATTTCCGTTGAATTCTACTAGGTTAATGTCTCTCACCTCTGTTTGTCCGCTCAAGGATCAGAATTCCGCGGTTACTTTCTCTCTGCAAACACTCTGTTCAGGTATTGCTTTGAGTTCGTAACCTGAATTTCTCGAAATAAGTGAATCACTGTTTTTTTTTTTATTAGAAATTATGATTCCTGGCGTGATTAGTAAATTAATAAAGAAAAAAAAATGAGGTGCGTGAACGACGATGACAGTTGAGGAAGGTAAAATTTCGGGAGCTTGAATTAGGGCTATTAAAATCTAAGAAATAGGTTTAATTACTCATTAGCTGAACTAGTTATTTGATTAAGAGAAGAACAGGAAATCTATAACATGATTTATCCAATCCAAGTATTAATAAGCTGTTCAATGGTTATAAATACCATACAATTAATAGCATTTGAAAGAGAATGAGCGGTCAAAAATCTAGAAGCTATAGGCACAATGATTGCTTAGTCTGACAAATCTAGTCTTGACCGAAAGCAACAAAACTTGATTATAATTTTCTGAAATTGATTACTTTTTTTTTTGAGAGAACTGAAATTGATTACTTTGCAACTCAATTACGGATATGCACGAAAAACCTTTTGCTGAAATTCATCTTGGGAAGTGAATGGCGTGTTTTGGTTACTTTTGGTTTCGATGTTTCAACTAATAGAACTTTGTATTGAAGAGTTGATTGATTTGAAAATTTTGATTGGAGTAAGACATATGACAAGGTAGAATTTTGATGTTGATTTTTTCTTATGAATATGTGTGTTAATTAATATTTTGATAGTTTCTTTTTTCTTGGTGATTGAATGATCAGAATCAGTTCCCTTGCCTCCTCTTCACAGCATAACAGGTAATCCCAATCTCATATTCTTTAGGCAGCAATCTAACCTTCGTCATTTGTGTTATTTTTTATGTTTCCTTCTTTGCTATGCCGAAAATATTCACCAAAATATGCTACAAATTTATACAACAGATCCCAGCAATGGAAAGCCTCGAAACTTTGGTAAGGATTCGCATAACTCATCTCTCTCCTGGACATTGATCTTTATACTTGTTCCATGAATTTTGCTAATGTGCAGATAGCCCTCCAGCACCTATCATGGGCTCATTTCAAGACCCGAGTGACAGTTCATTATCTCCAGAATCAGCTGATGAACCACCTACTCAACCAAACTTATCGGACATCCCTGCCGGAGTTTCATCTGCAACAGAAACTATTGCCAAACTCGGTTTGTGCTTACTTTTCTTGTTTGCATTTTCAGTAGTGCTTGAATGAATACAGGTTTGCATATTGTAGAGAATGTTTTCAACATAGTTTAGGTAACAGTGAGCAAAAGTATTGATAGATGTATTCTCCCCACAATGAACTTGTGGTTTTTGAAGGTTCATCTGTTGTTCGACTACGTAGATCCGGTGATTTAAACATTTGATAGCATCTAATGTAGTTCAGTTTTCCTCACGATACACTTGCTCCTTGGATTTCAGCGAGTAATACGCGAAAAAAACTATTTTTTCTTATATCAAATGATAGAATTTTGGGTTTCATTATCTGTTCATTTCCATTTTTCATGTCATTTCACAAACTGAAATTAAAATACCAAACATAGTCTAAAAGATTAGCGAAAAGAACATCCAACGGCATTGTTTCCACAAACGGCAAATTTTAGCACATTACAAATCAAGCGTAAGTAATCCCGGTATATGGAGATATACAGGAGTTAACTGCACTTTTTCAGTCAATAACATAACATTTTAAAGTTTCGAAACTAGTGAAACGCCTCAGGCTGCAAGTACTTCGCCATCCTTGATAGACTGACGCCAAGCATATTCCCTGGCACCATCCTTGTCAACAATCTTAATTACGAAATTTGGTGGGGCTACAACAAGCCTAGACCGGATTTCCACTATGCACTTATCAACTAACTCAATGGCCTCTTCAACTGTCATGTCCTTCCGGTAGTGCCTATCCATCATGGAGAGTGCAAAGTAGGATCCATAACCAAAAGCTGCTTTGTCAAGCTTGTGAAGGGAAGCGATGTAATCAATGTAATATAGAGAAGGGCCTGTCTCCTTGTCGTATCCAGCGAGAATGATATTCACCATATATGGATTCTGGAGAGAAAACAACAATCAGCATAAATGCATAATAAAATGTCATAAGTTGCAACTAATTACCTAAAAGATAAAATCACAAATTAATCATTCATGTTTCGATTTGATCCGTATGTCTAAACACTTCTCTTTGTGCAATTTTCCTTTTTTTGCCTAATTTTTCACAAACTGGGAGTAGTCAAGGAATCCTCGGCAATATTCAATCTAGGACTTCTCTTGTGAATAGAAATATAGAGGAATGATCCCTGGACAAGTATGTTACGGAATTATCTTATAGGCAACACACATACACTCACACGGAAATTCGCAACTAACCTTCTCAACACAAGTACACAGTGTGAGAGGTGCATCTGACTAATTGAGCTTGCAGCACAAACAGAAAGCGGAAGACACCAACATGAAAAGTATACAACGGCTACAGAAAGGGACAGCATGGGTTAATATCAATACATTCATTTTGACAGTATTAGCCATTAGGTGATATATAAAGATGCTCACTATCCGACATTATTAGCAGTTTTTTTGTAGTACTTCTTGTGCACACAGAAATCCAATATGGTAGAGGTTATGTAATGAAACTAAATTATTTAGAAGAGACTACTGGGGGGAAATTACAGTAAAAATTAACCAACCGAAACACTCAAAAGTTATGGAATGAACTTTGAAGAACCAAAAGCTTACCAAGAACCATGGAAAAACAAACACTTTTCTTTTCAATCAAGAAAAGTGATTGTACTATTTATGACATTTAATTCTTCCTATCACAATCAGAGAATAATGATATCACTTAGAGGATAAAGGGAAAGTTGAAACAAGAATAAGTTTGAAACTGTTATGCAGAAAACAATCTCCACACCACACCACAGCACCTATATATTATCACCCTTGAATTTAGAATATATATTCATTACTATAGTGCAAACCATAGAAACGAATAGTAATTTACTTCCCTGATGCCAATGTCACAAAAGAGATGTAAATGACATTGTTGGTAGGAGCCTCGTTTCTAAATGTTTCTAGTGCATAATACAAAAACAACACATATTGTGGCTAGATTAGTCAATCATAACCACTGCAGCAGTAATGACTTTGGAATCCTATTTTAACAAGTCTGGTGTAACATAGTATTTTATAGTATCAAAATAAATAATTTAATAATTTAAAACAAAAGAGAGAAAAACAATGGATCCTAATCTAACATTTCATGTTTCCCACACAATCTTAAAAAGGACTGTCACAATAAGCAGTCAAGAAGTATAATCTAAAAGATTCTAATCAAAATACACCTGAGTTGTAGGATTAAACCCTCAAGAATGTTATTACCTTACGCAAAGCTGTGGCGAGCTCCCCCCTGGTGAAATTAGCTGTAGCCGAAGTGGTCAAAGGAATGCCATTACGAAATTGGTACAAAGCTACATTCTTCTGTATGTACTCGGTAAACTGAGCCCTAAGAATTAAAATAACAGAAAAAAACTATTAACACCATAACCAAACAGAGCAAATAGAATTATTGAGCATCAGCTAACACATACACCATATAGATAAGGGAAAAGTTAAACACAACCACTAGCCTTTCTCCAGAAGCATATCCATAAAGATGTATATGTTCTATCACCCATTCGCAGACAAATAAAAGGCTTACAGAAAACGGCCTAAGCATAAGCATAAGAAATACGAACCCTACATTAAAATCATTTTTAAGGTATCCGAAATTACTTTTGCACTTGATATATTGAGTACCCCAAGTATTATTGCATGATTTTGGCCACCAAAAATATGAAGAAAACTGAGAATCCATACATCAGAAACACAAATAATAGGTAACCCACATAAAATATAAACATTCACCTAGAGTTTCCCAATTAACTCGTTCTTAGGTAATCACATTGCAGTTCTGCAAAAAAATACGCAATTAAGCCCCCACCCCCATGAGCTATACCAAACTGATCTCATTTTACCTCAATTATGTAAGAGCCATGCCTTAATTTTTATTTAGAGTGATTAGAATAATTTGGCAGATTCTCACCCATAAACACCTCCAAGCACCCAACAAAAGGTCACATATTGCTACAGAAGAAAGAAATCTTACAGCATAGAACATCCTACTTGAACACCCTAGAGTTCATCCCTAAAAGAGTTCAAATTACTACCCCAACTCATCAACTGCAGCAGAAACTTCACCGCATCTCATTACACAGAGTAAACCACAAGTTTCAGCAAGAATCATTCACATATAACATATATTCAATTATTGTCAAATCAACCATCTTATGCACAATATTCTGGCACCCAAGAAAGTATGCTTCGACAAAAAGATATCGACATGAAATTAATGATATCATGTTATCTAGAGAGACTATAAAAACATATGCATAACTTGAAGGTAATGCAAGTAATGTCTCACTAAGCAAATTCGAGAACGCAAATGCAATTATCCTCAAATATGAGGTAATCCCTATGATAGATAATTGAGATTGTAGATTTTACCCTAGCTAATTAAAATGCAACTACAACAAAATAAGTAAGTCCCCATTCATTTAATAATTGATGTCCATCCCACATACATATATCAAGTTTTACACAAGTTTATCATAGTTTCAAAAGTAAAAGAAAAAGAAAAAATTAACTTAATCACAAAACTAATAGACAATATCAGGTTCCACCAAAAACACTTATTTTACACCGATATTCCCATTTCTATCCACACAAACATTTAAAAAAAAAAAACAAAGCTATAATCACAAAAAAAATTTACCGGTCACCAGTTTCTCCGGATGCACCCATGAGTTTATGAGAATCCAAGACCATGATCTTATCCTCGTTCGTCTTGTGCACGAGGATACTGTGTACCGCCGATGAATCCGCCACCACTATCGCGAAGTCCTTACCCACCAATCCAAAAACTGACTCCATTTTTCAAATTTCTTCCCCCAAATGTACTGTATACTAATCTGATTTAGATCTAGGTTTTTTTTTTCCCTTTTAATTAACTTTTTATTTGTTAGTTGAGTCGGGGGTTTTGGGTTTGATTTTATGCTTTACTGAAAGGCGTCTTGGGGAACAAGAATGTTAAAGCGTTGTTGCCAAAACTAAAGTCGCGCTTAGTTTCATGGATACTAGGTCCATGTCAATTATGTTGCTTGGGGCTATCGATCGGTCCCGACTCCCGTGAGCCGAACCTTAACATACTAGTTTTTCTATTATAAAATATTAATAAATAATAATTAGTGGGTTTTGAAAATTTGAGATTTGATTTGGATTGGAGTTTGGTTGTACGGGTTTGGGGGAGAAAAATAAGTAGTAGATGTCAAATCAATAACTTTATGTGTAGAAGGTAAATGACAGATGTCAAATCAATAATTTTATAGGTCTTAAGCAGATCTGTGTAGGTTTCGTTTTGATCTGAAACTTATGTTTGAGTTGAGGCTTATTCAAACTCTTTACCATATGGGGTTTGACCCGATATGGGTGAGACCACACCCAGCCAGTCTGATTCCATACAGACCCTTAAAACCTCAAACTCAAACGACATACGCAAAATTATAATACAAAGGTACGGAGCTCGTTTTTAATATTTAAAAATCAAATTAAATAAAAGCTTAAATTGATAATTCGTTACCATTAAACTCGATGTTACATTACTCGTACTTCATTTTAGTTTACTTTTAGCGAATCAAAATTGAATGAGCTTCGGTCGAGCATTAAAAAAAATCGAAAGCGAGTATGTTGATGATTTTACATCTTTTATTATTATGCAGTTGAGTTATTATTTTTTGAGGGAGAGAACAGAGTTTGGGTATTGGGCTTGTGGTTGAGTGATTTTGGAGTTTAATTTTCTTTCTCACGTTTTATTTTATAAGATATCTTCATAGTTATTTTATTATTTTAATAAATATGTTAATAAGATTTTCATTTTTTTTATATTTTATATCGATTATATTAAATTGTGTTTAACTTATAAATAAATAAATTGATTTAGTAGATTATTTTTCTATATTTAATAAAATACTGTACTCTTTTAATATTTAGTTTAGAAATAATATTTAAAATTCAATTATTTTAATAAACATATAAATTAAGCTAAATCATGAGAGTCAAATGGTAATTGAAATGAAAAATTAACGGAGTGAGTTGCACTAATGAAGAAATGAAGAGGCTAAAAATCCCTTGTACAATAAAAATTTAAGGGAAAAAAATGGTGCATAATTCGCACAACACACAAGGGATTGTGCTGAATTTTTGATGTTTTGCGCCCCGAAAATAAATGTAGAATTTTAACACTTCACACTGACTCAAAAATTTGACAAATTTGACACTTTACACTCGAAAATACAACTTTGCACCCTAGTGTGTTTTCAAACATAAAGTTTGATATAGTTCTTTTGAAACTCAATCTGAAATATACTCAACAAACTAGAATTAATAAAATATATGTAAAAAAAATCGAGTTCAAATTTTTCCAAGTCCTACCAGATCAAACACCATCTTAAAAGAAATATCAAATCAAGCTTAAAATCATATATTGTTTTGCTCAACCTGACCCGTTTATATACAAAACAATGCTGCCAACCCCCACCACCTAGAAATTCTTAGTAACTTTCAGTTCAATAAACCCTATGTGTTCTTTGTATTTTATAAATGACTCCTACATATGTATAGAAAGTAGAAAGAAAAAACACTAATAATTATCTAGATAAAAGATCAAAGGAAAAAAGACTGAATTAAGAATTTCTTATTGTTTCTTAGCAAAAATAAGAATGAAGAATGGCAACAAATATATGCACATGATGAACTACTACTTAAAAGCTAGTTATCAAAAAGAAACTCAAACCGAATGCGTCATTTCCTAAATCGGCATCACAGAGATGGATAGACAAAACAAAGCCAAAGCAGCCGTTAAGTTCACTTAGGTAGCAATTCAAACCTCTCACGTCTCAGAAAAAAGGAAAAAAAAAAAGAAAAAAAGATAAATACAGGTATAATTTAAAAACCTATATTTCATGCACAATGATGTGGTTTCGCAACATCACATTCAATTGAGCAACTCAGGTAACGGTATAGGAGAAATCCGGATTTGTACAGAAACCTCAACATTCACATGAAATAGCTAAGGGCTTTCTTCCGTCGAGATCCCCCTTCACCATAAAGTTCGTTCCACTGAAGAAGCTCGGTCATGTTAACCGACTCTGAAGAGACACTAGGACATACCTATGCCAAATGAAAATACTCGAGTTTAGCACAACAGAGAACTAAGGCTATGTTTGGTTTTTGGGATTTAGTAACTCTACAAAAAAAAAAGGCTTTCATTCACCAAATGATAGAACATTAAGTCTTATCCTTTTTGTTCAGATTCATTTCTCTTGTCATTTTTCTCAGTAAAATCCAAGTTCCAAACATAGCCTAAATTAATAAAAAGTAGCATGCTATGTAGGGGATTTTGTCTCACCCTCTCGTGAGCAAATTTGAGGTCTTCCATATTTAGTGGCCGAATATCAGCACTCCCACTTAAAGGTGGTGGAGTTCTACCTTCAGCCAGAGCAGCAGCTCGATCCTGTCATTGTATTCGATAGTTAGATGAACATCATATTTATTCCAGATTAAACATTTAGTACGCATTTATTATTTTGGTTTTCACGGATTTTAAGACTTCAAAGATTATTAGGATGTAACTGCTCATATACCAAACACAGGAAAGATACCTTTTTCTCTTTTTCCAAAATCTCTCTAATTGGGCGATGTGCAGCTGTCACACACAAATTCTGAAACACAAGGGAAAAAGCAAGAGGAGTTACATTCCGCTCCTAGCTCTTACAAATCACAGCCAACGTAAACCTGTATAACTAACCTTTAGATCACTTCCAGAATACCCATCAGTCATACTTGCAACTGAATGCAGATCTATGTCAGGAGATAAGTCCTCTTTTGCAAGAATAACGTTAAGGATCTTTTCTCTATTAGCAGCATCTGGCAAGTTGACCATCAATCTATGGGAAAACACAAGGCATGCACCAGAATCAACAATGATTATTAACACTACTTCACGATTAAAAATTGAAATTAAAAAGGATAATTTACCTGCGTGGCAGCCGCCTTATAACAGCCTCATCCAGGTCAAAAGGCCTGTTTGTTGCAGCAAGTACCAAAACACGTTCCTTGTCTTTTGTTCTCAGCCCATCCCAGTTCACCATGAATTCATTTTTCATTTTACGCATGGCTTCGTGTTCTCCTGAGTTTTCTCTTCGTCCCAGCATACTGTCAGCCTTTAAAAGAGACAAAATGAAAAGAACTTACTGAAATGGTATTGAATGTTAAGAATAAGAAAGATGGTAATGTAGAGTATTGCCTACTTCATCTACAAATATAACACTAGGAGAAATTTTGCTAGCCAGTGAGAAGACAGCTTTGACATATTTCTCGCCCTCACCAAACCACTGTAAATACAATACAAAGAATTGAGAAGGGGAGTTAAATGAGTTAATTGAATAAGGACATCGTATGAGTTTTATAGTAGTTCAACAATCGGGAGACCTTTGAAGTTATGCTGGACATTGAAATATTAATGAAGTTTGCACCAGCTTCAGTGGCAACAGCCTTCGCAAGCATAGTCTTTCCGGTTCCAGGGGGACCAAACAAAAGTATACCCTTGCATGGCTGCAAGAGAAATAATAAGGCAGAGGTTCTTTGGAAGAGACCAAAATGTGCAAATACAAGATCTCCAATATATTATCATTTATCTGAGCAGTTTGATTACAAAAACAGTTGAATCTCATGGACGAGATAATCGCATTTGAAAGAACAGTGCAAGATTCAATGACCTAAATATGTAAACAAATGTGCTATAGTGTTTGATAAATGTCTTTCTATATGTTGAATGCACTGGAAAAGAAGATGCATCAGGAAAAATGATGGAGAACATGCAAAATAATGCTGCTAATAAAAATAACTCGCTGGAAATAATTATTTCAAAAGTCTCCTTAAAAATTAAGGCAGCAATCATAGCCAGAAGAAATAAAAATATAACCTTGGTTAGTTGACCCTTGCAGAAAAGTTCAGGCCTTTGTAAAGGAAGCATGACCAACTCCTTCAACGTATCTTTGACATTTTCCAGTGCTCCTATATCTTCAAATGTCACTCCAATATCACTAGGAGGGATTACATCTGCAAGAAGCCTCTTCTCAAATTCATTCTCTGTCACAACATCCTGGTAAGCAACAAAAACAAATTGGTAATCTACTGAATATTATATAAGAAATCATTCAAAAAACCACGCATGATTAACTTTAGTTAACTTATTTTCTGATTTCATGCAGCTGTGTATCACCTTTAGAGACTTCTTTAAACTTTTGGTTTCATTCTGGATAGCATGAAGCATTCCTATGCCATACTGAATGCTGTTACAAGGGTGTCATACTAGATTAGTTCCCTAGTTACTGATGTATTAATAGATAAGAATATAGGAAAAAGTGTAATAATGAAACCGTAGTAGGGTATTTATAACATAAATATGATATAGACTAAACTACCCCTAACCCTTATACTCTAGCAACTGGTATTTAGCTATCCATTACATAGTGGCTATATCTTATTACCTCTCTGTAGACAAAACAAGCCCGGGATCGGCTTCAGCTTCAGGGTTTCTCATCAAATTATGGCTTAAAGCCCATCCAACCACCTTTTCCGCACCTTCAAAATATATGAAGATATATATTTTCAACTTTTATCCACATTCTTGCTCATTCTATGTGTTGGAGCAATTTTGTGGCATCAAAATAGTACTCTGGCAGATTTAAAATCAGAGAAGGTGGAACCAAATGATATGCTTACTCTCATTTGTAAGTGTTTGATCTTTTATGTCCAACGTCTCAAGGTCGTCGCACTCTAGCCCATTACGATTCAGCACCTGCATGTGAACATATGAAGCAGTTTGTCAAATACAATGAGGAAAAACTTGTTTGCAGTTTCACAAAATAAGCAGATTAAAGGACCTAGCTTTAATGATACTTGGTGAAATCATAATATAAGAATACATCAGCCGTAATGAAAATGAACAATTAAAATAAGTATAGTATATATTATGATGAAAGTCCCTCACAGTTCGTAAATTACACAGATTTGCTTTCAGTTTTAGGGTTTCAGCATCTTTCTCCAATTGGCTCTTCCAACTGACCAGGAGTCCTTCATCCTGCAATGTTCATAAGCATCATTACACGATTTAAATGGGAAAACAAGAAAAATGTTTAAGAAATTCAAGTACAAACCTGAGGCAAGTGAATTGTCACTTTATTTGGAAAAATTTTGGATAAAAGCTTGGTTGCCTTGGTAACATCCTTAGTTCGTTCATGCAACCTCCCAAAACTATCCTGAAGAAATTATTACTATATCATATAAGGCCAGTAATAAAAAGTGATTGGTAGAGAGATCTGGGAGCCAAGTAGTCTATGCCAACGAATTTCGTAACGCTATACGGGCCATAAAGAGAGTACCACTAGATGACAGAAATCAACAGAAAGACATATTAAACAGGTACTTCTTTGATCATTTTATAGGGCACTTCAGCATAGGAAATTGTCAAAACAAAAAATACTAGATAATACGTGAACTTTTACTGCATGAGGGATTGAACCAGAAACACTATGAAGTTCATATCCTTTCTATTCCATTTCTCCCAAAATTGCTTCAAAGAATAATTCCAAACAAAGATGGATATATCAAACTGTAAGCGTTAAAATAGATGAATATCCTGATAAGCACAAACCCATGAATAAAAAGGAGGGGAATGTCAGATTACTTAAACATATGTTAAATAACAGGGATGAAATATGATACAAACATGTGTTTCTAAGTTAAAAGGGAAGGTTTAAAGTACTTCAAATTGTAAGTAAATCAAGAAAATGACAGAAATGTAGCGACAGATTCTTACAGGGAAAGCCAAGTCGAGTAATGCAGTTTGATTGCTGCCGAATTTTGTAAATAGCAAACTGCTAGGATGAGACTGCACAAGAGAAATTGACTTTCAAACAAAACTAAAATTATAATATTAAATATATTATGCCAAAACATGCCGCCTGAATTAGCATAAGCAAAAAAGGTTTATGAATATGAATGCAAAATAATTATGGATATAATCAACGACTTCTACCTTTTCTTTTCGGCTGTCAGACTGAGTGTGTGAACCAATTATTACGACATTATCAGGAAGCTTCTCAAATTTGTTCTTAAAAATAGCATAAGATTCTGAATTTCCAGCAATGGACTTCTCAATGTCTTTCATAAACAAAATGAAAGGGAATTCTCGGCTCTCCTCAAAAACCGCCTAAATCAGAGAATGAAACTGATCACTTTTACATGAAAAAGAGAGACATAGAAAAAACATAGTAAACCCAGGACAGGAATTCAACCTCAAACATTGCGTTAATAAGTAACTTCTCCTGATCCTCCACAACTGAGGTATCGATGCGAAGTTCGTTGGCTAGATAAATACCAGAGCGCGTGAGAAAGAGAAATAAGAGAGAACCAGTAAAATCAAAATAAAGTGGGGGCATCACCATTGCAGAAGAATCCATGACCATTATCACAGAGACCTCCAAAATCAACCCCATCTGGTATGAGTTTGTCGAATGTGACGCCAATTTTTGACAGAGGATTATCTTCAAATGCCAAAAGAACCTTACCACGCATTCCAGGAGTTGGTCCCCTAGAGATCCAGCCAAAAAGTTTTATGTTATAACAAGCATGACCAATAAGTATGCACCAAAGAATTTTTACGAGTAAGATGTTCCATGAAACTGTCAACTAATTAATTGAAATCAAACAGAGTCGAGTCACTGTCAATGTGCATTCTGTGTTCTAGATCTATATGGTAAATCCAGTTATCTTGAGAGTGTGGAAGAGTATATGATGCAAGTAATTACTCAAAAATATAAGTGCTCTTTCTACTATCACTTATAAAACCAATCAAACACTCAAAGTAAACACCCAACCCAAATTAAACACTTTCACTAAAGACAAAAGACATCAATTTCCTCATTCATGTTTCATATTGTACACTCATTCACTAACAAAGGCATTACTAGTATAAGAGCGAGACTGTAAAGGAAGGACTAACAGAAAACCAATAAAATTCTTCATGCAACGACTTCATCTGCCAACTCAATATTGCTGTACTTGCTGGAAGAGGTAACAAAAAGGAAGGCTAGCATCCCAAGTTATCGACCAAGCTCACATCACAATGCAAAAAGGGCGCAAATCACATTGGACATTACCTCAGAAACTAAAGAAGACCATAAGGGGATAGGACATGGAAATTATTACAAATTAACATGATCAATTTTAGTTGAAAAATGCTTCTTAAGATGCAATAGCTGCTGATGTTCTGATGTGTGCATCAATGATGTCCGGGGTAGTACAGAAGCCCAAAGAATCAAATATTAAGGTAAAAACACAATGACGTCCTATGAGGTAAATCACTGTGGGCCTATTGATTATGTTTTGGCTCGGATTCACTTGGTTTTGGTTTCGAAAATTTGGTTTGGGTGGTTTCATGAATTGGGTTTGGAAATTGGGGTTTATAGGGATAAAAATAGGTAGTAGGTGTCAAATCAATGTCGTTTTTAAAGAGAAAATTGCCGGTATGTGTCAAATTGTGTCTTTTATAGGTTTGAGATTTGTTTTATTTGGATATTAAGTTGAAACCTGGGTCTTGCGAAACCTGTACTCAGGTTTCATCTGGTTAGGTATTGACTCAGTTTTGCAGAACCGCGAGACCGAGCCAAAACCTAACCAAACAGGCCCTTGTGAAACTTAAAGACAATCTTACTAGATGAAAGAGTGGAAGGTAAGTCAAAACACAGTAAAATTGACCCCCTCCCCCTCCCCCACCAAAACAAAAAAAGAGTTAAAAAAAAGGGCCATCAGCCTTGGGAAAGTTCTCATCTATTGGGTAATAAATATGAACCTTCTTCAAGCACCTAAAAAATTGTTTATATCATGTAAATTTGTAAATAAAGCAAGGTATAGAATACAAATATTACCTGGCAGAACTTGAATATATAGAACCAGAAGCTGGACCTATGAATTTAACTCTATCACCTAGATTTCCAAAAAAAACATACAAGGTAAAACTAAATTAAATTGTGAAAGATAGGTCTTAGCTACTGCTAGCAGACTCAATATTTACCAAAATAAAACATAATGATACTTACCAGATTTGATCGATGGGTTCTTAGCTTCCTTCATGCAAGAGGTCAAATTGTCAGGTTCCATTTTTGTCTGCGAGTCCAAGTCAAACGGGGCACTCAATGAATTAGGGGTATCTGTTTCACCGGATGGCAGTCCTAAGTCCTTAGCAAGCTCCATGAATCCAGGAGCTTTGTTGGTGTGACACATTTTCTCTGCACCTAGGCCATCTCTCAGAAGTTCAGCATCCTTATAAGAACCCTAAGAAATCAGAATTAATGACAATCAGTCAAGTTTATTTAGTAGGATTTAAGGACAAAGAATGTATTAATAACAATAACTATGTTGCTCATATTTTCAGTCACTAGATTTCTAAAGAAGCATATTAAAAGCCATTCCAATAAAATCTTCTGCTATCATTTTTCCCTTTGAAACATATACTGCAGGCTCAATTTATATGTGTTTTCTTCATTTCTTAAGAAAGGGAGCAAAAATGACAGGTGCATGTACCTACTCGACCTTGTCAAGCAGAATAAGTACTTCCTTTGCTTTTAAATTTTTTAAATATTAAGAAAATTATGCATAAACAAGTTCCAGATACCCATTCTTTTTGGTATATTCATCAACAACTTGACATAATCTTACTTCCAGAAATGAATTGCGATCAAATATAAGCAACTTCGCCCCAAAATAGTGAGCAAGTGCCTTCGCCAACATCTCCTGATAAATATCAGATCCTGAAAATACAACAAACACATTGTAAAGTTAATACTAATTTAGCAACAAAGAATAAAGGAACACAAGTACTTTGACAAAAAAATATTCAATTGGAACTTCTCAGAGACCTGCAGGACCATACAGCAAGATTCTTGGATTTAGTGTAGGAAGCTCATACGTAAATTTAATCTGCTCCTTGTACTTCAGTTGTATAAATGAAGCTGCAATTAGCACGCTTTTTGTGCTCTCGCTGCAAGTTGATTTAAAATAGAAGTATGAAAAATCCTAAAAAAACACTGCATGTATTTTTCTTTCTTCAGCTTCTAATCATAAACTTGAAACAGAAAATCCAAAAATCTCAAACAGAGAACTTCATGCTTATAAACTCATGTACTAAATCGTCTTCTTGCTTAAATTTAAAATAAAATGTCATTTTTATTAATGACCAAGATAGGCCAACCTCAAATAATAAGGAAAATTATCAAATGAAACTTCTAGATCTTCGGCATATAGAATTGCGTCGCATATAGCTTCTCTAAATGCTGATGTCCTTGTACACATTCCTGCTAGAGATACTGGAATTGGATCCTTGATCCAGTCTCTCTCTTCCTGTTACACAAAAGATTCCCTTACTCTTAGCATACAAGTTATCCAGTGTCATGATATCAAAATCTAGTAAATGTTCCATAGCAGTTTATGCCACTTAACCTCTAAGCAGCCAGATTCCATTATCCTATCAGGGGGGAGGATCTTGCTGGAATTCTCGACATCTGCAGCTGTCGTTGAATTAACTTCTTGTCCATCAGTCTCATCTTCATTAACAACTGGGGAGGTAGGTAGATCACTCCCTTGACAATTTTTACCACTGGCCTGAGATGTAGGCTTAAGAAGTGATAAATCTTTCCGAAGGCCAGAAAGAGATGCCAAAATGGAAGCACCAGCTACAGCTGATGCATCTCCTGCTCGTCTTTCGACGTTTATCGTCTTTCCCATATTTGTCTGATTATCTTGTGGAATGGTCTTAATTATACGTTCATACGGTAGCTGCTGGAATATCTACACGGGAAGGCATTAAGGAAATTGTGGATGGGAAAAATAAAAGCATTAAACATCAGTTAGCAAGCTATAAAGTACAAATTTGACAAGGATACATATGCATGACTTCCAAGGAAGCCAAAAACCACTTCGTCCCCAGAGTTGAGCTCGCAGGTGGTATTTTTCTTAATTGTTTTACCGTTGACTTGGACACATCCCTTGCTCCCCCGACTCTCAAGCAACGCAATCGGTTTATCATCACGCTGATCATTTTCCATGACAATTAATAATTGAAGAGGCAATATATGGATTTTAGAGCTCAGGAAAAAAAAAACACGAATACAAACACCAACTGTAGCGCAATTGAAAAAAATACAAGAACTGTTTCTCCCTATTTAATGAATCGCTTATCATCTGAACTATTTAATGACTCGGCTACATTAATACCAAACAAAGTTAATTGGTACCGGAGAGGATTTCCTATCACAAATTAGTGTCACACATTTATGTCACACCAATGTGCGATTGACACGTGTCCCTCTCCCAAAATTAATTGGGTATAAGACATAATATGAAAGAGAATTTACATATTTATGGCATAAGTTCTCCTTCATTCATCTTATCAAAAATCGAGGGGCCTGCTAGTTAGCTAGCATTTGCAATGTTTATGTAAAGAATATGAAAGTAAAAGTCCTATTAATTCGATTTTAAAAATTATATATATATATGAGCAAGTATGTTTTGAAAGCTTCTGGAGTTCAATTCTTGCTTGGTAAAGCTAATTGTGGTGAAAAGAAGTGTAAATCTACTCGAACTCAACTTGTGTTTCGCGCGACTCTATTAAAACTCATTTGTGCTAGGTTAGCTAAAGGTTCCAATGATCTTCAATTATTCATTAATGGCATTTTAGCCTTTGAAATTCATAGAAATTAAGCCTCTCTAAAGACTCTTCGTGAAAATGCATATGCAAATCAAAGTAAAAGGATGACGAAAATTATCAATCAATGAAAAATTGGTTGAGATTTTGAGAAGAAATGTGAAGAAGCCATGGTTTCTGCCATAAACATGCAGAGATTATGTTTCCTTTTTTCTTTTTTTTCATGTCTTTCCTTGTTTATTCAACCGCCCTTAGTTTAATTAACATACCTTTTCATATCTATTATGTGTAATGTTATGATACATACTTCATTTTAAGAGGGACATGCGTGTCAATCATACATTGGTGTAACACAATTGTGTGACACCAATATGTGATAGGAAATCCGCTCTGCATTTTAAGAGTGGGACACATTTCAATTATACATTGATGTAACACAATTGTGTGATACCGATGTAACACAATTGTGTGACACCAATATGTGATATAACACAATTGTGTGACACCAATATGTGATAGGAAATCCGCTCCAGATTGGTACATGCAGCAATTAACACTGTAATTTCAATTATTCCACGTGATAAATCTGAACAGTATTAGGTGATGGGACATCTAATTTACACTCACTTTTTCCTACTATGCTATAACCAAGGTTTTAAGACTTGTTCAATACCTTTAATAATTTCCCAAGTCATGCATGCACATATTCACAAAGACGAATAAAATGGAAAGTGCTTGGTGAGGTTAGAAACAAGCAATACCTGAGTCAGCCTTATAGAACACAAGATGGCGCTAACAGTTTGATCACGGATCAAAAGATTAGCGTGTTTGCTCGAGCCCACTAAGAAATTGGTGGTGTACACAGACATGGTGTTGAACTGCAAACACACAGATTGCACCAATCAATCATTCTTCAACATCTCTCACAAATAACAAATGGAATTTGAAATCTGGTCAATGAGTATAGGCGGAAAAAAAAATGCAACTACCTCCTCCAACTTATCAGATTCAATGAACTAAAAAGCAAAAGCAAAACAGTATTTCACCTGTGGGGATTCCGTAAGAAGCCTACACCAAGCCGTTGTGGTCTCAAACCCTTGATACTGCTTCCATGAAGGAAGCGAGCTTTTTTGTTTCTCTACTATAGCTGCCGCAGCCCCTGAGTTTCAAAAATTCACAAAAAAGCCCCCAAATTCAGCATTTCCCTTACATGCACACATCAACAAAATCGAATTTCCAAAAACAACATGAGCAAAAAACCTAACCTTCCGCAACTGCAGGAGTAACAACGGAAACTGAACCGGAAGTGGCAGCGGCGGCGGAGGTGTCAGGGAGTTCCGGCGGATCATTCGAGCTTATATCCTTTACATTTTCCGCTGGCGTAGGCTCAGATGCCTTTGAATTATTATTTTTATCATTAATTTCATTATTATTAATACTAATGTTGTTGCTTGTCTCCCCCTACACAAGAAAAAAAAAATTAAAAATCAGCGGCTCAGATTAAATAATTCAAAACAGCTCTTGAGAGATGGAGAGAGTGCCTTTTGACGTTTTGAAGTAGAGTTATCGTTATTATTATCGGACGGCGAAGATGACCTCTTGTTATTATTTGACGGCAGAGATCCACTTCGCCTCGTCGACACCATTTTTCTGCTCTTTCTTCTTCTTCTCCTCCTCGATATGATTTAGAGTGAGAGTGTGTTTGTCTTCACATATACCCACCGCTTTATATATATATATAGATATTTATTCTCAGCCCAACAATAAAACTTAAATTCACGCACCGAATTCAGTTTCTCCATTTATGGACTAACCCACATAAGAAGCCCAAATTACAATTCCTACCATGGGTGTTCAATGAATCACTCCAACCGATAGACTCAACCTCAACCGATGGTTAATTGCGGGTTGAAAGTTGATGTGTTGATCTTGAGCATTTTGAAAGGAAAAAAACAAAAAAGCAAGTGTTGCAATCAGATTTGATTTTATATTTTTCTTATTCTGGTCTTGTCAATATTGTTGGGCTCTAGTCCACTAGCCCAAAATGCTTAAATCCATGTTGACAAGTGAATGTAGATCAAGTCTTTATTAACCATTCAAACGATTCATCCACAATCAATGTGGGATTGGGGTGTTACAATCTCCCCAACTCAAATACTCAACGTCCTCGTCGAGTCCAGATCAATAGCCCAAGACCCCCCTTCATGGATAACACCACGAAGTCGGCTCTGATACCATTTGTAAAGACATTGATCCACTTCTGGCCTTGTCAACATTGTTGGGCTCTAGTCCACTAGCCCAAAATCCTTAAGCCCATGTTGACAAGTGGATGTATATCAAGTCTTTATTAACCATTCAAACAATTCTTTAAGAAAAATATTAAATCAAATATGATTGCAACACTTGTTTTTTTTTTTTCCTTTCAAAATGCTCAAGATCAACACATCAACTTTCAACCCGCAATTAGCCATCGGTTGGAGTGATTCATTGAACACCCATGGTAGGAATTGTAATTTGGGCTTCTTATGTGGGTTAGTCCATACACGGAGAAACTGAATTCGGTGCGTGAATTTAAGTTTTATTGTTGGGCTGATATATATATATATATATATATATATATATATATATATATATATATATATATATATATATATATATATATATATATGTCTGTGTGTGTGTGAAATTTAATTTAGTCCTAAAATCAGAAAATGAAAAATATAATCTATAATCTAAGTATAGGTGATGACCCTGATCAGATAATATATTCAACGAATAGAAAATATGAGAATGGGAATGGGGAAAACAGAGAAATTGAGGGGGACGAGGAAATTCAGAGATACATTACTATAATGCAAAATACGATATCCTTCCCTTTTATAGTAGGGTTAATTCAGAATAAAACAAACGACGTGTAATTGAAATGGAAAAATGTAATCGTAATCAATGAGTGTAAATGATGTGTGAGTGGTCCATCTGTGATTCCGTTACGTGAATAAAACAAACAGAATATATTTGAAATGGAAAAATGTAATCGTAATCAACGAGTATAAATGACGTTCAAGTGGTCCATTTGTAATTCCGTTAAGAATCTTCCACGTGTAGATCATCGAATGGTCCAACTCCATCTTCGGGTGGGCTATATCCCTCTACCAAGTGTGAATGGAAACGGTGTCGTTCCCATTTGAACTTCCCAATTCCACTCATAATTTGACGGTCCAATTTTCGATCTCCCATTTCAATAAACGGTCATGATTAGTAATTTTAAATCCTCCAGATATGACATTACCTCCCCCATATTTAGATAATACAATATCCTTCCCTTTTATAGTAGGGTTAATTCTGAATAAAACAAACGACGTGTAATTGAAATAGAAACACGTAATCGTAATCAATGAGCGTAAATGATGTGCGAGTGGTCCATCTATAATTCCGTTACGCGATAAAGCAAACATAATATATTTGAAATGGAAAAATATTATCGTAATCAACGAGTATAAATGACGTGCAAGTGGTCCATCTATAATTCCGTTAAGAATCTTCCACGTGTAGTGTTGGGATATCACGGTTGTCAAAACAACAAAAGTGCGGAAATTAAAATTTTTCCGAGATACCCATCAATCTCATGATACATAGATCCATCTTATATATGCGAAAAAGTTGAATCAAGAAATAAACCAGTAATAAAGGGGGTTATGCGATTTTTACCTCACCACAGGCAAGGTAGTGGCAACCTCCGGCTTTGTTCTAGATTCGCAGGTAGTCGTCCAAATGTCTCACCTCCAGAGCGTATCCACACCAATTGGATTGTAGGGACACCTTCAAGTCGCAGGCTACGAACTAGATCTATTTGCAGAGCAAGATCCAGCAATGGAAGAACAGAGAGAGATGGGCGGCGCACAGGGTTGGGCGGCGCTGGCAGGGGGCGGCTAGGGTTTTTAGTGCAAGAGAGAGATTAGGTTTTTCTAACTTCTTCTTTGAGTCTTACTTGGACTCCTTTTATAGCATCCCACTTAACCTAGTCTTGCAAGACTTCTTATGGGCTTTTAATTAAAGGCCCATGTCTTGCAAGTTCATTTATTTAACCCATTAATTAAGCTATCCCATATTAATTAATAAATTAATATCTCTCTTAATTAATTAATACTTTAATTAATTATTTAATTAATTATATCATCTAATTAATTAGTCTTCCAATTGAATTAACACTTTAATTATTCCAAATTTAGCATTAGCACTGGATTATTATATAAGAATCGTATAGAAAATTCCCTCATCCATTACGATGAGTCGGTAGATTCCATATTGGTACTAACCACTCGCGTACACAACTATACGCACCCAACCTAGGCACGTTATGATCAGGCTACGTGACATGTACCTAGATCTAAGTACGCACACTCATGCACCGAATTCGCCCTAGCACCTCAAGTCTAAGGACTAAATCGTACACTATTATAAGTCTTGAGAAACGTCCCATCACCGATATGCGTCCTGAGCTTCCACAATGGGTTTCTCTGTTCGGGTCGTTCGATGCATTCGATCCCCTATCGAACCACTACTCATAAGCACTGACATCAAAATGTCTTGTTTATGAAACTCTACAAATTGACTTCATGTGAATCATGCATATTCACACAAGTATTGACGATTCCCATGATACCTATCTCGTTTCGGAATCTATGACTTGGAACGTGTTTTAAGATCACGACCTTAGAGACTGTTTCATGATTGCACTCAATACCGAAGTGAATCGTCCCATAGTCAAATGTGACCTAAGGATTTCATCCAATCGCTTAAATGTATTCGTGAGAGATGAAGTTGGCCATTGTTTATTCTATACAAATATAAATAAAAACGTGCGTATTATTTATAGAATCAAAATATTGTTTTACAGAATAGACCTATTACAAGCTAAAGTGAATTGGCTTGCTGGGCACTATCCTATCATGTAGATCATCGAATGGTCCAACTCCATCTTCAGGTGGGCTATATCCCTCTACAAAGTGTGAATGGAAATGGCGTCGTTCCCATTTGAACTTCCCAATTCCACTCATAATTTGACGGTCCAATTTTCGATCCCCCATTTCAATAAATGGTCATGATTAGTCATTTTAGATCCTCCAGATATGACATTACCTCCCCCATCTTTAGATAATACAATATCCTTCCCTTTTATAGTAGGGTTAATTCCGAATAAAACAAACGACGTGTAATTGAAATAGAAAAACGTAATCTTAATCAATGAGTATAAATGATGTGCGAGTGGTCCATCTGTAATTCCATTACGTGAATAAAACAAACATAATATATTTGAAATGGAAAAATGTACTCGTAATCAACGAGTATAAATGACGTGCAAGTCGTCCATCTGTAATTCCGTTAAGGATCTTCCACGTGTAGATCATCGAATGGTCCAACTCCATCTTCAGGTGGGCTATATCCCTCTACAAAGTGCGAATGGAAACGGTGTCGTTCCCATTTGAACTTCCCAATTCCACTCATAATTTGACGGTCCAATTTTTGATCCCCCATTTCAATAAATGGTCATGATTAGTCATTTTAAATTCTCCAGATATGGCATTATCTCCCCCATATTTAGATAATACAATATCCTTCCCTTTTATAGTAGGGTTAATTCCGAATAAATTAACGACTTGTAATTGAAATAGAAAAATATAATCGTAATCAATGAGTGTAAATCTCTTAACTCTTCCATGGTTGTCACCTTCATGTTGAACTTTGAAGGTAGAGCCTTCAGCACTCTGACGGTTATCTCCTTGTCTGTGAAGGTTTTTCCAAGCTTTAGAACTTCATTCAGTGTCCTTGTAAACCTTGTATCCATCTGATCAATGGTTTCAGAAGACTTCATCTTGAAGTTATCCAGCTTTTCCAGAGCAACACTCAGCTGATGCTCTTTGATGGCGTCGTTTCCTTCGCTCATATCATGAACTTTATCCCACATTTCTTTGGCAGTCTTGCAATGCTTGACTTTGTCAAATCTGTCATTGTCTAGGGCTTTGGTCATGATGAAACGGCCAACTTTTTCCAGGTTGAACAGCTTTATTTTTTCAGCTGTCATCTCGTGTAAGTCTTTTTCCACCACTATATCAACTTCATCAACCTTGATAGTCTTGGTGAATTTGAACGGACCCTTGATGATACATGTGTACATGTTATCATTGTAGGCAGCTAAGAAGATTTCCATCCTGATCTTCCAATCCTCAAAACTCATACCATCAATGTGGGGAACATGGCTGATACAGTCCATTTTCAAAAGGTTTTTATTTTTCAAAATTATACTCTTTTGAAAAAATTTGAAAACTTTTGAAAAACACTAGGATCAAGCTCGTTGATCATGCAGCTGATTCTAATGAACCACCTACTCTGATACCACTTGTTGGTCCCAAGCGGTCAGATGAGGTCTAGAGGGGGGGGGGGTGAATAGATCTCTGAAAATTTTAAACAAATCTTAACTTTAAAACTTTTTGTTCAAACGTAAGCAGACTAAGCTGTTACATATCAGTAAGCTTACAAGGCTGATCGTGAACAAATCTTTGAACAGCTTTGTTGACCACTAGTCTGATAGTTACTTAGCTGATTTTAGTCAAAATCAGTTTTAATACCAGAATACTTGCAGCGGATGTTTTAAGTGTTTTTCATAAGTATACTTAGTAGTTTGAAAAATTTTATCCCCAGTTTTGTAAAAACTCCTTTAAGTCTTTTTCAAACAGTTTTATGAAGGGTTTTATGCAGTCTGAAAATATGCAAGTAAAATGCAATGTAAAACACAAGGATTTTTATAGTGGTTATATGGATGTAAGTATCCTTTAATCCACTCTTCCAAGTCACAAAGATCTTGGGTTATACTAAGAACACTCAGTAATTAGTACACTCCACTTACGCCAAAACAACAAATGAATCTGGCCGTAAGCTCACAATAGGAAATCACAAAGAAGTCCTATTTTACAGAGATCACTCACATAGATGGATAAGTACTCCTCACAACACTCTAACAGATTTCACTCAGAAAAATGTATCTATCTTTGATCTTCACCTTCAGCTTGAGTCAACAAATGACAAGGCTGATGAGTGAGCTGTTCTTGAGCTTTTGAGACTTAGAATATATTTGCTTCGAATTCAATCTCTTAGTTGTTGTGTGTATATTTTTTCTTGGTCTCTTCAGCTATTTATACTCATTCATTTGAATTATGTCCGTTGAAGAGAGACACAATTCAAATTTCTTGGTTTCTGGTCCTTAATTTCCGCGAACGGCTCTCTGCACAGTGACAGTACTGCAGACTGTACTTTCTGTCAGGCAGCATTAAATGCACCGAGCTGATACGAGGTATTTCTTCAATCATTTGCCATTAATAGCCTCGGACTTCAGCATTTATTACTCCAGTGGCATTTATTACCGTTGTGACGACTTCTTGATCCTGTCCACTTGGCTGATGAGAGTACAAGTCTGATGATGAACAGAGCTGATCTCAAACTTGAACAAATCTTATTTGAGTCGGCTGATTTACACCAGTCTGTTTTCTTCCCTTCAGCAGATCAGTAGTATTCTGGACCTTGAATATTTGACCCTTCTGATTTGTCTTCATACTTGGTCAAAATTCTTCTAAGGGATTTAAACTAAGTTTTCCTTACTTAGCTAATCTTGATGAGTTTTGGAAATCATCAAAACCTCCCTTATTTCTCTAACTTCAGTGCACTCTTATCTTCATCTTTATCCAACATTATTTTTTATTTGACTCATATTTTTATGCTATCTAAATAATGAATATAATGAAAATATTGGCAGATTTTACATAAAATTACCATAAATTTAGTTGAAATGACTGTTAGTTGTCAGACTTTACAATAATTAACTTAAATTAGGTGAAATAAACTTAAAGTTGGCTGAAATATACTTAATATTATGAATACTTATTAGATTTTTTTTATGTGTTAAAGTTAGTTTTATGTTCTATAGTTTTAAAATTTAGTATGCGTCGCTGTGTTATGCTCCTCTGACTACTATTCTCATAAGTATAGTCTAAAAAAATAGTTTTGTCCATAACCTTAGATGCAATCATATCTCTGAATCTGGTGTTTGTGTAACCCAGAAGAGTTGGATAGTGGTTAAAGCAACATGTTCCCCCCAAAAAAAAATTCCCTTCTATAGACATAACATCAACTACTATACTTTGTGCCCCTTTTTTGTATTGTACCTCATAGTCAAATCCAATCAACTTTACTATCCATCTATGTTGAAAGGCATAAGTGATTTTCTTCTCTAGGATATATTTCAAGCCATGTGTATATGTCTTGATTGCCCATCAGGTAGTGCTTCCATTTACTAACAGTTATTAAAATTGCCAAGAACTTCTTTTCATGAACTGATAAGGTTTGGGTTCTAATTGATAGGGACTTGCTTAAAAAGGCAATGGATCTACCACCCTACATAAGTATTACACCTATGCCCTTGTCACTTGCATCTGTATCTATAATGAACTTTTGGGAAAAATCTAGTAAGGCCAGGACAGGGGCCTGCACCATAGCTTTTTTAAGTTTCTCAAATGAGTTTTTACCCTCATCTTTTCAATGAAACCCATCATTTTTTAGCATAACAATTTAGGGGAGTGCTTATCACTCCATGCTCATTTATAAACTTCGTGTAATACCCAGTTAGTTCCAAGAAAACCCTTAACCCTTTCAAATTCTTAGTAATATATATGCTAGTTGACCATTTCCTCAATGAATACATGTAGATCAATCCTCAAATGCTGCAAATGGTCCTACCAGTTAGTGTTATACACTAAAATACCATGAAAGAAACAAGGACAAACTTCCTCAAATGATAAAAAAAACTTTGTTCATTAAGGACTGAAATGTAATTGTAATTTCATTTTATTGATTGATTAAATCTTACTATACATCTAATGGATATGAACATATATACTACCATTTGACATTTCATTTCTTGTTAAGTTATAAACCTCTGGACAAAGTTAGAAATCTCCATTCATTCATGAAGAGATCTAATAACATATACACAAGGAAGATTACATATAACATAAAGGTTAACTTCTCAACTCTTAGTGCTAAACCTCCCTTTATTTATTTTACAAAACCTCTATTTACATTAGAAAAACATGCCTGGATTTAGCTTCTAAAGATATGTAGATTAAAAGCCAACAAAATCCAAAATCGAAGCCACGGAATGCTCTTTTATTCCTTCATCTTGTTGTCCGGGAAGAAAGTACGACTCCTCTTGGCTTCTAAATATCTCCTCCACTTCACTTGCTGGTAATCCGAAAGATAGCTCTTTAGCCTCCGATTCAACATTGTTCCATACATTCTCTCTTCCTACATTATCAAACAAATCAAAAAACATTAATAATTTAAATGAAATGCAAAAATACCCCTTATGATTTGTCTAATTAGCCAAAAAAAAAAAAACTCCCATGCCGGAGACCATATTTTGAAAGAATAAAAATGGCATTTATACCCCACATAAAAATACAAAAACACCCTATTAGCCTAAAAAAACATCAATAGTCCCTTGTTAACCTTGAAAATTGATAATAACCTCGCTATTGACTTATAAAATAATTTCAAATTTTCGCTACCGAAAAAATGAACATAGGGGTATTTTCTGCCAATTAGGCGAAGCACATGAGCTATTTTTACATTTAACTCATAGTTTAGATCTCTAATTTTGTAACCGTAATCTATGAACATACCAGCTAAGAAGTACTTTTGGTTAAACGAAGCCTTGATTCCGAACCCTGTTAGTTGTAATTTTGAGTCTTTGGAGGAAATTATGGATATAGGATGCCCGGCGGGAATGATAAAGGCATCGCCCACGGATAAACGAGCACTAACCTTCTCGTAATGTACATCGCTTCTTGTTTCTTGCCTTTGTTTTTTCCCTTGACTTTGAGATGCAATATGTGGGCATGCCATTTCAAATTGACCACTTCCTCCTACTACAAATACCAGTCTTGTAGACTTTGAATTGTAGTAAGGTGCAATCATTCCTCCCTTCAAGTTTTGAACCAAACAATTGTCGTACAATATTAGATAAATTACTATACAAATGTATAGAGAAAAGTTGTGATGTTTCTATTTTAGTCCTTACTTTCTTTATGTTCATGAATGCAACTGAAACATCCAAGTCTTTTAGTTGATCGTAATTGCTCGGATCAGCTTCATAAAACTTTCCATATCGACTGGTGAACAAAGGGCGTTTATCCAATAGATTGAATGGTCCCCACGACTCTTCTTTTCTTTCCTTGGAGGATTTAGATTCTTTGGTCAGTGCCTTGATTTGTTGTTTGGAGGCTTTGATTATAACTCCCTTTTGCTGCTGACCAAAAAGATTTTCGAGCCTCTCCCTTGGAACCTAAACATGATAACGCGACTATATATTTGTTAACTAGAATAAACATAAGTTTTGTTTGCAAATAAGTCCGTACTTCCAAAAATGTCATAGAAAGAACGTATGAACTTATCAACGATGAGATGTAAATTGTAAAATCAATCAATGAATGCTAGTCTTACATTGAAAGCAGCTTCAAGAATCTCATTGCTGAAAGCTCCGTAATATGATTCTGGATTTCCGCCACCAACCCCGAAGTATTCCTAATCAAAATCCAAATTAGGCTAAATTCAGCTCATAATCGATTACAATACACATAAATATATAACAACAGTATCAATTAATCAGTCTTTTTAACCTGGAAAATACTGAAATAAAATAAAATCATTGATAGTTATAGCGACCTTAAACCGGCCTGGAGTGTTAACAGGCTGCAACAGCTCCAAAATATACAATCTTTCATCATCGTCGCGATTTATTAAGTAAACTATTGATCCTGCAGGTACCCTCATTACATCTCCATGCTTCAACTTGAAAGATTGCCTATGATTTTGCCACACATAACTTATAGTTCCTTTCCCTGTCACAACAAAGAAATAACAACCAATCATTATTTCATTCAAATCCAATTAATTAATTTTATTCGGAAATTTCACGGATTGTTTGAACAATTTGAGTGAAATGCAAAAATCCCCCTATTAACTTTGAAAATTGGTAATGACCGCCCTTTCTTATTTACGGAAAAATGTCAAATGAGGTTTGGCTAATAAAAAGGAATAAAAGGGGGAGGGGTGTTTTATAATAAAAGCAACAAGGGGGGAGGTTAGGTAATTAAGCAAAACACGTGGGGTATTTTTGCAGTTAGTTCGAATAATTTACCGCCAAGAACAACAAAAACTGATTCAGCATCCTTGTGATGAGGAACAACGAATGTGTTTGGATTCGCCTCGAGGGTCGCTAATCGATAATTTTCGATTCCTCGTAGGAGTTCGGACCGCTTCGAGAATCTTTCGAGGACTTTGATATGTCCCTCTTCAGTTTTGTACTTGGAATCGAATCTTTGTGAGTCGAAGAAATATGGATTATTTTCGGTTTCTTGTTCTTTTCTTGGATTCATCGCGCCTGATCCTCCTCCATGTTCTTTGCTACATTCCCTTTTTCGTTCTTCGTATTGCAATTGACATTTTTGTTGGCAGAGTTGCCTTTGTTCGCCAAATTCTTGTATCCCACATCGACTCTGGCATTGTTTGTAGTCTTGTACAGGATCATGGTGGTGACTATCTTCTATGGAACCTGTAATTAGTGTTGTAGAGAATATAAAATTAATGGAAATTCCTCAACCTGTCACCTGTGCTAAAAGGAATAGCATTGATTAAAAGACTTTGGTTTGTAATTCAAAATAATTGAACAAATATATAAATATACATTAACTATATTGTGAAGTATATTTAATCAAAATCCGAATCTGAAACGTTGGGTTCAATAGATATGAACTGGCTAAAAAGATTTGTAATTCAAGTTACGTAGTGAAGAAAATATGAATGAACTCGATACGTTAAGAATATTATTTCTATAATATATAGACTCATAACTTTTCTGCGCGTATTAGATTAATAATATTTTATCATCAACCTAGTTAACAATATTTGAAATAAGTGGTTAAATGTGTCGAATAAGTTGAACGATAATATAAAGTTAATATAATGCAGATAAAGATCTGATTAGAACTTTGTGAAACCGCACGAGATTTTATTAAATCCCAAATCTAAAATCTGATTGATGGTGAGCAAAGGTCTAATCAATCTGTACTTTCCAGTATTCAAACCTGTATCCAACCTTTTGACATCCACGGATCAAAATTTTCATCTTTTTCATCGAAAACATCGAAAAGTTTCCGTTTTTGAATCAGGCGAAACGAAAACAAGACGTAATTCCGAAACTATTTATTTGCCTTAAAATTTGTTATTTTCCTAAATTTAGTAATTTTTTTACAAATTTTCTTTAGTGTTTTCGAAACATTTCCGAATGGTCTCGAAAAGTTTTCAATATTTGGCTCTCCGAAACATACATTCGAAACGAAATTTTGATCCATGTTGACATCAACTCTTATAATGGATTTATCCATTAAACTAGCTAGTGCAAAAAATCAATGTAATTTATTCAAATTAATGCATAGTGAAATTAGGAAATTAACATCTTATATTTAGAAACCGTAAATAACCCCATATTCACTTGTTGGACCACATTATCATCAATGAAATATTTTTTTCCTACAGTAATATAGTAGCACTATTCAGTAATAACAGCAGAATTTGTTTAAAACTATTTTTCCATAGAAAAAATTAAATTAAATTTAATAGCTATTTCTAGGGCCTGAAAATTAAACCTAGTTATTTGATACTCAATTCGAATTCGTTCAATAAAAACTCTCGATTTGTTACACTAATAAAATAAGTTTGAACAACATTTTTTGTTTGATAACTTTAGCTCGACTCGAGTTCGACTCAATAAACTAAAAATTAATAATATACAAGTGAAATACTAAGTATCAAACTACTTTATGCTCGACTCCAACTCGTTCGATAAAAACTTGTTTGAACTCGGCTCCTAACCAACAAACCAAACTCACATACAAAATTTCAAACTCGATAAAATTCAAATCAACCTTGAACAGTACGTTGTTCGACACTCCTCATCTCGATTATACCCTAACTATTTCGCATCAAAATCAAAATAAACAAAAATATAATCATCTAAAGAGAAAAACAAAGAACAAAAAGTACCTCCACCGCCGCCACCGCCGCCCCCCCTTTGTTCCCTTTCCTCTCTTTTTTTCTCTTGATAACTTTTGACGCACTTTTCTTCACACTTGCTCAGTTCTCTTTCGTTCCTGTCACATTTGACAAAGCACTCGAACAATTCTTCTTCTGCTGAAGTTTCTTCTTCTCCTTCTTCTTGTTCGAATTCTTTGTAGCAGTGACAAGGATTAATTATGAGGAGGAAACAAAGTGTTAAGAAAAGAAGTAAACAGAGCTTTCTAGTGTTCAATTTGGTAGCCATTTTCTGGATTTCGAATTATATTTAATTTGCTTATAATATTATTTTTTTAGGATACTGTTGTATGAGGAGAATGATTTAGTATTTATAATGTTTGGTTTCTGCCATGCATGGTTGACAAGTGTAATTCAGCTAGATAAATAGATTAAGATGGACAATATTAGATCTAACATAAATTGTAAAATTAATCTTGCAGTTATTTTTTTAATTTCTTGTAATTTTAATTCTATTTTGATTCTAAACTCTGTGTTTAGCATGGCATATATGGTATATTGTTGCCCTTCAATTTGAGGATTTTTTTAATAGAACTGTCTTAAAAATTAATTACAAGATGTAATTATTGATCCAATGAATGGGAATTTAGATGTTACATGTTGTATAATATACGGATATATTTTCCTAATAATTGTAGAATAACATTGTCAAATAGACTTTTTAACACGTGTCACTATTAGGAGAATGCATGCACCGATGCATTGCTTGACGTGTAGCCTACGAAGGATTAAGGTGTTAGTATATATAATTGCAAGACTAGTTTTGTAGTCTTTTTTTCAAATTAATAATTGTCACTATTAGGAGAATGCATGCACCGATGTATTGCATGACGTGTAGCCTACGAAGGATTAAGGTGTTAGTATATATAATTTCAAGACTAGTTTTGTAGTTTTATTTTCAAATTAATAATTGTCACTATTAGGAGAATGCATGCACCCATGCATTGCATGACGTGTAGCCTACGAAGGATTAAGGTGTTAGTATATATAGCAAGACTAGTTTTGTAGTTTTTTTTTTTTCAAATTAATAATTGTCACTATTAAGAGAATGCATGCACCCATGCATTGCATGACGTGTAGCCTACGAAGGATTAAGGTGTTAGTATATATAATTGCAAGACTAGTTTTGTAGTTTTTTTTTTTCAAATTAATAATTGTTCATATGTGCACCAAAGATGAACAATTATTAATTTGAAAAAAAAAAGAATTTAAATTATAGAAATAACATAGGGTACCTCGTAGGAAGTTACAAATTCCACATGTGGAAAATTGATGTCACACGTTTCGCGATCGATTTAAACTATTTATTTCATTGATTTAACTCGATTTCACCCATTTCATGATCTTACCAAACTCATTTTTCCCCAATTTTTTTTATTGATGACGTCGACGTCTGCTATTAGAAATTAACGTCATAGATTATTGTAGTGAATCTAATGCATCATGGATAGTTTTTATAATTCTTTCAACATGAAAAATGTTCAATGTAATTACACTAAATTCATGGATAATTTTAGTTATTCTTTATTTTTATAATTACACGATGTTGATCTCTAAGTGGTCATGATGGGGTCTAGGGGGGGGGGGGGTAAATAGGCCTCTAAACATAAAAACTATTTACTTTTTTCAATAAGACCAATTTGCTTATTAGCAGGTTTAGACGACTAAGTTGTTTTTCCACTCAGCTTATCAACACAATATACTACTAATTAGCTGATTTAGCTCATCAAGCTTACAGAATCACAGTTTCAAACAATGATGCAACGGAGTATGTATATGTGTTTTTTTTAAACGATTATTCAACTCAACTAACTTTGAATTATAAAGATAATTTTACCTCAAGTTAGAAATTCCTCAATTTATAAGACTCTTCCTTTAAATGATTTACTTAGCTACTGAAATATGCAATGCGAAACAAGTAAAGTAAATCACACAAAGAATTTTCTATTGGTTCGGCGGCAACAAATCCACTTAGTCCACTATTCTAAATCACACAAATTTAGGTTATATTAGAAACACAAAGTAACTAATACAAGAGCTTGAGCTTTTACGATAAATGATGAGCATCAAGTAGAACACTCAGTCCCCAGGTAATTCACTCAAAAAAACATATTCAAAAGCACTCGGCTAAAAAATACTTATGTTTTACTACACATGTTAAGCCTTAAGTAAGAACACTCAGTTCCCTTAAGGAAATAACTCAGATGATCCTAGCTCTTTGAAGTTATATCTCCTCATTTAGATGGATATACACTCCTTACAACAGTCAGGAGCAATTTCAGAATATGTTCCATCACAAAGGGTGACTTTGAATGATAATATATTCTAATTCACGAAGAATTATAAGGTGAGTAATATATGGTTATAAAGCTATGAAAGTCTAGTTTCATAACAATAAGCGTTTTACGAAACGAAGGTCTATTGAGAAAGTTATGGGTATTTCACTAGAGACTGCCATACTGCACTCGGGAAACAACATTATTCTTTTGGTATTTCTAAGTGTTTTACTTGGTTAATTTACCTATTTTCGAAATATTATTATTGTTATCAAATGTTGAGGTCATATTCTATGATATTTATAAGTCAAAATCAATATTATCTATTTTCTACACTATTAAAATGAAGATTAATTCAACTTGTAATTTCCTAGTTTTGGAGGGATGTTCCAAAACTCTTATATAAACCCCTTTCAACGAATAAATCAAAGAGATATGAGTTTAAGTTAAAGAAATATTTCTTGGCAAGTGTTCTTGCATTAAGAGTGAGTGATTCCTCTTTAACAAGTGAGCGACTTGGTCGTGTTGAGTGATTCCGGGATAGTAGCGTCGAGTGATTTCGCTACCGCCGCTTGAGTCCTTTTCGGTCTTAAACCTTTCATTTTCTTACGTTGCTGGTTTTGAATTGCATCAAGTGGCATAGAGCGAGTCACACCGTTCTTTCTCATACTCTGATTAATCAACATGTCACATAATGGTAGAAAACATGTGGAAGATTTCAATGTCTATGCCCGAGATTGGAGATTCATCAAAAATGTGTTCGAACCTTGCGTGTACAAGAAGATCAGTGGGAGTA
This sequence comes from Penstemon eatonii, assembly GCA_038501285.1. Lineage (NCBI taxonomy): Eukaryota > Viridiplantae > Streptophyta > Magnoliopsida > Lamiales > Plantaginaceae > Penstemon > Penstemon eatonii. Next base: position 72,071,184 of record CM076715.1, read on the forward strand.
CAGTTGAATTTTTGGTGCTTTACATTGACGACATTCTTCTCATTGGAAACAATGTAAAGGTGTTGTCCGAAACTAAAGCATGGTTATCTACACAATTCTCAATGAAGGATTTGGGAGAAGCATCATTTGTACTAGGTATAAGGATCTACCGAGATAGATAAAGGACTGCTGGGCCTCTCCCAATCCCAGTACATAGATAAAATCTTGAAGAGATTTAGCATGGAAGAATCCAAGAGAGGATTGTTCCTATGAGACATGGAATTGCACTCTCTAAGTCTATGGCCCCGAAGACGCCTGAAGAGAGAAGCAATATGTCTCGAGTACCATATGCATCCGCAATAGGAAGCATAATGTATGGTATGTTATGTACTAGACTAGACGTAGCGTACGCTTTAAGCGTTACAAGTCGCTACCAGTCTGATCCAGGTGAGCAGCACTGGATAGCCGTAAGGGCAATTCTGAAGTACCCGAGAAGGACTAAGGAATTGTTCTTGGTATACGATGGTGGAGAATTGAAATTGGAAGGCTATACAGACTCGAGCTTCCAATGTGATGTAGACGACTTCAAGTCGACATCTGGATACGTGTTTTGCCTCAATGGTGGTACGGTTAGCTGGAAGAGCTCCAAGCAAGACACTACCGCAGATTCAACCACCGAAGCAGAATACATTGCCGCGTGTGATGTAGCAAAGGAAGGGGTTTGGATGAAGAACTTCATCCAGGAATTGGATGTGATACCTAGCATCGCTGAGCCCATTACTATCTTCTGTGATAATAATGGGGCAATAGCGCAAGCAAATGAGCCGAGATCTCATCAGAAATCCAAGCACGTACAAAGACGATACCACGTGATAAGAGATATCATTGGTAGAGAAGACATTAAGATGGAATGTGTCGACTCAGAAGATAATACCGTGGACCCGTTAACAAAGCCTCTGCCTCAAAAGGCATTTGAGAAACATCTGCATAAGATGGGACTCATGAACATAAAAGACTGGCTTTAGGACAAGTGGGAGATTGATAGGAATAGTGTCCTGCAAGCCAGCTGTATGGCGAGCATTTATTGTAATAAATAAGGAACTATTCAATTTTGATTAATAAATGCATTTTATTAAATGGTCATCTTTATCTTATGTAATAAATATCTACGCATAAGGATAGAAGTCCTTAAATCATGACAAGGCTATGGGACAACCCGTGGACTGATCTCCAATGCCGTGATCTAGAACATATTCAAGAGTCGTAGAATCCAATCGAGATAGGACATCGTTGGATTCGGTTAGACTCTCACTGTTGTGTATACTCCGATGAACTGGAGAACGCTGGGGTCCACGAGCGTGACTGGGATAGTCGATACACATAAGTGGGTGGCTTGCTGGGATGGCAAGCGCACTGAATACCCCAATTAGGAAATAACTCACCATGGAAGCGGTAGTCGCATATCGGGGTAGAAGTTATTCCAATTTGCAATAGTATACGAGGAACAATCCCTAACTACTTGAGATGATAGGGTTTATCTGGTGCGAGAACGATCATGCTTTGATATGAGTTCCGACTGACTGGAGATCACCAGAAAGTCTCTGTGAACTCATGTTGGGTATGTAGGAACTCGTATGCAGATTCATATCATCAACAAAGGATCCATTGACCCGACTTGATAGGTTGAGAAATTCTCCTATGGATTTCTGTGAGAAATTAATTCTGATGAAATCCTTGGCCAAGGTATCTGACGACTTTATGTAAATAGCTCATAAAGATTAAGTCAAAGAGAATTTATTTCGAGACCAGAATACATAAGGTCAAGACAAAATAAAAGGGAGATCGATGAAAGACCATACCCTTAAGTCTCGACTCGGAGATTGATCGATGGAGAGATTATGTCGTATATGGAAATTGTAAATGAGTTAAAAGGATCACTGAATTAATTCACCAGTGATTGGGCTCTATGGACTTGTGGCTGGACATCGACCGTGGAGTGTGGGAGAATTCCTAAATTGGCAGGGGTGCTAATTTTGGAATGATCAATCGACAGAGTGTTCGACTGATTTAGAGTATATGTTACTCGAATAATTAAATAATATTTAATTATAGCCCACGGCCAACTATGTGGTGAACCTACGGGGGCATACACAATACACATGAAGCGAAAGCGAGGAAATAAGAACGACTGAGTCGACTGGGTATATAATCGACTGGGTCGATTATGATGTGTGGGTCGACCCAATTGGAACAAAGTAGGATCCAATTGGAATTGGATCAGGATCATAAATTAAATTCGAATTTAATTTGTGACTTAATTAATTAAGTTAGATTTAATTAATTAAAGGAATAATTAATTAATTTGACTTAGAGTCAAAATTAATTAATTGGGAGATTGATTAATTAACTTAGCTATTTAATTAAATAAAGCCTAGTTAATTAAATTGGGCCATAGAATAATTAAGAAGACTTGGTCTTCTAATTAAAGAGGGCCATGGCCCATGTAATAGAGTGAAGTCCTAATCCTGAAAGGACTAGGATAATGAGATAACTATAAGTAGGTAACTTACAGTTATTTTTCACACACCTCTCTAAGTAAAAATTGAGCAGAGCAAAAATTCTCTCTCCCTCTTCCAAACCAAATCGGCCGAACATGTTCTTCCCTTTGGAAGAATTTTTCGTTTTCGATTTTTGTTTCAAGTCGTTCCTAAAACCTAGATATTAATATACCTTATGTTCTAGTCGATTAGGTTATATTAATTTTCGTGATATTGTGGTGTATCAACTCGTAGAGGCGCAACACGTGGGGAGCTACTGCAAAGGCTTGGATCGATTTTGCTGGAGGAGAAACTTGATCTCGACCGCCAACTAGGATTTGCAAGGAGATAGGTATAACGTGTAAACTACTTATACTATCGTTTAAATTAATATATATATATATATATATATATATATATATATATATATATATATATATATGATAATATTCCGTAAGAGGTCCTAAAATTTTTATATTCCTCTGTGCCTAGGGCTGTTTATCTTACCGAATCCCAACATTCTGATCATTTTACTTCATTTCATTTACGTTGCGGGTTTCGGCTTGCATAAGTAGAACTCTCAGTCCCCAGATAATTCACTAAAAAACCCACTCTAAAGCACTCAACTAAAGAATACTTATGTTTTACAACACATGTTAAGTCTTAAGTAAGAACACTCAGTTCCCCCTTAAGGAAAATAACTCAGATGATCCTAGCTCTTTGAAGTTATATCTCGTCATTTAAATAGATATACACTTCTTACAACAATCAGTTGAATATCACTCAGATATGGAGGTTGTTTGATCTTTTTTTTCAACACTTTGCTTCATCAACACATGACTCTGCATATCGATCAAGAGACTCAACTGATGGAACTTGCCCTTATTATTTGATCTTGAATTTGTAAGTCTCTCTTCGATCTTCAGTGCCCGATCTATTTATATTCTTGGATGTTGAAGATAGGCGAGATTACATTTTAATACTGAGCAATTGTCTTTTTCTCGACAGTTCGTATGGATCTGATCACTGTATAAGTCACACTTAATGCAATAAGCTTGTTACCGTTGGAGAGCTTATTGACTTACTTCACTTAGTTAAGGGGAGCACTATGCTGATCATCACTATGCTAAATCAAGGTTTAACATATTCGTCTTGACTCTGCTGAGGGTAACCAATCTAAACTTCATTGTTCTGAGATTCTTACTAAACTTCATTGTTCTGAGATTCTTACTAAACTTCATCTAGTCACTTAGTTTCCAGACCGTGAGAGAGGTTTACTAAGCTGTTTATTTCTTAGTTGATAACTTTCTTTTTCTCCTTTTTGTTATCTTCTACTCAATTCTAACTTAATTAACTCAACTGATAAGGTCACTTGACTGTTTCTTCCCACACATGAAAACTAAGACCATATAAAAATTCTCTAAATCTCTACAAACAACATAAAAAAAGTCGAAACAAACAGGCCTAATGTATTTCCTTTGAAACATCATTTTATTTTCGCTACAAGATGTGTAATAGGTCAAAGTTACTTATCCTATTTAGCTGGTCAAGAGAAAGCATGCAATTACCTATATAGACATCGAGTACTTGATTCAATCTCTCGTGGGCTTTCGTGTTCTACATTTTGGCATAAATCCATTTACGCTCTCAATTTTTTTTATCTTAACATAAGTAGGGTACGCTTAAATTCAAATCAAATTGCCCGACTCAAATTCATTTAACAAAAATATCTTTGAGTTCTCATTACGTATTTAGAACCGAATTTAAATATGTTTTTTTTAATAACTTTTGAACATATATCACAATCAACATTAATTAATAAATGGTTACCACTTATAGAAATTTAACCAAATAACAATGGGATATTCATCATTAACACTTTAAATCACTTAAATAAAGTATAATCTCAAGAACAACATAAACATAAGTATTTATAATAGGATCACATGGTATTAATTGATATGATATAAACTTAAGATTGAGAATAAATCTAACTTGTATCCATTGTAGTCATGACTGGAAGATGACCAAGAGACACAACACTTAGGCCATTTCCAATGATTTCCCGGGGCCATTCCCACGGCAGCCCCGAGCCAGCCCGAGCTCTGGGTGATCATCTCCAGTGGTAGTCTCCAGCACTCAATTTCTTTTCTTCCCCAATCTCACCATTTTTATAATAGTTTTAATATTATTTTAATATTGATATTAATAATAGTAATAATAATAATGATAGAATAATAATAATTATTATTTTAATAATATAATTAATTTAAATATATTATAATTATAATATTTAAATATTAAAAATATAAATTATAATTATAATTAAGGTTAATTCAAAACGCAAATTATAACATTAAATAAACGGCACACACAAAAACAAGATGAAGGATACAACAAACACGAATGGGAAAAAAAAAAGATTACAACATTTATTGATTTGCCCTAAGGAACTAGTCGGTTTATTCATGCTAGGATCCTCCAAATAAGTCTCGAGCAAGATTTTTTTATTTTATTTTCTTTCTTTTTATCTTCCAATACGCCTTCATATCTGGGGTGTACGAAGAGCAGTCATTTGACATTATTCCTTCCTCCCCTTTCACGATTATTTTGCTCCTTTTGCGCTGACTCATCTAACCTTATTTGTCGAAGCACCTGATGCCTTCTCTCTTATCCAATTTCTACCATACTTGCGGTTTCTTTCATGGCCAGTGGTCTTTCCCTTTCCATGTCAAGAATCATTTCTTGACTACGAGAAGTTTTTCCTTTTCCTTTTCCTTGTTTTGCTTTTTTTGTACACATAGACTCGATCGGGGTACGTCAAGAGTCTCCGCATCATCATTAAAGCCCAGTGGTTCTGAATGAAACTGGGTTTGTGGAGGTGTTGGAAAATAAGAATCCTCCATTGGTTGAGCTATCATACGGGGCGTTGTTTGCGAAGTTTGACTTTCTTCCCTCCACATGATTTAATCTCTAGCCACTTCCCAAGTGTGCTGGAAGCATTAACAATGATGCTTCGTTTCGGTATAGTGTAGACGTAATGCAAGTTCATGCTAAAAAATTGAAAATAAATAGTTCATAATCGTGACATAATAAAAATCAAAATAAGGTAAACTTATGTTATCCATGATTACCTCGTCCATAATTTGTCTGCCGCTTCCGACCTCTCTTGAGGCCCTTTAAAGTACTTCGTTCCATTTTCGCATTTTTTTGAAGATATGTTTTTTTCCCCATCTAGATGCAAGAGAATCTGCTGATCTTTTTGGACCTTGGTGTCCAGCAGAATCAAGTAGAGCTTACATTATTGTTTGAACTTTAATCCAAAATGTTTCTTTTGGTTGGTTGCTACCTACCACATTGTCCTCCGAGCCTTCAATGTATGCCTCTGTCAAGGCAATATCTTCATTCTGAGTCCATTTCGACAACCTCACCACTAGTAATCTTCCTCGCGTTGAGTATGAGGTGAAGGGCAGAAAACACTACATGTTGTACTACATTGCGGACGGTATATATTTCCATGTGGGGAACTTTAATCTAGTCGGTGAGGAACCCAAGAACCCTTCCCGAACAAGTATTCTCTAAGTATCAAGAATCATTTCGGAAGGATATCGAACGAGGATTCAGAATTCTTCAAGCTTGGTTTGCAATTGTAAATCAACCCGGCAGCGGATGGCATACGGATGACTTGTCAAACATTATGTTGACTTGCATAATACTTCACAATATGATTGTGGAGGACGAACATGATGAATAAAAAGATGATGACTCCGACGACGACGATGATGACTTAAGCACATCTTGTATGGCACGTGCTAAAATCTATCCACGCGAAGGTATTGACTTGAAAGTCCAGTACTAAGAAGATAAATTTTAGATAACTATATTATTCGCCATGATGCTATACGATCCAAAGAAACCAACTATAGACTCCAGCAAGACTTAATCACAAATGTGTACGCAAAATACAATTAACAATAAATGTAAACTGTATAATTTATATATCTTTTTAATTAAGTATGTTTTAAATATTTCTATGCTTAGGGTATTCATTTAAATTAGTTGTCGGTGTTTAATTATATTTTCAAGTAATTCTATTTCTAATTTAGGAGAAAATCTTATTCTTATTAAATCATTAATAATTACTATTGTAATCAAAATTATTAATAATAAAATTTAATTCTATTCTAACATTAAAAAATATACTAATAAATTATTTATAAAATTTAATTACTATTTTATAAATAGAAGAAATAATTAAAGCCATTTTTAATGTTACTATAGTTAAAACATTAATAATTATAATTGAAATTAAAATTAAAAAATATCTTATTTTCTTCTAATATTAGCAAATATACTAACAAATTATTTATAAAATTTAATTACTATTTTTAATTAGAATAAAATATCAGAATCATTTTTAATGTTACTATTATTAAAACATTAATAAATATAATTATATTTATAATTAAAAAATATTTAAGTTTATTCTTATATTAACAAATATACTAACAAATTATTTATAAAATTTAATTACTATTTTAAATAGAAGAAGTAATTAAAATCATTGTTAATATTATTCTTATTAAATCATTAATAATTAGAATTGTAATTAAAATCAACATTTATAATATTTTAATTTTATTCTAATTTTAATAAATTAAAACAAATACTACAAATTTTATTCTAATATTAACAATTATTTCAAATTTTACACATTTAAACGATTTTATTAGATTTTAAATAATTTACAAATTAAAGAAAAAAAAAGGACCAATCAGGTGGCGCCAAATGGCGTCCCCTGACTTAAAGAGGGGCGGTCGGAATAAATGCGCCCCTCTTCTTCTCCATTCAACCCACGTAGCCCCGTTCCACAGCAAGTTCCCAACCGCGATTGTAGCCCTACCTGTATCGCCCCGCTAGCCACCTGCCCCACCGCTGGAGACGACTTCCCAGCCTAGCCCGACCCTCACGCGCGTTTCAAACCCACGATTGGAGATGGAGTTAGTCTTCTAAGTAGGCGGTTTAACATATATTTTATGTTTAGATGTGGAAAAAAACAAATCATCTGATACGATTATATAGCCACTACTTAGGGATGCACTACTCTACATTAAGTGTCTAATTTGTGACTTACACATTAAATAAATATAAGTTAGATTTTTAGGCTTATACACATTAAACTCATATAAAATAATATTTTTAAAACCCTTCATTTTCCAATTAATTAGGTTTTGGGCTTTAATCAAATAACTATTCCATGTGTTACAAGTCACACATGTAAGCGCTCAAAATTAGGAAATTGCTAACATTAGTTTTATAATGCTAACTATTAATAATGAGCAAAACCGAAGAACTGTTCATGGCTTGATTGCGTCTAAACATTGTACGAGCATATCATATTTAAAACATTATTAGCGGAAGTTAAATATTACTTTACACAACTTGAATTGGCATCAATGGCTTATTTAGAAGGGTTTTGATACGGTTTCGCGGATCTCGGTTTCAAATAAATGATTTGGGTGGTGTCGGTGAAATATTTGAAAAATTATTTGGTTAAATTTTAGATGTTGATTTTGTGGTTTTGAAAAAACTCAAATCCCACTTGAATTGTATTTGGATGTTGAAATTTTGAAAAAATATAGGTTGTAGGTGTCAAATCGATGATTATGTTTGTGAAGAGAAATAGGTGATATGTGTCAAATTAAAATTTTATAGATTTCAAGGCCCTGTTTGTTTGGTGTTTGGGAAAATATTTTGGGGGAGTAGTGGAGGTTAGTGAATAATCTTGACTTGCGTAATGTTATTTATTTGCTTTTTGAGATAGTAGTTTGAGAAATATAGTAGGTGTAGGTTTTTTTGGAAGAGTTAAGCTGTATATGTATAAGAATTATATAAAATTAATATCATAATATCTTACAAATTGTTATTCTACATTTAAAGTAATGTAAAAGAAAATCTTCGCAAATTTGACGCTATAATTCGACCTAATTGAATAAGTTTAATTGAATAATTATTTAATCATTGTTATTTTGTGAAGGAATTTACGGTATTGTATTTGTTGTCTAGAATTTTTGCATTTTAAGTTTTCAACATATAAAAAGTCAATTTGTGCTAAGTCCGAGCATATCTTTCTAAATTGAACGCAAGTGATATATTAACAATAAATTAAAAATTATGATGGACTGTAATATAAGCTATAGTTTAGCATTTAAGAATATTTGAATTATAGATTGAAAAATAAAAAGTCATAAAATTTAGTTTTTAAATATCAAAAAATAAATATTAAATTCATGTTTCTTCTCAATTTCGATACGGTATTATTTTTTTTCGGTATCAGAAGTCAAAAATCAAAACTTATCCAAATATGCTATACTATTTTTATCCATATCAAAACCGAAAATTTGGTATATGCAAGGTTTTCTGAAATTGAAGAGTGTAAGTGCTGACGACTCGTGCTTATCGGAAAACAACAACCGAAAATTTGGTATTTGGTACAATTTAATACGATACGATTTGAAACTATGTGCACCCCTGGATTTGGAATATGCAAGGTTTTCTGAAATGGAAGAACGTAAGTGCTGACGATTTGACGTGCTTATCGCGTGATATGGACTGACCGACATTGATACAAGACAAAAGTAGTTTTAGCTGGAATTGAAAGTGTGCGACAAAAATGGAAAAGAACTCAACTACAGCTGACTACAGCACCATTAAATTCTGCTCCTATGTTATTCCCGTCCATATCTATTAAAACTTAATTGTCCAATTTTAAAAGGGAAAATTGCATATTTGGTTACATATAACATGATAATTTGCAATTTTGATCATTGTATATATAAATGGATATTTAGTATCATAATTTAAAGTTTGATCGCAATATTCATATTATTTTAAAGTAATTGGACAAAAATGAACGGATTTGACCTCGGACAAATGGCCATTATTTATCTTTTTTGAGGGAAATAATTAGATTTATTTAATTTTGATGAAAAAATTATCACATTATTTCATCTTTTGAAAGGAAAGTTATAATGTTTTTCTCAAGTTTTCACTCTGAAAGACGAGATAATAGTTATTTCCAATACACGTGGTTGATTTCATCCATTTCGATCTAATTATTTGAAGATGATATGAACATTTCAACCAATATTTAAATTGTGGTGCTAAATATGCATTTATCTCAATTTTATAATATGTAGCGACATGTGGTGACTTTGTGTAGTGTGTGACTACACATATCCTAGATGCTGGTAACATTTTGACAAAATAAATAGTTGTTTCTAATACTTGTCTAGTTGCTTCGAACACTTGCCATACACTTGTCTAGCAGCTTCGAACACTTGTCATACACTTGTCTAGTCGCTTCCAACACTTGTCTATTGCTTCTAACACTTGTTTAGTAGCTTCGAACACTTGTCATACACTTGTCTAGTCGCCTCCAACACTTGTCTTGCTTCTAACAACACTTATCTGGTTGCCAACACTTGTCAAACTTGTCTACTAGCTTCGAACACTTGTCATACACTTGTCTATTCGCTTTCAACACGTGTCATACACGTGTCTAGTCGCCTCCGACACTTGTCTTGCTTCTAACAACACTTGTCTGGTTGCCAACACTTGTCAAACTTGTCTAGTAGCTTCAAACACTTGTCATACACTTGTCTAGTCGCTTTCAACACTTGTCATACACTTGTCTAGTCGTCTCCAACACTTGTCTTGCTTCTAACAACACTTGTCTTGCTTCTAACAACCCTTATCTGGTTGCCAACACTTGTCAAACTTGTCTAGTAGCTTCGAACACTTGCCATACACTTGTCTAGTCGCTTTCAACACGTGTCATACACTTGTCTAGTCGCCTCCAACACTTGTCTTACTTCTAACAACACTTGTCTGGTTGCCAACACTTGTCAAACTTGTCTAGTAGCTTCGAACACTTGTCATACACTTGTCTAGTCACTTTCAACACTTGTCATACACTTGTCTAGTCGCCTCCAACACTTGTCTTGCTTCTAACAACCCTTATCTGGTTGCCAACACTTGTCAAACTTGTCTAGTAGCTTCGAACACTTGTCATACACTTGTCTATTGCTTCTAACATTTGTCTAGTCGCTTTCAACACGTGTCATACACTTGTCTAGTCGCCTCCAACACTTGTCTTGCTTCTAACAACACTTGTCTGGTTGCCAACACTTGTCAAACTTGTCTAGTAGCTTCGAACATACACTTGCCTAGTCGCCTCCAACACTTGTCTTGCTTCAAACAACACTTGTCTTGCTTCTAACAACCCTTATCTGGTTGCCAACACTTGTCAAACTTGTCTAGTAGCTTCGAACACTTGTCATTCACTTGTCTATTGCTTTTAACATTTGTCTAGTAGCTTCGAACACTTGTCATACACTTGCCTAGTCGCCTCCAACACTTATCTTGCTTCTAACAACCCTTATCTGGTTGCCAACACTTGTCAAACTTGTCTAGTAGCTTCGAACACTTGTCATTCACTTGTCTATTGCTTCTAACATTTGTCTAGTAGCTTCGAACACTTGTCTAGTCGCTTCCAACACTTGTCTTGCTTCTAACACTTGTCTAGTAGCTTCGAACACGTGTCATATACTTGTCTAGTCGCTTCCAACACTTGTCTATTGCTTCTAACACTTGTCTAGTTGCTTCCAACACATGTCAAACACCTGTCTAGTTGTTTCCAACACTTGTCATACACTTGTATAGTCGCTTCCAACACTTGTCTAATTGCTTCTAACACTTGTCTAGTTGCTTCATACACTTGTCTAGTCGCTTCCAACACATGTCTATTGCTTCTAACACTTTTCTAGTAGCTTCCAACACTTGTCAACTTGCATGACAAGTTAGAAGCAGGGACGGACCTAGATAGGAACTAGTGGGGTCTATAGCCCCCACTCAAATATTTTTTTTCTATATTAATGTAAGGGGTAGAAGTTGATGAATAAATTTATGGTCTTCTGCTGGGAAAGGAGATGGAAGTTCTCTCATGACAGGGAGAGTAGAATTACTTTTTTATTTTTGATAATTAAAACACATATAGATGCACAAAGAGTTCGAACCTGAATCTCACAACACTTCACTAACTATCCTAACCAGATGGCCTAAGAGACTTATATGTTTAGATCTTTAATTATTATTTATATATTTCATTATTATGGTTTCTCTTTCTTAACAATTGTTCTTTGAAAATTTTTGATTTTTTTCTTTCTTAATAACTTTTTTAACTTTATTTCTTTTTAATAACTATTAAGAAAATTCAAATTATTTTTTATAATGTTGATTCATCTTATTAGTTTTTAATTCAATACGTTACATAATGAGATATCATATGTAATTAAAATAACTTGTGGAAGTTATTTTTATCAAGTTATACATCCTCTTTTTTGTATCTCTTCATATATTTTCTGGTGAATGATATATAAGAATTTTAAGTTTTACTATTTGATTGATTTTATTTTTTTTGAATTTACGACAGAACTTTAGCCTCCACTGGACCAAATTCCTGGATCCGCCCCTGGTTAGAAGCAACTATTTTATTTTGCCAAAATGTTACCAACAATTAGGGTACGTGTGGTCACACACTAATTATTTCATTTCTAAAAAAAAAAAATTATCTCATATTTGCATGCAAGTTGACAAGTGTTGGAAGAAACTATTTTATTTTGCCAAATTTAATAATTATTTCATTTCTAAAAAAGAACAGAATAAACTTATTTCATATTTGCATGCAAGTTGAAGTGTTGGAAGCAACTATTTTATTTTGATAAAATGTTACCAGCGATTAGGGTACGTGTAGTCACACACTAATTATTTCATATCTAAAAAATAAAAATAAAAAACTTATTTCATATTTGCATGCATGTTGACAAGTGTTGAAGCAACTGTTTTATTTTGTCAAATTTAATAATTATTTCATTTCTAAAAAAATAGAAAAAACTTATTTCATATTTGCATGAAAGTTGACAAGTGTTGGAAGCAACTATTTTATTTTGCCAAAATGTTACCAGCAATTAGGGTACATGTAGTCACACACTAATTATTTCATTTCTAAAAATAAAAAAAACATTTATTTCATATTTGCATGCAATTTGACAAGTGTTAGAAGCAAGTATTTTATTTTGCCAAATGTTAACACTTATTTCATATTCGCATGAAATGAAATAATTATTAACATTTGGCAAAATAATATAGTTATTTCCAACACTTGTCAACTAATTGCATGCAAATATGAAATAAGTTTTTTTTTAAAAAAAATTAATAATTAGTGTGTGACTACACGTACCCTAATTGCTGGTAACATTTTGGCAAAATAAAATAGTTGTTTCCAACACTTGCCATATTGCATGCAAATATGAAATAAGTTTTTTCTATTTTTTTTTTGGAAATGAAATAATTATTAACATTTGACAAAATAAAATAGTTACTTCTAACACTTGTCAACTTGCATGCAAATATGAAATAAGTTATTTTTTTTTTAGAAATGAAATAATTAGTGCATGACTACACGTACCCTAATTGATGGTAACATTTTGGCAAAATAAAATAGTTGCTTCCAACACTTGTCACCTTGCATGCAAATATGAAATAAGTTTTATTTTTTTATTTTTTTAAGAAATGAAATTATTATTAACATTTGGCAAAATAAAATAGTTGCTTCCAACACTTGTCAACTTGCATGCAAATACAAAATATATTTTTTCCTTTTTTTTAGAAATAAAATAATTAGTGTGTGACTACATGTACCCTAATTGCTGGTAATATTTTGGCAAAATAAAATAGTTGCTTCCAACACTTGTCAACTTGCATGCAAATATGAAATAAGTTTTTTTTTTTTTAGAAATGAAATAATTAGTGTGTAATCCCACGTACCCTAATTGCTGATACCATTTGGCAAAATAAAATAGTTGCTTCCAACACTTGTCAACTTGCATGTAAATATGAAATAAGTTTTTTTTTTTTTTTTTTTTTAAGAAATGAAATAATTATTAACATTTGAAAAAATAAAATGGTTGCTTACAACACTTGTCAACTTGCATGTAAATACGAAATATGTTTTTTTCCTTTTTTTTTAGAAATGAAATAATTAGTGTGTGACTACACATACCCTAAATGCTGGTAACAATTTGGCAAAATAAAATAGTTGCTTCCAACATTTGTCAGCTTGTATGCAAATGCAATAAGTTTTTTCTGTTCATTTTAGAAATGAAATAATTATTAACATTTGGTAAAATAAAATAGTTGCTTCCAACACTTGTCAACTTGCATGCAAATATGAAATAAGTTTTTTCTCATTTTTTTATAAATGAAATATTATTAACATTTTGGCAAAATAAAATAGTTGCTTCCAACACTTGTCAACATGCTTGCAAATATGAAATATATATATATATATATATATATTTAAAGAAATTAAATAATTATTAACATTTTGGCAAAATCAAATTGTTGCTTCCAACATTTGTCAACTTGCATGCAAATATGAAATAAGTTTTTTTTTTTTAAAAAAAATAAAGTAATTATTAACATTTTGGCAAAATAAAATAGTTGGTTCAAACATTTGTCAACTTGCATGCAAATATAAAATAAGTTTTTTTTTTAAATGAAATAATTGCTAACATTTTGACAAAATAAAATAGTTGCTTCCAACACTTCTCAACTTGCTTCTAAATATGAAATAAGTATTTTTTATTTTTTTTAGAAATGAAATAATTATTAACATTTTGGCAAAATAAAATAATTATTTCCTACACTTGTCAACTTGAATGCAAATTTGAACTAAGTTTTGTCGTTTTTTTTCGAAATTAAATAATTATTGTCTATATATTATATTGTCTAGCTTTGTCCAATTTTTTTTTCTTTTCTTTTTATATTTCAAAAAGTTACAATAGATACTTTAATTTATTTATTTTGATTAGTGCCAGCCAAATTGCTAGGCAATTTGGGCCGGTGCTGGGCCCTGATGTGAGGGACTCCAAAATTTATATGTATCCTCGTAAAAAATTTTGTCAGTTAAATATATTAATTTTATTAATTCATATATTTAATAGATTAATTAACTCACTTGGATGAAAACTTTCATGGGAAAGTTAGGTTCAAAATTCATCACTGACTTTTCTTTTATATTTTAGTTGTTCTATGTTCATTAATAATTGTTCTATCATTTTTCTTCTTTCATACAAATTATTCATTTTACTTTTTCTTTTCTTTTCTTTTCTTTAAATAAAAGTTCGTAATCTGTAAAATAATTATTTCTTAGTCATTCATACAAATTATTCATTTTACTTTTTCTTTTCTTTTCTTTTCTTTTCTTTAAATAAAAGTTCGTAATCTGTAAAATAATTATTTCTTAATAACTATAAAATAATATGATTTTCTTTTCTTTTCTTTACAGTTTTATGTTTAGTACTTTGTGTATTTTTCTTTTAAATTTTGATGTATAACTTGTTACGTTATGTGTATCCTTCTATTAAAATAATGTTCTGAAAACTAAAAATATATTCGAGATTACTTCTGCAGAAAAATATAACACCCCAATCCCACATCGTGGATGAATTATTTGAATGGTTAATAAAGAATTTACTTACTTATACTTGTCAATATGAGCTTAAGCATTTTGGGCTAATGGACTAGAGCCCGGCTTAAGTATTTTGGGCTAATGGACTAGAGCCCAACAATGATAACATGGCCATAAGTGGATCAAGGTCTTTATAAATGGTATCAGAACCGACTTCGTGGTGCTATCCATGAGGGCGGTCTTGAGATATTGATCTGGACTTGATGAGGATGTTGAGTATTTGAGTTAGGGAGATTATAACACCACAATCTCATATTGATTGTGGATGAATTGTTTGAATGGTTAATAAAGATTTGATCTACTTCTACACCCGGTAGAGAGACCCAATCTTGAGTGAAATAAATACCGCGACTTCGATCTTTTTCAATAAAATCATCACGCAATAAATCAACAAAACCCAAAGTGATCTCTCTTTCTCCTTCAAGTTTACCTACTACGGTACCAGAGTGAATATGATCTCCACCAGACATACGTAACGCTTTAGCTAGTACACGGAAGTGTATACCATGATTCTTCTGTCTATCAATAACTGCATGCATTGCACGGTGAATGTGAAGAAGTAGGCCATTGTCTCGGCAATAATGAGCCAAGCTAGTATTTGCAGTGAATCCTCCTGTTAAGTAGTCATGCATTACGATAGGAACTCCCAATTCTCTAGCAAATATAGCTCTTTTCATCATTTCTTCGCATGTACCCGCAGTAGCATTCAAGTAATGCCCTTTGATTTCACCTGTTTCCGCCTGTGCTTTAGTATTGATTGTGGATGAATTGTTTGAATGGTTAATAAAGATTTGATCTACTTCTACTTGTCAATATGAGCTTGAGCATTTTGGGATAGTGGACTAGAGTCCAACAATATTGACAAGACCAGTAGTGGATTAAGGATTTTACAGAAGAGGAGAGAAGCAATATTTTTTTTAGAAGTAGTGGAAACTTATGTGGAGAAGAAATTGGGGAGTGAGAATTTGTAAATGGTTTTGGAATTTGGTAAGATTGCAGAGGAGTAGTGAAGTCAAAGATTCTACAGTTTTTCAGTTTTCTCTTTTTATTTTTTATTTTTTATTTTTTATTTTTTTAACTAACGGTATTTTTGTCTTTGAATTATTTATTTTATAGATTAAATGGGATTGTACACAAAATTGTTGGGGTTGTACTTTATCCATATGGCAACACCTCGTGACTTCATAAATTACTCTTGGACGACCGAGAGTCATACTAGACAATCCCGGGTTTGATTGGCCCAAACCCAAAGTTTGGTCTCAGTCTAAAACTCGCCCACACCCAAGTGAGGCACCTCTCGAGCCTTATGATTTGCTTTTTTAATTCTATTCTCTTTTTCTTTCAATGTCTCCAGAACCGTACCGGATAGTAAATCGGTGAGCTGATTGGCCACTAAATTTACTGATCAAACAGATACGATCGCCGGTTGAAGCGAATGACGTCATAATAATGTAATAAATATATTTAATTTAAAATATATGTAATATGCAAAAAATTAAACATTATCCTACAATTGATTAAAAATATACAAAATCTTATAATATACTAAAATTAAATCATATAATATTTATCTAACTTATATCATAACGGTAATATAATACTAATTTGTATGCTCAAATAATAAAATATGATTATATTTCTTTATGAAAATTTAAAAAGTGTAAGTTAAAAATTGATGTAGCTTAAATGGTAAGGAAGTTAAGTTTCACCTAAGAGGTTAGGTGTTCAAATTCCACATTTTACAAGAATTTTTAGTTTATTTTTAACATTTAAAAAACTAGAAAGAAAAAAGAAAAAAAAAATTCAAAACCTGGTTAAACCGTTCCCTACCTCTGGTTTATATTCCCATTTGTTTTCTTAAGGCCCCTAAAAGCAATAAAATTAGAAAAATATTCCCTCTGTTTTATATTAATTGGCACATTTCGTGTTTTCATACAAATTAAGAAATTTCATCATTACATATTTTTTTACGGTAAAATATCTCAAGTACCATTTATAATTATGGCTACTTTTTAATTTTTTATTAGTGATCAGTGGTGACTATTACGTTTACTAACTTAAATGTGAAAAAGGGACAAAATTAAAAAAAAAATGCTTTGAAAACCAAAACATGACAATTAATTTGAAATAAAAATATTTGGCAGATGTGTCAACATTGGAGGGTGTGGTATATATCATCGTCTATTATTATATATCTTATCATTTATAAAATAGCAAAATTATTATTAAACATTCAATCGTTTATCATCATCTAAATTAATATCACAATCACGTCTAAATAATTACAATTAATTCTCAATATAATAACTCATCATCTCAATTTACATAGAAAAATATTAATATATATCAAGTTCTATAAAATTATTGATTAGACACCCACCACCTATTTTTCTTCTCTAAATCCAACAACCAAACCACCATACAAGTCAAATCTTAAATTTTCAAAATTCACTAACTATTTTTTAATAATATTTTACAATCTTAATATTCAATTGACACCATCCAAAACCACTTTTCAGACAAAATCAAGATCAAATCCAATCAAACTACTTCCATATTAACCCACAATTTCAAGAAAGATTTACAACTAGCTGGCCACATGTCAACATCCAGTACCTACAACTGCTGAATTTTCAACCCTTTGATTAATTCCGTTAGTGCTGTTTTCCCACTTAATTAGCGCATGTTTGTTTCACATTTGAGAAAGAGATTTTGGAGAGTGATAAGGGTATATGAAATAATTTAGATTTACATAATAATATTATTTGTTTAAATTTCGGAGAGTGACTTAAGAAGGAGGGTGTAATTATTTTGGAAGAATTTAAATTCTAGTTATAAGATGAGGGAATTATAATAATTACCCCCTGCATCATGTATTTAACCGCAAGAAATTACAAGTTTTAGCGATATGTTTCAACATGTACCAAATTACCAATATAAAAACCTCACTGTCAAAAGTTTAATGCCAAATCCAGGAATAATCACTTTATAGTCGATATATTCTTTGTCTTCAATTAGCAAACTCGTACTCTTCATTCCCATCTCTAGTCACTGCAGAATTGTTAATTGCAAGAGGGTTCACTAGAGAAGAGAACATCGTCACTCAACAAATCAAAATTTTCCGAGTCTAATTAATAGAACTTATTTTTAAAGTTAGGAAAATAATTAAAGCCCCTAAAACTAAAGAACTAAAGGACTTTATGGGAACTTGATGTTATGTCAATGGGTACTTCAGTAATTTCAAGTAAATTATGTTTCATCTCTTGCCGTTAAATAAATTATGTAAGGGTAAATGTTACAATTCATACTGGTAATTGATACAACGCTATAATTAGGGGGATAAACTGTATTTAGCCCTATTAGTTTTTCAAAGTTGAGTATAAGTCTTTATATTATAAATCCTTATCAATATAATCAATATATTTGATAAATCTAAATGAAAATTAATTTTCTTGTTATGGGATAATATTTAATTAATAGATTAATCAAAGATTCAATGAAGCTATATATGTACTGGTGTGTTTCAATAGGATATTTAAATTAGTTTGTACATTCTTGAAATTAAGTGTTAAGATTGTACAATATTGAGTTTGTACAAGAATGTACATTCTTGAATCTAAGTTTGTGCAAGAATGTATAATGTATTTTCGTAGAATGTATAATGTATTTTCGTTTCTTAATAAATCTTAAAACTTAATTTCAAGAATGTACATTCTTGTACAAACTCAATATTGTACAATCATAAAAATTAATTTCTAGAATGTACAATCTCAATATTGATGGAGAATATACAAGTATGTATTTTTAGGATTACCGTAGGCCACTTAATCTTATATCTATCTAATACATATATATATTTGAAGGGTGTCTTTTGACTCCAATTAGTTGTTTTGACCAAAATCCTAATTTTCTAGAATTTTGAATTATTTTATTATCTAAAATTTATCATTGGTTAGCACATATTTAGTATCTAAATTATAATTGTTACTCATTCCTTCATCATAGCAATTAAATTTGATTACCCGCCGATGAGGCCTTAGCCAAGTGGTTAAGGATGAGGCTCCATGACCATGAGGTCATGGGTTCAACTCCCACGAATGTGGGTATTTTCTCTAGTTTCATACTAGCATTTCTCTAGTTTAATACTAGTAATTAGTTCGCTCTGATATCATTGTAATAGTTTCGATTCGATATAGTGATTGATATAATAATGTATTCATCTTCTCAAAAAAATTAAATTTGATTACCCAAAATTACTTCCGTGATTGAACTTTTACGTTTCCAATTGTTGATTTCGGAAATCTAAATAAAGCAATTAGCCCTTTTTGAGATTTTCTTAGTCAAATCTTGCACTATTAAATTATTAAATATGATTGATAGTAATTTTGAATCAATAGATTAAATATCCATAATTTTAGCTGCTACTTACTATTGTTCTTATAAATCAAACCTTTTAGTCTGTGGAGAAACAAAATGTCAATAGTTATTTTTTCCCAAATAAATATGTAATGCATTTTAGTTTTTAAACCTAATATCAAGAAATTTCACATTATACATTTTTGTTGCAGGTGACCATTAATTGTTTTTATTCTTCAGCTTCAATGTTTCTACACCAGGTACCTTTCCTTGCTCTACTTTATCAATTTTTATTTGTTGGATTAATTTCATTCCATATGATTTTACTTTTTTAAAGTCTTTTTCCCCCAATTTTAATGCATCAAGAACTATTTTCAAGTTTAGATATTATATATATATATATATATATATATATATATATATATATATATATATATATATATATATATATATAGTTATTTTTATGTTAATGATAGTGATATTGGGAAATTTAAGATTTTTCTCATCATTTTAGTTTCTTTTTTTTTTTTTTAGGAACACAAGTACATAACAATTAGCTAGAAAACTCAGAGTTTCCAATATTCAGAATAGATAAAGGTAAAACATTGAACGCATAAGATTCCTTAAAAGAAAGTCAAGCCACTTCATGAGCCGCTTTGTTCCCGTCTCTGCCAATGTATTTTGCCCGAAAATGTTCAAAACTAGAGGATATACTAGAGGTTTTTTCTCTATAGTTTATTGTTTGTATTCAATACCTACATATATTTGAAGGGTGTGTTTTGATCCCAAATAGTTGTTTTAATTTAATCAAATATCTAATTTTTTAGAATTTTAATTGTTATATTATGTAGAGATTTATTATGGACTCCTACTTGATCAAAGTTTGTTAATTATTGACTACGATAAGCGTTTCGGAAAATATTTTGTACATACCCACAAATGCACTTAGCCTATTTTGTTATAGATATTTTTAGGAAATATCCTTAATAAGCCTTTTAGTCCGATTCAACATGTTTACTATAGTAATTAAGAAAATATTTCATTATTCTCAACCCAAAGTATATGTAATTTTTTTTGTGTTGATATTGTTTTTAAGGAAAGAATCATGTTAATGTAGTTCTTTTACGAACAAATATTTGTTATGGATATATATTTTTAGGATGTTTTGGCCCCATTTAGTTGTTCTAATCAAATATAATTTTGTAGTAGTTTAAAAAAATATGTTAACAAGTATGCTTGAAATTTTTATACAATAGTTACTTTGTATATTCAAGTAAATCCCATGTATACAAGTTTTAATTAGGTTAAAGTTAGTAATTTTCTAATTCAGTTGGTTAAACTCATCTCTAATTCATTTTTTTATGTGTTAATTAATATTTATTCATAAATAGTAACTAACTAGCACAAATTCAGCTGAAAATGTTGATGTCCCTTCTAAAAGAAAATGTTGATGTCCTTCGAGTTTTAGTCAATTCAATTCAAACTTTAAGTCTCGACACAAAAATATATAATTGGTTACTTCAATATTCTAGGTTTGGATTTTGGTATATAAAATACTTTATGGTATCACAAATGATCCACTTCCATATTTAGACTCATAATTCAATCATAACGTACATAATATATATTGTGTTATATATACTATGGCTTAAGCTTATTAGTTTTCTTCTCATTTTTTTTATTTTTGTATCTTATTTTATTTTTAATTCAATTTCCCTTGACGTTTTTTTTCACTCATGTTTTTCTATTTTGTCTAATCAATTTTATAATTGTTTGATTTTGCAGTGCAACAGAACTTTCCAATGGCACATATATTATATTAAAATTTTGCCCCTCAACTTACAAGTATCAACTTGCATTTTCATAGGAAAACATAGTAGGGCGTAAAAAGTGTCAAAGATTTTATATTTCAGGGTGCATAGTGTCAAGGTTCAAATTTAAGGGTGAAAGTGCCAAAGTATGGTAATTCAGGGTGCAAGTTGTTAATCACTCCAAATTTTTTGTCTATTATTAAAAAAAAAAAATTGAATCATTAAAGTGAGGGAAAATTGTAGGAAAAAGAAAAGGAAAGGAAAGGAAAGGAAAAGGAAAAGAAAATCATTTTCCTCTACATGTTTGGTTGTCAGGAAAACTATTTTCTTTCAGATGTTTGATTGTCAAGAAAGTTTAAGAATTTAATATTTTTGTTTGATTATGACAACTTTCAAAATTGTAAAATATATTAAAAATGATTGCAAAATAAAATTTATCAAATTAATATCTACAAAATATAAAGTCCTAATTGAATCAAATAAAAGCTAACAATAATTAAATAAATAAACTACAATAGCATAAACTTATATATATATATATATATATATATATATATATATATATATATATATTTATAATAAAATCTTTAATTTTTCTTTGGTTGAGATTTATATAAAAAATTAGTTGATATTGTCTTTTGTTATTTGTACTTTATTTTTATTTCAAGATAAGAATTATGCTATATTTGTTGAAAAAATATTGTATGACTAATCACATTTTCATTATATTGACTATAGTATTTAGATTAATTTGTGCTATTGCATATTTTTTAGTCAACGAATTTATATTAATTTTTAGAGTTAACAAGGGTTTATGTCAATTTTTAAAGTTAACAGGGGGTTACTGATAATATTGTAGGTAAAAGGGTTGTTTTCACATCATTTTGCGGGGGTATAATTTTATAATGAATTGAGAGGGTATTTTTTTGCTATTAATAACTAAGCACAAATGGGCTTTTGGTAGGAAAAAATCACAAATGAGGAATTATGATAGTTAGACAATGTATAAGGGGTGTTTTACAATTTACTCTAAAATTTTCCTAGGATTTTCCCAGGATTTCCCCATCAAATTGGTGGGAAAAAAATTTTCTTTACAAAATTTTCTTGCAGGAAAGTTGAAGGAAAATGATAACTTCCTTTCCTGGGAGAAAAAAAAATCTGACTTTCCTTCACTTTCCCGACAACCAAACAATACATAAATGATTTTGAGTGTGTTTTTTAGGAGGTGGTGGTGTTTGTCGTGTGGCGGAGAAAAGGGGAGGTAAACATATAAGAAAAATTGTAAAGATATTACTAAATTAAGAAAAAACAAAAAAAATCATAAATTAAATATATAGTTTCAGAATTATATATTAGTTTGTTATTATTTATTTATAAACGAAAATTATGATGAAAATTTTGATAAAAAAATTTAATTAGTTAATTCTTTGAAAACTCTTAATAAACATTCTTGAACTTTAATTACTTAAAATTATATTCATTCCGTGCATAGCATGGGACTTATGCTAGTATTTATATATAGGAGAATGGTCTTTTGACCCCAATTCACTTATTTTGACTCAATTCTTTTTTCTTAGAATTTAAAGTTTTTTTTTTATTGTCAAATAATTAAATGATTCGGTATCTACAAGCTTAAATGTTTTCAAATTTCAAATCGAATTTAGTAGCTTATTAACTGATTTCCTAAACTCATGCGCCCAAAATAGTTTTCCGTATTAAAATAATTAGAATTAGAATAGGAATTTAATTCATTATAAAATTGCATACATGTCTACAAGCTTGAATGATTTTCAGTTTCTTTAGTTTCCACTATGAAGCACGGATACTTCAAATAATAGCAAGCTGAAGAGTCGGACTCGCCGGGGACTCGGATTCGCCTGCGACTCGGCTGGGATACGAGTCGGACTCGCCACGTGGCGAGTCCGAGAAAAAAAAAAAAAAATAAATAAAAATCGGATACTCGAGTCGACTCGGTCAAGGACTCGGTTAGTATACAACTATTTCTATTTCTAAGATATTTTGATTGAAACAGAGGCCGAGTCTGCATCAACGGTGGGAAGGTTACCTCGGTGAAAGAATCGATGGTCAGAAGCCGTTGTTTAGCGTCCGTAGATCGTCGATAATCGGACGGTCGAGCATGACGGTGGATGTGTTCACCGAACCAAGACAGGAGTACCAAATAGATGGATCCTTCGCCTGCCGAAATTGCACTATCTTTAATTCCGAAAAGGGAAACCTGGCGGAGATCCGCCGTAAGGTGGACTGCACCACCATGTCACGACCCACTCTAATTTGGGTAAGTTACAGGAGGTTGAAGTGGTTGAAAGGGAAGAAGGAAAGGCTGGGAGAGATGAAGGGAAAACGGGATTGGAGATTGGACTGATTGGAGATGGTTCAGAGGGGATTGGGCCAGTGCAGGATGGGCCAATGCGAGATGGGCCAATGTTAGCTGAATTGGAGCAGTCGGCTGGAGTAGGGCATACTGGGCCAATTACAATTGTATTAGCTACTGGACCAGACAACTTGAAGCAGCCCAAATGAAGAGATAATATAATAGCCCAGTTATATTAGAATTATTATATCAATTATGTATTAACTTTTATTAGAAAGAAGGGAATATTCCCACTGCCAATTCAGTAAGCTGCCAATTCAGTTAGCTGCACGAGTATGTAAACATGATGAATGAAATGATATGGACAGTTTTTGGATCGTAAACAATTTCTTCTTCCTTATGCTAAGTTATTTTTTTTTTAATATATTAACTATATAAATTTATTTTATTAAAATATACGTATCCATGCCGAGTCGTGTCTTAATTTTTTTTCGAAAATGAGTCGCCGAATCCGAATCGTGTCGAGTCCGAGTCGCCGAGTCTGTATCCGTGCAATGTAGAGTTTCCATTTCCAAAAGCAAAAAAGTCAATCTTAGTTCAAAATTATCTTCACTAATTAATTGATATGCTAAAATCATGCCCCATAAATTGTTATCCTTAATTACGGAAATTAATATTTGAACAAAAATTTGTTCATTTTATAAATGAACATCTTAAAACATATGCTAAGAACATTTTTCATGCACTTGCTCATTGTTTAATTTCATATTCCTTTCTTCAATTATTTAATCAGCAGTGTTTCTCTATATTTTTTTCTTTTACATTATAGATTAACCATGTTTTATTCTTTCTTTCAGGTTCGTCTTTGAACGTGTTGATCTTTTGCTAGAGATAACATTCTTCATTCCTTTGTTCATTGTTCTAATTTCATATCCCTTTATTCTTCAAATATTTTATTTACTGTGTTTCTCAATTTTTTTTGTCATTGGATTATAAGACACATTTGATCTAATGATATTTATCTTATTGTTTTCTTTTTCTTTTTTGGCACAAAAGAATTTTCAATGGAATGTAATTCGGGAGTTTAAGATCCAAAGATCAATTCTAATCTCTAAATTGTAAGTTTTTGGTTTGTACCATTAAGTTTTTGGTTTGTACCATTACAATTTGGTTTGTACCATTACAACTATAAATAATTTGGCTAGATATTTTGCACTATCATTGTCACTAAAGTACTATGTATACTATGTACAGAAATGGTTGCAACATGTTGTTGAATACGGAAGTGGAGGTAAGTCTTATCCAATGTTATTTTGTATAATTTTGTCCTCTCTCTTCTATTACTTTTTATTCGAATTTGATTTACATGTTTTACATCATTAGACATAAAAATGTTGTGTCTCAAAAAATAAACTTTTAATAAATTACCTCACAAGAGATTAATTTATTATAAATGTTTTTTCCAATAATTGTAACTTGAGCATACAATTTATTGATATTAGGGAAAATTACACAAATTACACATAAGATTTAATGAAATTACATATAAAACCCTTCAAGTTTAGAAATTACAGAAATTACAATATCCAAAGATGAAGCCCATACAAAAAAACTAACTAAATTTTCGTAAGTATGGAAAATGCCCTTCTTTATTATGCAAATTACTATTAAATTTCACAAACCTTAGGGTCCTTAATAATTACACTTAATCTCATGGATAATTTGATTAATTCTCCCAATTATTAATATGAATACATCTAAATTGTGAATATTTTCTAAAACTATACTAAAAATATTTAAAATATATATGATCAACAAAAGTTTAATAACACAAAATAAAAATAATCATTTAGAATTATTATAAAAAAATTATTATATTTAATTTTACAATAAATAAAAGTAAATATACCTATTTTAGTATTACAACAATAAAGTAATAATTTCTTTTACCTACTACTAGATATGCATATTTAAATGTTCAATAAATAAAGAATAAAATTTATTTTCTAATTATTTTAAAATAGTTGAACTGAAAATATTGAAATATAAAATATTTAGATTATAGTAAGAAAAAAGGTTTGAATGGTATTGTGAACAATCTAAGAAAAATAAAATAAAAATAGCCATTTAGAATTTTTAATCAAATAAAATGATAAATTATATTAAATAAATTAATAAAAATTATGTGTTTTCTAATATTAGTAAATTATTTATATATTCATTAAATCTTTTAAGAAGTAGAGAACCTATCCCGATTGTCCCCAACCCATCCCAACACCCCCAACCCCTATGCAAGGCGGTGGATCAAATACCTTCAAGGTACTTTGGGCAATTTCTCAAAGTTTGAGAATGATCCTATAATTACAATAAACACATAATGGGTTGTTGAGAATATTTATTAATAAAAATAAAATAAAATATTAGAGGTATTAAAAATTATTTTTATGATGACATTTCAAAATGTTGAGTGATAAATTAATGTTGTAATAGGATAAATATAATGAAATTAATGCATATAGGTATTTAAAATAATTTCCCAAACTTAAATGTTGGTATTTTTATTTACAATAAACTTGAGGGATAGTTTATGTATTTTTTTTCTTGATATTATTAAGTTAATCAAAGAATTGTCAACCTTCGTTGTCTATATCTCATAAGGAAAAAAATGTATGAAACATTTGTCCCGATTAATTTAATTCCTATTGTAATTATTAGAGGCAAGAAAATTGTAGCAATCTAAATACATTATAATTTATTTTAAAAATATAAATCAAAATAAATGACTTGAAGTTGTGCATAGCACGGGAATAAGCTAGTTTTTTTTATTTGATTGCATGGTTTTACTCTTGTGTACTCTAAAAAATGATGTTACTATTACAAACTTATAATCTTCCCGTAACGTATTTGACCACTAAAATGTAAAAATATGATGAAAAAGGACGAATTGATTGAATATTGTTCCGTCAAATTTGCTAATTCTAGTATAATTTTATGGTTTGAATTTGTATTGTTGTCTGATTTAGCAAAAATATGAAGTGTTGCCTCATTACAAAGGGACAATTTCTTATATTCTTAGTTGTTTGATTATTATAAAATAGATAATGTAACGTAATTACATAGGAGAACTCCAACTTTTCTAAATTTTTAAATAAGAAAATATTGAAAAAGAGAATGAAAAAATTATTTATACATACGAAAACGTGTTAGCATAGTATTATCTTAGAATAATAAGGGTCAAGTAATTAATGGGGTGGGCTTTGACCATTAAGAGTTGGTATTGTTTAAAAGTATTCTGGCATCAACATGTACATCAACATTTGTTGCCCTGGCAATATCACTCGCCATGAAAATATCAGGTCATCTAAAATATGAGGCTCGAGCGAAAGAATAAAATTCGACAATTGAATTAAAAGACTTATGTCTAATCAAACATCAGAAGGTCAAGACAATTATGCTGCAAATGTATAAGATCAAAGGAGCAAAATACATGGTTAATACATAAGCAGCGTCTTTACAAAATCATGATATATACATTAAAAAATTATCAATTCACTACAAAAAGACATTTAGATATAAACTACATAAATGTTCTTCATCGTTGCTTCTTCGACGTGCGCTTGATCTCCAATTTCAACATCTTCCTCGTTATTATGGGCGTCTTCGACCTCTTCTTCCGACTCTACATCCGGAAGAGGCACTGGTAAAGAAATTTCGAACTCTCCGACCAGGTGAGCCAAGGGTTGATCATTGTAATCAACAGACGCAATAGCATCATGAGGGTATGCTTGAAATCATCGATCTCTGTAGATATCTATAGCATCAAAGTATTCGCCCTGCCTATTGGGTATCAATCCCAGCTCAATCAGTTGATCTACTCCATTGCGGAAGGTGCTTCCCATGAGAAGCCCAATCTTCTGATGAACAATAGCAGCATGAACTGGAGAATCAAGAAATTCCCTAATGATAGGCTCCATATTCTCAATTTCAACTTCCTGCATAACCTGGTCTCAAGCGGCCTCCTTCTTCCTATCTAGAAGTTGGGCACGAAGAGCATGGTTTTCTGACTCATGTTTGCTCAAAGAGGTGACATAAGAAACTCGATGCTCCTCTAATTCACGAGTCAATCGTTCAACCTGATCTTGGTACCTACTAGCATCCATCATAGTATTGATAATGTGAGGATTAACAGTTTCCATGTTCGGATTATTGCTTAAACCGGCTTGATCTGTGGCTACTACTAGAGATTCAACTACAACAATTTTTTCTTCCAGCTGTTTGTTCCTCTCCAGAAGGATCTTGTTGGTTTCCTCTACAAATTTCCATTGATCTTTATGTAAAGTTGTATCGTACATAGCGGTCATCAACGCACTCCCAGTTTGCAGCATTAAAATACCGGATTAAATATTGAATGAGCAAAAACAGAACAACAATTGATGAATATGTATTATTACCACTTCATGAGCATGGGCAGCTCTTGCAAGCTGTTCTAAAGGTTCCTTGTCGAAAGTACGCTGGACATCTCTGGTAAATACCGTGGAAAAAAGGAGTCGCACGAATTTATCGAGAACATGTTCCTTGTCGTCTCAAAGAGTCATCCGCAGAATATTCGATAGCTCGCTTGCCCTAAAGATGACTTTCGATCATATCCACGAGGGAAGCCTCACGACCTTTCTTCTTTTAGCCTCTAGACCAGTAAAATTGCGTTCGGGCCAGGTCTTGCAACCTAAAATCCCTAACTCACGCTTGGTGGCCAGGAGAGGGTACCCACGTCCAGAGCTAACATTCGAGGTGAAAGGTTCAGATGTCGGATGGATGATATCAGGATGAATACTGCGGATGGGCTCAGCATCCTCGGATAACTCCTCTTGAACGTCTTCTAGATCTTGAAGTTGATCCCTTCTCCTTTTTCACGACATCCTCTGCTCTATGGGCTTCTTGCTGGAAGATTTCTTGGATTTTGAAAGAACAGTCTTTCCAACCACAGAATAGCGGCATTTCTCAACCAACCATGATGTATAAAGGAGAAAATTGATATAGAATAACTCAATATGAAGGGTGCTAAAGTTAATGAAAAATAAGGGAACTCACCCAGAGAATGATTATCAGCAGGGATTGGGAACTCCATGGAACTCAGTCCTGCCTTTCGAAGGAACTTTTCGCCAACAAGGAAGGCGGATTGATACTTATTTGACCAAATATCCGCGATCATGCTAGTAGGAAATGAATCATCTGAAGCTAGTTCACCAATGACCTCACGACCTCCATATGTCCACACGGAGTTATGATCCCACTCATATTCATAAGGCTCGGAAGTCCCATACTCGAGTGTACGATGAGTTGGAGGACGAACAAAGAAATTGTTTGATTTCCAGTCCATGCTTTTACTCGAAATAGTGTTCTCTAGAATGGTACGGCCAGGTCATTGACTAACATAAGAATAACCTCTATTGGAGGAGCTCGAGATGACCAGTCGAAAAAACTAATAGAAATTACGAAAGGAGGCTTGGAGACCCTGCGCGACCATAAGTACAACAAAACTAGTAATAAAAGCTATAACACTGGGGACCAGCTGGGTCAAGGAAACAAAGAAGGTTTCGAGAAATTAGAGAAAAATTGGATGCAAGGGGTATCTAAGCCCGTGGTCCAAGTGAGAAGTGTAGAAAGCACGACAGTTTTCTGGAGGAGTGTTTACTCTTTCCTCGGGAGAAGGGATGATTATCTGAAAATTCGAGAGGAAAAATGACCATAATCCCTCTTCAGAATAGTCAGGTCCCAGTCAGTGTAGCGAGAAGGAAGAAACTCGATGGGGACAGAGACTTGTGGTTGAGTACTTTTAGACCTCTTTGAAGCTTTGGCTGCCATCTCCTCTTCAGATAGTATCTTCACAACTAAATTATATTTTTTCGCTTCCGCGCCATTCCTAACCTCTTCAGCGGGAAGCTCGTCTGCTATTTCTTCAAACTCAGAAGAAGCACTCTCAGAACTCTGAATAACGTCTGTAATAACCAATTTTTCCTTATCTTGGGGTGAAGGATTGAGGTTTGCTGAGGAAGATGCCATTTTGTGAAGGAAAATAGGAGGTGCGACAAGATTGATGCTTGAGGAAATTTTCGACTTGAATATTACTGCAAGATCTCAAAATGCGGGCAGTAAAATTAAAATGACCTCGCTAATTTTGATTATATATATATGGCAAGGAAAAGACGTTTTAGCCATTGGTGACGATTTGACTTCCCGCCAATAAGAGCTAAATAAAGGGTCCCACATCGTTAGGGTTTGATTCTTCGGGACGCGACTGCACGTGACTGGATTCAAGAAATATGTACTATTTTCTTTGTTCGGTTTTTATCCCAGAAAGAGTTTTTCCGAACAAGATTTTTAATGAGGCATGATCCATGAATCCCAATCGTACGACAAAAAGACCTTGATTACTTATACGTAAACCTGTACCTGATACTTCAAACATGTCCAGGTCGTTCTGATACCCTCAACAGGCAGAAGCTCTTCGAGAGATGGAGTTCAATCCGACCTGCAATTCATATCTCATCGACCTAACGGAAGAATCCGTATATTCTTTGGGCCATGCAAGTTTCCTAGTTATTGTAGGATACTGCTAAGGATAGGATTATGATTACTATATAAGCTAAATCCTCCATTGTAATAGCGGTTACACATTGAAATACTCTTACTTTAATAAAAGATGTAGCTTTTGCTCTCCTTTAATCCTAAATTCTTACTATTATTCTTACGCTACTTTACTTGGTGTTACATCATCATGGGTATTTTATCCAGGCCCTAAATTCAGATCGATTAGTCTTAAATACACGTTAATTCTTTATTTTATTGATATTACTGCTATACACGAAGTTCGGTAAAATCATAATTATGCGGTAAGGAGGATGCATAAGCAATCAATTAAGACGGACAATGACTCGACAATTGATATCTTATACTCGTATTTGCTACTCAATGATTCAAGGACGTTCTAAGTATCTTTCGACTTGCATACAAACCTATCGAGTTAAACTAATCCAATTTATGTCTAAGTGGATTAAGATCTAATTGAAGCATTAAACTCAAACCTCAAACAAATACGAAATTACCTAGGTATATGTCTATCCTAGAATCAATTCACAATCTAGTTTCATAATATAATTCTCAATCCACTTTGTCAAGCAGTCAAGAATCAATACATAGCATCTCAAAGTTGGCCAAACAATAAGATGATAAAAGCACTAAAGTAGATTAACAAACACATCCAAGCATAGCATCAACCATCAATTCATCATTTAATCAAGAATCAAACAATAATTTCATATAAATCCGGAGAATACAAATCCACAATCATTATTCCAAAAAGAAAATAACAACATTAATCTCCTAATCATAGACAACTAGGAAATAAAAAAGATATCACCTAATCGGAAAAAAATCGAGAGATGGATTCTCGTCCCCTTAATCACCACCTAATCACTCCCCAAGGGTGGTGATTAACTCACCCTCTTGGTGGAGTCTTCAAAACAAAAACAAAAAAAGGAAAAGTAAAGAGAGAGGTTAAGGGAGGCAAAGAATGATGGAAATATCGTCTTGTTGTTTTTCTACTCTTGCCCTAATAGTCCCCTCATGAGAAAACCCGAAAATTCCCCTTAAAAATGCGGAGTTTTTGCTGATATTTCAGCAGCCACTCACCGCGGTGCATTTTAACCTCATCACGGTGCGATATTGGAAGTGAGTTTTTTGCTCTACCATACCTTCTTCCGAGCAGCATATCATTTGATTCCGAACTCCGATTGCGGATCAATAAAATCCGTAGCGTAGCTAACTCACTCATCTATGACATATCCAAAATTCATCTTATTTGGATCATCCATGAAATATTTATGCATGCTTTAGTGAGAAGCTATCTAAGTTCTTCTATGTTTTGACTTCGGTTTCTCCTTCCTTTGAAGCTCTTATCCACATCTCCCTACAAAACAAAACGCACAAAACACAATCAAAACACACAAAATCCCAACAAGGGACAAAAAAACGTGAAAACAATGAAAAGTACGCAAAATTCGAATCAAAGCAAGTTATTTTTGGCTTAAGAAGACACATAATAATGACATTTTCACGGCGTTATCACCGGTGTCGTTCCAAAAGAAAAATGATGGGTCATTGAGGATGTGGGTGGACTATCGGGAGCTAAAAAACGTAACCGTTAAAAACAAGTACCCCATACCATGGAGGAACACCAAGATGGATCTACAAAAGAGTTACTACCAAGTATGGATTGCCGAGGGAGACGAACTGAAGACGATGTGCGAAACTCGCTACGGCTCTTTCGAATGGTTGGTCATGCCATTCAGATTGACAAACGCACCGACAACCTTTTGCAGCCTCATGAACCAAATTTTCCAGCCGTACTTGGACTATTTTGTGGTAGTGTACCTTGATGACATCGTAGTGTACAGCCATTCCATGGAGGAACATGTCGAGCATCTACGCACTGTGTTCAGGGTATTACGGGACAAAGAGCTTTACATAAAAGAGTCCAAGTGCGCATTTGCCAAGGAGGAGGTGCCGTTCTTGGGACATATTATCGGACATGGACGGTTGCGTATGGACGAGGCCAAAATCAAAGCTATCACCGAGTGGGAGCCTCCAACGAAGGTAACCGAGTTAGGGTCCTTTCTTGGTCTAATTAATTATTACCGTCGGTTCATCTCAGGGTTGATTTTACCGAATTTGGTTATGTTCGATAATATCAATATTTATTCAAATAACTGGGATCAGAAACAATTAAGGGCTTAGTTAGTTTACTCTGGACGGATTAACACAAGGACAATAACGTAGCAACAATAACGAATGAAACAGATGGAATACGTAGAGCAAAAGCTATCTTATTAATTCAATCATAAAGTACAAAGTGTATGAAGTATATAGGCGTAAGTATTGTAGAAGCGTTGCCCTAATACAATGTAAGTGACAAACTTATATAGATTTTTTCCTCCTAGCTTTACAAGGTAACATAATTAAAGTAGGATTCAATTTGATATCCTTCCAGGATTCGGACTTCTGAGCTAGGTCGGTGAGATACGCATCTTAAGTCGAGACGACCTTCAAGCTCGATCCACATTTGAGGCTGATTATTAGGTCGAAACGACCCAATTCTACTCGAGTTCTCGATTATCCTTTAAGGTGTAAAATAGCCCCCATCAAGGGTACTCCGCACGAGCAGCACCCTTAACTGATCTACTCAAAAAAAATAAGGAATGGAACTGGTCCGAGAAGTGTCAAGGGGCATTCAAGGACTTAAAAGCAGTGGTAAGCCAAGAGCCGGTCTTGGCCTTACCCCATTTTACTAAGACATTCGAGTTGCACACGAATGCCTCGAACTTTGATATCAGTTGGGTGCTCATGCAGGAGGGTCACCCCTTAGCCTTTGAAAGCCGCAAGCTCAATGACACGGAATGACGGTACACCATGCAAGAGAAGGAGATGACGACTATTCTACATTGTCTACGATTGTGGAGACAATACTTGCTCGGGTCTAAGTTCATGGTAAAAATCGACAACATTGCCACCAGCTACTTCCAGACTCAAAAGAAGCTAGCCCGTTGGCAAGACTTTCTAGCCGAGTTCGACTACAAGTTGGAATACAAGCCGGGTAAAGCCAACGTGATGCACTAAGCCGAAAGATGGTGCTGGCAGCCGTGAGCATGGTAAAGGGGGAGGGGGACTTAACCGAGTGCATCAAAGAGGGACTGGAGCATGACTCGACGGCTAAAGAACTTGTGAGGTTGGCCGAGCAAGGAAAGTCAAGTTTGGGTAGAGAACGAGTTATTCTACACCAAAGGGTCACGAATATATATGCCGAAATGGGGAGACTTGCGGCGCAACTTGATTCGAGAATGTCATGACACTAATTGGGCGGGACACCCAGGCCAGCGGAGGACATTGGCACTCTTGGAGACATCATACTTTTGGCCACACATGCTGGATCAAGTAGAGCTTTATGTGAAGATTTGTCTCGTATGCCAACAGGACAAGATCGAGAACAAGCAATGGGCGAGACTGTTAAAGCCTTTGCCTGTACCCGAGCGACCATGGGACTCCATATACATGGACTTCATCAGCGCATTACCTTCATCGGAGGGGTACATGTCGATCATGGTGGTTGTCGACCGGTTCTCTAAGTAAGGGACCTTTATCCCATGCACGAAAAACTAAAGGCAGAGGAGACTGCACGGGCATTCTTCAAAAATGTGGTCAAGATTGGGGCCTTCCGAAAAGAATTGTGAGCAACAGGGACCCCCGCTTTACGGGTAAGTTGTGGACAGAACTTTTCAAAATACTTGGTTCACAACTTAACTTTGCCACAAATTTCACCCACAAAGCGAAACTTTGTTGGAATGCTACCTACGGCAGTTCGTGAGTGCCAACCAAAGGGTTGGGCAAAACTCCTTGATGTGGCGTAGTTTTCTTACAACTTGCAAATGAGTGAGTCCACGGTACAGAGTCTGTTTGAGCTTGCTACGGGTCAACAACCACTCACCCTGCACATCTTAAAAACATCCGTTGAGAGTGCAAGGAGCCCGGGAGCAGCCAAGATGGCTCATGGGAAGAGCATGCCCCGACCTTGCTTAGAGAAGGCTAGAAAATGCATGAAGAAGTGGGCCTACGGGAAGAGGTAGGCACATGAATTCCAAATCGGCGACCAAGTGCTAGTGAAGGTGCTACCACAACAATTCAAGGCGCTATGGAGCTTGCACAAGGGGCTTATACGAAGATACGAGGGGACTTTTCCGGTCGTGGCTAAGGTAGGCAAGGTATCATATCACCTTGACTTACCTAATACTTTAAAGATTCACAATTTCTTCCACGTAAGTATGTTGAAGTTGTATAAATGAGACGAGGAAGACGAAAGCCGAGGGCAATCACACCGAGCACCACCCGTGGTAACCAAGTCTTATGACAAGGAGATTGAAGAAGTGCTCGGGAGTAAGGCTTAACGCACAAAGGGAGTGACACCTACCACTCTCTACTTGATAAAATGGAAGGGGCTACCGGAATCCGAGGTGAAATGGGTGACCAAAGAGGACTTGTGGCAATTTCGGGACCAGCTCGATACATACGAGGACGTCGCCAGATTAGGTGGGAAAGGATGTAATGGACCACCCGATAGGAGGCCAGAATCCGCACCCGAGGCATCGGCTGGCACGGCAGAGGCACCCGATGGCAAGATATGGCTTAGTTCAAGTTTTGCCATGCTTGGAGGTTTTAGAATTCTCTATTACCTTCTACACAAGTCTTGTACATAGTAGGAGCTTCTAGATTAGTCTACATACTTGTAGAAGCTTGTACATAGTTCCACATTTTTGTAGATAGGAGTAGAAGGGTCTAGAAAATAAATCTCAACCCTTGGATCAAGTTAATCACTACCATACATTTGAGGAGGTGGGAATATAAATAGGCCACTCACTTCATTTGTAACCATCCAAGTTTCAAGAGAATACAAGCTCAAAACAAGACTTTCCCATAATGTATTGGTATGTAAACAACATCGTGCTTCATTCTCGACCAAAAAGGAGACCATCTTAAGTGAAAGGATAAAGCAAAAGACAGTTCAAAGCCAAAATAACAAGGATGCAAAAACAACCCTCTAAATCTAAAATATTATCAATAACCCCACTTTCACTTAAAGATTTGACAAAAACCTCCAAATTGTTTTTTTATTAAAGTAAAAGAACACAGGAGACAAAGACTCACATTATGCTGTATGAACAAAAGGCGAAAACCTGATCGGGGACTGTGGCCTATTCCGGTGTCTAATTTGAATTTTCCTGCATTAAAAAAGAAAAAGGAAAATTCAGATATTTTTAATAATTATTATAATATATTTCAAAATTCAAATAAAAGAAAGACTTACGTGACCGGTATATAGAATGTCTGTATGTTCCCATAAGCCCATCCTAAATGCATCTCACAATTGAGGCAGATGACTTTAGAGCGGAATTCGTCATCGACAATGACCACATTATCCCTAAAACAAAGAAAATAATCCCGATTAAAAATTTGGTAATATAAATATAATAGTCAAAATCACTGCAAAATAGAGATGAAAGTAAAAAAAAAAAATTCATTCGATTGTTCCAAAGCACAATGTCTTTTAAGTTCCTCTTATCCTTTTATCTTACTTTCTCATTTTACTTGATATCTACTTGATAAGTCTTATTTTACAAATATATAGACACAACATAACTGTATTAATATCTACTTGATAAGTCTTATTTTACAAATATATAGACATAGTTGCTCATTAACAGGTAACCATAGATTTGGTTCTAATTGTTCATTTACAATAAAGATTCAGTATGACATATAAATGAGCTTATGTGTAACATTTGTTGATTAAGAACTAGTCTTATAGATTAAGAACTAGTCTTAGACTGTGTTCACTTTGGCCGATTAGGCCTCAATTGTATCCAATCTGGGCCATTAAGTTATTTAATTGAGGTTGGGTCGGGTGTTTAGTTGGGCTAATAAAATCGCGGGCTGCCCGACATTTTCTGTCCGACATATGGGCCAGACCCCTAATTGGGTCAATTACAATTCGGACTCAGACCCTCCCACTAAGAAATAATGGCCCAACTAAATTTTTACAGGTCCATTTTGCCCTTTCTCTTCCCTGAAATTACAAAATTACCAGCAACAAAAAGTCGAAAATGCCATCGGGTCTTCCACTAAATTACAAAATTACCTTGAGACAAAAAAATGTTGGGATTCGGTAAGATAAACAGCCCTAGGCACAGCGAAATTTAAAATTTTATAGGACCTCTTACGGAATCTTGTCAGGATACTACCCTAGGTGTATATATATATGAATATTAAAACGACAAGAATAATTAGATCCAAATTATACCTGTCTCCTTGCAAATCCAAGTAGCTAGGCAAAGTCGCGTTTTCTCCCTCGGTAGGATTGATCCAAAGTCGTGTAGTAGCGCCCCACGTGTTGAGCCTCTACGAGTTGATACACCACAATATCACGAAAATTAATATATCCTAATCGACTAGAACATAGGGTATATAAATATCTAGGATTTAAGAATGACTTTGGAACAATAATCGAAGACGAAAAATTCTTCCAAACATAGGAAGGGTTCGGCCGATTTGGTTGTGGTAGAGGGATAGAATTTTTGCTCTTGCTCAATTTTTCTTAGAGTTGTGTGTGAAAAATAAACTACAAGTTTCCTACTTATAGTTATCTCCCTTAACCTAGTCCTATTAGGACTAGGACTTTATTCTCCTACATGGGCCATGGCCCTCTTTAATCAGAAGACCAAGTCTTCCAATTAATTCATGGCCCAGTTAATTAATTTGACCAGGCTTTATTTAATCTCCCAATTAAATAGCCCAATTAATTAACTAGTCGCCCAAATAATTAAATCAGACTCTAAGTCTATTTAATTAAATCCTTTCTATAATTAATTAAATCCAACTTAATTAATTAATTCACAAATTAAATTCTAACTTAATTTATGATCCTGATCCAATTCAAATTGGATCCTATTTTGTTCCAATTGGGAAGACCCAGTCGACCCACTCATTATAATCGACCCAGTCGATTATATACCCAGTCGACTCGGTTGTTCTTATTTCCTCGCTTTCGCTTCATGTGTATTGTGTATGCCCCCGTAGGTTCACCACATAATTGGCCGTGGGTTATAATTAAATATTATTTAATTATTCGAGTAACATATACTCTAAATCAATCAAACACTCTGTCGATTGATCATTCCAAAATTAGCATCCCTGCCAATTTAGGAATTCTCCCACACTCCACGGTCGATGTCCAGCCACAAGCCCATGGAGCCCAATCACTGGTGAATTAATTCCGTGAACCATTTAACTCATTTACAATTTCCATATACGACATAATCTCTCCATAGATCAATCTCCCAGTCGAGACTTAAGGGTATGGTCTTTCATCGGTTTCCCTTTTATTTTGTCTTGACCTTATGTATTCTAGTCTCGAAATAAATTCTCTTTGACTTAATCTTTATGAGCTACTTACATAAAGTCGTCAGATACCTTGGCCAAGGATTTTATCAGAATTAATTTCTCACAGAAATCCATAGGAGAATTTCCCAACCTATCAAGTTGGATCAATGGATCATTCGTTGATGATATGAATCTGCATACGAGTTCCTCTATACCCAACATGAGTTCACAGAGACCTTCTGGTGATCTCCAGTCAGTCGGAACTCATATCAAAGCATGAACGTTCTCGCACCAAATAAACCCTATCACCTCAAGTAGTTAGGGATCGTTCCTCGTATACTATTGCAAATTGGAATAACTTCAACCCCGATATGCGACTACCGCTTCCATGGTGAGTTATTTCCTAATTGGGGTATTCAGTGCGCTTGCCATCCTAGCAAGCCACCCACTTATGTGTATCGACTATCCCAGTCACGCTCGTGGACCCCAGCGTCCTCCAGTTTATCGGAGTATACACAACAGTGAGAGTCTAACCGAATACAACGATGTCCTATCTCGATTGGATTCTATGACTCTTGAATATGTTCTAGATCACGGCCTTGGAGATCAGTCCACGGGTTGTCCCGTAGCCCTGTGATCTAAGGACTTCTATCCCTTATGCGCAGATAATTATTACATAAGATAAAGATGATCATTTAATAAAGTGCATTTATTAATCGAAATTGAATAGTTCCTTATTTATTACAATAAATGCTAGCCATACAGCTGGCTTGCAGGACACTATTTCTATCAATCTCCCACTTGTCCTAAAGCCAGTCATTTATGTTCTTGAGTCCCATCTTATGCAGATGTTTCTCAAATGCCTTTTGAGGCAGAGGCTTCGTTAGCGGGTTTGCGGTATTATTTTCTGAGTCGACACGTTCCATTTTAATGTCTCCTCTACCAATGATATCTATTATCATGTGGTATCGTCTTTGTACGTGCTTGGATTTCTGATGAGATCTCGGCTCCTTTGCTTGCACTATTGCCCCATTATAATCACAGAAGATAGTAATGGGCTCAGCGATGCTAGGTATCACATCCAATTCCTGGATGAAGTTCCTCATCCAAACACCTTCCTTTGCTGCATCACACGCAGCAATGTACTCTGCTTCGTTGGTTGAATCTGCGGTAGTGTCTTGCTTGGAGCTCTTCCAGCTAACCGCACCACCATTGAGGCAGAACACGTATCCAGATGTCGACTTGAAGTCCTCTACATCATATTGGAAGCTCGAGTCTGTATAGCCTTCCAATTTCATTTCTCCACCACCGTATACCAAGAACAATTCCTTAGTCCTTCTCAGGTACTTTAGAATTGCCTTTTACGGCTATCCAGTGCTGCTCACCTGGATCAGACTAGTAACGACTTGTCACGCTTAAAGCGTACGCTATGTCTGGTCTAGTACATAACATACCATACATTATGCTTCCTATTGCGGATGTATATGGTACTCGAGACATATTGCTTCTCTCTTCAGGCGTCTTTGGGGCCATAAATGGACCTCTGGAGTTTGCACACCTTGTGTTCATCTCCTTTGGATGCATATCCTTTTGGTTGCTCCATGTAGATCTCCTTGTCAATGTCCCCATTGAGAAAGGCAGTCTTTACATCCATCTGCCATATCTCGTAGTTATACCACGCAGCTATGGCCAGCAAGATTCGAATGGATTTAGGCATTGCGACGGGCGAGAAGGTCTCCTCAAATTCAATACCTGGCCTTTGAGTGTATCATTTTGCCACTAGTCGCTCCTTGTAGGTTATTACCTCTCCGTTCACTCCAAGCTTTCGCTTATAGATCCACTTGCAACCCACGGGAGTCACTCCCACTGGTGGATCTACCAAGGCCCAGACCTTGTTTGAGTGCATGGAGTCCAATTCAAATTCCATGGCTTCGCGCCACTTTCCCGAGTCTATGTCTAGCATAGCCTCTTCATAAGTCCTTGGGTTGGTTAGAGACTGTCCAGTCTCATGCAGCAGACCGTAGTACCTCTCGGGTTCTCTACGTTATCTTTCTGACCTACGAAGTATCGGTGTACTTTCTGGTGCACTTTCATGCTCATGTTATCCCACTGCCTGTGGTGATGGGTCAGCTTGATCGACCTCTGCGGCCTTTTCAGCTTCAGTGACCTCATCCAGTTCTACGTTATTTTCCTTCTTGTCCACCA
The DNA here is from genome assembly GCA_038501285.1 of Penstemon eatonii. Taxonomy (NCBI): domain Eukaryota; kingdom Viridiplantae; phylum Streptophyta; class Magnoliopsida; order Lamiales; family Plantaginaceae; genus Penstemon; species Penstemon eatonii. Next base: position 72,110,979 of record CM076715.1, read on the forward strand.
AGAAATCCTTCTCTAAGAAGTGTGCGTTCCTTGAGACAAGCGTAGTTTGTCTTGTAGGATCGTAGAACTCGTATCCTATTCAGTTTTCCGGATACCCCACGAATTTGCACAAAGTGGATTTAGTTTCCAATTTATCTCCCACTAGCTTTTTAACGTAAGCGGGAGATCTCCATATGCGCATGAATGCGTATGAGGGTGTCTTGCCAAACCATAATTCATACGGTGCCTTTTCTACGGATTTAGAAGGTACCATGTTCAGTATCTTCGTTGTCGTGAGGAGGGCATGTCCCCAAAATGAAAGAGAAAGGTCAGTGGCACTCATCATGGATCGAACCATGTCCATCAAGGTTCGATTCCTTCTTTCTGCAACTCCATTTAATTGTGGTGTTGCAGGAGAAGTCCACTGTGATAGTATTCCATGCTCTACAAGATAATTTAGAAATTCGTTACTAAGAAATTCTCCACCTCGGTCAGAACGAAGAGCCTTTATCGTATGACCAAGTTGATTCTCTACTTCCATCTTGAATTCTTTGAATCGCTCAAAGGCTTCAAACTTGTGTTTCAACAAGAACACATATCCATAACAACTATAGTCGTCAGTGAAAGTGATGAAGTAATCATAGCCACCTCAGGAGCTTTTTCTTAGTGGTCCACATACGTCAGTATGTATTAAGTCCAATGTTTGCTTGGCTCGCTCAGGGTTTCCCTTAAATGGCAACTTAGCCATTTTACCCTTTAGACATGGTTCACATGTTGGCATTTCATCAATGCGATTGATTTCAATCGCGCCAGAATATGCCAACTTTTGAATCCTTGACTTAGATATATGTCCAAGTCTAGCGTGCCATAATTGGGCAAATATTTCATTATCTTGTTTTCTTTTATTTTGTTGTACGTGCATAACTAACTTAGGTGGTTCAACGGTATATAGTCCATCTTTCAATGTACCAGTGAAAAACTAATTATCATTCATGAATAATGAAAAGGAACCTTTATTAATTGTAAAATTAAAACCTTCATTATCCAAAACAGGAATAGAAATAATGTTTTTCACCAAACCTGGTACATAAAGAACGTTCCTAAGGACTAATTTATTACCACCTAAATCTAACTCCACCTCGCCAATGGCCTCGGCAGCAGCTCTAGCTCCATTGCCAAATCTCATGATCCAATGCCCTGGCCTAAGTAGCCTTGTTGCTCCCATCACCTGTAAATCATTACAAATATGAGAACCACAAGCAGTGTCTAGCACCCATGATGCACAATTAATTGATAAAAATTAACTTCAACAAGGAATATACCTTTCGAGCTCTCCAAGAACTCTTTGCAATTCCTCTTCCAGTGTCCAGGTTTCTTGCAGTAGAAACATTTTTGTTCACCAGACGAAGCTTTACGCTTCTTTCCCTTCCCTATGGGCCCAGATGGTTCTTTGCCTTTGCTTGAAGAAGCATTTCCTTTCCCTTTCCCTTTCTTTGTCCTTTTGGACTTGGGTTGGGTCGAGGTAGCAACCATCACTGGCTTCTCTCTTTTCATGGAAGCCTCGGCAGTGGCGAGCATATTAGCCAACTCGTGAAGTTCGACATCCATCTTGTGCATGTTGTAGTTCACTACGAATTGCTCGAATGATCTTGGCAACGATTTGAGGATTATATCCTGGCAGTAAATTTTGTCCATCTTTACGTCAAGATGACCAAGCTTTTCAATAAGCCCAATCATTTTGATGCAGTGAGATCGAACATCAACACCTTCAGCCATCCTCGTTTGTTGCAAAGTCTTAGCAGTTTCATACCGCTCATATCTACTTTGCACCCCAAATAGACCATTCAGGTGCATGTAGATTTCAAAAGAAGACTTCATATGCTCGTGCTGCTTTTGAAGCTCATTCGTCATGGATGCCAACATGAGACAATGTGACTGTAAGTCATCGTCAAGCCACATATCCACGGCTTCTTTCTCAGTATCATCGGCATCCTTAGCAAGTTCGGGAGGGGGCCCATCAAGGACAAAACCTCGCTTTTCAGAGGCGAGAATGATCTTAAGATTCCTGACCCAGTCATGGAAGTTGGGTCCAGTTAATTTGTTTTGTTCAAATATGATGGAAATCGGATTCTTAGACATTATATCTACAAAATGACGAGAGAAGAAATAAATACGCGAAAGACTAATTTAAAATGCACAATTTAAAAACATGGTTTTTATTTGTAAATTACTCCCACTATTTTAATCAAAATCTTATGCCCCCACATAAGTTTTGGAAATTTAAAATATCCTAGTGGGCTTAAGGCCCAAATGCAATCTCCTAGTACCCACGACTCATTGGCCATACTATTTGATTCACTTGGTGGTCGACTACGTCGTCGGTTAACCATCGCAGCTAACCCTTAAGTTCATTTAGCCTCGTTTTTCGATATGGACCCACGACTCGTGAGACATCCATACTTACTAGCGTTAAATTATGTCCAATACTCGTGGAGAGAAATAGTTCAATCCTAGACGCCCCACGACTCGTGAGACAGCGCCTAAAACCTTGCTATCCCCCCCCCCCTTGGCACTAACTCGTGCATCGAGGCAATAGACATATCATCTTCCTATAGCTCGACCCACGACTCGTGAGACATCGAGATATATTCGTACAATATGCCTAAGACCTAGTAATTGGATAGGCTCGGACCATAGAGACTATTCATATGCGCCCTTAAGTTCGATTTAATATTCTAATTGAATTTTAAGTTCAATTGGAGGTTTTAAGTTTTCTTGTGCGAGGTCTCATCAGATTATGCTTTATCTTGTTTACGTGATCTATTCTAAGAATGCAAGACATACATCAAAGAATATAAGTAAACATACATCACCTAGCAGGATATGATTGATCGATTGCCCCATCCTATGCGATTCATCACGAGCCTTGTGATGAATCAATTGGTCAGTCTAGGGTGGAAATTAAATGTCCTAACTATTACAATTTTCAAACCCATACATCATGGGCCTTCTTGTAATATCCAGCTTGATTGGGCCTCCATATAATGTATTGGGCCTCCATGTCCTCCAAGGTAATAGGCCTCTATGCGGATCTCCATGTCTTCATGAGGTCTTCTCGGCTCCAAGCCTAATCTAAGCCTAGCTTACAAATTTAAATGGTCATATTCTATTACATTTGTTTGCGCAAGCAAGGGCACCAATCAGGCCCATGTAATTACAACCCATAAACAAATAAACCAAAAACTACACAGGGCTTAAGGGCAAAATCGACCAATCCACATATTCACTCAAGAACATGCATAAATTCACATAATGGCAAAAATGTAAATTTACAGGCTCCATTAATTTTAATTCTCAAAAATTATCTAAGTTAATTAATTTTGAATTAACAATTAACCTCTAAGATTAATTAGCTCTTACTTGAGCTCTAAGTAATCTACAAACCTTATGTTGATTAAATTGGTTAATTAAGGTAGACCAAATCTCTAAGATTCCTACCTTATCCAAAACTGTAAGTTTCCCAAATATTCCAATCTCCAAGATATTCAAGATGATCCTATTTTGTCTAGATTAGTTTAATTAAGGTAGTGTTCAAATCTAACAAGATAACTACCTTATCCAAAAACTCCAAGTTTCCTAATCTCCCAAAATTCCAAACTTTCATAATTTTCAAAATAGGCAGAATTAGAGTCCAACCCAAACATGACCAGTCGAGACCAATCACGGACTGCCACGTGGACAGCCCACGCGCGACCATCAGGGGCGCGTGAGCTACCCGCGGCAGCAGCCGCGCACAGCAGCGCACGGACAGCAGCCCGTAGGCTGCTGCCGCGCGCAGCGTGTGCGGCCAGCTACGGTAGCGGCTCGCGATGGCCGCCGCGTGCCGCCGCAGGTTAGATCCAATAAAAAAAAAAAATTTGTTTCTCCGATTACTTATGATTTAATTAAACAGTTCCACTCAATTAAATCCCAATCCAAAATAAAATCAACATGATAAAATTTTCGAATCCAAAATTAAACATTAACTCTAAGTTAACAGTTCTACGTTCTAAAACATGCATAATTAAAGAACTAGCCACATAAATCGAACATATGATTTAAAACACAGAATTTGCAAATTCATATATATACAAAGCCTAGAGTTGGCTCTGATACCACTGTTGGGATTCGGTAAGATAAACAGCCCTAGGCACAGCGGAATTTAAAATTTTATAGGACCTCTTACAGAATCTTGCCAGGATACTATCCTAGGTGTATATATATGAATATTAAAACGACAAGAATAATTAGGTCCAAATTATACTTGTCTCCTTGCAAATCCAAGTAGCTAGGCAAAGACGCGTTTTCTCCCTCGGTAGGATCGATCCAAAGTCCTGCAGTAGCGCCCCACGTGTTGCGCCTCTACGAGTTGATACACAACAATATCACGAAAATTAATATATCCTAATCGACTAGAACATAGGGTATATTAATATCTAGGATTTAAGAACGACTTTGGAACAATAATCGAAGACGAAAAATTCTTCCAAACCAGGAAGGGTTCGGCCGATTTGGTTGTGGGAGAGGGAGATAATTTTTGCTCTTGCTCAATTTTTCTAAGAGTTGTGTGTAAAAAATAACTACAAGTTTCCTACTTATAGTTATCTCCCTTAACCTAGTCCTATTAGGACTAGGACTTTATTCTCCTACATGGGTCATGGCCCTCTTTAATCAGAAGACCAAGTCTTCCAATTAATTTATGGCCCAGTTAATTAATTTGACCAGACTTTATTTAATCTCCCAATTAAATAGCCCAATTAATTAACTAGTCTCCCAATTAATTAAATCAGACCTCAAGTCTATTTAATTAAATCATTTCTATAATTAATTAAATCCAACTTAATTAATTAATTCACAAATTAAATTCCAATTTAATTTATTATTCTGATCAATTCCAATTGGATCCTATTTTGTTCCAATTGGGTCGACCCAGTCGACCCACTCATTATAATCGACCCAGTCGATTATATACCCAGTTGACTCGGTTGTTCTTATTTCCTCGCTTTCGCTTCATGTGTATTGTGTATGCCCCCGTAGGTTCACCACATAATTGACCGTGGGTTATAATTAAATATTATTTAATTATTCGAGTAACATATACTCTAAATCAATCGAACACTCTGTCGATTGATCATTCCAAAATTAGCACCCCTGCCAATTTAGGAATTCTCCCACACTCCACGGTCGATGTCCAACCACAAGCCCATGGAGCCCAATCACTGGTGAATTAATTCAGTGAACCATTTAACTCATTTACAATTTCCATATACGACATAATCTCTCCATCGATCAATCTCCCAGTCGAGACTTAAGGGTATGGTCTTTCATCGGTTTTCCTTTTATTTTGTCTTGACCTTATGTATTATGGTCTCGAAATAAATTCTCTTTGACTTAATCTTTATGAGCTACTTACATAAAGTCGTCGGATACCTTGGCCAAGGATTTTATCAGAATTAATTTCTCACAGAAATCCATAGGAGAATTTCCCAACCTATCAAGTCAGGTCAATGGATCCTTTGTTGATGATATGAATCTGCATACGAGTTCCTCCATACCCAACATGAGTTCACAGAGACCTTCTGGTGATCTCCAGTCAGTCGGAACTCATATCAAAGCATGAACGTTCTCGCACCAGATAAACCCTATCACCTCAAGTAGTTAGGGATCGTTCCTCGTATACTATTGCAAATTAGAATAACTTCAACCCCGATATGCGACTACCGCTTCTATGGTGAGTTATTTCCTAATTGGGGTATTCAGTGCGTTTGCCATCCCAGCAAGCCACCCACTTATGTGTATCGACTATCCCAGTCACGCTCGTGGACCCTAGCGTCCTCCAGTTCATCGGAGTATACACAACAGTGAGAGTCTAACCGAATCCAACGATGTCCTATCTCGATTGGATTCTACGACTCTTGAATATGTTCTAGATCACGGCCTTAGAGATCAGTCCAAGGGTTGTCCCATAGCCCTGTGATCTAAGGACTTCTATCCTTATGCGTAGATAATTATTACATAAGATAAAGATGACCATTTAATAAAGTGCATTTATTAATCGAAATTGAATAGTTCCTTATTTATTACAATAAATGCTAACCATACAGCTGGCTTGCAGGACACTATTTCTATCAAAAAACATAAAACATTAAATTTTCTCCCATTCCTCTTCTTGCTCGTGTACTGCCCAGAAGCAACCTTAGCTTCAAATCATCTTGTTGTGCGAAGAGTTACACAGCCCAGGTGAGATTTTAATTTGTTCCATCAAATTAATTACTAAATTACTTAAATGACCCCTATGGTTTTTATGTTTATTAATTTTCCCTCATTACCATGAATTTTAGCTTGACGGAAATATTTGGGTTTTTTTATTTCTGAACATTTTTATCTTTTTTCCAGGAAGATTTGTTATGTAAATGCAAAACAAGATCAACAAATCAAGCAGAAAATGGTAAGATCCGTCTGAATTGAGGGAGAAGACAAGTATTCACAAACCCTAGATGTGCGGCCGTCGAGAGAGAGAGATGGGGAGAGAAGAAATGAAGATTAAAATCTGGAACCCTAGCATAATTATACCTCCAAATCAACGGCCGAGATTAAACCAGATGCACGGCTAGATCTCATCTCGGCCCAGGGGTAAAATTGTCCACGATAAATAATTGGGCCAACTGAACAGATGCACAAATGGGCTGTCACGATTATTAGTTGGGCCACTATAATCAGGCGAACGGGCAATTAAACACTTGGCCGGACTAAATAATTGGGCCGATTCAACAATCTGGGCCATTCCTTATTTGGGCAAGTGAACACAGCCTTATATTACAAGTCCTTCTAAGATACACTTCAGAGTATTGCCTCCATTTACATCTTCCATTTCTACCTTTTTCATTTTTGTGGGATCATGTGTGCTGTGGCCTGTGTGGTACATATTCAAAATGTGTAACGGTTTGACCGATTTTCTAATGTTTTCAGAATATTGATAGAGTAAGACTTTCAAATCAACTGTCTGCCTATGAATGATTTTTAGAATTGTTTCTGCTTGATAAGATAGGAAGCCTACTTTTGAAGAACAGAACTCGATCGAGCAATCAACTTTAAGATCATCTACACTGACTGCACTTTCATTTTTAGAGCACTATCCTCATAGAAAAATCCTTAGGGTTGGTAGGAGCTAGCATTTCCTTAGGTACTTTTGATGTACGAGTCAACATCTCTCTCTATGTACATGTATGGTTTTTATTGTATGAGCCTTAGACTTAAGTGAGCAAGCATGCACGTATGCAATAAACTTGCAACGAGTTCTCGTCTTTCAGATTTCAAGAAAAGTTGAATAAACTAATATGTTTCTCCACTAATGATATGATGAAATCTACAACAGGAAAGTTCTTGGTGTAACCATGTTCTAGATGTAATTATATATTTTTTCCCTCTGTTTGAAGACCTTGAACTCACATTATTGTAATAAAATGTATATTGTAGTGTCTATTTATCAACTTAAGAGTGGCAGGCCTTGCACACTACACAAATAACTCAAAAGAAGGAGAACAAGTTTTCTTGCTGCAAGGGAGGCAGGTATCTACAATTATCTTGCTGCAAACTTGCTCTTGCTAGCTAATATTTTCTTTCTTTTTCCTTTTTCTATGTAAGTTTGTCATTAATCACACAACTAACCTATTAATAAATAATGTGAACTAGTAGTTCCTTCAGAGCTCAAGAGAGCTTCATGGGCTAACTCTGACTCAGAAAGGAACAATGTGGTGATACCATGTTATTTATGCAATTATATATTTATAGCAAAGAATTCAAATTTTTTGCTTCCCTATGGCCTAGCTCATGGTTAATTTGGTAATATAAATATAATAGTTAACATCACTGCAAATTATAGATGAAAGTGAAGAAAAGTTCATTTCATTGTTCCAAAGCACTTAAGTTCCTCTTATCCTTATAATTTATTTTTTACTGATTATCTAATAGTTAGTGGACTTGCTACTGGCTTCTCCTTATGATCTGGCGGTTTGCTTTTTCTCCCGTCTAATTATGTTATCGATCTTTGTTAATCACTCTTCTATTTCTAAAATGTCAGGCTCAAATTTCTCTCAAGACAAGACCTCCCAAGGAAACTTGCCAATCACAATGGTTCAAAATCCAAGAAAGATGATACCAAATTAAGTTGGAGAAACCCTGCAAAATGAGCCTAGACATGCTATTAAGAGGTCCTTACAAGAAAAAGAATAGGCTCTAGTCTAACATATTTTGTCCATTTTTCTATTATGCTATATATAAGGTCTAGGAAACATCAAAACCTCATATCCATGTTAATATGACAAATTAATCAAAACCAGTAATGCCAACAATAACAAGACCATTATCTACTAACAAATTCATATTTGAACCCTTATATCAGAAATCTTAAACGAATCCAAGGAGATATCTATATTCTGCCAACTTGGGGCATCAACTATGTCAAAACGGAGAGATTTGTTTCATCGTCAATTAAAAGATTAGCACAGCAGTTCTTGCAACTGCGAGTTTACTTAAAATTTAAAAAAAAAAAACTTCGAGTTTTAAGGATTAATTAATTACGCTGGTGCTAATTAATCACATTAAAACTCACAATTGGCAAATGTGAGTTTAATGTAAACTCGCGATTGGCAACTGCGAGTTTTAATGGACTCATTTTAATCCCTAGCAGCGCATGTAGACTCCATTTTTCTTCTCCAACACATATTTGCGAAAATGTCTTGAGGCAGCCGCTCTGACGATTTTACATACTCTTCTCTCTCTCTCGATCAGGTATTCAATCATATTCATGTGAATAGATTTGCATAACTTACTTTGTTGCCTCAACTGATGTAAAGAGCCGGAGAGAGAAGAGATGTAAATAGCCTGAGAATTGCCGCAAACCGCCGGAGAATTGCCGCAAACCGCCGCGCGCTGCTGCTCTGCTTTTTTCAAATATGTTAGGGCTAAAATGAGGGGTGAATTCGATATCTGATGATAAAATGAGTCCATTAAAACTCGCAGTTGACAACCGCGAGTTCACATTAAACTCGCAGTTGCCAACTGCGAATTTTAATGTGATTAATTAGCACCAGCGTAATTAATTAATGCTTAAAACTCGCAATTTTTTTTTTATCTAAAGGCAACTGCGAGTTTGCGTTAAATTCGCAGTTGACAACTGCGAGTTTAGTCAAAAGATACATTTTGAAAAATAGATGACAATAAAGACATTTTTGGAATTTGTTTTGCCATGAAGCCTATTTAGTAAAAAAATTCGAGAGGATTTTAAAATTGACCTTTTGGAAAGTTTAAATTCTAAAAATGACCTCCAAGGGGCCTTTTACTGTAGGAGTGGTATTTGCAATATTGCCTTCTATTTCCTTATTCTTCATTTTAGTATTCTTTGTTTGTTATTTTACCTTCTATATGATATATTAATTTTTGCTTATGCAATTCATATTCGAAATCAGTTTTTCGTCTTTCTAATATATTTATTTTGAATTCTATTATATATGGGGCATAAGATTGAAGCCTTAGAAATTGTGCGTAGGCTATAATAGCTTTATTATGTTCAATTTCTTTATTAATTCTTTGTAATTTCTCTTGTATTTTCTCTATTTTCTCCAGTTTCGTTACTCGGCTCTGATACCAAAAATTGGTCAGAGGCAGCGGATGTTTGATTTGTATTAGAAATTTTTTCTTTAGTATGATAATTATATGTTGTACACGAATCTTTAGCTTCTTTAATCAGTTTTCTTATAATTTCTTTGTTTATTTTATACATTTTAGTACTAAGAGATGTAGTTCTCAAATAATTTAATCTTTCTTCGTAATGTTTAATTAAATTTGATACTTCTTCGCAACTTTTTTCTTGATTATTATTCATAATTTTTCTTCTAAATATTTAGTTAAATCTGAAATTTTATGTTCTAACTTCTTATATTCGTTTTCTTCTTTGTTTTCAGGTTTTATAAGATTTTTTGGCTGTTCTAGAGGTAGTTGTTTTAGATAAGAAGGCCTAAATGATATCGATCGTCTAATTTGATCACTCGTTCCTTCCATTGTTATGTTTTTTATTGGTAATTTTTTAACTTGTACTATTCCTTCAAATAATTTATCTAAATAAATAGATTCTTGATCGAGAAAACTTATACTATGATGGCTATTTGTTAGAGCATATTCTACCATATATGTTAAACTAAATGGTTGATCCCCTTCTTCCATTAATTCTTCTCTTGCAAATTTGTATCCTAGACAAATACTGTTATCTAAATTCTTTGTAGATAAAGGAATAGCGTATTTAATTCCTAAATTAAATTTCAATGTTTTATATGCTAGATTTCCCATTGTTAAACCCAAAACTGAATCTTGAATGTCTTTTATTCTTCGACCGTAGGCTATTAAGGCTATTGGTGAATCAATTCCTTCTTTGAAAGTTGATTTTATTAATACTTGTATGGTAGCAATTTGAATATATCCTATTTTATTTCTGTCTTCTTTATTTTTAATTTTTTCAATTCTGGCTACTATTTGTTCACTATCAATTATAGGGATCACAATAGTTCCTCTAGTACTTTTTATATCTATTGGTACTTCTTGAGAGAATAAACCGTGATAAACGATATTTTTTCGTTTTAATTTTTCAAATATTGATGTATTAAAGTGTTGTCCTTCCTTAAGATCTAGCTTTGCTTTCTTAGTTTTTTCTATTTTATGTTCAATGATTGATTGTGCTGAAAATATTCCAAAGGTTTCTTCTTGTTCTAATAATTGTATATGCCTATCGAATTCTTCTACTGATGAGTTCATAGTGGCAAATTCATTTCGTAACTAGGTAGCTTTATTCTTGGAATTTTTACTCCTTGTAATTGTAGATGCTGTGAATGAATTTCATAGTTTAATTGTTCTAAAAAATCAATTCCTAATAGTATATCAGCTCCTACATTGCATTCATCTATATATATGGTAAGATTGAATTTTAATTCTTCATGAAATAGAAGTTCTATAGTAGTTTTCTACATATCTTTTCTCCTTTTACAGTTTCTACAATAACTGGTGGTGCTTCAGGATTAGTTACTGCATATTTTGGATGAACATGTGATATAGATGCTCCTGTATCTATGAGTACTGAAACAATTCGTGATTTATTTAAAACTCCTAATATATGATATTGTAAAAATGGATTCTTCGAAACTAAATCTAAATCATACATACCTGTTATGTCTTGGCTTATCTTGACCTTCGGAGTTCCTTGCTGGTGGTATCTGAATTCCTTAGTAGTAATATTATTGATTTCTTTTTAATTAAAATCCTATTCAGAAGTTAAAAACTTCAAGATTTTTTGTTTATTGAGAGAAATTTTAGAAACAAAGTTCTTTTATTAATTTTCGCACACCTTACAACTGAAGTAGATTACATTATTTATAGCAGGGGGAATATATCTTCCACCACTCATCCAGATCACTTAAGGTGATAAGGATTTATTTTAGGGCCTACAGAACAGTCTATTTACATAATGGTGTTTACATAATGGCCTATTCTAGATTCCACTTCTGATTTAAAAGTAAAATGTTACATAATTACTCCCACTTATTTTCTTTGCCGACACCTTTTTCTTTTGTCTTCTTCCCTTATTTTCTTCTTGCTAGTTTCTAACCTTTAATGATTTTCTTCTCTTATTTTCTTCCTCTAATTTCTAACCTTCAATTATTCTTCTTTTGTCTTCTTCTTCAGTTTCTTCTTCACTGGACTGGTCCATACAGTGGTCACATTTGTGTGCTTTGAAAACCTTCAGTGTATCACATAATTGAAGCTTTTCTTCCACAGATAATTTGTTGAATACTCCTTGGATTTTCATCACATCGTCTTCAAAGTCCATAAATGTTTTGAATTCATCACTTCTAATTTTATCCTTAAAATTTGAATAAATCATTGTGTTTTCATTCTTGTAATTTATCTTTATTTTTTATTCTTCGGTTAATCGTTGCAGCATAGAAACAACTCCATGGACTAATCCGGCATTTATAAGTTGATGACTTCCTTTATCTTCCTTAACTGGTTGGTCACGAATTGGATACGTTCCGTTAGATACTCCCATGTAAATAAGTGAATATGCTGGCACTTGTACTTCGTCTTGTTCATTAAAATAGGGATATGAGCTGTATATTTTCAAGTATACTTCTCTATCCTTGCCGAAATACCTTCGATAATTTTTTACTGTTTGTTGAATCCCTTGACTGAATTCTTGAAGTATTGTGTTACTTTTGTCGATGTATATTGTGTCAATTAATCCATATTGAAAGAATTTGTACGTCATTAATGGACTTGCTCCACTAATAATAACTGCTTAAGGTCCTGTTATTCTTTTTTCTGTTGGATAGAAAAATTTTGTCATGTCTTTATCCGTCCAATTGTATAGCATTTCTAAATGTTCCTGAAAATCTTTTTTACTTAGTTGCTTAAGTTGGATGTGTTCCTGCCTTGTAGGTACCTGTGTTAGCCTTGTTATTTTTCCAAGTACCTTCATTGAAGAGGATGGTTGATCTGCCATTGTTGTTTTTGGTTTGACTAATGTTGATTTAAATGGTTGAGCTTTGACTTCTCCTTCTGAGATCGCCTTGCTTTCTTCGACTGCGAGTTTTGCTTCTACGAAAGTTTTGTACGCCTTGTGGATAATTCCTTTGTGGCCGTTGATAAACAATGATGCTTTATGCCATTCGTCAAAGATTGCTCCTTTGGCTGGTCCGTTGAAGATGACATAATACTTTTTTGATGAAGATGTTTCCTGTATTTTAATTTCTGCGGGAACTTCTACTTTTGTTTTTTGTTCGTCCACCACGCTTAGCATGCTAAACTCTGATGGTTTGTATGTTGCGTCTAGTGATAGTATAGCTTTTTCCAATTCTTGTAACTCACGAACTTTTACTTCAATGTTACCTTTTATTTGTTTCGCTTGGTTCTTTAGTGTTGCAATTGCTCCTTCCATTAGTTATTTTTTCATGTTGCAAACTCTCTTGTTAATGTATCTGCAATAATATTATTACTACTTTTTATATATTTTATTTTTGCTGGATATCTGCTTAATCCAAGCTGCCATCTTATTAACCGTCCTTGGTTATAATTGGCTTGTAACTTGTATCTAATGAATCCTGTTAAATATGTTGAATCCATTCTAAGTTCAAACTCCTTGGGTAACAGATCAATTCTCCACTTTTTGAATGTTCGTAAACATGCTAATGTTTCTTTTTCATGTATTGGATACCTTTTTTCTGTTTCGGAAAACGTTCCAGATATATACCTGCATAATATTTCGGGATTTTTATTTGTTGCTTTTTCTATGAATAGTTTATCAGTATCATGTGTACTTTTGCTCGTAGAGCTGATTTCATTGTTTAAGTTGAATACCTCTGTTCCTTTAATTTCTTCACTTTTTTGCGTTTTACCTTGTATACATTTCATACATCCTGACCATACTTCCTCGGAGGCATCAGTTTCGATAATTAAATAGTCATTAGAGGTCGGATTATATAATTTTGGTAAATTTTTTGAAATATGCTTTATTTTTTCAACTATTTTACTATCTTCATCTTCCCAAAACCATTGTTTTTTAGTACTTATTTTTTCTTGCAATTTCTTCTTTTCCTTAGCACATCCTTTTAGATATCCTAACTCAGATATGTAATTTAGACATCCAAGAAACCTTTGTAGTTGTTTTCTATCTTCTATTTTATTTGGAAATAAGTGTAATTTTTCTAAAACATGTTTTTGTAATTCTATTTCCCCATTTGATTTTATTATTGTTCCTAAAAACTCAATTTCTTGTTTTGCAATTTGTGCTTTCTTTCTACTTAGGACTAAACCTTTTTGTTTACATCTTTCAAGTACAATTGCTACTTTCCTTAAATGGTCTTCTTTGGAACTATTACTAAAGATCAAAATGTCATCTATGTATACAAGACATATTTCCTCTAATCCTTCTAAATTTTTACTCATATATCTTTGAAAAATTCCAGGTGCTTGTTTAACCCAAATGGTAATACATTCCATTCATAATGTTTTTCTGGGGGACAAGTAAATGCGGTTAATGGCTTTGTATTTTCATGTAACCTTAATTGGTAATATCCAGATTTAGCGTCTAGAGAGCTAAACCAAGTCATTCCCTTTATTTTTTCCATTATTGAATCTCTTCGAGGTAATTTATGTGCGTCTCCTATAGTGGCATCATTCAATTTTTTGTAATTTATTACCATTCTTCTTTTTCCTCTCTTTATTTCGTTATGATTTTCTACATAAAATGCTGGAGCAGCATGTCTACTTTTACTTTCTCTTATTAACTTTTTATCTAATAATTCTCTACAATCTCTTGTAAATTCTTCTATATCTCTTTTTGAATAGGGTATCCTATTTGGAACATTTACTTCTTGTTTTGGATCTTTTAATTCTATAACAATTTGTTCTTCATTAATATTTATTTTTACATCTAGAGGATCTTCTGAGCAAGTTTCTTCTAAAAGATTTTCTATTTTTTGCTCATTACTTGTCTTACCATTTTCTTTCATATAAAATAATGTTTCGTTAAGAACATGTAGTATTTTTAACCTTGTTCGTTCGAAGTTGTCTATGATTGGAATTTTTATCATTTTTCCTATTGGTGCCTTTAACTCTATGTATTCTAACCATTGTATAAAAGGATGGTATAATCTAAGAAAATTATTTCCTAGAATAATATCAAATCCTGATTCATGTCTATATAGTGATGGTACCATAAATATATAAGGAGTCTTTGATTTGTCTAAAATTTTTATTTTATTAAAATAGCTTGCTAATTCTATTTTATGTGTACTTCCATCTGCTATCATAATTCTTACTGGTCTTTCTGTTTCTCTCCAGACTAATCCTTTTTATATTTTTGGAAGCAAAACTAATACTTGCTCCCGTATCAATATAAGCTGAATAATAGTAACCTTTTATTTCTATTTTTATGAAGGTAGAATTCGGGTTTCTTCTATTCTGATTCTGCAGATGGTTCTGCTTCATTTTCTGTTTTGTAATCTGAATCAGTTAGTAAAACATATATATCTTCAATATCTGATATATCTGATTCAATTGGTTCTAAACTTCTTAATTCTGCAACTTTTAGAATTTCTTTTTGTTCTTTGTTTTTTCTTTTTGGGCATTCATTTGCATAATGACCTTCTTCTTTACATAACCAA
Organism: Penstemon eatonii; assembly: GCA_038501285.1. Lineage (NCBI taxonomy): Eukaryota > Viridiplantae > Streptophyta > Magnoliopsida > Lamiales > Plantaginaceae > Penstemon > Penstemon eatonii. Next base: position 72,126,206 of record CM076715.1, read on the forward strand.
CATTTACATTTCTTTTTTCCTTCTGGACAATATTTTTTATTTTGCTTTCGTCTAAAAAATCGTTCTGGTTTTTTATAAAATTCTTCTTTAAACCTTTTAAAAGGTCGTTTTTTCCATTTATATTTTTTATTATAATATTTATTTTTATGATATTTCTTTTTATTTTTAACTTCTTTGTTTTCTCTACAACCGTATTGTTGTGGTACTCCCGGATTACCTTCACAACAAACTTTGCTAACCTGTTTTACTAATTTTGTTTCGTTCTGTTGTATACATTTTTCTATTATATATTCTCGTCCTACAAGAACTGCTCCTCCTATACTATCTGCTACAGTTCCATTTTTTACTCCTTCATTAAATTTGTTTAAACAAATTTTATTTATTGAGTATGGTAGCTTTATTAGTAATAATTTGTGCATATTTACCCGATTTTCTTTCTTTATTCTATAAAAACTTTTTGAAAACTCACAAACATAATTCTCGTAGTAACACATATCACAAATAGTCATACTATTTATATGCCAGGTTGCTATTTCATTTTGTTTTTCTGTTACCTTTTCTGCATAATTTATTTGGTCTTGGCCAACAAATTCTTTCCATATAAGTGCTATTACTGACCAATAAAATTTTTCTACATTATTTTGACTTGCTTCTTTTAATTCGCTAATATCTTTGTAATCACTTAAATATTGAAACACATTTCCCTCTGTTTTAAATAACATATAATTCCATATATTATCCATTGAGGCGTTTCTAAATATGTCATCTGTTTGTAGAATTAAGTTTACCTGATTTGCCCATTCTTGTATCAATGCTTCTGCATTTATGGTACAATCTACATCTAAAATTCCTTGTTTTATTTGTTGTAAACGGGGTGTATATTCATCTGGTAGTTTTCGGAATCCTCCTTGTTTTCTCTGATAAAAGCCACTTCTTTCTCTAAGGTTTTCTGGATCAACATCGATCCATTCAAACCTACTAGACTTTCGTTTTTTATTATTTTCATCATCTTCTTGTTCCTCTTTTACTTGACTACCTTCCCCTTTTTCCATATATGCAGGGATAGAATCATCTGATTCATACCCGTAAATTACTTCATTATTATTTGTAAAACTCGTTTGTTTTTTCCCTTGCTCTTCTTCAACTAAATTTAATTGGTCAATCATATTTCTAATTTCTTCTACTTGTTCTTCCATTATTTAGGTAAATTTTCTTGGAGGTGAAATTTGTTGAATTTGTTTATCGGATATTGTTTCCGATTTGCATTTTTTAATTATTTCTATTTCATGAACTAAATGACTCAACTGTTTTTGTATAATAACTATATTTTCATGAACATCTTCTTGTTTTTTAGTGTAATTTATTAAATGCATTATCATGTCAGTGATATTATTTAATTGTGGGTCTAATGTATGATATAAATGAGGAAAATTATATCCATGAGAGCATTTATGTTCTTCTTTTATTAAACTATAAGATTCTTCTGGTAAATGTGTTCCTTGTAAATATTGTTCTGTCCAAATTTCATTATATAAAAATCTATGTTCTATTTTTTCTAGATAATTCTGATGACTATCTTTAATAATTTCTTCTTTTTGTAATATTTTATTTATTATGATTAATTGATTTTTTAATTCTGCTACTTCTTCACTTATTCCCATTATTTAATTAATTATGGGTCTTTTATTCTTTTTCTTTTCTAAGGGGCTTCTTTTGAAAATAAGGTTGATATGAGTATATTGCAACAAGGTCATTTTTATAATTTCAATTTGTTGAAAGGTCATTTTCCACAATTACTCAAAAAATTCTATGCCTTGCTAAATATATACATAAAGCGTAATACACTTTCTTTAAATAACAAATATTTTTAACGTATCAATTGAATTAATTGATTTCAAATCAGAAGACCTAATTTGTTAAAGGGGGGAATTTGCTTTCTTCATTATCATCATCTCCAACCTTGCTTTCATCAATCTTCATAGTTGCAGGTAATACTTTTTCTTCTTCTAATAAAAAGGCGAAGAAGAAGAAGAAGAAAGGTTCTGTATACTGTATTTGATGTTGGGGTTAATTGTAGAGAAAAAGAAGAGAAAGGCGATGATGAAGAAGAAAGGTCTGGGGATGTTTGATGTTTTTGAGTATAGAGCGCTTTGGGTCAATGGATCGGGTTTTATATTTTTTTGACTAAAATGCAAAAATCTCTCATAAGATTTGTCTAATTAGCAAAAATTATCTCTTTCTATTTTTATCAGTAACAATTCATCACGTATTAACTTTCTAAAACTTCTTGAATTCTTTTGAATTTTTTTGGACATTTGTAAAATTGATATTTAAACTAAAATGGTTAAAATAGATTTTGCAGATGTAGTATTCATAATCGTATTTTAAAAATTTTAAGAAAAAAATAAAATGAATTACCTATTTTGCCCTTAGGTTTTTTTTACCCCGGTAATCAATTTTGCCGAAACAAACGAGGTGGTGCTAGTTGTTGAGTTTTTCTTAATTTGAGGTGCTAAGTGCTAATTTTGTGTTTAGGAAAGTGTCAATTTCTCGTCTTTCGGAGATGCAAGTTGCTGAGTTGTTATTAATTTGAGTGTACTAAACGCTAATTCTATTTTGAGGGTACAAAATGTCAATTTCTCATATATTGGGGATTCTAAGTGTCAAAGATCTAATAATGAATTACCTGTTTTGTCCCTAGGATTCTTCAGATGTGCAAAATGCCTATTTCTCTTGTTTCGGGAGTGCAAAATGCAAAAAAATCGTTAAATATTAAAAAAAAATCGAAATTTTCCAGAAACCTTTCGAAAATCCTAAGAAAAATTATGAAAAAAAATTTACTAAATCAAGGAAAAGTGAATGTTTCAAGGCTTAATACACTTTATTTTATCCAAAAAAAAAAAAAAAACATATTTCTCTTTTATCAAGGCTTAATACACCTTATTCGAAATTAAGATCTAGGTTGAGCAAGAGTTTCACATAAAATTATAAAGCCAGATTTTAATGAGCTATTTTTCACAAAAAAAGATTGTATAATATAAAAATATTATATCCAGGCCATATTATTGGGATCTTAATTTTTAAAATGAAAGTACAAAAGTAATTATACCAACATCAGAGGTAAATATTAATAAAGAAAAGTTTAAAAGAACAGAAGTGTAGAACTATGTGACATTTGTATATATAGCAAAAGGATGAAATAAAATTTCATAGGCATGTTTGTTTGGCGTTTCCCAAAAAAATTTCGTGTTTAGGAAACGCCAAACAAACATGTTTTTCATTTTTTGAAATAAGTTTTTCATCTTTCAATTTTCTACTCTCTCAGAACCCAAACAAACAATAATTTTCTTATTTCTAAACAAAACTTACACAAACTCTACTCTGATTTGACATAAAATAACTTATCTCTTATACAATTTATCTCACAACAAACATGATTTGACATAAAGTCTTACACATCTTACACCTACAACCTAACTCTTCAAAAAAAAAAAAACCTACACATATTATTTCTCAAACCACTCTCTCAAAACTCAAACAAACAACATTACGCAAATCGAAATTTTTCACAAACCTCCATTACTCTCCCAAACCACTTTTCCAAACACCAAACAAACAGGCCTTATGAATTTCCCAATTTACAGAAATTAAATAGGAGGCCCGGTACATATCTGAATCCATGGATATTTTGTTCATTTTCAAACTTTTAGTTAAAATATCTGGATCTTTAAAACCGAATGGTGGTGGGCTTATCTTAAAGCAAAATTACATCATGTTCGTCATAATATAGAGAGCATGAGTCTGACATGAATTCCATTATTATTCAAATATTATTTAATTCCCAATTATAATGATCATCTGTATTTAGTTTTGCCATCAGATCATTGAAGCCTCAATTATGAATATAATGATTTCTAAACTAAAAGTAGCAATAAGTCCTAATCTAATAATGATTTCTGTTTAAAACAAGAATCATAAGTATAATTGAAGGCAATATATGTAAAGATTCTGTCAATCAAAGTTCGATTTACAAAAAATCCATTTCCAATTTTTTTTGGGATGTTTATCTCAAAATAATTTAAAATTTCCATAAAAATTACAAGCTATATCATAGACATAATTGACTAATCAACTTCATAAGAATTTGCCCTATGTCTTGGCATTTGTCGACTGTCGTAGTCTATAATTGTCATCTTAATTACGCACAGGTTTGGATGATTAATTATGATAAAAAAATATAACCTCATTGAATAAAATAAAATATTTGTAGATTTTTCGGTAATTATTATAGAGATATATGCATGCTCTAATGATTAGTCATGATCTAAATATAATCTCATTATACTAAATAAAACTTTTATTGGCAGGTCTTCCGGTAACTTAAAATTGCTAAAAATTTACATAAGCATTGGAACGAAAATAAAAGGGGCCCAATGCAACTATTAAAACGAGAATTCAGATCCCTATAATATAATTATAAGCTAAATATGGGTAACACAATTAAATTAAATAAATTGAGCTATAACATAATTTCTTTTGTTGTTGGTCTGAAAATAAATTTAGCTCTACAATATAACTTTACGAAAATGTTGATCTGAGTATAATAATTTAATTAAATCATTTAAATATGTAAATTGTACAGCAAACTTTTTAGTTGGTCTCATATGGTCCACGAATGATTATTATATATAATAATTTGTTTAATAAGAAAATCTTATTAATACAATTTATATATACATTATTTTTGATTCGTGCTATTGGGTACCCAATAAATAACAAAATTTAGTTTTTAATGCATGAGTCCATTTGTTACAGAAAAATCACATAAATTAAAAATTTATTATGTCAACACATTTTATAGTAATTTTATTGGATATACAAAATTTATCAGTACATCTACACTTGATATCAATTGTGCATTTCTCAAAATTTAGAAATATCAATAAAAACCTCCTTATGCTTCTATATGAATTTACATACCTTATACTATTAAAGTTGCAAAAATTAGTCCCATGTCACATTTATTAAATTTATAAACATGAAGGACGAATTATATATGGTCCCATTAGGGGTAAATGCAAAATACTCCGCTTGTGTTATGCTAATTAACATGCACAAAACTATTCTATGAAATTTTTATTACGCCAAACCTCCATGTACTTTTATAAATGGAGCCGGAACAAAATGATTAATATGTTGGCTAAATTGATACGCAAAATTACCAGAAAATGGAGCAAAAACAAAACCCTATGAGAAAGAAACTATTGAATTTTAATATTTCAAAATAATCAAATGGTTCAAAGTTAATTTACAAGCCAGACTAATAGCCAATAAGGATAAAACAGTAAAATACGCCAAAAAATGGCAAATTTCGAAAACTAACCCATTTTAAAGTACGATATAAAGTAAGCTACTCGGCCAAAATTTGGCCCAAAATGAATTCAAACCGACCTCCAAAACAACTAGTCAACTATTATAAAAAAATAACTAAAAATGCAAAATTAAAGGAGAAAACAAAGAAATTTGAGGATGAAAAAGTGGGCAAATATTGGGGGTCTTAATCTCAATTCTGACAACTATATCCAAAGTTAAGATCATGAAAACAGTGAAACATACAAAAAAAAAGCGTAATTCAAAAATAAACTTTGATTATTCTCTATTTCAAGCGTTGATCATCAACTCATGATATTCCAGTTTTAATAAAGTATTATCAGATAGTTCAACTTCGTCTATATCATATCTTCCTACTGCTACATTAGAAATATTGCGTAAAACTATTACAACGAGAATTCAAAGCCCAATAAGTTAAATATGTTCTTTTGTTGTTGATTTGAAAATAAATTTAGCTATACATGATAAATTTATGAAAATGTTGATTTGAATATAATATTTAATTAAATCATTTAAATATGTAAATTGTGTGGCAAAACTTTTAGCTGCTCTTGAAGTTGCTTTGATATGCTCCACGGACGACGGATGATATGATATATAAAGATTTGTTCACATAATTGAACAAAGACTCCGCTGTAGCTACTTGTCTTTCAGGAGATGAATTCGGCACAAACACTGTGCCCCGGGTTCGAGTCCCGGCAGCGGAAACTTTTTTAAAAGAGAAATCTTAATGCCACAATTAATATATTATTTTGGGTAAACACTACTTTTGGTCCCTCTTATCATTAATTTTTTACTTAGTGGTCCCTCTTATATTTTTTTTCCCACTTTAGTCCCTACTATGAATTATTTGTTTCACTTTAGTCTTTCTCAAGTGGTCCAAGGCGATTACGATAACATTTGATATGCTCATGAGGGCAATTTTGTCATTTCAAGTAAACTAACAGGAATATTTTCGTCTTTCTAATTATTTAAAAAAAACTAAATATATAATTTCTTCCAAACTAGGCTTTCATTCCAATCCAAATTAATCGTACATTTAGTTCCAACTAAAGTTTTTTTCCTAAAATCTTTTTCAAACACCAAAATTGCTCACCAATTAAACAATATCTCAAATAGTCTCAATAGTGAACAGACGAAAATACCCTAAAAAATATTCATATACATGTTACGTGTTATCGGAACCACATGATAAGGACTAAAGTGAAACACATAATTCATAGTAGGGACTAAAGTGAAATAAATATTCATAGTAGGAACTAAAATGGGGAAAAAAACATAAGAGGGACCACTCTGTAAAAAGTTAATGATAAGAGGGACCAAAAGTGATATTTACCCTATTATTTTCCATTCGTGCAAATGTTAGATGTTAATGAATCATTTGTTACGGAAAAAGTCACATAAATTAAAAATTTATTATGTCGACAGATTTTATAATAATTTTTAAGGGAAAAATGCACAAAAAAACACCTGCATTTTGAAAAATCTGCGTGAAACCTCGTGTTATTTTTTTTTTCATTGAACCCCTTGTGTTGCACAAACACTTGCAAGAAATCATTTTGTATTTTATAGAAAGTGATGGAGAGATATCTCACTTGTAGTTAATGAGATTGAAACTCAAATTTAATCAATTTTAAATTGAAAGTTTTTATAAGGGCTTTTGGCACTTTGCACCCTGGAATTATAAGGTTTTGGCACTTTGCACCCTGAAAATACAATATACTTGGCAGTTTGTACCATCGTGTGTGTTTTGAAGAAAAATTTAATTGATTGAAGAGGATAATAGTTATTTTCGAATTTTTTGGCACTTTAAATCCTAAAAGTAGAGATTTTGACACTTTGCACTCTGAAATATAGAATATTGGCACTTTGTACCCAACAATATAATTTCTGGCATTTTCAACCTCGACTTAATATGATAATCTAAATTATGTAAATAACATGCAATATAATAATATGTTAGATATGTAAATGTGTATGTTAGATATAAACTAAATAATCTTGAGGATACATGAAAATAAAATGAAGACAGTGTCTTTTTTTTTTTTTAATTTAAATTTTACAGAGAGAAAATATTAAAATAAGTTATTATAAGTAAAATAAATTTAGAATAACAAGTTTATGATTGTTATGCATATAAATGACCATTTTATCTCTACATCGTCGACATTCATGAGTATGTTTTTTTTTTTTAAAGAAAAATATATTAGGGTGCAAAATGTCATACAAATTATATTTTTAGGGTGCAGAGTGCCAAAAAAATCAAATCGGGGTGAAAAATGCTAATATTTTATAATTTTAGGGTGCAAAATGCCGACATTCTATATTTTAAGGGTGCAAAATCTATATTGCCAAGGTGCAAAGTGAAAAAAAATGAAAATAACTATTCTATTCTTCTATCAATGAATTTTCTCACTAAAACAGTCACTAGGGTGCAAATTCAAGTGCCAAATAAATTATATTTATAGGGTGTAAAGTGCCAAAACTTTTAAGTTAGGGTGCAAAGTGCCAAAATCTTATAATTTTAGGGTGCAAAATGCCGAAAACCCGTTTTATAAGAAAAAGTGCACCAAACCCACCTGTGTTTAGAAAAACTTGTGCAAACCCCCATGTGTTATTTTCTTTTTGCATATAACCCCCTTGTGTTTCAGAAACACTTGCAAGGAATCCCATTGTACAAAATTTGATTAATTTAATAGATAGGTAAATGGATTAAACATGGAGAGTAAAATAACATTTAACCTAACGGTGTCAACTATTTAACCATTAAAGGGAAAGTGTGCAACATTTGATAAAACACAGGGGGATTCTATTAAAAAAAAAAAAAAAAAAAAACACAGTAGGATTTATGCAGGTTTCTCAAACTAATATACAAAATTTATTAGTACATGTACACCTATTATCAATTGTGCATTTCTCAAAATATAGAATCAATACAAACCTCCTTATGTTTCTATACGAATTTACATATCTACCTTATACTATTACAATTGCTAAAATTAGTCCCATGTCACATTTTATTAAATTTATACATGAAGGACGACTTATCTATGGTCCCTTTCAAGCTGCTAGTATTGATTGCAACAGAAAGCAAGTTGACCTCCCAAAATGCCTTTAAATTAAGCAGGCACAGGGAACAGTCTTAATCATCAAAAGTAGAGAGCCAACATGAGTGGTCTTTGCCCCAAATTAATTAACTAAGTACAAATATTTTCTTTAGCAGAAAAATATGATTTCAAAACATGCACTCTTGCCTTAACTGCAATGAACAAAGTAGACATAAGACAGTGCCATTTAGTAAAATTAAAGAAAAAGAAAGCATCTAAATTATGACCCTGCAGTATCTGAAAATTTTGTCCTTTTTTTTTCACTTTCTTATTTTATTTAAGTGTTGTACATCTGATTCCTGCAGCAAAATGTAGTATAGGAATAGATTGATTATTGGCTAGAACATGACTTTTTCAGTATAGAATTCACATCAAACCTAGAGGAGAAGGTTCCATCAATCTGGCAAAACATTTAATTCAGATTGGACTTATTTGTACATATTCAAATTGCAAAAGGAATGTATTTTTAGTTAATTTCAAATTATTTTTTTATCAAAAAAAAAAAAAAAGTTAATTTCAAATAGTTATTTCTTTGAAGTTTGAACAACCAAATGAAAAGTTTCAATGCTAATGATAAATAATTCTAAAATAATGCCGTTAGATTCCATATCCATTTTATAGCATAGAACGACTCATAAATTAAAGATACAAATCCCATTATTCCTTTATTTCTTGGGTACATATATGATGTGTTTCGGAAAATGTACATCTCGTGGACGTGCCGGAGTGGTTATCGGGCATGACTAGAAATCATGTGGGCTCTGCCCGCGCAGGTTCGAATCCTGCCGTCCACGTTTTTATAATCTTAGATTTTTAACTGTGGTTACTATTTCACATTTAATAATTAATAGTATTATACAGTAGATCTGTAGATTAATTTTTATGCCACAGGCGGATCCAGAATTCTAGAGTCGAGGGGGTCAATTTTTATTATCATTAAAAAAAATCTGTATAAATAGATAAACACAAAATGTAAACTCTCAAATGTATTTTTACTATATTATAATTATACACCATATTCATTAATATACTATAAAATAGTCTCAAATAAAATTAATATTATATACATTATGAATTAAAACTTCAGTAAAATAATAAATAATAAATAAACTTGTATATTGTTTTCAAGATTATTTTTCACAAGCTTAACTTTATATTTCGCATACAGAACATATGAAATAATGAATAAACTAATATCACAACGAACTGATATCATATTGGTTTAATATTTAAAAGTCATAATAGTTTAATTAATTGATTCAAACTATTGATAGACATATCACTTAAATTAAAAAAATATTGTGATTTAGATTTTAAAAGAAACCAATAGGCATTCAAATGAACTAAATATATATACATGAATAGAATTAAAAGAAGAAACCAAAATCTTGGGGGGCCAAGGCCCCCCAACCCATAAAGTAGATCCGCCCTTGGCCACATAGTATATTAACCTTTATTTTTGACAACCCCCAAAAACCAAATAAACTTTTAGAATAAAAATAGAAGCTCTACAAGTCTACAAGTAACCATTTCCATTTATTTATAAAATAATACTTATATATATGTTCTATATTTTCAGTAGTTTTTGCAATCATTCATCTATTTTTACACTCTAAATACTCCTAATAAAAATTTATCATGTTTTATAAAATGCTGAAATCTCTCATTTCTATCGACTGAAAATGTTAAATAAGCGAGTCATACAACAAATTTATTTCTTGCATGTAGTTGTCAATTTTATGTTTATCGAGCTTTTAATACATAATTATTTTTTTTCATAATTAGAAACTTGACCAATTCAATGTAATAATATACAAATACATATATATGGCATTTCTATCAAAAGAATTTGCAACTAACTTAGCCAAATGATGTGCTGCGCTGAATTATTCATTCAAGAGGCAGGGGCGGAACTAGAGGGTTTCGACTGGGGGGGCGAGATTTTTTTAATAGCAAACTCATTACCATTTTTATGTCGTGATAAAATAAAATAAAGTAATGATGTCTTTTTATTTGATAAAAGGTGAAAAAATATAGTGCTAATTTTTTTTAAGAATCCATTTAACAAATGATTTAAGGAATTAATCAAACATAGAAACATTTTATAACATAAATTCAATTCTGCGAAAAAATGCTATTAAAGTACCAAAATTAACACTAATTTTTTTTTTTTAATACTGCCTATAATGTTCTTGAGTGCATTTATGAAAATTAAATATTTTTATCATAATATATTTACATTTCTAATTCAAGGTAATATGTTAGTCTAAATATAAAACATTTATAAGAAATAAACAGTTAAAGGAATGAAAAATTAATCTAACATAAAACCTTTAAAAGAAACAAAAATAGCATAAACCATAAAATACTCATTACCATTTTTATGTCGTGATAAAATAAAATAAAGTAATGATATCTTTTTATTTGATAAAAGGTGAAAAAATATAGTGCTAATTTTTTTTAAGAATCCATTTAACAAATGATTTAAGGAATTAATCAAACATAGAAACATTTTATAACATAAATTCAATTCTGCGAAAAAATGCTATTAAAGTACCAAAATTAACACTAATTTTTTTTTTTTTAATACTGCCTATAATGTTCTTGAGTGCATTTATGAAAATTAAATATTTTTATCATAATATATTTACATTTCTAATTCAAGGTAATATGTTAGTCTAAATATAAAACATTTATAAGAAATAAACATTTAAAGGAATGAAAAATTAATCTAACATAAAACCTTTAAAAGAAACAAAAATAGCATAAACCATAAAATATGGTAGAAGGAAAATAAAAATAGCAAAATATATTTAATAGAAAGAAAGTAGGTATCAGGGTTCGAACCTGGTACCAACTTGGTACTGCTAAATTGCACCAACCACTAGACCATTAGCTCTTCTTTATCTATAGTTACAATAATATTATATATATAAACGTGCTTCGGATTATTCTTGGGGGGGCGACCGCCCCCCCAGCCCCTATGACGGTCCGCCCCTGTCAAGAGGTGTAAGTTGTCCGAAAGGAATCGAGTCTTCTTCCTAAAACTCCAATCCAAATTACACTCCTTTAAGCGCAACCATAGCTTCTGTTGAATCCGAATTCAATGGATAAGTAAGAAGGAAATGATTCGAGCCTATACATATACCTTCGAAATCCCAAGCAACGATCCCAATTCCATCCTTGCTACCCGTTCCCAGATAAGCCTGCTTCGACATTAACTTTGAGACAGTCTTTCGTGAAAAATATCGTGAAAAATGATTCATATAACGATTATTAGAAATATGCTCTTTTGTCTTGGAAGAAACTATTTAGAAGCTAAAATGACCTCGTTCCAAATGGACAATAAATTTTGGACTAAAATATGCGATCTTATTAGAATTCATATTTTGCAAGTACTAGGAACCATTTTAATTATCAATAAGTGATTGGTCTAATGGAAGATATTAGTCTTCATAGCGTGGAGAATTCAAATTTAAATCTATGTTGAAAGAGATTCTTACTTAATGTGTCTGACATGTCGCAAAAGAAATTAAATCAAATTTAAGACATGAACACCCTTTATAAACCGACAAATACAATTCGATGCTCTTTGTTTTTCCAAGAGTACATACATGTTTTGCATTTTGGGGGGAGGGGTGCCTTTGGTCCTAATAGTGATTGCACTAGCCAAGATGACAGAGCTTGTCAAAAGCACCCCATTGATAAAAATGTTCCACTTGTACGGCAAACAAGTGAATAAAATTAAAAAATATTCTTTTTCTAATTGGTAAAAAAAAAAAGAAAAAATCCATGTTATATTTATTAACGAAACCCTACAAATTTTTATTGGCTCACTACACTCAAGTAAAGTTCTCAATCTAATAAGCAAATTATTGTCAATTCTATGAATACATAGAGTTTTTTTGTCATTTAACATAAATAATAGAATTGTTGTTATTTTATTTACAGTATAGGTAACATTTAGTCACTTTTCCTGTAAATTGTGAAACTTTGTGAACAACACTTGCACTTACAGGAAATTTGTGGCTACCATTTTGGATAGCCACTATCTGGCACTGGAGTTAGGTTATGTGCACACATGCACAAAGCACAAAATATGTCTTGGCATTTTAATATAACGGTTATTTGGTAATAAAAATAACATCGAATGTTTTGTTAATAACATTTGGGGCATTTTTATTTTTTTTTGGGGCATTTTTATTTTTTTTCATTTTGCTCACAAACAAACTACACCTCTTTTGTTGAATCTAATTGATAAAAATAAATCATTTGAACTTTACTCATTATATAATAAATAAAGTTTAATCTACCTTATATATGAAACAATTTTGGAAATGTAATTCGAAGTTAGCTCAATTAGATATATAGTGATAAAAGGGAAAATTGCTTTTTTGGTATCATAGGATAGATCAACTTACAATTTTAGTACCATTGGATACGAAAATGCAAATTTGGTACCATAAGATAGGTTTTCATTGCAACTTTGGTACCAAACCCAATTTTTCGCCAAAGTTAATGATAATTTAACCCCTATGAAATGCATAATGTTCAATTTCCCCCCTCATTTAAAAAAGAGCATTTTACCCCTTGAAATTTTGTTAAAGTTTCACATCGTCTCCCTGATATTTTTATAGACGGCACTTTATCCACTTTTGTTATGATAATACGGCATTTTACCCCTGTGTTATGATATATGTGACAATTTATCCCCCTATGTTATAAAATAGTTTGCATGTCTACTCTCAATTTCGGCAAGTGAGTTACACTCTCCGGCTGAAGGGGGTAAATTTATTTTTTCCCAAATTATAAATGGGTAAACTGAACATTATGCATTTTATAGGGGGGTAAATTGCATTAAAATTGTAGACAAATTGGGTTTGGTACCAAAATTGCAATGAAAACCTATCCTATGGTACCAAATGTGCATTTTCGTATCCAATGGTACCAAACGTGCAAATTAGCCTATCCTATGGTACCAAAAAAATAATTTTCCCAATAATAAAACTATGTATAAACATATCAAAATAATAGTAAAATTTAACTTGTATATATTGTTAAACGCTGAAATGAACCTCGTTCAAATTTGTATAATTTATAAATCAAATAAAATTCTTGCACAATGTTAAATTCCATGAAAAATTCAAACCAAATTTAATAATGCACTGACTATATAGTACAACTCAACTCCATTAAATTATTACACATTATATTGCAGGCCTAATTGCAATAATTACTACTATTACTAGTGCAATACTCTGTTCCATTTTCACTCTGATGAAACAATACATGAAACATCTGGCACTGTAAAAAGTTGATAAAATATGTAAAAAATAAAAAACTAGTGGAAAATAGCATCTTCTATAGTAGCAGAAAATACTAATTTATAAGTCATGCCTCCCCTCCTATTTGACCAACAATATCTGCAACTTGTCTTTTACTTACAATAATTTGTTCTGAACTTAATAACTTTTTCTTTTATTTTTCAGATAAAAAGAAAAGCAGATAAACACAATACATGGGGGGTAACCAAGAAAAACAACTTTTCAGTAAAATCATTGGCAAGAAACATGTGCACAAACAATGGACCCTCATTCAAATACTAATTACAATAATATTTATCCTATCAGGTTAGTAATGAGTGTGTTACATTAGATTCTCACTTGTCAATAAAATTTAGAACTAAAAAGGTGAAAATGGGTATGATTATTTTGACATATCTAAGTTCTCTACATGTCAAAAATCTCTATCCAAAACAAAGAATATTCATAAGTACTCTTGTTGCTGTATTCCCACTTGGCAGTCTTCAATGGTTTAATTTAATTACATCCTGCAACATAGTATTTCACATTTCATTAATAACTATGAAATAAACACCTATGTCTAAAAAATGTGACATTTATGTAATTTTCTATGAGCACAATACCTTGTCACATAGGACTATAGTAGCTGGTATTTTATCAAACTTAGAGGAGGATGCCTTGTGGTGAATAATTGTGAATCTTGAAATTGAATAAGATGCTAAATATTCGGTTAGGTAAATACTGGCCACGGATTAGCTAAGCTGCGTCGTGTGAAGTTAGTCGTCAAAATCGTAAATATCTACATCTGATCAAAAGATGTGGAAGAGAATTAGACAAATACAAAAACAACATATGTGGAAAGTAAAAGGGGAAAAACCGAAAAACTCACCTTTCTCGGTTAGTGGGCAAAGGGACGTCCCCATCATTCTTTCAGGTTGAGTTTCTTGAAGGGAATTGCAGCCTACAAATTGGGGACCAACAGCATAGAGTTAAAGGGTATTTAAGTCATTGTACAGGTTAAACTATAGAGTAAGAAGATGTGAACTAAAGCATTTTATGATGACAACATACCGGTACCAAGATTTGTCGACTAGAACCGCCTTCAAAAGAAGCAGAGTTCGGTATAACCATGTGAGTATGGTAAAAGCTCCTCGACCTCGATTTTGGAGCTCGAACAACTCATGCTTTTTCTCAACCTGTTGGGGACTGACTCGACTTCAGCCCAAAACACACTCGAAACCGGTCTATGATCTGAAAATCTCGACTCTCCACGAACATATGATAATTGCTGAAGTCCACCACCATACCATAAAATTCGATCACACCTTCAAATATATGCCAAAAGTAAAGTCATTTGGTTAATTTATTTATCGAGTGAAATGCAAAAATACCCCCTATGCTTGTTAATTCTTATTACCAAAGACCTCCATGTGTTCAGGGGTATTTTTGCATCTAGCTGCTTATTTATTTTCCAATTTGTTAAATCATACTAAGAGTTCTTACCATGCGGGCGTTCTTCGTTTCTCTTTTGGGTGCAAATCACCGCCTGCATATCTATCGGAGTTGTGTGAATATTTATAAGTTGGAGGGAAATATATCTTTCCTTCTTTCCAATTATCAAAAACTCGACCTCGTCTCTGCTCTATTCTTAGCTGTCATGAAAAAAAGAAAAGGTTTGTTAATTCAGTTGTGTCATATCCAAAAAGAAAAGCCAACTAAAATTTGATATCATACTTGGTCCTTTTCCAATAATGCTCTCCAGCTTTGCATTTCAATAAGTGCTTTGGCAGACCGGTATGGTAGTGCTATTCGGTAGTTAAGATCTCCAAGCCAAATTACTCGACTACATCCAAAACATTATTATCAGTATATAACTTGTGAAATGAGAGAGAGAGAGAGAGAGAGAGAGAGAGAGAGAGAGATTAAATAATAACTCCGAAAGAATGGAATCTTACTCGTGTTCAAGGACCGTCTCTGGGGATTTCTCGTCATTGACGCCATTAACTTTCGGAAATCTTGTTTTTCTTAATATTTCCATAACATCAGCATTTCTTCGTAGTTCGTCACCTTCCTTCTGACCAGATGTCAAGTGACTACACACAAAGCAAAGGCTGGTTTGATGCAGCAACATGCTAATTGAAATCGATCCCTGTCATTAAACACGACAACATAATTAACAAGCAATTTTTTTTAATAAATAAAATAGGACAACAGTTATTAATAAGGTAAAATGACTACTTACCTTGTTACCGAGGTAACCCATTAATCCGCGGCCAACACACGAAACCTTAATGTTCTTAACATGTTCCGTCAACTCACTCCGAACCCAAACCGTAAGAAATATGCCCACCATTTGCTTACTAGCGACCAGAGAGTATCTCGATTTTCCTGGCATTGCGTACCCATCTTCCGCATGTGCATAAGTATTGTAAGAATTCGGCGAATACAACACGGTACTAGGTGAATCACCCGGCAAAAAATCCTCATCTGAACCCAATCTCGAAAAATCACTTGCCCTCTGGCCCCACGAGTAGTCACTAGGCCTTCGACTAGAGGAATAGTCGCTCGGCCTATGACCCGAGGAATAGTCACTCGGTCTATGACTAGAGGAACAATCACTTGGCCTATAACCCCATCTCGTATTAGGGTCAAAGTCACTTTGCCTATGACCGAAAATTACACGATCACAAACGCTAAATCTCCTATCAAGTCGAGGTTGTGGGACCGACATGTCGTACTCCATTCTTGAACATTGTGGCGTTTGAAACGATCGCCTAGGGAGAAAGGTTGAAGCTTTGTGCCGAGATGAACCTTCGAAATCAGCATTGAACTCGGCTATTGGATGAGGAATGGGTGATGGTGTATAGCATCCACTGGTTCCACTGGTGCCGGGAGCATTGTTTAAGGTTCGTTTGATGAGGGAAAGCCACTTTTTGGCGGGACCATTATCCTCGGCACCGAGAATATTACCGGCATTCAAGGGGACTATTTCTTGAAATCTATAAGATCAAAAGAAAACAAATTGCCTGTTAAATAAGAATAAAGTGAAATGCAAAAATTACCCCTATGCTTTGTGTAATTAGCAAATAAAAATGAGTGTTATTTTTATTAGCAAAAACCCCCTTCTATTATTTTTTATTGCAAAAAAAATCCCTCCCATGCAGGAATAAATAATCACAGGAAAAATGACAATTATAACCCCACAAAAAAAAGGTGAAAAAAACTCTCTAAACCTGAATAATTATTAATATTACCCCTATTAACTTTAATATTGGCAATAACCACCCTGTTCACTTAAGAATTTGACAATAACCTCCCTAATGACTTATGAAGGAATTTCAAATGAGCTTTTTGCTAATTAAAAAAGAACACAAGGGGTTTTTTGCTAATTAAAAAAGAATACAGGGGTTTTTTTACTAATTAAAATAACACAGGAGGGGTTTGCCAATTAGGCAGAGTATGGGGGTATTTTGCATTTAGCTCGTAAGAATAGGCAAAGTTTGGTGTGATATTGTTGAGTTAATCACCAAAAGGAGAACAAAAAAAAAGAACCATACCCGAGCACGTATATGTCGGCAGGAGGTGCTGAATGTAGCCAGTCGTCTAAGTTCATATTGCTAGGTGGTGCTTTTCCTCCTACATTCCAAGTCGATACAAAGACACTGATCCAAAAACCAGAAGATATTAGTAAAAAGAAAATTTGGAGCATAGAAAATGAATAATATAGTTTATTAATGAGACAAACCTATAGTTTTGGATATTTAAAATCTGAGGGTGATCAAGATAAGCTCTTCCGCGCCTTGAACGTGAACGTGAATGTGAACGAGAAAAGGAACGCTCTATATTCTTTGTTGATTTTTCTGCAAAACCATGTGGGAGAAAGACTTGATTATGCATTAAAACTTTGAATAAATTAAAAGATCATGATTGAAGTGTAGATTCAAAGTAAAAAAGAATGATGCTACTAACCTGTTTTGCTTTTTTTGAGTGTTGAAGGTTCCCTTTCAGAGAAGCTATTCCTCCATTCCACATCACCACCTAAAGAGAAAATCAGTATAAAGGTATTAACACTTCAATTCTCAAAATCAAACAGCAATTAACCTCAAATCTTCTTTCTTTTGTTTCAATAAGAACAACTAAATTACACAAAATTTCTAGCACATCTGATCTGAACTACAAAAAACAGTGAGAATTAAAAATGTAATCAAGAAAGAGGTGCTAATATTTGATTTATTTGTGAATAAAGGACAAGCACATGAAAGACAAAACAAAAGAATAAAATAAACCATTAAATTGTTTCTTCTCATGGGATTATCAGCAACCAATCATTACCCCTATTTGGAAGATTAAAATTTCAAATAAAACTAAATGAGCAAATAAATTCAAAGAAACCCAGTTTAATAAACAAACAAAAAACAGAAAAATCTCAAAACCCAAATCAAGGAAGACTCCAAAATTTTGCTAAACTTATTTGAAATTTCACAGATGATTAAGTATTTACCTCTGTGAACAGCTTCATCAGCTTCAAATTCATCACTCTTGCACTTGATATTGAACCATTTTCTAACCAGTTTCTTCGACCATGAGAGCTTCACAAAATACCCAAAAGAAAACCATCTCAGAATTCAAAACAAATAAAGACATAACAATTTAAAAATTAAATCTTTTTGTATTTCAAGAATCCAAAATGGGGTAAAGTTACAAACCTTGCTTTTCTTTGAATTTTCATCTTTCATTGTTCCACCTATTTCTTCATGCGGCACTCTCTAAAATTTCCGCCCCCTCGCCCCCAACTGAAGATATCCCAAAAAGTAAAATTAAAATCAACCCTTCAAAGTACACTACTTTCTTCAATCCCTTAAGTTTTTAGATATTCTAGCTTCTGGGTATCTCATCAACCAATCAAGATTCAATTTTTTTCTCAAATTGCCTCTCTATTGTTCATAAAATTACAGTGTACAAACAGAACACACACTAAATGTGACTACAAGAGAAAAAAGAAAAAGGCTAAGGAGAATCCCAAATGCGAATGACACAAATTATGAGACAAGACTAACTTAAGAAAAAGACAATGCAATTATCAGAAAAAGAGAGAGAGAAATTTGAGGGGCCTTATTTTTTTTTTTCCTCTTCAGTATCAAAATAGTAACAGCAAAGAATCGAATTTGAACAGAATAAAGAGCAGACATAATATCACTCTCTCTCACGCACACACCCGTTAGTATGTGTGTGTGCATTACTTTCTTTTTTAACCCAAGACCGGCCCACATGATTGATGGAGCAACGGGCATGTCGTTTTGCTCTGGTTGAAGGTTTAAAACGACTTGGCCAGCTGCCCAAAGACCTACCCGTGTTGGTCAGCAAAGTGTAGAGAGAGAGAACGAAGATTTGGTAAAAAAGGCTAAATATAATTTCTTTATTAAGTTGCATATTTTCTTGTGGCATTTGGTCTTGCAAATTAAAGTTAAAGCAGTTAAAGAGGGCAAATAAAGATAAAGTTTAGTCCTTAGCAGCAATAGTAGCATTGCTATATTTGATTTTGTATTATTCTTTTTGGGTTTTTGAAGTGTTGTGTTGTTGCTTTATACAGGAGGATGTTTCTTCTTTTCTTTTCTTGGGTTGTGTTGCTTGTTGTCTGTGAGAATGGGAAAATGTTTGTTTAGAGTGAGGTATTGTCAATTTCTTGATTCTTCTCACATGGTTTTATTTTTGGGTTTTTTTAAGGTTTATAATCTCTATAAGAGATATAGGAGTTAGGCTTGGGCCATTTGCGACCCAATCCAAGAACTAGACCAGATGGACCTCGCTCACGAGGACCATGAAAACACGCAGATGATCTATTAGTTCAGGAGATTGTTAAGAGATAAATCGAAATCATAGGTCGTCCTATGAGGGTAGATACACTCAGATTCTCCACTCCTCCCTTTTATTATTTGGGCCTAATTTTGGTAACTTCCACCACATACATGCAAATCACATCCTCCAAATGAAGGATATTCCTAACAAATTAGATCTCTAAAAACATGTATAAATACTCCAAGTTATGATCTAATTAGACTTAATGCTCAAATACATTACTTACACACTTTTATGCAATGTTCTTAAGTACTAATAACACTTTGCTAGCTCAAGTATCTGAGCAGGCTCCGTTGGCACAACCCCGACTAGGTCTTTGTCTATTTCGCAGATGCAGGAGTACATATTTTCAAATTCTTCAAAGCAGACCAAACAAATTTGATCCGAATCATAATATTCAATTAATTAAGATCAATGATTGATTAATAATCTATTACAATTTAAAAAGATTCATAATCTAAAATAATGAAGAAAAATCTATTATGTTGATCCAGTGTGATACTAGTAAATTGAATCTGATTATAGAAAGATTACTATAGATGGAGATATTTGTAGAGATTTTGAGGGTGAAGATCTTATCAGATTTGAATCTAAAGAGTTCAATCAAAATTCATTTATCCAATAAACTTGGATATATTTATGGATTTTGAAAATCCAATTAAATTTGATATATATATATATATATATATATATATATATATATATATAAAAGGATATGAATGCCGTCACATACTAATTTGGTCTAAATGCAACCCCACGCTGTACTTATTAGTTAGCTCACATAATCCCTTAGATAGGGCGAACACCCCTCACAACAAAAGCAATGCATCGACAACTCACGGTTCGTAACCCTAAGTTCGATGAAGCTTGGTGTACGTCCCTAAATTGTCGATACTTGTCATGCAAGAATGTCGTACGTATAAAATAAGGACTACTATATATGGTGTACATGGTTTTGCAAGCATATGAAACATTAGAGTAGGAGCAAGCTTGTGGATATACCCAATTCATATTTCCGATTCATATACTTTATATGCATTTTTTGTCATGTACGTGAAAGATCGATGCAACTGTAAGCCATAAAAGTACATAAATGATTTTATTTTTTTATGAAAGTAGCTAGGCATCCTAATTTTCATTACATTTAAAATGATAGGGAAATTGAGAAAGACAATTATTATTAGAATTAAAAAATGTGGGGAATGTTATTGAGTAATTTGAGGCTAAAAATGGGATTGTGCTTTGCATGCAGAGGCAGTTGTCTCATATTTTGGTAGTTGTGGTCCTTTGTTTTTAATGCCATTAGTTTCCATCAAAAGCTGCCAATTGTTTTGGGTCAGTTGTCCCAGCATTGACTCATGAATCTTGTGGATCGGATTATCCTTTATGAATTTTTGACATAGACATCAAATTATCCATATATGATAATGTGGCTTGGAATTATTGGCGTTCTTTTTTTTTTTTTTTTTCATTTTCCATTAACTTTTTTTTTTCCTTGAATTTATTAGGTGGTCTTCACATATTTGGTAGTCTTAGTTTTTGTTTATAAATAGTGACAATATTTTGTCCCCTTAAATAACAATATGTTTATAATTATATGTCCGATTATTCATTTTCTTTTATATTTTATTCCTCACATGACAAAAATCCGGAAGGTTGTTCATTCTCGCAGCTGAAGTTGTATAATTATATTTTTGAACTTATTTATTCTATTTTATATATTGTTCCTCTCTTAGTAGAAATGTACCATAGAGATTATACACTTCAGGATAGCTTATATTTAAAAAAAAAAAAAAAGAAATCTCCTATTAATCGATAATTTTCTTATACGAGAAGATGGTACAAACTAATGTTTGTAAGTGACAATGAATTTTATTTTATTACAATAATAACTTTGATAGTTTATATTTCCTTTATTTTTTTTATTTGTCGCTTTAGTAAAAAAAATAAAAAAATGTTTACTTTTGTATATCATTTTACAAATTCAATGTAACATTAATTTTTTCTACCAATTTTGCCTTTTTGTTAATATTTATAGTTAATGCTAATTAATATTGTGATTATTTTGATTAAAAGGATATTTTTTAAAAATGACTGTTTAATTATTACATTTATTAATATATATATATATATAAAAGGAGTAATAAAGAAGAAATACTCCTTACATCTTATCAATAACAATTAGTTATAATTTTATAGCAATTTAAACTTTATGAAAATATTTGGAATACTTTTATCCTAATTCATATGATTCATATGACTATGTAAATATCTTGTCTAATGTGCCACGCCGGCCGCCGCTCTACCTTTCTTCACGGATTTATTACATTAAACCATCTGGCAATCTCGCGGTTCAATACTTACAAATATGCTCAACAACAAAAGCATCAAAATCCCAACAAATTAAAGGATTAATTAGAAAATTAAAGAAAAAAGCACTTAGCCATATAATTATCTATATCATTAAATATTTTAGCTGACTAATCTTGAATCCACGAAAATTGTAGCATGCAAATTAAAAAAGATGAATTGTCCAAATTTTAGTGTTGCCACTAATCTTCATGATTGTTTTGGAGCAAATTAAAGCAATTGATTAATTTAGCTGATGATCATGGATTCATGGGTTAAGCTGACGGCGGAAGTGCTTAATTTTGGTCCCATAAGTACAAATAGAATGCTTAACAATTTTCAGAAACTCTTGCACTAATGATTAACCATTATAAGTGAAACATCCACTATAATTTAGGGGTTTTTTGCACTTTGTACCCCCGAAATATGGGAAATATGCACTTTGCACTCCCAAAACTTAGATTTAGCACTTTACACCCTCGAAATATGAAAAATGCAGCACTTTGCACCCTAGTTTATTTTCAAGCAAAACTTATAATCATTAAGGTTTTGTATAAAGCCATTTATAAGTGAAATCTATGTATTTTTCATATTTTGAGAGTGCAAAGTGCTAAATCAAAGTTTCGGGGGTACAAAGTGCCTATTTCCCATGTTTTGGGGGTGCAAAGTGCAAAAAACCCATAATTTAGACCTTATTTTGGGACCCAGAAACTTATAATCATTAAGGTTTTGTATAAAGCCATTTATAAGTGAAGTACCCTAGCTCCTTGTCAATTTTCTTTGGGTGTGTGACTAAGTTGCCTAGTTAAAAGTATGTTTTTTTCTAGTGAAAAAAATAGTGAAATACATAATTAGAACATGCACTATTTATGATCTTTATTCAAGTTAAGCTATTCGAATACTATCAAAGATAATTCAACTAATAAGACTAATAATAAATTAGATAAATGATCATACTAGTGAAAATAACACAAAATACCTTGATTTTGGACCTAGTTGAATGTCATACTGGTCATGTCATGTCACATAAAAATGAGCAATATAAGCATAAACTAATCCAGTGAAAATTAATATATAAACCAAATTCGGATGAAAATTAATTCGCGTATGGTTAATTATAAACGTGGTCCAGGTAAAAAAATTTGTTAAATTGATTATTTTTTTCTTATTTGGATAAGCTATAAAAATATAATTTTGATCATACAATAAATTTTTAAAATTTCCAGGTCACTATTGGAATTTATAAGTATATATAATTTGAAAAATAAAAGTTATTGTTAGATGTATTTCTTTGGAACATTTTGATGAGGTGGTAAAAGTGAAAGAATGAATAATTACAAAGAAACTTATAAAGTAGGGAGTTGTCTCAAAAACAAAGAGGACATGGGCCATATAATTGGGAAATGAATATCTAAAGTGCTAGAAGATATGCCCTTACTTTAGCTTTGACAAAATATTGATGCAGATTTCCATGACAAGATATCCCGGAAATAAATTCAATTTACAGTCAATGAAAACATAATTAAAAGCAATTTTCCAGATGCATTTTCTTTTATGCCTCAATGGAAGGTGGAAGAGGATCCAACATCATGTCGCTAATGTTTTGTTCTCAATTAAAATTTGATAATTGCCCTAATAGGAGAAAGAATGAACTATAGTTGGACATTGTAAATTATTTGGATTTTCTTTTTTTTTTTTAGAACAATTATTTGGGATTTCATAATTACCAAATGTAATAAATTATATGGTTTATTGATAGTATTTACGTGGATGTTATTTTCTTGTATCCTTGTATCGCATTCATCTTCGATTATGAAGGATGATATTTTCAGATTACATATTGTTTCTTTCAAAATTAGTAAATTTCCTATTAGGCCAATAAAAGGCCTTTTTTTTTTAATGGTGTGATGATCAAATTTGTATCATTGGTAGCTTATTAGACCAAGATAGCAGAAAAAAGAACTCCACCACTGCTTTGTATATACATTAGATCTAGCCAATTTAGCCTGATGTGAAATGTTCAATTTACTTTCCTGTGATTTGAAAAAAAAAAGTATATTTTTTGTGAATTTTTAAAGGAACAATTTACCCTCCGTAAAAAACTTTAAAGAAATAATTTACCTTTTTCAGTCGGAGAGTGCAACTCACTTAGTGAAATTGAAAGTGAGCATGAAAAGTGTTTTGTATCATAGGGATAAATTGCCACATTTGTCATAACACAAGGGGTAAATTATCACATTTATCATAGCACAAGAAGGGTAAATTGTCACATTTATTATAACACAAGAGTGGGTAAATTGTCACATTTATCATAACACACGAGTGTAAAGTAACACATATAAAAATATCAGGAATACCGTGTGAAATTTTTATAAGATTATAGGAGGTAAAATATTCTTTTTTAAATTATAGGAAGATAAATTAAACATTAAGAATTTCACATAGAATAAATTGCATAACTCAAATAAAAATAAAAATAAAAAGCCATACGCGCGGTTGTCTAAAACTCAGATTAATCACACATGCGTGAATATTTATTGAGTGAATAAATGATTATTATGATTACAATTCATGATCAAGGAAAAAGTGCTTACTGAAATGCATTCAATGTGAGGAAAAATACATTTTTCTGCCCACTATATATGAAATGAAAGATCAGAGAAGAATAGACATTTAGCAGTGGGAGGCGCAATTGAATCCATTCCTTGTATCCCATCTTTATCTTTATCTCTATTTTTATTTTTTATTTTTTAAATCACATAAAAGAATCTTCTTAGGATCAATAATATTCCAGTTAACTGGGATCTATCTATCTCGTCTTGAAGACAAAATGTTGGTCCGTTCAAATTGAAATAATGAACTTTTGATTTTAAGTTGAGAAAAGAGAGATGTGTTGAAATAATCGTTGAGGATCGTGTAAAATTTTAGAGCCAAATATATATTCGGTTTGTCCAACATGATAAGATCAAGATTGTATATTGCACCTTATTTTACAATTAGACCGATTATTAAAATGATATTAAGTAACAAATTTGACCCAAAATTACACCCAGTCCATGATAAAAAAAAGTGTTTGGTTGACATGATTATGTACAAAATTATAGACTTTGACAAAAATAACTCTATTTTAATTTGGATATTTGTTGTCGGGCAAATATAAGGAGAAAAGTGTAAAGTAAGAATCCTATCTTAATATAATTAAATTAATTGTGAAAAAAATGTGTAAAAATTTAAAATTTTGGTAAAAAAAGGTGTAAAAAAATGGTCAACTTTATTTTTAAATATTGCGAAAGATTTAATAACATTGTATATTAAATTTTTGTGTTAGATTTAATAAGGTGATTAGTATAAATTTTAAAATTTTAAAATTTAACATTTGTCTACGTACATTCATAAAATTCATACGAGTTCAATCTAGATGATGACGATTTTAGTCCTTTCTTTCCATACCCATGATCCAACTTCTTGTAATCTTTGTTGTTTGTTTTAATTATGTTTACTTGTCAGTGTTTATTCTTTGTTTTTTTCTCTTTCTCTCAAAGTGCATTAATAATAATTGTTATTTTTTTTTATTACGTAAGTCGTTGTTGATTTTTCGTTAAATATTATTATTGTGTACCTAATAAATATTATTTTTATGTTATCTACAATTATTATTAATAAGTGAGTGTGGGGAAATTTGTGAAATTATATCAAATAGATATTGTATGTCCTTCGGTTGGTGATGAGAGGAATGGTGGATAAAAATGGGGGGTTAAGACGAGGGCAAGGACAAGTGGTCATGAAGCGGGTCAATTGAGCATGAGGTTTAAAGATTTCACTTAGATTGGTTAGGTTTAGGTGAAATCTCACTTAGATTGAGTTTAAAGATTTAAAACAAACCTAACCAAATGAGGTTTAAAAATTTCATTTAAATCATCAAAATCATTATTTTTAAATCGAGGCCAGTGAAATTGAGTCAAAACCCTTCAAAATAGGTCCACGAGTTTTGACATAAATGCATAGAATAATAATATTATGTTGCATCTTGTGGTTCTCGTCTTTTGGCCATTAAATACCTTTCGTGCTGCATGTCCAATCTAGGAGCTACCTCCTGTCTACATTTACTACTACTAAGGACAATTTTTTGTAGCAATCTAATAATTAGAACTTCAATTTTTTTTTTTTTTTTGGTGATATTAGAACTTCAATTTATTTATTTATTTTTTTTTTTAAATTTGAACTTCACATCACTCACTGTCATATTATAGACTTGGAATGCTGCAATTTTTAATATTTTTTTAAAATTTTAGGTTTGTTGAATGATTAACCAAATTGAACCGACAACCGTATATTCTCAATTATATACTGTATAAATTAATGTTTAATAAATATTAAATAAATTATTTTTCCGAATTTTTTTTTCAAGATTCTATATGATTTACTAATATTATAGCTAATCAAAATGTTTTAATATATATATGTAAATTAGATTAGACATTTAGGACACATGGTAATTTATTTAAAAAAACTAAAAGTGTTTACTAATCCGACGGCAAAAAGGAGAATGTAATTTTTTGATAATACAATAGAATTTTATGTAATAAAATTAACATATGGAGATTTTGTGCATATATTTATGTTGGTATCCGGAGATTTTACACTATAAAGCATATTCTATATACTGCTACTAAGAAATATACATGCTAAAACAATCAATTAATTCAATTAATTAATATCAATATAGTTGAGTGAAATTTTTTTGTTCCAAAACTCAGTGAGATTTTAGTTTAACAACATGTAAAATGAAGTTATATTATAATGGGCCGCTTAAGCAATACTTTTTTAAAAAAGAGAATAAATTTCTTTTCTCCAACATTATAAATAATATCATGATAACCCAATGGACTCCAATATTTTTGGGTGGGCTTATTCAGTGCTATTAACTTTGGATGGGCCTGTTTTGGTTATATGAGCTATGCCCTTAGATATGATTGTCGGTTTAAAGTAAGACTCAGAATTTGTTTGAGCTTGATTTATAATTTTAGGTTTTTTATTTTTATTATTATATTATATAGTTATATGTTGGATAATAAAAAAACAATCCTATAACTTTAAAACTTTTTTAAAAATAGTCCTACAATATGCATACATTTGGTCCACTTAACTTTCATCCTCCTATATATAACTAATTTATTTCTGAAAAGATTAGTAAATTTAGTCTTTCGCCTTGTACTTTCAAATTACTGAAATCATCAATATTTGTTCAGCAATTATAAATTTATTGAATTTATTGGATGAAATTTGATAAAAAAAATATAAAAAAAAGAAAGTAATAGGACGAAAGTTAAATTAGAAAATATGTATCTAATTTATGAGTCACAAGTTACAAAACTATTTTTGTATTCTTCCTATAAAAGTCTTCTTTTTTTTAAAAAACATTTTCTTTAATAGGAGCGTTTCCTTTTTCAGAACCAAATAATTAGATTCTTGCTTTCTTATGTTGTTTAAAAAATGCGTTCTACTTAGTTTTTAACTTTTCAGAGAAATAATTTTGATTTCATTTTATTAATAATCAATTAAATCAATAATATACTTACAAGTATCAAATTATTTTGGCACCTAAAATAAAATATAGTAGTAATTCTCAAGGAAGAATGAACTAGATGTTATAAGAAACCCAGGTGTACAAGCTTACACTTGACTAATCCTGGACCCTCAGAACCCTTGCCCTAGAATCCTGAAGGATGTAAATCGCAGGATGTGCCTCCACCAAGCCCCGGGTAGATGTTATAAGAAAAATGAGTGCCAAATTGACATTTATGCCATTTTTGGAGCATCAAAATTTGAGAAACCAAACGTTAACGCAGTCGGCGGTGGCAAAACCCACCACTATCGCCGAATTTCCTCACCTCCAATTAATGCACGAAGTTATGGCTCTGGCCAACCCTGGAAGCAGATTAATTAGAATTCAAATTTGAATTTATGTTGGAAGAGATTTCTACTTAATGTGTCTAACGCATCTCAAAAAAATTTAAATAAGATTTAAGACATAAAGGGTCAATTTGGATGGGTTTTTGCTCGGTTTCGTGGGTCTCGGTTTAAAAAAATTGGTTTGGGTGGTTTCGATGAAACCTTTGAGACTTCATTTGGATGGGTTTTGTGGTTAAAATAAGTTGAAACCTCACTTGGATTGAGTTTGGATGTTGGGGTTTAGGGGAAAAAGTAGGTGATAGGTGTCAAATCAATGCATTTTTTAGTGAGATTTGAGGGAAAAAGTAGGTGGTAGGTGTCAAATCAATGTTTTATAGGTTTGAAGAGTTTGAGTATGAGTTTCTGAATAGATTTTTTATGATTTTATGGGTTTGGCGAAAACTCATTTGAAAGGGTTTTGGCTCGGTCTCGCGAAACCCGCGAGACCGGGTCAAAACCCATCCAAACATCCTTGATAAACAAAAAAAAAAAAAAATACAACTCGATGCTCTTTGTTTTTTGATTCCAAGAGTACATACATGTTTTGCATTTTGGGGGGAGGGGTGGCTTTCGTAGTGATTGAACTAGCCAAGATGACGGCTCAAGATCCTCTGTACCAGTGGCGGAGCTAGACCGATTTACTTGGGGGGGCGAAATTTTTTCGAGGGATGCATTAAATAAAATAAATATTTAGGAAAAAAATATATCCTTTTATAATTATTAACAAAGTTTTTTTGAAATGTACATTACAATAAATAAAGAATGTTATATAAAGAAAAGTGCACTAAATAAATATAATTATAAGGAGAAAACCTTATATGTTATAAAAAAAATAAAAATCTTATTTTTCTTACAATTATTCAGATTTTTTTTGGATATGCACTAAATAAAGAATATTATAAAATCTTGTATTTTAATAACAATTAAATATTATATTTCTTATATAATCATTAAGAAGAAAGAGAAAATTTAAAGAAAAGCTTAACTATTGAGAAAGAAAGAATTTTTTTTAAAAAATAGCTTAAAAATTTAAAAAAAAAGAAAGAAAAATTCTAAAAAATTGCTTAAGAATTGAAATAAAAATCATTTGCACCAAGCTGGATTCGAGCTCAAGCCTCCAACATGAACCTTCAAATCCCCTAACAATCCGGCCAACATAGTCAGTACACAAATCATTACTACTAATAATATTTATTCCAAATATTTTGGGGGGGCGGTCGCCCCCCCAGTCTACAAATAGCTCCGCCAATGCTCTGTACCACAATTTGTGTATCACAAATAAGTAATTGACACATGTACATGTGATAATTATTATAATTGTCACATGTACATGTGTCAATTACTTATTTGTGATACACAATTATGATACACAAGTTGTGTTACAGAGGATCTTCACCTCAAGATGACAGAGCTTGTCAAAAGCACCCCATTGATAAAAATGTTCCACTTGTATGGTAAATAAATGAGTGAAATGCAAAAATATTCCCTATTATCTTTCTAATTGGTAAAAAAAATCCACGTTATATTTATTAATGGAAACCCTCCAAATTTTTATTGGCTCATTACACTCAAGTAAAATTCTCAATTTAATAACCGAATTATTGTCAATTCTATGAGTACATGGAGTTTTTTCATCAGTTAACATAAATAGTAGAAATTTTGTTATTTTATTTATAGTATAGGTAACGTTTAGTCATGTAAATAGTGAAACTTTATGAACAACACTTGCACTTACAGAAAATTTGTGGCTATCATTTTGGATAGCCACCATCTGGCACTAGACTTAGGTTATGTGCACACATGCACAAAGCACAAAATATGCCTGAAGGTGGCTACCGGGGGTGGATCCAGGAACACGGGTCAGTGGGGCTAAGCAAAGATCAAATTTTTGATAAGTTTTCCCCGAAAACACCAAAAGTATTTGTATTTGAGTTAACCAAAATGAGAATATAGAGTAGTTTCTACTTTAACATATTTTCTTTTTTATTTACAATTCTTTCTAAGATTTCTCGAAAATTTTCAAAAAGTTTCTAATATACAACTGACTGAAACATACGTAAAAATGAAGCTCTGATACATGGGGCTATAAGGTTCTAGGATAAATTAAATAATCGAAATAGAATTTCAAATGACACCAATTATATTCACAATTAATCGCACCGATTTTTAATTTTTTGAAATCTGTATATAATAGTCAGGGCAGAGCTAGATCAATATTTTTTCAGGGGAGGGTGTTTATGTATTAAATATAATAAAAAAATAGAATTCTCTTGATTATTTTTAAGAAGAAAAAAAAATTAAAAAATATATTAAGATATAACAAATATAAAAGAACAATTATTCAGAAAGAAAAAGAAGCTAAAGGAACAATTGTTGAGAAAGAAACGAAACTAATAGAATAATTGTTGAGAAAATAAAATAGATTACAAGAATAATTGCTAAGAAACAAAAAAGACTATAAAATAAGTAACAAAAGAAATGACACTCCTGGAATTTGAACTCGGGACAATGTTGATAAACATGCATAACCAAACAAACGAGCAAATGCATTTTTTTTATTAAAACTAATATAAATTTATTTGAATATTTCTTAGAAAAAGGAAAAAACTAAAAAAAGTGCAAGAAAGTAAGCATCCAAGGATCTATGAGGAAAAGGAGTTTCGGATTCTGAAACAGTACTCAGTGCCCCTCCGTAAGGACTAAACTTCAATTGACCTCCATTTTCTTCATTAAGATAATTCCATATTCCTTGCAGACCATGTTTTGGAATTGGTTCTCTCACGTAATCAGATTTTCCTTTGTAATAAACCAAGTTCTGTTGAGTTCTATTCAATAAAACATCGAGTGATGTCCCGTTTGGAAAACCTGCGAAGAAGAGTGTGGATTTTATCCAACTCATTTCAATACAATCATTTTCCACTAGACCCAGCTCTGGAAACTTCTGTTCCATTATTGGTATGAGATCCTCCACTCGTCCGAGGAACAAAGAAGTGAAAGAAGCTTGTATTGTTCGATTTCCATTACTAGCAGCTGGAGATCTCACACTACTTATGAAAAGTCTAAGCAAAAGATTTTCATCAATCTTATGAGAGATGTATTGCCATTTGTGTACTATTTGGGTTACATTTTGTTCTAATGTTCTTTAAATATTAAAAACAGTCACGGTTTCAGGTATGGTTACTAAATTCACTTTAAATGCAACAACAATCCCGAAAGTAGTACCCCCTCCTCCTCGTATAGCCCAGAAAAGATCCTCTCCCATGGAATCGCGGTTTAAAATTTGACCATCAGGATTTATTATAACCGCGTCAATGATGTTATCGACTGCAATTCCATGCTTACGAGAAATCATGCCATATCCTCCTCCACTGAAGTGGCCCCCAACACCTACAATCGGGGAAACACCTGCTGGAAAAGCAAGAGTTCTACTTGTTTCAGCAATTGTATGGTACACTTCCCCAAGTGTGGCACCTGTTGAAAATAAAGACTTGCAATTTATAAGATGTTTAGTTTTGAAGAATTTTATTAACTAAGAAATTGTTAATGTATTGTATCTTATTAGTTTCATGTGCATATATACAGGGGCTAACCTAGACCATTTTTGGTAATTTTTGGTAGGGGAAGGGGGCGAATAATTTTTTTTACCAAACTCGATATTTTGATAAAATAATAAAAAGAAAATTAAGATAAACTAATACTATAATTTTATCCAATAAAAGGTGAAAAAATATACTAGCAAATTTTTTGAGAGTACAAATTCTTATGGGATTTTTGCACGTCACCCCCCAGTTTTTTTCAATTTTCGCACTTTCCCCCCCGAAACGCCTTAAATGTGACCGTGCCCCCTGATTTTATGTATGTTTGTGCACTTACCCCCCTGAAACGCCTTAAATGTGACCGTGCCCCCTGCTTTTATGTATGTTTGTGCACTTACCCCCCCGAAACGTCTTAAATGCGACTGTGCCCCCTGCTTTTATGTATGTTTGTGCACTTACCCCCCCCATACCAAATTCTGGCCAGATTTTCCACCGGAACTAAAGCACCTGCAAAGCACAAAAAATTTAAGAGGGCAAAAGGGTAATATTACCAGCGGTGCGGCAATATTCCATATCCAGTACCAACTCCTAGGTGACTTGATTTTTCGGTGTATGTAATGAAGAGGTCTCCATAAAAAAGGAATAAGAAAGCAACAAGAAATGTTGATATTGATTTCTCTAAATCATGAGTTTTGTGTGAGAGAGAGACGATATGAATTTGTAAAATTATTCATGATTCACTCAATTTCAGTAAATGGAGGAGAAATTAAGCCTAACTGAGATAAACCCTAATTTCTTTTCTCAATTTCAATTCACGTTTTTAACTGATGTTTAGGTTTTGTGGGAAATAAGGATAGTTTTACCCTTTTGCCCTCTTAAATTTTGTGTGCTTTACAGGTGCTTTAGTTCCGTTGAAAAATCTGGCCGGAATTTGGTACGGGGGGGGGGGGTAAGTGCACCAACATACATAAAAGCAGAGGGCACAGTCACATTTAAGACGTTTCGGGAGGGTAAGTGCACAAACATACATAAAAGCAGGGGGCACAGTCACATTTAAGGCGTTTCAGGGGGGTAAGTGCACAAACATACATAAAATCAGGGGCAGGTCACATTTAAGACGTTTCGAGGGGGGGGGGGGGGAGTGCGAAAATTGAAAAAAAGTGGGGGGTGACGTGCAAAAATCCCAATTCTTATATACTTGATAAAAATGTTCAAAATGCAATTTAGTTTAGCATAAAGCAATTAAATGTTGCTTAAGCAAGATCTAAAAATACGATTATTATTTATCATACATTTAAAATAGTATTGAAAAATTGTGCTAGTATTTTAAATAAAGCATATTAGATTCATATAATCTATTAGAAAATTAATACATGATAATAATAATTTGAATTTGTTAATATTTATAATGCGCACATGCATTTATTTAAATAATGTGTTTGACCATATAATATATCTAAATGAAATTGAATTCCATAAAACTAACATTTGATAACTGGAAATGAAAGCTTTAAGATGTTGCATAATAAAATGACAGTGGATGTAAAATGATGGAAAAATATTACATGAGCTACAGAAGGTTTGAATTAGTGACTTCATTGATCCACCCTGAAAACCGAGAAATTATTTTGTTCCAAAAAAATAGGATTTTAAAAAATTATTATATTCACATTGTCAGAATCTTGGTGATGTGGATTATTACTCCATTGTCCCAAGTGTATTTATGGATTCCACCACGTGTACTTAATAGCGTGGTGCAGCGATTGCACTAAATAATCTAGCATTACCCGTGGACCAAAATTATAATATCGATGGATGAAAAATGTTGAAAATGAGCAAATGAAGTTTCGAACTCTTGACTAGGCACAACCTCAGAAAATAACTTACCGATGAATCAAAGTGTTTTATATATTAATGCCTACATGTGTACATATATCATATTTATTTCTGGGGGACCATGGGGTGGGTCCGCCAATATATTCTAGAAGGGGACATCAACTATGCCATTATTCGGCAAAGTTGCACTTTCGATCTTGTGGGAATGCTTAGCTTTGTATTTTTGGTCCCAAGTAGTATGGAAATGATCGCGATGGGATCAAAACTATAAAATATTAAAAAATAGAGATGAAAATGCAATTTATAACTAAATAAAAAGAATTGTTGAGGGTACAGCCTTGTGTGACAAAATTCCCATTATATTTTATTGCTGTATTGACTAGATTTAAGCTAACAATTCTCCAATTATCACATTTTAGTGTCTCATGATGATGAAAATCCATCCTACAAATCAGTGGCATAGTTATGCCTAGTTGAGTGTGGTGCAATGACTCAACTCAACTTTTGCACTTTTTTACCCCCGTGGTCATCTCTGTCGGAAAAAATGAAGGGAGCTAGTTACAGAGTTTTCCTTAATTTGAGGGTGCTAAGTATTAATTCTGTGTTTTTGGGGGTGCAAGTTACAGAGTTATTCTTAATTCGAGAGTGCTAAATGCTAATTCTAATTCGGGGGTGCAAAGTGCCATAAATTCAAAAAAATTACATATTTTGTCCCTAGATTTACTTACTACGATGGTCAACGTTGCAGAAAAATAAAAAAAGGTGCAAAATGCTAATTGTTCTTATTTTTGTGATGCAAAGTGCTTATTTTCCATGTTTTTGGGGGTTCAAAAAAATCCAAAAGACAAATCACAATTTCTAAAATTGTGAGATACTTTTTCGATATAAAATATCATACAAACTTCACAACTATTTCATCTTTAAATTGTATCCCCACAAATAAACTCATTCAAAAAGAAAGATGCAATCAAACAATGATTATTTTTCTTAAATTGTTTCTTCAATAATCTTTATTGAACTTAAGATTTTAATATAATATGTTAATAGTATATACAATTATCATTTTAAAATATATATATTTTCTTACTCTATAATTAATAATCCCAAATTGATTGATCGAAACATATCACGGAAATAAAACTTAATACATGAACTCCAGTAAATTGTATACTGGCTACGCCACTGCTACAAGTGTATGTGCTTGGGCCCATACAAATTTTATATTTACAGTCTCGTCAACAGTTGTATATGTGTGACACCAAAGGGTGATAGAAAATCTATCCGGTAGAATCCTCAAGACATTTGACCAAGTTTAAGATATATATGTAATAGAATCCTTAAGACATTTGTAATAGTACATACCTGTTTGAATCCATGCAGTATTTCCTCGAGTGTCTATTGATATTGTACGAAGGTTTCTCATATCTACAACCGCAAATGGAGTTTGAAATATGTAAGAAAGCCCCTCGTAATCGTGTCCGCCACTTCGTACCTTAATCTGGGTACCATGTTTCCTGGAGCAATGAATTGTTGCTTGGATTTCGGATTCATTGGTTGGTGTAATAATTGCTAGTGGTTTCCGGGCCGGGGCAACATTGATGTTATGCGTAGATTTTGTATAAAATATTGGTAAATTGAAGAATATAATGCATTGTTTCCTGGGGTATAGATCACATTTTGTGTTGAGTTTGAGGCTTGAAATTGGGAAGTATAATGCATTCAATGAAGTTGTTTTCAGCTGAAGTAGCTCTTAGGAGAAAAATGTTTGCTAAAAGAAAAAATAGAAATGTAATACAATGAAACTTCATTTCTTGCTAGCTAATTAATCACTTGTATTTAGTTGATGTTATTGAGGATCAAGGTGTGTCTTATTTATAGATGTTTTTAGGGAAATTTACATAGATATCCCCTAGCTATAACCTTAATTACAGGAATTTACCCTCTTGTTACAAATATTATAAACCCAAACAGTATTACAAGGAAATCCCTTACAACATCAATTTTTAACGGTAGATGATGCCATCATCAATTTTTTTTTAATATTTTTCCAATTTTGCCCCCATTGAGTGTATTTATAATATATTTTATGTTTCATGGGGTGTTTTTGTAACTGTGTAATAGATATTGAAATAAAATTTATTAAACTTTAAAATTAAAACAAACCAATTTATGATTTAATAAATTTATTTACAATAATCCAATTTGATAAATAAAGTATTAATAACATGTTTTATTACAATATTTAAACAAATCAATATAAAATTTAATAAATTTATTTACAATTATACAATTGGTGAATAAAGTAGCAAACCAATTTAAAATTTATAAATTTATTTATAATAACACAATACGATAAATTTATTTACAATAACACAATTCGATAAATAAAATTTTAATAACATATATTTTCTTACAAAATAAAACAAACCAATTTAAAATTTAATAAATTAATTTTAACATAACTTAGTAAGTATAAAATTTAAAAATAAATTTTATAATAAATCTATATTTTTTTAAATTAACACCCATCCACGCAACCCACAACCCCCATCTTGCATATTTGTGCCTAAATCACCATTGATGTTGTATGTATATATTGTATGTATCTCTATGTATATATATACATACACAATCTTCATCTTAAACCCACAATCCTCACCCCACGGATTTGTGCCTAAATCATTTTCTAAATTGATATTGTACCTATATATGTATGTATCTCTGTGCATATATATATGCAACCTTCATCATCAACTCTAGGACTTGGTGATTTTGTTACCTTCGAGCTCAAAAAAATGGAAATCTATGAAGATGGATGCTAAAGTCGGTACCTTGCGCCGAAAATTTTGGATTTGGGAGTGGAATTCCGGAGCTTGTGCCGGCAAGGCGTGTGTGGGTGGCAAGGGAGATGGGGTGGGTAGGTGAAGGAGTTAGTTTTTTTTTTTCTCATTTGTGTAAATATTGAGGCATTTAAGACATTTAATAAGTTCCGTTATAGTTGACTAACCAATATTTTTAAAATCGGATCGGAGAGCGAATCGGTGAACCTACTGGTTTAGCGGTTTTACTGGTCGAACCGGACAAACCGCTGGTCGAACCGCTAAAACCAGCAAATTAACCGGACCGGACCAGCTTCCGGTTCGCGGTCGAACTGGTCGGACCGACCGGTCCGGTCCGGTTTTAATAACATTGTGACTAACGACCGTTAAGTCAAGGGAGTGTCATTGTAATATTTGTAACAAGATGATAAGTTCCTGTAATTATGGTTATAGCTAGAGGGTGTATATGTAAATTTCCCATGTTTTTAATTAGCTAGTGACTTTTTTACAATAGTGAAACCTGTTTTCAATAATCCATGAGTAGGTTAGGTGATAATTAATTCTTCAATAAATAATCCTGCATTGTAGTTTAATTGTCACGAAATAATCCTGCATTGTACTTTCAATCCATTATCATGTGTAACATGTGTAAATCTAGGGGGAAATGCAAGATACTCCCTCTATTTTAAAATATCTGTCTTTTCACATGTATGAACACAAATTAAGAAAATCATTTAATATGACTGAATCCTATTGAATTTTTTTTGAAAAAGATTAAAATATCCTTTTAATTAATTATCCCCCACTAATGTTTGAGAAAATTTATGAGCATAAAGGGCAAAAATGGAAAAAGAGCAATTAATGCTTTATTGAAAATCCAAAGTGACAGATAATATGGCACAAGAAAATCTTTCCAAAGCGACATATATTATGAAACGGAGGTAGTAGTATTTTGTGTTATGCGAAACATGCATCAAATTATCCTGTGAATATTTTTTTTCACTAAATAAAATTAGCACTTAACACTCTCTAATTAAGAACAAATTAACAAATTGCAATCCCAATACACATGAAATAAATAGACACTTTACACTCAAAAATATAAAATTAACACTTAACATCCTCAAATTAAAAAAAAAAAACTCAAAACCTTCGGGTTAATATGGAAGTAGTTTGACTGGGTTTGGTCTCGGTTTGGTTTTGAAAAGTGGTTTAAGAGGTTTCGGCGAAACCGTTGAAACTCGATTTGGATAATGGTTTCAATGGAATATTGAGATGTTAAAATATTATTAAATAATAGTTAGTGGGTTTTGAAAATTTGAGATTTGATTTGGATAGTGGTTTAGTTGTTGGGGTTTTGAGGAGAAAAGTAGGTAGTAGGTGTCAAATCAATAACTTTATTGGATTGAAAATATAATATTTTATTGTGTAATGATTGAGATAATGAGTAATAATATTGTAATGATTGAGAATTAATTGTAATTATATAAATATGATTGTGATATTAATTTAGATGATGATGAACAATTATTTATTTAAATAAAACAATTAATAATTTTGTTGCTTTCTAAATTATAAGATATACACAATATCTAATTCGACTTCATTTTTTAATTAACATATAATCGAATATAATATGAAAAAATAAATAAAATATTTTGATAATAATTATTTTACAGTAAAAATTGTAATGATAGATGTCAGCTCCACGTTTTGATAATAATCGAATATAATATTTTGATAATAATTATTAACATGTCAGCTCCACGTTTTGCAATGATAAATGTCAAGAGTGATTAAAGTATTTTATTCTTCCAAGTTTGGGCTGGTTTCATTATTCTGTTGAAACTGGACTGGACCTCAAACAAGTGAGACTCTCCTAGCCAAATAAGGTTTGGCCCAGTTTGGCTGAAACCAAACTGGGTTCAGCCAAACTGGGCCAAACCAGTTCCATCCAAACTTTTGATGCGTTTCTAGATGGGCCAAAAATCAATTAATAATTCCTGCACGCCTGAAGTGTTGATGATTTGTTGACATCACGACCATACTTCCTTCCGATTTAGGAGATGCTACATGGTGGGTATTGCATTATGGGTCTCGATGAATGACACATGTCCAAAGTGAATCAACTCCTTTTGCTTTTATATTAAAAAAGTAGTATACTTTAGACATGTGTCATTCATAGAGACCCATAATGCAATACCCACCATGTAGCATCTCCTAAACCCTTCCGCTACAAAAGATTTGTAGATGACTGTGCCCTAGTTGTACTACCAAAGATCTTTTAGTTTAATGTTTTTGTATTACGTTTACTTGTTAATGCACCAATATGCGTTAATTAAAACATGGGATTTGTGTAAACCGAACCAGGATAGATGATCAATTCTGTCATTTTTTTTTCCTACTATTTTGTGGTAAATGATTTTTTTTTTTTTCTGAATCAAATAAAATTATTCATTGTGTGGACCGAGTTTTCCTCATCTAATCAATACTTCACAATCATTACACAACAAATCCCCAATTCATCGATTTTGAACTTTAAAAACTTTGACCCCTTTAATAATATGCAATTCTTCAAGGAGGGAATTGTATTTTTTATTTCAAATTTTTACCTACTTTATACATCTTGCACCACACCTTTGAAAAAGGCACATTTAATATCAGAATTGAAGGCTTTTTTTCACATTTGCTTGAACTTTTTCATTTGCTTAAAATTATGTTCCAAATTTTTTACCATAGCATGCTTATGTGCCTCATATCACATTTAAAAATTATTATAGCACGATTCTTTGTAGATTATGAGATATGATTTCATTTTGATTAATATCCCAAAATTTTATTAATTTTCTGCGGATTATTTATTGCGTTTCTTGTTAATTAATTACTTGTATTTAGTTATGTTTATTGAGGATCAAGGTGTGTCTTATTTATAGATGTTTTTAATTAGACAGTGACATTTTTACAATAGTGAAACCTGTTTTCAGCAATCCAATATGTGTAGGTTTGGTGAAAATTAATTCTTCAATAAATAATCCTGCATTGTAGTTTAGATTGTCACGAAATCATCATTGATTTTCTTTGTGAGTGAGAGGACTAATATACATATATTAAACTTGATGAAACTTGAAAAGTAAGGCCATCTCCAATCGTTGGGGCAAAACTGCTCCCTCCCCCTCCCCCTCTCCTCCTCCCACTTCATAATCATCTTCAACAGTTAGGGACATAGAATAATAATAATAAAATAATAAAAATAAAAAAAGTAAAAATAATAAATAACAAAAATAATAATACAAAAATAATTATATAATAATAATAATAACAATAAAAAATTATTATTATAAAATAATATAATAATAAAAATACAAAAATATTAATAATAATACAAAAAAAATTATAATAATAATAATAACAACAAATAATAAACAACAGTAGTAGTAGTAGTAGTAGAAGTAATAGTAGTAGTAGTAGTAGTAGTAGTAGAAGTAGTAGTAGTAGTAGTAGTAGTAGCAGTAGCAGCAGCAGCAGTAGTAGTAGCAGTAGTAGTAGGAGCTGCAGCTTTAGAATACGGTTAACCAACATGTTAACTAATCGATTACGATAAATTGGATCGGATTTTGCTGTTTTTTCTTCTGCCGTACCTCGACGTGACATGAGCGTGAAAGGGGTTTAAGAATCAGTTTTCTTTTTATAAGGGCTAAAATCACTTATTTAGTTCGACACAATTGGGATTTTTTTTGCAAGTTCACTATTTTATTAACTATGATGAAAGAATACGGGGCCAATGTAACATTCACCATAGGAGGGCAAAGAAAAGGATATTAGGTAAGTGTTAAACTTATGTCCAAACTAGGAAACGTAGAAAAACTTCAACAGATTTACAGTCTGTCGCTTTTGACCACTCGGCCACTTCGAATTCTGAAAGTGCTGTAAGGCTGCTGCTGCTGCTGCTGCTGCTGCTGCAGCAGCAGCAGAAATAATAATAATAATAATAATAATAATAATAATAATGTGAAAGATAATAATAATAATAATAATAATAATAATAATAATAATAATAATAATAATAATAATAATAATAATAATAATAATGTGATACCAAACATGTGTAGTACTTCACAATATGATTGTGGAGGACGAACGTCATGAATACGATGATGCCGAGTCTGAAGACGATGATACAAATATTTTCACATCTCGTAGAGCCCGTGCTAATATTTATCCAAGACCAACGCGAGAGGTTAATCCAAGATGTGGTGAATTATCCATGGAGAATTATATGATGCGCCATCAAGCAATACGATCGGTAGTAGCCAATCGTAAACTTCGAGACGACTTAATTGCCCATGTGTGGGAAAGGCACGGTCGATGATTTTTAGTATGTATTCTTATTTGTTTAAATATTTTAAGTGTTCTATTATGAAGTTTAACTTTTTTTAATATGTAATTTTGTTAAATTAAATCGTACTTATATAAAAGATTATATTTTAATATTAATAATAGTAATAATAATATTAGTAATAGTAATAATAATAATTATTATTATTATTATAAAAAAATCGCAATACTTGAGTTTTAATCATATTAAAGTTCATTTATTTGATAAAAAAATAATTTATAATTTGAATCATTTGTACATTTTATCCAAATTAAAATAAAAATTTAAAATATTAAATTAAAACAAATTCCTGTAAAGATTTAATTTTTTAAAATATAAAATTTATTAATCCATACACAAAATTTATTAAAAGAAAAACCACCAATAGTACAAAAAACGAAAAAAAAAAGTTGTAGGAGAGCCGAGGGGTAAAGGAGGGGCAAGAAGACCATAATTTTAAAAAAACCCAAAACTCCCCATCCCCACTTCCCCCCACTATTGAAGACCACAAATTTTCCCCCTCAAAATCCCCCTCCCCCCCTAACGATTAGAGATGGCCTAAGAACTGGGATTTGTCGGATTATACAATTTATATGTGAATAAAATTAGTTGAGAGTAATTAAGGGGTTGACTCTGTTCGATCGGAAGAGGTACCCTTTGGACCGAAACAGTGCAATCCAAATGATGTGTCTCTTGCGAGTAGACATTTATGTGCCTATAAATAGGAGACTTAATCTGGCCAATTAAGTATCATTTTTCAGACAATAATAAAAAATTACTCTATTCTCTACTTTAAAATTATGTCAAATCTTCTATTTGCTTCGGTTCGCCGTGGGCTCATTATTTGTGCAAATAATGAACAACATACTGTTGTATCTTGGGAGACTACCGAGAATCAAACTGTATGCACCGTGGCAGCCCCGGAAATATTGTCTTAAGGAAATTTGTTTCGGCAAGCCCCAGTCTAATTTCCTCATTTTTTACGTAAAGATTGAAGTGATATTTGGTTTCAATACAAGTAAGTATTTCTCACTTTTTTTTTGTGTTAGATCAAAATATTTAAGCACACAGATTGTTAGACACCAACAATCTTAAGACAAAACGAATTTGTTTAATAAACTGTGTATTAACTTTATGTTACCGGAAGCAACATTTATTTGGGCTAAGAAAAATTATTTTTGCGAGTTGATACTTTCGGTTTGCTAGTGAGCAAATTATTTATCTAAAATTGGAAAATATTCTAAATTTTCTAAGGCACTGTATACTTAGAGTGAGAAATCTTTGTACCCAAAGGATTAGAACCACTCTTATGCAAAGTCATGCAAATATTGAAAATTTGGGTGTGATTCCATATGGTCGTGCTACTTTGTGTGATTCCATATGGTTGTGTAGCCATGGATTGTTTTATGTAAAAATAGGAATATGCTTAATTCAGACGGAACGATGGAGATGCTTTTAAGTCTTGTACTGTAATTAATCCAAATTCCGAAAGAATGCCATACTCAAATAAATGGTTTGAAAATAATACGTTGAATTTCTGT
Source organism: Penstemon eatonii (assembly GCA_038501285.1). NCBI lineage: Eukaryota > Viridiplantae > Streptophyta > Magnoliopsida > Lamiales > Plantaginaceae > Penstemon > Penstemon eatonii. Next base: position 72,168,271 of record CM076715.1, read on the forward strand.
GAAGAAAAATTTCTTTAGAAATTCGAAGTAGAACATTTGAAAAATCAATCCAAGGAATAGTGGAGTGAGCATTATCAAACGAAACTAAAGACAAAAATCTTGAGATTCTTATGATTCATGCTCATCAAAATTAAAATAAATTTGAGTAGGTGCATGTGAGGAGTTACCTCAACGATTTTCATGAATCGGTGCGACTGATGGGAATAATTGATTAGTTTCGTTTTAATTCACTAATCAAGTATAATTACTTCTTGTACAAATATTTTAGCATTGCACTAATTTATTTATTGATGGAAGTAAATTATACATGTCATTAGCTGAGGTAATGAATAAAATATAATTAAATATCATGAGCACAGAAGTATGAACATCATATATGAATATGTGATTCATAGTTCGTGTATATTATTTAATCAGTGCGATTTATATATATGCGAGGCATATTAAAACCATATAAATTTACTAAAATCCTTAATGTGGAGATAAGTGATCAATTAGTATTAATCAATGTTTTATTTGAGATTGATTATTTAAGTTTGAAAATAGTCATAATTTATGTTGGTCCCAAGTGGTCAGATGAGGTTTAGAGGGGGTGAATAAACCTCTTTTAAAAAAATTTCTTGCAATTTTAACTTTAAAACTTTTCTCTAACTGTGAACAGACTAAGCTGATCAGAGTAGTGAGTTTCAAGTCTGTTCGCGAACAAATCTTTGAACACACGTCTGATAATTACTTAGCTGATTTTAATAAAATCAGTTTTAATACTTATAGTATTTGCAGCGGATTTGTAAAGTGTTTTTTCACAAGTAGACTTAGCAGTTTGAAAGTTTGTTCCCCAGTTTTACTAAACTCCTTTTCTTAGAAAACTTTTCAAACAGTTAACTTAAAGTGTTTTTATGCGATCTAAAAATATGCAAGTTTAAAAGCAATGTAAAAACACACAAGGATTTTTATAGTGGTTATATGGATATGAATATCCTTTAGTCCACTCTTCCAAGTTACAAAGATCTTGGGTTATACTAGAAACACAAAGTAACCAGTACACTCTGCTTACGCCTAACAACAAATGAACAGGCCGTAAGTGCGCAGTAAGAAATCACAAAGAAATCCGACTCTCTGAAGTAATATCACTCACACATATGGATATCTACTTCTAACAACACTCATTTTCACAAATTCACTCAGAAGATGTATTTAGCTTTGTTCTTCAACTTCGCTTTTTGTCAACAAATGACTAAGTTGATGAGTGAGCTGTTCTTGAGACTTAAAGACTTCTGCTTCGAAAAATTCTCAGAGATTGTGTTGTTTTTTTTTCTTCGTCTCTTTCAGCTATTTATACTTGAGATTTGAAAAATGTCCGTTGAAGAAAGACAAGATTCAAATTCCTCGAGTACTGGTCCTTAATTTCCGCGAATGGCTCCTTGCAGTCTGTCCGTACTGTTGACAGTACTTTTCTGCAGGCAGCATTAAATGCACCCAGCTGATGCGAAGCATTTCTTCAATCATTTGTCTTTAATAAGCTTGTACTTCAGCATTTATTACTCCAAGGGGCATTTATTGCCGTTGGGAAGACTTTATGATCCTTTCCACTTGGCTGACGAAAGTGTAAGTCTGATGGCAAACTAAGCTGATCTCAAACTTGAACAAATCTGATTTGAGTCGGCTGATCTTCATCAGTCTGATATCTTTCCTTCAGCAGATCAGAAGTCTTGGACCTTGAAATTTGACTCTTCTGATGTCTTCTTTACTTAGTCAAAATTTCTCCAAAGGGATATCAGCTAAGTTAATCCATACTTAGCCAATATTGAAGTTTTGGAATGCATCAAAACCTCCCTTTACTAATTGTCTTCAGTGTTCTCCATCTTCATCCTTATCCAACAATTTGTTTGCAAAATAAATATGATTTATTTTCAATTCAATATTTTATTTGAGGAAATATTAATAATATAATTGTGAAAAATAATTATAATTTATTTTTTAAATAATTATAAATTATTTTCATCTCAATATATTAATTATTTGAGAATACATTGATAATTATAAATTATTTGTTAAAATTTTTATAATTTATTTGTGAATAAATATCAATATTTTATTGAGGAAATATTGATAATATTTGTAATTTATTTGTCAAAATAATTATGAATTATTTGTGAAATATATTATAATTTATTTGTTTGTGAACAAATGTGTAAGAGTTCAAAACTTTTGAACTAATTTAAATTAAATGTGTGATTTTGAAATCATTACTAACTCGTGGAGTTTGAAAATGTATTAATCACATAAATATTATTGCTCTATTTGTTGAGTTATAAATACGAGGTAATAAATGTATTTGCGAAATACGAAAAGAAGCATTTGTGAAATACAAATCCGGATAATGGAATAAGAAAATAAAAAACTCTTATATCCGAATTGTGGGGGGTGAATACGATAATTTAATTGTGTTAAATTGAGATTAATTCGTAAAAATAATTCACCTAGCTCAACCCAATTCAATTGAGTATGTAGCTAAACGGAATAATCAAACCTAAGAATGTGCGGGTAATATTATTCTATAAATTTGGATGATAACTTGTGGGGGGAAACTCCTTAGATGTCTAAACGCATATTAAGCCGAGTTTCACACAAGTAAATTAAATATCATTCCATATGAGTTACGGAAGGGGAAAAAATCAAATACCTCAAAATGTGGGGAAACTTAGGTCAGATTTCGATTTCACCACCGGAAAATAACTTAAAAATATTAATTGCTATAGTTTATGCGATAAATTGTAGTAGCTAATATTTTTGGTAGTTAAATCTGACATAAATGTAATCATGTAAACCGAGTCACCTACATGTAACAATCATTGAGAACGCAAGAAGGATTTGAGAATCATTTCTCATAAATTGATCTTTCTTTTGTTTCAGATTTATTTTCAGTAAGTGTGATTTACTGATATTAAAATATGATAAAGTAATATATTTATTATATTACTTACATAAACCATTTTAGAATTTATAATAAGAGTTAATTATAAATTATTTATTCTGTGAGAGTAAACATTATAGTCTAAACCATTTCAGACTAGAATTTTTTTTAAAATTTTATTGAATATTTCACCTATCCGGATGCGGTATTATACCTAAAGAATACTTCGACATAATATGTCCTGTGATAGGGGACACGAAGAATTATTTTATTCATGTGGGAGATTGTTGGATTTTACAATTTATAAGTGAATAAAATAGTTGAGAGTAATTAAGGGGTTGCGTATGTTCGATCTGAAGAGGTACCCTTTGGAGCGAAACAGTGCAATCCAAGTGATGTGTCTCTTGCGAATAGACATTTATGTGCCTATAAATAGAAGACTTAATCTGGTCAATTAAGTATCTTTTTTCAGACAATAATAAAAAACTACTCTCTTCTCTACTTTAAAATTATGTCAAATATTCTATTTGCTTCGGTTCGCCGTGGGTTCATTAATTTTGCAAATAATGAACAATAGAGTGTTGTATCTTGGGAGACTACCTGGAATCAAACTGTATGCACCGTGGCAGCCCCATAAATATTATCTTAGGGAAATTTGTTTCGGCAAGCCTCGGCCTAATTTCCTCATTTTTTACGTAAAGATTGAAGTGATAGCCTCAGTCTTATTTCCTCATTTTTTACGTAAAGATTGAAGTGATAGCCTCAGTCTAATTTCCTCATTTTTTACGTAAAGATTGAAGTGATATTTGGTTTCAATACAAGTAAATATTTCTCGCTATTTTTTGTGTTAGATCAAAATATTTAAGCACACAGATTGTTAGACACCAATAGGATTTAGTCACAATGACTTTTCATTGTCAAGTTTTCCTGCAGTTGATTATTACTTAATATTAGAATATATAATTTAGGTTCTCAAAATCGCTCATGTTGATTATTAATCTGTTTTAGTTACCAAAACATCTCTTTTAATCCATTAACATGTGTAACATGTGTAAATTTAGGGGGAAATGCAAGTTACTATTATGTGTTATGAGAAACATGCATCAAATTACAAAGTATATATTTTTTTGTACCAAACTCCCTTATATTTTCAAAAACTCTGCATAAAACACTCCTTCTTCATTAATACTAACATTGTTAATTTTTAATTGAATTTCCTATTCTTAGATATATTTAAAATTATAAGAGAATTTTCTTCAAAAGTACAAGAGAGTTTTAAGCAAACATTCAATAGGGTTTTACTCAAACAAAGTTATTCAAAAATTACCTGTGTAAGTGAGTAACGGAGATTACATATTTTAGTGAATGTACAAGAGAATTTTGTGGAAAAAAAATCACAAATTAATTTTATGCCGTTTTCGCATGATAAAGAGTTGTATTGTGCATTTACCCCGTAAATCTATTCATATAATGAAACTGTAATTCAGTATTTTTACTTCTGATGTAAGTTATCTTAGCTTATGTGATATGTCCCAGAATTTGAACATAATCTTTAATTTTTCTTTAATTGATAGGTTCATATATATACATATATTCAGTTTCTTAGAAGATAATGAACGTGGTCAATTTTAAAAATCCTATCCTACTTACTATTATTTCAAAGGTGCTTTCTGGTCAAAAGCTTTAATGGTGTGGGTTTGTGTTAATGAAATTAATTTTCAGTTAAAACCATGTAAGGCCATCTCCAACCCGGGAGGAAGGTGGGTGGATATGGGCCTAGCCCCATCCTCCCGGGTTGGACTTTACATAGGGCGGTCCATTTGGACCGGCCAGGTGTATGGGCTGGGCGATTAATCGCTCAGCCCATCGCCCAGCTGCTGGTTAGCGCGTCCCAGCCAGCTGCCATCAGGTGGCGCCACCTGATGGATTTGTTTTTTCTTTTAATTAAATTTTAAAATTAATATTAATAACTAAATTAATAATAAAAAAGTTAAAAAAAATTAAAAAATTAACTACAAATTTTAACAATACCTTATTTATTTTAATTAACTAAAAATAAAAGTTACATTTAATTATAAAAATTGTTGTAGGTTTAATAACAATTTAATTTAAATTAAAGATGTAATATTATTAGATATAAAAATTGCAACATGAAAGTAAAATTAAAAAAAATTATAGTATAAAAAAATTCTTATCCATTATTAATTTTAAAATTATATATATTTGTCCATGAAACAATAATTTATTTAGCCACATTTAAAATTTGTTTTGAAATATTTTAATTTTATTTAAACTCTATTATAGCATTAATGTTCAATGTATAATTGAGACAAAATGTAGAAATACAATTTTGCATTAAATTACTCCAAATACTTGTACACATACGTGGATACAAATAACAACTTATATAGATAAATAAAATTATATATTAAGTAGATACTAACTTATGAGAACTTATAAAAACATTCCAATAATTTAAATCTTAGCCACGATGAAAGGCCCACGCATGAGCGACTAAGTCCTTTTGAAGTTGTTTATTGACTTCTAATGATCGTATTGTGTGACGACACATCATATACTCTTCGAGGGATATATCAGGACTTGTTCTTGGTTGGTAATCTCTTTCAGGTCCATGATACATATTAGCACGGGCCCTGCGAGATCTGATTATGTCTGTGTTATCGTCATCCGAGTCAGAATCGTTGTATTCATCTCTTTCGTCCTCCACGATCATATTGTGAAGTATGATACACGTCAACATAATGTCACGTAGGTCCTCTGGATGCCAACCCCTTCCCGGTTGCTTTACAATGGCAAAACGACTTTGAAGAATTCCAAAGGCTCGTTCAACATCCTTTCGGTATGATTCTTGTAACTTAGTAAATAAAGCCTCTTTGTTCCCCCGCGGTTGTCTAATGGCTTGGATTAACATCCCCCATTTTGGATATATCCCATCGGGCGAGATAATACGTCATGTAGTGATCCCTATCATTTACCTTGTAACGAACTTTTGGAGCAATTCCTTGAGCAAGATTGTCGAACAAGGGTGAACGACCAAGGACGGTGATATCATTTTGAGCCCCGGGTACGCCAAAGAAGGCATGCCATATCCAAGTGTCGAACGACGCCACTGCTTCCAGAACGAATGTTGGTTTTTGGGTTCTACTTGAAAAGCTCCCTTGCCATGCAGTTGGACAATTTTTCCACGTCCAATGCATGCAATCTAATGACCCGATCATTCCTGGAAAACCACGTCGTTCCGCCTTGCGAAGAAGCCTTTCAAGATCGTTAGCATTCGGTGCACGAAGGTAATTTTCTTTGTGTACCCACAAAATAGTTTTGCAAAACTCGCGCATTGTATCGACTGCTGTCGTCTCGCCGATAGCATGTTTATCATCCATGCAGTCAGCTGGGGTTGCATAAGCCAACATACATATAGCACAAGCAACTTTGACAATAGGTTCAAACCCCGGTCGTCCACAATTATCATTCCTTTTCCAAAAATATGGATTTTCTCGCTCGCAATCAGCAAGCACCCGATAGAATAGGGGTTTTTTCATCCGGAACCGACGTCGAAAGTCTTGATCTGTATAAATCGACCTCTCGACGAAGTAATCTTTCATGAAGGCTAAGTACTTAGCTTTTCTGTCCCGAGGTTTATACAAACGCCCAGGAACAGAGCCACCATGTACAGGTTGTTCTTGTAGAAATTCGAGTGCATGTTCATCAATGAAACGCTTCCCCGTTTCAATTTGGTTATGAAATTTGACCTGAGCTGCATCTTCCTGTTCTTGAAGCTCTTGTAAATATTGATCATAAAAATCGTTATTACTGGAACTCGAACCAAAATCACCAAAGGGTGAACTCATTTTTGTTATAATGGAAGTAATAAACAAGGTATTTGTGGCTTTTTTTAATGGAAGTAAAGATCTTGTAAGTTTTGACAGTTGATGAGAGTTATGAAAGTAATAAACAAGGTATTGGTGGCTCTTTACAATGGAAGTAATGGAAGTCCCGTGACTCTGCCCAATTGACAACAAATTAACCTCAGGCTTTAATTTAAAATCCCGTGACTCTGCCAAATTGACTGCAAAAACCCCAGACTTTAATTGAAATCCCTGACTCTGCCCAAATTGACAGCAAAAATCTCATGCTTTAATTTGAAATCCCGTGACTCTGTCAAATTGACAGCAAAAACCCCAAACTTTAATTTGAAATCCCGTGACTCTGCCCAAATTGACAACAAATTAACCTCAGGCTTTAATTTAAAATCCCGTGACTCTGCCAAATTGACTGCAAAAACCCCAGACTTTAATTGAAATCCCTGACTCTGCCCAAATTGACAGCAAAAATCTCATGCTTTAATTTGAAATCCCGTGACTCTGTCAAATTGACAGCAAAAACCCCAAACTTTAATTTGAAATCCCGTGACTCTGCCCAAATTGACAGCAATAATATTAGCTAATTTAACACCCGTGACTTTGTACAGTGCATACTCTGCAATCGTTACTATTAGTGAATAGTGCATAGTGAATAGTGTACAGTGAATAGTGAACGGTCCTTAAATAGAGATGGTCGACGGCAAAATTTATTCACAACTATCTTCATCTCTTCCAACTAAATTATCATCTCTTCTAAGAAAATTATCATCATTTCTCTATGGCTCCTAAGAAAAACTGGCACATATACGAAGACGAAGCTCTTTGCAGAGCAATCGTCCAACATTCCGATGACCCAATCCATGGAAATCAAAAAAGAGGCCTGCTTATGTGGGATGATATCATCCGCTCAATGTATGAAGTAATCGCGTCTCAAGGCATCCAAGTTGAACATTGATCCAAAGAAGCAATAATGTGCCGATGGAAGAAGGTCATTTATAAAGATTGCAACAAATGGTATTCCGCACTCACTGAAGCACAAAGAGCTTATGCAAGTGGAACCAACCTTCAAGACGAGGTAATTTTTCAGACTTTAGGACTTCATACTCAATTATATGATATATATTAACTCTCAATTTATATTTCTAGCAAGGTATGGCACACGCAAATATAAGAATCAACATGGCTCGACTTTTACTTTGCACCACTGCTAGGCAATTTTGCAACATCGTATTACTTATACTAATCTAAGCAACGTTGCTCCAACTCAAACGCAAACTGGGCCGGATCGATTTCAAACGCAATCATTGCACATTTCCTCCCAACAAATGGAGTCCCCACCACCAGGTTATACTCCGCATTTTGACTTTACACCTGAGGAGGCTCAATTTGAAACACCTTCTAGTCTGAGGACTCCAAGTGAAGAAAATACATCAGGGAGACCAATGGGAACTAAAAAGGCAAAAAAGGGCAAGGCCAAGGCCTCTGCTAATTCTGCTTCTTTAGAATTATATTCCCAAAGCATTCGAGAAACAAACGAAGTGAATCGCATATTGGAAGAATGACGTGTCCGAAGGCACGCCGAGCTAATGGCGATGAAAGAAGAGGAGAATGATTTGAAAATTTTGACGATGGATACATCTACCTTCACTCCAGACACAAAAGCTTTATTTAAGCTTAAAAGGAAACATATACAACAAAAAAAAAACTTGCGAAAAACTTGTTTGGAGGTAGGTCGTCAAATCCAGGAAACAACCCTTTTGATTATTTTCCCAACTCCTAATGATTGTTGTTTCCATCCTTGCATTTTTCTTGTTGTTTACTTATGTTGTATTGTTGCATTTTCAATGTTGTCTTTATCATTGCAATTTCGTTGTTATTTTCTTGTAATCCTTGTTGTTTTTCTTGTCCCGAATGTAATATTATTATTTTATTATCATTATCTCTAAAATTAATTATTATGCATTTTCATATTTAAATTAATATTACTTATTTTTAAAATTATTATTATTATTATTATTATTATTGGTACTACTACTACTATTATTATTATTATTATTATAGATAATATAGGTGAGAGTGGGAAAGGCTTTTTTTTTAATTAATTGGAGGAGGTAACCCTACCGGTTGGAGATGATGCTCAGGGGGTGCAGATTCCCCGGATGGAGATTGACACCCCAGGGCTGTAAATAGCCCTACGGGTTGAAGATGGCCTAATACATTTAACAACGCTTATCTATCGTATCTTTTTTTTTTTTTTGGTGTGCAGATTTTAATATTTTGGAGAAATTGGCAAAAAATTCATCACGGTTCAAGGGATGTAGGTTTGAGTCATTAATCAAATTTTTGGTTAAAAGTATGATTCTTTTAACATCATTTCACTTGATTACACTTTTTTTTTCCTTCAAATTTATATTTAGGAAAAACTGATGAAACTTTTATTATGGCTCAAAGGCTACAAGTTTGAGTTATACATATTTTATTTGCATTATTTTTAAGTTTTGACAAATATTAATAGATTCTTATACATTGGTTCTTTGGTTTCATGTAATTATATATATATATATATATATATATATATATATATATATATACACAGAGGTACCTTGGAAAAACATGGAAAGGATCTTTGTGGAGATATTGAGAAAACTTTTGTCGACTCAAGGCCAATTTTCAGGTATTTTTTCTCGGCTAAATCATCTTTTTAGTTCATGTGAAAGTTATATGTTGAGTATTAAAATATTGTAGTATGTACAAATACTGATTTTCTCATAAAATTAGCTGCAGGTTTTAATTTATTTTCATGTTCTATGGAAATTTATTCTGACATCTTATCTGTGTATTTTACTATTAGATTATGTTGTTGATTTTTTCTCTTAACAAAATGGTTTACCTTTTACTAATTTGTAACTACCAACCCCTAATTAGGACCTCCTAGGGGGTGCAATCTGTAAAATTGTAAAAACGCACGTATTCACTTAATAAATTAACAGTATATACCCGATTAACTTTGAGAATTGACAATAACTTCCATGTTCACTTGGCAATAACTTCTCTATTGACTTATGAAGGAGTTTAAATGAGATTTTTTTACTAATATATATAAAAGAACACATGAGGAATTTTGCTAATTAATAAAAATAACACATAATGGGATTTGCTAATTTTTTTTTTGGTTTCCCAAGGGTTTAATCCCTTTCGAGGCGCGTCGAGCACATAAAGTGAGAACCTCTCCCAACAAGGATTCAAACCTGAGTCTGCTACTTTGTAGTGACTAGCCCCTTCCACTAGACCAATCACCTGTTGGTGGAATTTGCTAATAAAAGTAACATATGAGTAATATTGCAAATTAAAGCAAATGTCAGGGGTATCTGTATTTTTTTTATCATGACAATGATTATACTATATATCTAATATGATACCGTGCATAGCACGGGTTTAGACTAGTTTTTATTAATTAACAATCTCCAACGTTGAAATATTCCAGAATTCTAGATTTGATTTCATGAACTGCTATTCTCTCCGTTTCTTTTTACTTGTCATTTTCGATAAAAATTTATGTTCCAAAATATAAGTCATTTAGAATTTCAACATGATATTAATTACCTATTTTATAATTTATCCTTATTTATTAATTTTAATCTTATCATCTTTTTGTTTTTCTCTCTTTCATCATTATTAATCAATAAGAGTATTTTAAGTATATTTTTAATTTTTTTCCTAAGATTTATGCTATTTAATAGGTTTGTTAATACAAGTACGACAAAACTTTATAGCCCAAAGAAAGTTGGATTATATGAATTAAATATAACAGTTTAGAATGATTTGGCTGGCCGCCATGCTCAAATTATTCAATAGATAGCAGACGTGTAAAATCTAGAAGTTAATCTTTTTATTTCTGTGATTAAAAAAGTCAAAAAATTTGAAATTGGACGATGAGATGGTATTGGGCTTTTTTGCTACATAGTTCGTTCACCTTAGAAATTTAAAGAAAGAAAATGGGCCTTTGCATCATATAAATAGTTGGGCCTTTAACTTTGTAGCCCAAAGAAAGTTGGCAATCTCCGCTTTTGGTAATTTTTGTTTGTAGATGTAAAGTACAACAATGATTTATTTTTCCCGCTAATTTTGGTATTTGTGTTACCTCAAAGTAAAATCATTACTTTTGGAAAAATTATGTGTCTATTTTGGTATATTCAACTATCGGAATGTTGGATGAATGATAAATGTGTATGATATGACAATATGAGATAACAATTTTTCTTCCTCTTATACTCATGTGCTTTGTACTTAAAAAATAAAATTATTTATAATTACTAATAATGGACTATGTGTTCTAATTACACGTAATAAAACTAAAATATAACTGCATAAGCTAGTAAATAAATAATTTATTTCTATTTATCGTAGATATGATTTTTTGTTGTATCCAATTTTTAAAACATGTACAGTACCAAAAATTCGGTATGATTTCCATACATACCTGTTTACGTAAAATCTTGTCTGGTTTGTCTCGATGTGCAATTGGCTCGATGTAAAATAAAGTGAGTGCGGGCGTGCCGATGTCTGTGCGTGCAAACATAATGGTCTAAAATAGACATATTATTATTGATATGAATATGGATTAGTGTCCTGATAAGGTTTGACTCCTAACCAATTGATTGTGGCGGAGTAGGCAAACAGTACCCCTGATTCTTTTCTATGTCTGTCTGGTCGCATGACTTATCAATTTATGATAATTTTTCTTAAATGCCGAAACTTTGTAGCCAATTAATGGCCTATTCGATGTATCAATGAATTTGCCAATTAATTAGTTATCGAGTTAAGTATCAAGCAATCTAACATATGTCAACTTAACAGATTGTCAACATATCAACATTGACATTTTAAAATTACTTGATGTAAAACATACTCATTAATAAAATCAAGAGATGAAGGTCAAATATTTCCATATATTAAATAAACGTAAAGTTTATGAATAAAGATACTTGAAATCTTAGCCTAACATGTTTTCCTGATTTACAAATATGAAAGAGTATGCAAAATTGTAAGTCAAGTCCTATGTTGGCATTTATGAATCTTTTAACTCTTGACAAATTACTCCTTGATTGGCAGTGAACTCGCCAATTGAGTTGATATATACAGTGTTCTCCTTTTTTGACTTGAAGATAACATTGACAACAAATAGCTGCCATCAATGGATCGCCCAACCTTGGCAAGTGGCTACTAATCGGAATCCTAACCAGTGGGTGGCCACTGAAAGGGGCATCTGCCGAGTAGGGCTGAAAATCAAACTAAGCTATTCGATACTCGGCTCGAGTTCGTTCGATAAAAGCTTGTTTGAGTTCGGTTTGTCAAATAAATCAAACAAGCTTGAACAAGATTTCTCGTTCGATAACTTTTAAAGCTCGGCTCGAGCTCGACTCGATAAGCTAAAAATTGAAAAAATACATGTAAAATATCAATCTACTCGATACTCGGCTCGAGCTCGTTCGATAAAAGCTCGTTTGAGCTCGGTTCGTTAAGAAATCAAACCAAGCTCAAACACAAAATTTCAAGCTCGATAAAATTCAAACCAAGCTTGAACAACGTGTCGTTCGATACAACTCGACTCGTTTACACCCCTACTGCCGAGCAGATGGTTACTCGACAGATAGCTATCAAGCATATACTTGATAACGAGCCCATCAAGCAGATAGCTACTTGATGAGTTTACCATGTAAACACGTGGGCACTTACATGATGGTTTGCAGCGTACTACTTGCTTGAAAACTAGCGGCTATCCTGATGAACGGCTTCACTGATTGCGGAAGCAGCGTTACGGCTTACTTTGAGAGGCGGCGGTGCTGAACTTCAGTTGGTCATGTCCTGCGGTTGGCTGAGAACAAACGGCTGATTCGAGGAGTTGGTTTTTGCTTACTGACTTAGAGAAGCAGCGTTGCTGGACTTTCGATGGGCATGATGCCGGATTCAGTGAAGACTTAAAGATTTGTTGATTGATTGATTGATTGTGTGTGTCTTGCGTGTATGGCTCTCTCTCTCTCTCTCTCTATTTATAATTGCTCCCAAACTGATCCGCTGATCTTAACCTGAATCTGGTTCAGTCAATTCCAATTGATTAGACGTACTTTATCGACAAAGTCTATATGAATCTGATATGATTAAAAGTGTCTGCAGTTCGAAAGCACGCAGGGAAAGTAAATCTAAACTGATTCGATACGTTAAATATTAAAATTGAATTATAGTACATATTACTTTAAATACGTAATGCATAATTAATGTAAGTGATAACAATGTTTTCAGTAATTAGGAAAATGCATTTTATACATGTCTAATTAATATTATTGGTATTTTTAATATTTAGAATAAGATTAATTTTATTATGTCATAAATAGAGCAAATTAACCCATTTTATAGGTACCCTTTATTTATCGGTTATAACTTATCTTCACTTTTTTTACAATTTTGTCTTTTTATTTTTTCTATTTTAAACCATTTTTCTACGGATTCAATTTATATTGTCCGTTAAACACTTTTTTTTAACTGATTTAACACGTTTTTTATCATATTAATTCATTTTAACCTTTTCGCATATTTTTTTTACTGATTTCACATGTTCTTTTCACAATTTCATCGATTCACCTACTTTTCACCGATGTGGTTGTTTCACCGGTTTCATCATCTTTCACAATTTTCACTTGAATTTTCATTGATTTCACATGTATTCATTGATTTCATGGGCGGTTGTTACCGCTTTCGCCCTCTCACCAACTTTGTTAGTGTTCACCAATTTCACATGTTTTCAACAATTTTATAGATTTTTTTTATAGGTTTCACTGTTTTTCACAAAAATAATTCCATGATTCAAAGTTATGCATGTCTTTATATTATTGAATATTCTTTATATATTTTTTACCAAACTAAAATTAAATTATTAGGTAAGTCAGAAGTATTTTTTATTCTTTCGTATTAAGATGCAATTTAAATTTTTTTTTTTTGGTAATAGCATGATTTAAGATAATTTCATTTTAAATTTTTAAATTTATAGTGTTTATAACTTATGTTGTACTAAATTGTTAACACTACAACAAAAATGATCTTTTGTGGCATCAAACTTGATTGCATTTTGAAGAAAATGTGTGAAAAAATGAATACGGTTACATTTTTTAAAAATGTCAGGAATTATAAATGTTAAATATACTATTAAATGACATTTTAATATTATCATGGCATTTTATAATGTTACATATTATTATGATAGTGCTATTTAACTTTAAGTCACACCGCTAAAAGTGGCAGTTTGGAAAATGTCGTTACATATAAAATGTCAATAGCAAAGTGCAACTTATAGCGGTGTGACTAAATGTATCAATGTCACAACTATAGTTAAAAGTAACATTATAAAATATCAGTATAGTACAAAAATGTCACTAATCAGTAAAATTAACACTTATATACTTTGTGGCATTTTTTAAAAATATGATTATATTAATAATTTGTGACATTTTCTTTAAAATGTTATCAAGCATGGTGCCACTATTGATCATATTTGTTGTAGTGTAAATTATTATTTTTTTACTTAAATAAATATTGATGCTTAAATATAATACAATTTATATATATATATATATTAGGGACATATTAAAATAGTAGTACTTTTTTATGGTTCGTTTTTAGATATTATAAGAGAAGAAGATTAAAATTATAAAAATTGATGTAAGAGAGAATTTAGATAGTTTAAAAGTTTATGTAGGAGATAAATATAATATGATTTCATGTCTAATTATACCTCTTCAATTATATTTATCAATGAATTAAATTTTAATTTAATAAAAAAAATGAAAGATAGCGGTTAGAAACTTTTGTTTACAATAGTTTTGCATTCATTTAATAAAAGGGAACTCGAATAATAGGATATACAGTAATTAATAACGTGACAAATGATAAGTACTATCAAAGACCACTATCGTGAAAGTTTACATTTATTATTGTGTAATAATCCTTAATCTATACTATAAAGGACGACTCATTATTTATTATTTATATATGAAGTAACTTTTTTTTTTAAAGGAACTAGCAACTACTGAAGTGCATAAGATAAACCCTGACTCTCATGCAATAGCTCGAAAGTTCTTCCATTAGATGAAAAGGGCGGAACACTTTGCTCATTTCTGAAGAAATTAGAAGGATCAACATTAGTCTTGACATGAACTAATCGATTGAAGTTGTTCTTGAAGTATTTGAATCCCCATACACTTGCTTGTCTGTAGCTCGTATTTCCTTCATTATTATTTCTCCCAATATCAAGATCCCTGTAATTAAAATATGCCGCTCTTGGAGATTTTGAAACAAAAGGAGCCATGTACCTATAAAGCCTCCGAATCCAATTTATATGCCTTGGTGAATCTGTAGTCCAGTCTACCCCGTAATGGATCATGAATATATTACCTGATCGATGAGGAAAAGGAGTTTCAGATTCTGAAACCGTGCTCATTGCCCCTCCGTGAGGAATTAACACCAATTGACCTCCATTTTCTTCATTAAGATAATTCCATAATCCTTGCAGACCATGTTCTGGAATTGGTTCTCTCACGTAATCAGATTTTCCTTTGAAGTAAACCGGGTTCTGTTGAGTTCTATTCAATAAAACATCGAGTGATGTCCCATTTGGAAAACCCCAAAAGAAGAGTGTGGATGCTATCCAACTCATTTCAATACAATCTTGTTCCACCAAACCCAGCTCTGGAAACTTCTGTTCCATTATTGGTATGAGATCCTCCACTCGTCCGAGGAACAAAGAAGTGAAAGACACTTGTATTGTTTGATTCCCATTACTAGCAGCTGGAGATCTTACACTATTTATGAAAAGTCTAAGCATAAGATTTTCATCAATCTTATCAGAAATGTATTGCCATTTGTGTACTAGTTGGGTTGCATTTTGTTCCAATGTTCTTGAAACATTAAAAACAGTCACGGTTTCAGGTATGGTTACTAAATTCACTTTAAATGCAACAACAATCCCGAAACTTGTACCCCCTCCTCCTCGTATAGCCCAGAAAAGATCCTCTCCCATGGAATCGCGGTCCAAAATTTGACCATCAGCATTTATTATAACCGCATCAATGATGTGATCGACTGCGATTCCATGCTTACGAGAAATCATGCCATATCCTCCTCCACTGAAATGGCCCCCAACACCTACTGTCGGGCAAACTCCAGCTGGAAAAGCAAGAGTTCTACTTGTTTCAGCAATTGTATAGTACACTTCCCCAAGTGTGGCTCCTGTTGGAGACAAAGATTTGCAACTTATAAGAAGTTTAGAAGAATTTTATTAGCTAAAAAACTATTAATGTATTGTATCTTATTATATTAACGTGAATATTTTTTAGAAGGGAACATCAAATATGCCATTATTCGGCAAAATTGTACTTTCGGTCTCGCAAGAATGCTTAGCTTGAACTTTTGGTCCCAAGTAGATGAAAATGATCGCAATGGGATCAAAAGTGTAAAATATTGAAAATAGTGATAATTTGCAATTTATAACTGTCTATCCTTGTGGGACAAAATTGCGATGATTCCCATTATATTTTATTGCTGTATTGACTAGATTTAGGCAAAAAAATCCTCAAAAGATCACATTTGGATGTCTCATGATGAAAATCCATCCCACAAGACTAGTGTATGTGCTTTGCCTATACAAATTTAAATTTATAGTCTCGTCAACAGATGTATATATGTGACACAAAAGTGTGATAGGAGATCTATCCCATAGAATCTAGTAATTTGGAGTAAAACAAGTTTAAGTAGTTAAAGCAATTAGCTTTGTAATCCTCAAGACATTTGTAATAGTACATACCTGTTTGAATCCATGCAGTATTTCCTTGAGTGTCTATTGATATTGCACGAAGGTTTCTCATATCTACGATCACAAATGGAGTTTGAGATATGTAAGAAAGTCCCTCGTAATCGTGTCCGCCACTTCGTACCTTAATTTGGGTACCGTGTTTCCTGGAGCAACGGATAGTTGCTTGGATTTCAGATTCATTGGTTGGTGTAATAATGGCTAGTGGTCTCTGGGGGGACGTTGACGTCAAGCGTGGATTTTGTAAAAAAGATTGGTAAATTGAATAATATGATGCTGCATTAATTCTTGGTGTATAGATCACATTTTGTGTTGAGTTTGAGGCTTGAAATTGGGAAGTAATGCATTCAATGAAGTTGTTTTGAGCTGAAGTAGCTCTTAGGAGAAAAATGTTTGCTAAAAGAAAGAATAGAAATGTAATGCAATGAAACTTCATTTTTTGTTAATTAATTACTTGTATTTAGTTGATGTTTATTGAGGATGAAGGTGTGTTGTAATTATAGATGTTTTTAGCTGGCGACTTTTCTACAATAGTGAAACCTGTTTTCAAACAATCCATATCCAGTTAGATGATAATTCTTCAATAAATAATCCTGCATTGTAGTTTAATTTGTCACGAAATCATCTTTTATTTTCTATGTGATCGCGTGAGAGGACTAATAGAACATTAAATAAATTTTTTAATGTTCATGAAACTTGAAAAGTAAGAACTGGATTAATGAAAAGGGGGAAAATGCAAGATATTTCTCCGTGTTATATTTTTTAATGCATTGTAGTTTAATTTGTCACGAAATCAGCCTTTATTTTCTATGTGAACGCGTGAGAGGACTAATAGAACATTAAATAAATTTTTTAATGTTCATGAAACTTGAAAAGTAAGAACTGGATTAATGAAAAGGGGGAAAATGCAAGATATTTCTCCGTGTTATATTTTTTAGTGTATTGTAATTTAATTTGTCACGAAATCATCCTTTATTTTCTATGTGAACGCGTGAGAGGACTAATAGAACATTAAATAAATTTTTTAATGTTCATGAAACTTGAAAAGTAAGAACTGGATTAATGAAAAGGGGGAAAATACAAGATATTTCTCCGTGTTATATTTTTTAATGCATTGTAGTTTAATTTGTCACGAAATCATCATTTATTTTCTATGTGAACGCGTGAGAGGACTAATAGAACATTAAATAAATTTTTTGATGTTCATGAAACTTGAAAAGTAAGAACTGGATTAATGAAAAGGGGGAAAATGCAAGATATTTCTCCATGTTATATTTAAACATGTAAGAAACTACACTGTGAAATTTATATTGCGTCAAATTTCATTGTACTTTCAAAAACCCTGCGAAAAACACGTAATTTATAAAAAGAATAGGTCGTTTTGAATTGACATATTTCATGAAACCATTTTTTAAATACTTCAAGTTGGTCCCTACAACTTCACGAGAAATATTATAAAAATGATATCTTGAAAAATGCCTATCCAAACGACCTATTTTTCACAATTTCATGTTTTTTGCAGGGTTTTTGAAAGTACAAGAAAATTTTATGTGATAAATATTTTACCTCATAATTTTTTATAAGTTTAACATAACACAAAAGTGTATTTTGCATCCACCTCGAAGAAAAGAGTCACAATGACTTTTCATTGTACAGTTTTCCTGCAGTTGATTATTACCTAATTTTAGGATATATAATAATTTAGGTTCTCAAAATCGCTCATCTCATGTTTACGAAATTACAAGAACCATCTTCTTTGTTTGATTAACCTGTTTTACCTACCACATCTCTTATCAGAATGACTCTTTCAATCCATTATAATATGTGGGGTTTTCTATAAGTTAACTCCCTGTGATATATTTAATAAGCAATTTACCTCCCTGAGAAATAATAATAGGTAATTTAACTCTCTGTGAAATGAAATAATGAACAATATAATTTACCTCCTTGTGATATAAAAATGGGTAATTTACCTCTATGTGAAATGAAATAATAAGCAATTTAACTCCCTATGATATGAATTAATAAGCAGTTTAGAAGGAGGCGATGTGCTTCTTTTATAAAAACACAGGAAGATATTTTATCATTTTTCTTATTACAGAGAGTTAAATTGTCTATTTAGAATATCATAAGGAGATATTTTGCCTTTTTATTTATCACATGAAATTAAATTACCTATTTAGTATAACACAGAAAATTAATTTGCTATTCACTCTAAATACGTGTAAATCTATTCATATAAAGAAACTGTAATTCATTATAGTCACTTTCAAAAAAGGAGTCAATGACCCCTTTTTATAGTCACTTTTGGTACAACTTATCTCGGCATATATATATTCCATAATGAACGTGGTCAATCATTATAGTCACTTCTGATACAACTTATCTCGGCATATATTCCATAATGAACGTAGGCAATCTTAGAAATTTCAACGTTGACATATTCCTGAATTCAAAATTTAATAATATTTATATTAGTTCTTAGAATATGATAAACGTGGTCAGTTTAGAAATTTTGATTAATTAACAATCTTCAACGTTGAAATATTACTGAATTCAAAATTTGATTTCATGAACTGCTATACTCTCTCTCCGTCCCTTTAAGTATTACTTTAAGTATTACTATGTTGTTCCCAAAAATTTAAAGTTATTATCATAAATACCTAAAGGATGAAATACAATTTCCCCCTTTAAAATATGAAAATAGTATCAGTTACCACCTAAAGTATCAATTGTAACACTTACCCCCTGTTATAATGTTTTAATATTTATTCCAAAATACCGACACCTCTTTCATAAATAATTTCTTTTTATTACTTTATCAAAATAAAATTGCATCTTTATTAATTATGAATCCATTCATCCACCAAACTACATTATGTTTTATTTTCTTCGTTTCTTTGTTACCTTCCTTTTTTCGATCTCAATTTTTTTTCTTAATTTTCATCTCATTCTTTTATAACTGATGGAAACAAAATAAATGAAGAAATAGAAACATATTGTTTGAAGGATGGATGGTGAATTCATAACTAATAAATATTTTTTTTAATAAAGGAATAAAGAAATTAGCACATAATATTATTTGATGTTAAACTAAAGGATAATTAATCAACATTTTGAATAATAATTCGTAAAATGAGATAATTATCACCAACTAAAAACTAAAAAAAAATATAAAGAAAAAATTTGAGATGAAAAATTGAAACATAAAATAAAGAAAACAAAATGAAACAGAAATAAAGAAAAAAGTGAGATGAAAAAATAAAGAGAAATTTGAGACCATAAAATCGAAGGAAACAAAAAATAAATAAATTAAAACATAATATTTTTTGGTGGATGAATGGATTAATAATTAATAAAGAGACAAATTTATTTTAATAAAGAAATTTATTCATTATGTAAGGGACGGGGGTATTTTTGGAATAAAAACTATTAAACTATAACAGATGGGGGTAAGTGTTACAATTGATACTTTAGGGGGTAACTGATACCACCCCATACTTTAGGGAGGGCAAACTGAATTTCACCTTTACCTAAAAGACTAAAACCAAAACTTGAAAATAAAAAATTAACTATAATTACTAAGTATTTATAATATAAAACTTCATGTCTACATAATTATATTCTAAGACAACCATTTGAACTAATGAACAATATCAATTATTTTCTTCCTTGACCTTTATATTTTCATCTAAACCTTTAACCAGTTTTATAGGTTATACCTATTTTTTTATGAGTTCATTCATTTTCAATCACATGCCTAATCCATTTTTAACCAATATAACCCGTTTTTATCAATTTTCCTCAATTTTATCGAGTAAACGTGCTTTTACATTAAGTTTATCATTTTTTTTGTTATTTTAACATTTTTTTCATCGATGTCATCTGCTTGCGGACCTCATCCAAAAGTTTGAATACCATATCCACTGAGCAAATGTACTTATTATATTAAGAAAACTACTAATAAGTATATATTTATAGACCTCACTAGCCTCTATATTGGCCGGCAAGGGGTAAATCCAAATTTTCCCACATGCAACGATTGAACCATACATAAACCCGAGGGTGGATAAATAATCTTGGCATTTTAAGATAACGGTTATTTGCTAATAAAAATAACATTGAATATCTTTGTTAATGGATAAAACATTTGGGGCTTTTTTTTTTTGTCCATTTTGCTCGCAAACAAACTACACTACTTTTGTTGAATTTAATTGATAAAAAGTTCATTTGAACTTTACTCATTATATATAACAAATTAAGTTTCATCAACCTTTAATATGAAACAATTTTCGAAATGTAATTAGAAATTAGCTCAATTGTTGCTTTAGGATTTTAATATAATATTAATTAAATATTTTCCTATTTTGCCGTTAAGAGAGGGAGTGCAAAATTTAAATAACATGTAAATAGTTAATGTCGAGATAAATATAGAACACGACAAGAAAAATAAATTTTAGTGACATTGTTTAAATTGTCACTTTTTGCATATATTTAATGACAAAAATATTAGTTTTGTCACAATAACAATAGTGACAAGTGCAATAGTGACAAAATATGTTCTTAAGTTGTCATTAACGGCTATTAGTGACAAGTTTATGGAACTTAAGTTGTCATTATTGACAATTAGTGACAACCTAGTGACAATAAATATTGTCACTTGTTGGTCCCAAGTGGTCAGATGAGGTCTAGAGGGGGGATGAATATGATGTACCAAGTCTTCGCCGATCACATGTTCATGTCGATAATCGACTACCATGTATTCGACAAGGATCAATTACTTATATAGCGTACCGAAACACGTCGATCCAGCCATGTGAAGACATCGAGAGACGTCGATCTACTAATACGAAGACATCTATTCGTCTCTTTATCAATATATCTTCCATCGACATGGATAACGTCGATATCTGCCATACCATTTACCCATAAGGGTCGAATCGAATACATAAGATCCGATTCCTGACCTAAAATGTCCTATCACAACCCATCCGCCATAACCGGAGGGTCTTGTCAAGGTCCGATCCATTAACCCGTGCGAAAAACTATTAATAGCCTTCATTAATTACAGAAAAGATATGCATTCTCTCACCCGAGTATTAACTACCCATTTCATCCATCTCGAACTCGACAATTACTTAAGCATCGGAGGGTTATCGCAGGGTAACCACCGACATTAACTTAACATGGTTGTCTTTGATTGCAGGTTTCGATCCCCGATAACAGATAGAAGAGAGGTTTGATCGATCTACCTACCTTCACATTGAAGAGATGTGTTAAACCCGATACCATATCACTCGATTATTCTAAATACTATAATCCACCCAAAACACACTCATCAATTGGCGCCGTCTATGGGAAATAATAACTCTGAATCAAATAAAGATGACCACGCGTTCGATGGCCGCTCTTGCTCGAGAACGAAATGGAAACCGAGACCAACTCAGAGAGGGTCAAGGAGATAGCATGCCTCCCAGGAATCAAGATCACTTGTCGGGGGAAGGAGAACCTTCCAGACCCCCTGCGCCCGAGGTCGTCCAAATGACGAGGAAAGACGTGAAAGCCCTACTCGACGAAGCTAGAAAAGAATGGATAGCTCAGGCTGCTAAAGGAAATGTCGAGGTTCCTCGAAGACGACCAAAGAAAGAAGGGCCAATCACAGAAGCAAGGATTGACTTAGATGAAGCCAACAACAATAATTATCGGAACGATTAATGGGGAGCCCGCCAATCGAACAGGGAATGGAACATACCTCAGGAGATTCTATACTTAAAGCGATTCCCCTACGTTTGTACTTTGATAAGCTTTTATAAAAGTCCCTACTTTATTTTATCTAATCCTTGAATTCTGTTGAAGTAACATGTATTGCAGCAAAATCATCGGACCGAACTGAAAAGCTACTTCAAGCACTCCTCGAAAGCCGCGGGCATCGAGTCGAGATCAAATATGAAAGCTATTAATAAGCTCACTTCAAGCACTCCTCGAAAGCTGTTGGTCCCAAGTGGTCAGAAGAGGTTTAGAGGGGGGGGGGGTGAATAAACCTCTTTAAAAATTTTCTTTCAATTTTAACTTTAAAACTTTACTCTTACTGAACAAACTAAGCTGATCAGATTAGTACGTTACAATTCTGTTCGCGAACAAATCTTTGAACAGTCTTGTTGACCACTCGTCTGATAGTTACTTAGCTGATTTTGCAGAAATCAGTTTTAATACTTAGAGTACTTGCAGCGGATTTTCAAAGTGTTTTTCACAAGTAATCTTAGCAGTTTGAAAAGTGTTTCCCCAGTTTTATAAACTCCTTTTAATTCTTTTTCAAACAGTTAACTTAGTGTGTTTTTATGCAATCAGAAAATATGCAAGTTTAAAAGGATGTAAAAACACAATCAATTTTTATAGTGGTTATATGGATTTGAATATCCTTTAGTCCACTCTTCCAAGTCACTCAGATCTTGGGTTATACTATAACCACTAAGTTTACAGTATACTCTGCTTGCGTCGAACAACAAATGAAACGACCACAAGTTCGCAATAGGAAATCACACAGAAAACCTATTCTCTGAAGTTTGATCACTCACAAAGATGGATCACAACTCCGCACAACACTCTTGTTTACAAAATCACTCAGAAGATGTATTTTTCTTGATTCTTCAACTCTGCTTTCGTCAACAAATGACTCAGCTGATGAGTGAGCTGTTCTTGAGACTTAAAGAATTTTGCTTCAGAAATTTCTCTCAGAAAGTGTGTTGCTTGTTTCTTCTTCGTCTCTTTCAGCTATTTATACTTGAGGATTGAAAAATGTCCGTTGAAGAGAGACAGATTTCAAATTCCTCGAGTACTGGTCCTTAAAATCCGCGAACGGCTCTTTTGCAGTCTGTCCGTACTGTGAACAGTACTTTCTGCAGGCAGCATTAAATGCACTCGGCTGATGCGAAGCTTTTCTTCAATCATTTGTCTTAAATATCCTCGTACTTCAGCATTTATTACACCAAGGGGCATTTATTACCGTTGGGAACACTTCATGATCTTCTTCACTTGGCTGACGAAAGTACAGTTCTTATGGTGAACTCGGCTGATCTCAGACTTGAACAAATCTGATTTGAGTCGGCTGATCTTCACTAATCTGATAACTTTACTTCAGCAGATCAGAAGTCTTGGACCTTGAAATTTTGACTCTTCTGATGTCTTCTTTACTTAGTCAAAATTCCTTGATAAGTCTATCAGCTAAGTTACTCCATACTTAGCCAATTCTTTGAAGTTTTGGAATGCATCAAAACCTCCCTTATCAAATTTCCTTTAGTGCCTTCATCTTCATCCTTATCCAACAATTTCCCCCTTTTTGATGATGACAAAACTTCAGCTAAGTACCTGTTAAATACCTAAACTAAAGATTGTAACCTTCAAAATTTTCTGAGGTAGAAAATATATGTTGGAAACAGAAACTTGAACTTTTATTGATGATTTGATAATTAAGTACAAGTACAAGTTCATCAGATGAGGATTCTGAAGAATAGATAAAAGTAAACTGATTACAAAGATATTTCAATTTCTAACTATCAGCTTCTTCATCTGTTCCTTCTAGCACTTCTTCATACTCATAAGATGATTCTTCATCATCTTCTTCATCATCAGCTTCTTCTTCCAAGGTTGCTTTGGCAGCTTCCATCTTTTCTTTGAGTTGCTGCTCTTGAAGAGCTTTCAAAGCTTCCATGGCTTTCCTGGCAGACTCAGTGTTCTTGTACTTGGTATCTTCTTTTTCAATCTTTTCTTCTTCATCTACCTTTCCAAGCTCTTTAACCTTGTCAGCAGAGTCTTCAGTTTCCTTGACTTCAATTGTTGCAGTAGCAGTTTCTTCCTTAGTTGGTTCTTCAGCAGCAGCATATTTCTCCTTTGCTGGTTCTTCCCTTTTATCTTCCCCCTTTTTGTCATCATCAATTCTGATGACAGTAGAAGGTTCAACAGCAGGGTTGAGAGCAACTGTTGGAATCTTTACTCCAGCACACAAGGCCTTCAGATTTTGATTAACAACGTCGTGACTTGCTGTTAGATGATGAATGTCAGTGCTGATAACATCAGTCTTATCATTGAAGTAGTCAATATTAAGGTTGATAGTTGCAATTTCATTCTGAATCTCCTGTGAAGCCTTTGCTACTTCTTGCAACATCCCTAAGTTGATTTCCTTCTCTTCTTGACTGACTTTTATGAAGGTTGCAGTCAGATCAGCAATCTTGTGCTCAGCTGATTTTAAGGCTGTGTGAAGATGATTTACATCACCCTTCACATCTTCAACATTTTGATTCAATTCTCTTAAGCTGTTTCCTAACTGCACGGTATGATCTTGAGGAATAGGTAGATCATCAATAGCCAATTTGATAGTACTGGCAGTTAGAAGATGTGCTCTTTCCGTCTGTTGAATAGTTGATTCAATCAATTCTTTCTTCATCTTCTGCAACTGCAGACTGTTCCTCTCTTCCATCTCTTTCACTTGATTTTCAATAAGTAATTGGAAGGCTTCCATCAGTGATGAGTGTTCATCACCTGATGAAGTAGAGGCAGCAGCTCCTTCCTCTTTAGTCTCCTGTTGAACAGGGACATCTTGCATATCCATCATCTGATGATCATCAGAAGTCTTGGCAGCAGACTTGTGCTCATCAGTGACATCATCGTAGAACAGATTAGTAATGGTTCCATCTTCATTAAAGCAAGTTGTCTGTCTAATCTGCCTTACAATAATCCAAGGGTTGACAAATGCGTTGTTTCCCTTAGGGATTTCATAGTACGGTTGTACTTCCTTGCCAAAAATGATTTGCTGGATGCTTGGCAGCAGTGGCAAATCACTTGAACAGCCTTGCTGATACTTTGACTTTTTAGCCCATCTCTTCAGGGAAGTCATGACAGCAAACTTAATTGCTCTTTCCTCAGCATCTTCAGATTTCTTCTTCTTCTCAGGCAAGGTGCTCTTGATTTTCTTGGCTTCCTCTAATGCAAAGCCTTTTGCATAGCTGTGCATGATATCTCTTACATGACTGGGATCAAGAGCCTTCTGAATAGAGTTTGTCTTCAGCCAACTTAGAACCCATCGTTCTTCATCAGCTAACTCCTTCATACTTTGAAGTTCAGTGATTGACTTGTTCAGCCTGTTGTCTCTCCAACTGATATATCTAGGCTTTTCTTGGTTGAACATAGTCTTCAACAGCAGCTTCTGATCATAGTATGCTAAGGATTTCTCAAATTTCTTGAAAAGCTCCTTATCAGCATAGACTATCTCAAATGCTTTTCTGACTTCAAATTTGTCTTTTGACTTGGTTTTGGGGGCAGGCAGTAGTATCTTCTTTTTGTCTTCTCCATCCTTCCCTTCACCAATCTTGATGCCACCTCCATGGACAGGTCCATAGGCATCAACCTTGCTTTGTTCAATCACCATAGCCAATTCAGCATCCTCAGCAGCTTTTCTCTCTGCTTCAGACATTCTTCTTCTGGCCTCATCCTTTGCTTCTTGAGCTTTGCTTAACTCAAGAGCCTTTTTCTCTTCAAGCTCATCTTGCTTCCTCTGTTCAGCTTCCTCCCTTGCTCTCTTGTCAGCTTTAGTGATTTTCTTTCTCTTAATCACTATCTTTCTTTTGCCTTTGTCAATAGGAACAGGAGCTGGTCCAACAGATGATATAGGATCAGCAGCTATAGGATAGATGATTTGAACATCTGGATCTTCTTGAGGTTGAGCAACCTCAGCTGTTGGTGCATCCTGACTTGGCTTTTGCTCATCAGCTTTGTCAGTTGTAACAGTCTCAGGGGTCATTCATTCTTTGATCAGGGTTGGGATGAAGAACGGTCCATCCCTTGGGGAATTGAAACTTCTCCAATATCGACTCAACCGATAAACGTAAACGACTTGCCGACATGGAATTGAAATGCTCTATAGTTCGATAACGTTCCGATGTCGAACTCGGCGGGACGACATCCTTAGGAACAGTTTCGACAATACCTAAAAGATAGGCAAAAAGAGGGCTGTGGAGTGGTCCCTCGAAAGGAATGTCGAAATGTGACATTATAGATTTGGGCGACATACCCTCACCCTCACCCTCACCTACCGACTCATTACCTATCGACATGGAATGATTCGACATAAAGAAAACAGAAATTGTACCTAAAATACGAATGACTTCGACTTAACCGACTGAGAAACTCGACCGACAGTGGCTCCGACGACTTATCTCTGATATAAGCAAAAATTTTGAGAGATTGTGAATAGTTGGGCAAGGGAAGCAACCCTATTTATAGTAGCGAACGACCAAAAGGCGCGTTCTTTCTGAAATTATAAAAGCGACGGGGCGGTTCACAAAAAGTCCAATAAGAAGCCCAAGACCCAATAAACTCCCTCAGGAGGTCCACCAACATACTCAAAGAAATGAATACGCACAAACGCGACGACAAACTCAAAAGAGGAAGTAAAAAAGAGATAGGCTTAACAGTGAATTGTCAATTACATTAGATCGATTAACCAAAATATATCGATGTAGTCGATAATTACACGAGAATAGTTCGAAAACAAGTTAAAAAAGAAACCATATCAATGTCAAGATTATAAAATGATCAAAATATCCTGTCACTTTTCTGGTATCAACTTCCCGAACTCATGAGTGCGAGCGAGCACATCTTGCTCTTCCAAGTCTGCTAGATAAACTTCAAGCTCGCACTTCTCGTTGAGCTCCGGTCCTATGAGATCATAGTCAAACTCCCTGTTATTCAAGAATCCGCGTTGCATCAATTGGGCCACGGTCTTCTCATGCATTTGAATCAACTCCGGGCCCATTCTAAGGTCAGCAAGATAGCTAAAAATGGGGGAATTAACAAATTCCCTCGCTATTTCGAGCCTCTGCTCGGACAAGACAACCCTCGTCCCTGGAGGATAACCCCTTCGGAGCTGATCATTCTCCCTAGTCGACAAACTCAATTGACGAGTGGCGTCCTCAAGCTGCTGATCCCTTTCTGCCAATACTTGCGCATGTTCCGACTTCAACCTCGCTATCTCGTTTTTGCATTGGTCGGGCTCCTTATACGCCTTCTCGGCCTCGAGGTAACCTTGGAACATATATTGCATCGCCTGTGAAGATTGATACTTGTGTGAACATCGACATCTATTATGAAAATCACAATAGAAATTTAAAGTAAGAACTGCGAACGAAACTTACAGCGGCTAACGTTCGACCTTCGTGGTGAACATTTTCTTGAATTGAGAACCGAGATAACATCTTCTGATCTCGGGGATATATACTATGAACAAAAGATCCAAAAGCAGGAATCATTGAACCCTGGTTCAGAACACTAGTGTTATCATCCAATTGGGCGGGATGTGATAGCTTTGAATCAAGCCATTCCGACAAATCCCAATTGAGATCGACGTCTTCAGCCAAATACAGAGAGCTGATCCTCTTTCCCTCCCGAATAGGTCGCACGGGAGTCTCAGGTTCATCGGCAACCGGTTCATCAACGTCTTCGACCCTCTGTCTCTTTCCCCTTCTTATTTCCTCTCGACGGGCAGCGGAACCTTCCCCCGTCGATATCCGTCGAGAATCTCCAACATATCGACCTCGCAATATGGTCCCTCGACTCTGGACGCCATGAATCGACTGACCTATGGTCACCGTACTGTTCTTGGGTCCCTTCGGGGGCACTACAGTCCCAGTCAACACCTCATCTACGATATAAAAGCGAGGAAGAATTACTAAAACAAGAGTAAAGGAAACCACAAGTTATATGGATATTGATTGCTTACCCAAACTGGGGTCGTCAGCTCTCCTGGTCGATTTCGACAACATACATGCTCGGAGCCGAGGTTCTTCTATCAATTTGTTGACGTCCAGGTTCCACATCGATAAACCCTTAAGAAAACCCTTCCTAAACCCCGGCTCCGGAGGGTTACGAACAGAAATAGGACCTGTACGCCAAGGGGAGTACACATTAAGGGCCATGTCGACGGGAGGTTTGAGAAAAACAAACCTCGACTTCCATCCTTTTCCGTGGGAACTTCTGGCATTAGTCAAGAAACTTAAATTTGGTCGAGATTTTACTTGGTAAAACCCGGTGCCCGACTTCGGCGACCCGCTCACCTTGAACAGATGCCAGAAATCCCCAAAAGAAGTGTACTCTCCAAAGGCTTTCATGACGACGATAAACGCGATTATCATCGCCATTCCATTCGGCACGTTCTGTGTCGGCCGCACACCGAGAGCGTTCAAAATATACGCTAATTCCTGAGCTATCGGTACTCGAAACCCTATGAAATTGATAAATATAATTAGACATTAATTTTATATCAAATTGGTAGGAAAATATTTTCTAAACTACAAATATAAGGAAAATGTCTAAATTTGTTTATTTCCATTATGTAATTCCATCAATACTTTCGTTAATAAGGACAAGAATTTTCAAAAGTTCAATCTTTATTCATTAGCCCTAAAATCCATCACTACTTTTGTTTATTAATGACAAAAAAATTTAAAGGTTCAATCTCTATTCAAATTTAATACAACAAGTAGTACAACTTGGAGGGGTACATGGAGTTTTAGTTTGATTATTGGAACAATTCTAAAATGGTTATGCATTAAATGTTGAATTCAAGACCGGGTAAATTGTATTTGTCTTATTCACACTCTATTATTTTATATATATAATTTGAAAATTTGAATTAGATTATTGAAACCAAATCCGATTAAAATATATAATAATAAGGATCATTAGTGGTGTTTACCCTATTTAAGAATGTAGAAAGGCTATTCATATGCACATGTATATAGTCATGGATCAAAATTTTAACCTTATCCGTCGAAAACATAAAAAATATATATATATATATATATATATATATATATATATATATATATATATATATATATATATAGTTCAGTTTTTGAATCTATGGAAAGTGTGAGGTCAAAAATGCCCTTATTCAAATTATAAAGTATATTAATACAATATAATTGAACATAAATTTTCTCATCAAAAATTTGCTAGGAAAATATATAAGAAAAATTATAACTTCCTTTCCTCCTAACCAAGCACTATGAATATGGAAGAAAAACAAAAGTATATTCAAATTAGACATAAAGTTTTATTATAGTTATTTACTACAAAAACTTCAATAATTAAGAAATTAAGTCTTACATCACTTTTACAATTTCATTATTGTTCTCCTATAACATATAAAAATAAAAAACATTATTATTTTGAATAGTTGCTAAAATATACATGTGAAATTATTTTAATGTATTATCAATATGCTGTTATGTAAAAAATATTATTTGTTTCATTTAAAGATTTAGTACAATATGTCACTCCTTAAAAAAATCAAATTCTCTTAAATATCATAAAATCTATTAAAGTAGAATCACATTCGGTCTGGATGAAACTTATGAACACTTGTGAAGTAGGTGAAAAAATGGGTGAAATCAGTAATAAATAGTGCCGGTAAAATCAATAAATACATGTAAATATCGATGAAAATTTGGGTGATATTAGTGAAAACATGAGAAATAAATTAGGAAAATCTGTTAAAAATGGGTGAAATATAAGAAGAATGAGTGAAATCATTGAAAAAGGTTAAAGTCTGTGAAATCAATTAAAATTCAAGTGAAATTTACTAAAAAAAAATATGTGAAATCTGTGAGATATAAGTTTAATTGATAAAAATAAGTAAAATATGAAAAAAAAAAAGTTTAACTAGCAAAAACAGTGTCAACTATATCAGTAGAATTTTTTTTCAATATGTGAAAATAAAAGAAAACGATGAAAATAGGACAAACAATTAACAATATGTTATAAATGATCAAGAACGAGTAAATCAGTAAAAAAATATAAAATCAATGAAAATTGAATAAACTAATTAAGATAATAAGTGAAATGACTTAGATCAGTAAATAAATATCTTTTAAATAATAAGGTAAGTGAAATAATTTGAGATATGAAGATGTATAATGCATAATTATTTGAGTTGAAAATTCGGTAAATACATTTGAAATCGATGAAAATTCAAGTGAAATTCGCGAAAAAATTGGATGACATCGGTGAAAAATGCTAAAGTCGGTGAAAACATGTGAATATTGGTTAAAATAAAATGAAAAAAGTTCAAATAAGAAAAACAAAGTCAAACTATTAGAAAAATGGTTTAAATCGAAAAAAACTAAAGAAATCGATGAAAATACCCATGATGAAGTTAATAAATTGAATAACAGTCATTAATATGTGCTATTTTATGACATAATGAGATTAATTTTAGTCTGATTTACAACAAAATATCATTGAAATTAAATAGACAAGTACAACATATGTTCACTTCAAACCGGTGAAAAAAATGCATGTGAAATCATAAATACATTTGAAATCGATAAAAAAAGTTTGATAAAATTTGTGAAAAATGGATGAAGACTGGTAAAATCGGTTAAAATAAAGGTAAAGTTGGTAAAAGTA
This sequence comes from Penstemon eatonii, assembly GCA_038501285.1. Taxonomy (NCBI): domain Eukaryota; kingdom Viridiplantae; phylum Streptophyta; class Magnoliopsida; order Lamiales; family Plantaginaceae; genus Penstemon; species Penstemon eatonii. The sequence continues at coordinate 72,199,385 of CM076715.1, forward strand.
TGAGAAATTGATGAAAATTAATTCGAATGAAGTTTCTAAGAAAAATGATGAAACCAGTAAAGTCCAGTAAAATTGGGTAAAGTCGGTGAAAAGAGGGTAAAATAAGTCAAAAAGTATATAGTTGGTAAGAACATATTTAATCAATGAAAAATTCATGTGAATAACATGTGAAATTAGTGAAAAAAACATGAAAAATAGGTAAAAAGGGGTTAAAATAGTAAAACGAGTGAAATCGGTTAAAAAAACGTTTAATTGGTGAAATCGGTAGAAAAATTGTTTAAACTGAAGAAAAAAACAAAAGAAATCAACAAAAAATGAGAAAACAATGAAAAGTATTATAACCGATAAAAAAAAGGGACAAATCGCTAAAAAAATAGGTAAAAAAATTTGAACATATAGAATATATGAATAGATGAAAGTTAGGGTGAAATTTATGGAGAAAATGATGAAATATGTGTGATCGGTGAATAACGAATAAACTTGACACGACATCTACTATGATGGAATGAACTAAATAACGTTCTTATGATCTTATTTTAAAACTAATTTTATAAGATGTAATGACTAAATCAGTCATTACTTTATATTTTATTACAACTATTCAAAGTCATCATTTTTTATAAATCAATAATAATTAATAAAAATAATTTCATAAAAATGAAATTGATCAGTCATAAATATATGATATTCTATGATATAAAAATATATAATTTTACTCTAATTTACGAAGAATACCCATGAAATTAAAACTAGAAACGTACATCTTACGTGCATTTTTTTAGTAAAGCTGCGTTAAGTTGGCTTCATAGTCAATTGGGCAAATTGCATAATTGGGGCCATAATTTAATCGAATGTATAATATAATGTGTTGTTCGGCAAATAACAATCCGATCAAATTCAATTGGGCTCATTAATTAATATTCAGTTTGGTTGGGCTAATTAATGGACAAATGTGAAAATTGACAAAAATAGCCTTGAAAATAGAAGTGTATTTTTCTAGTTTTTCTCGCCATGTTCAGCTAAACATTTCATCAAACACTTTGTAGACAAGTTTTGTTTCTTATTTCATTCACTACAGTTTCCGGCGAAAATGCCGCCGCCGGCTTGGGAACTCCGGCGGAATCAAAACCCACCTCTTATCCTATCCGAATTCATATATGAAATAATTCAGTAACGAAACTTCAAAAATGTTAAACCAAACTCTCACCTAGCTTACAAACCACACAAAAAAGGTTTTTTTTTTTTTTACCAAAGCCCTTTTTCCCAATGTCTAATTCTATTTCAGTTGACGCGTCTGAAGATGTGGCCATGAGATCGGTGAATAAGTGTTATGAAGGTTTAATGACTATCCGTACAAAAGCAGTCGAACAAGAACTGTTTCTGAGCAACTTGCCCCAATTATGAAGATTTAATGTTAAAACCCATTTCAGAGTTGCCCCCTTTAGCTTCCCCTTCTTCTCAGCAAAATCAGCGGTGGAATTCTAGAAGAAGTCGTAATGAGTAGAGAGAAAAAAAAAATTCAACTCTGTTAAAATTTGATTGGTTTTGTTGCAATTAATAACAAATTCAGGGGCAAATTAGGGTGAAGAAAATTAAGTTGGGCCAATAATTCTAATTGGAGGGGGGATGGTTCAATTATAATTGACCCAATAAAGGGGGCTGGCCCACAAATCAATCAGATTAGGACGGGCAGCCCGGATTTTTATATGCCCAACCAAACAAAAAATTGGAAGTCCAACTAATTTAATCTGCCACAATTTTGGGTTAATTTGGGCCTTATTACCCAAACTGAACGCACTTAGAAGTATCTACTTATTTTGGCACATAAAATAGAATATAGTAGTAGTTCTCAAGGAAGAAGGAACTAGTTGTTATGAAAAAAACAGAGTGCCAAATTGACATTTATGCCAATTTTGGAGCATCAAAATTTGATAAACCAAACGTTAACGCAGTCGGCGGTGGCAAAACCCGCCACTGTCGCCGAATTTCCTCACCTCCAATGAAATCCCACATCATTCTTTATCCCTCTTTTCATTTTTAACCGCCTCCCCTTTATCCCCCTTTTTTTTGCTGCATTTCTCCATTCTTTCAATTTGATTTCGTTTTGAACTATATGAAAAAATAAAAAAAATAAAAAACTGAAAATGGGGTCTTTGCTTCTTCGACGAAGGCTTTCTCGTACCCTTTTTCCTGGTAAGACACTTTTCAAACTCCTATCTATATCAAGTTTCGTTTTTTCTTTTCTTTTCTTTTCAAATTCAACTGTTCTTGAGGATATGTGTAAATTGAGAAATATTTTGCAAGTATCTATGTCGGTTACTTCGATAATAATGTCTAAAAAGAAAATTTGTATTGTAAAATTGTGCCAAACTGGAATTTTATTAATTTGTCGACTTACTGCTGAAGTTAACCTAAACTTTGTTGTTTCATATATGTTATACTCTGTTTTTTTTTTCCTTCTCATTATTGATGATCAAGCTTATGTACTGTTCAGTTAAATCTACATTAGAATTAGTTTTTTCTTTAAATGTATTGTTTTGACTTTTGATATTAATAGCAGCAGATGACATGTTTATTTTATTTTTTAAGAAATCTCAAGTTAAGTGTGAATATATGCTACTGTTTAGCAATACAATGAAAGAGTAAAGTTGAGGATGGATATAGATACAACGTCGTATATACATATATATTAACCATCTCTATACTTTTGATTTTTGTGCTAACAAGTATGCAGATAATGGTCATGGAATTTATTTTTTTTTAATCGAATGGTCACGGAATTGTATATATGAATATTATCTTACTAGGTGTTGGGTAATTGAACATGTTATGCTCTTATTATAATGAGTTCATTGGAATATTTTTCCCACCAGTGAGAAATGAGAAAGGAATATTGTGTTTGATTTTGTCAATGTTAAAGCCAAACACAAATTGAATATGATTAGTCTTATACGGGAATTCTCAGTTATTTGGATTGTGAAAGAGGCTAAAGGATATATAGTGTATTGGAGTGTTGAAAGTGCTTTGGATAGTGATCGAAAGCAGTGAAACGAAAAAAGAGATAGAAAATAGAAAAGGAGGAAAATTTCATTACGGGCAAGCAACTTTACAGTAAAATCGACATCATACCAATGCTTCTAAAGAGTTTGAAGAGCTTTAAATGCTTCAATTAGATGAAATTGTAAACTAATAATTTAATTACTATATCTTTTAGACCAATCCTACTCTACTTGAGACCCCAATTGTCAAATAACCATGGTGATCCTAAACTAAAGTGTAAACTTAATTCTAAATCGCCAAAACAACCTTGATTTCTTAAATTTATTAAGAAAGAAATCCTTACAAGACTCCAACATCACTCTAAACACTTCATGTTTGACTAAAAAGCCTCATCCTTGTCTTAAATTCAACCCCAGAGTTGCTCTTAAACCTATATATGTCAAAGAAACTGTTCAGTACATTAGTGCTATTTCCTCATGACCATTTAGGAATTTTTGGGGGAGGGTAATAGCGTGGACCTCCCCTGAACTTTGAGCTATTTGCAACCACCTCCCTGGTCTTTGTAACTTTTTTTAGGCCAAGCGAGGTGGATGCAAATAGTTCAAAGTTTGGGGGAGGTGGATGTGGATGTAATTCACCCTTTAAGAATACACTGGTGGTTCTGCAATGTTGGCTGTTTTATGATTAATATGACTTATGTTTATTTTATGAGGTGGAAACTGCAAGATAATGCACATTTTATTCCCATGCACCTCGGTTATTAGAAACTGTATTCCTTGGCCAGAATATCGAGACTTCATGTTACACAATTTTTTTTTCCAATTCTTTTGTTTGATGTATAAATCCCTTCTTTTGCTGACCAGATAATGCAAAAATATATGAATCTACCTGGGAATCAAAGTTTGGAACTTCAAATGACATCTGTCGATGCTTAAGGAAGCTCGGTAGTTCAGTTCGTACCTCAAAATTTGATTTCACAGACCTAACGTAAGAGAAGTACCATGAAGATGAATTTTCATTTCTTGATTATTTAATTCAACTCTTATTCTCTATAAAACTCATTTTCCTTCATATTTTAGGCGTCCACATACATGGTATCCTATTGCTCGAAGGAAAAAAAGGAATATATTCTTACATGTTGGACCGACAAATAGTGGTAAAACATATAACGCTCTGAAAAGACTGGAGTCAAGTTCTTCAGGTACATTGAATTTTTATCCTTTAAGCTACATATATTGTTCCCATTGATAAAAAAAAGATAAATAACTTTTCTGTAGGTATATACTGTGGGCCATTGAGACTTTTGGCGTGGGAAGTTGCTCAGCGTTTAAACAAGGCTAAAGTTCCTTGTGATCTTATTACTGGACAAGAGAGAGATGAAGTTGATGGAGCAAAACATAAAGCCGTCACTGTAGAAATGGCTGATGTCACATCTGATTACAGCTGTGCCGTTGTTGATGAAATCCAGGTGTGCCAATAGTCTATCTCGATTGTTATATAATACTAATTGGTTTAAAGCAAAGAGTTTCAAACATAAAGAAACTGGATTTACTTGAAGATTTTAGGCCAGCTATTTATCGTATTCGCTCTTCTCATTTTCACAGATGATGGGATGTAAATCGAGGGGTTTTTCATTTACACGAGCCCTACTAGGGATATCGGCCGACGAGCTACACTTGTGTGGGGATCCAGCAGCTGTTCCTCTAATACAAGAAATACTTAAAGTGACTGATGATAATGTACAGGTATCAATATTTCAGCTTTTCATTTAGAAAATTAGTTTCTTTGACATGTGAAAAATCTTAAAATCAGATGTTTCACATGATTGAGATTGTTTTCCATTTTTTGTTTTTCATCTAAGTAGGGGGTTTTGTGCAAGCAATGAGCAAAAGGAATATCAACTGGTCATTTTGAAGAGCTTTTGAAATCTAATATTTTGATATTTGCTCTAGGTTCAATACTACGAGAGGCTTTCACCTCTTATTCCGTTGAAGGTTCCTCTTGGATCTTTTTCTAACATACAGAATGGTGACTGCATTGTCACATTTTCACGTGTTGATATATACTCGATTAAGGTGAGGAAGAACAACTTCAGAGATGTTCTTTATTTCTGGTGAATTCCAATTTATTATTTCTTTGATTTTGACAGAGACAAATTGAAAACGGAATGAAGCATCTCTGTTCTGTTGTTTATGGTTCACTGCCTCCAGCCACCCGAACCAGACAGGTTTCATTTGCTTTCACTTCCAATTTTAGAAATATGCTTGATTCATTTAGTATGTTAAACACTAAGGCTATGCTTGGTTCTTAGTTTTCAGTGCGTAAATTTTTTTTTTATTTTTATTTTGCATCAAATGGTAGAAGATTGAGCTTCATTTCTTGTTCATTTTCATTTTCCTTCTCAATTTACTCACTAAAATCCAAGAACCAAACATAGCCTTAAGAAAACTTTATTCTTGCATCAATTTACTTTTGTTCATTTTTAGTTTCCTCGTCATTTTACACTTTAAAATTCGAGAAGCAAACACAGCTTGATAGTTTAATGAAATGGATCCCTATTTTTCCATTGTTTTTGACACCATATATTTTTCTTATTGAGATTCTCATTGAGATATGCATAAAAAGCATCCTTTAACTGAAAGCTTTCACTCCGTGAATGCACATAAGTTCTTACTGAAATGGAGGTGAAGTGCTCGTTATTAAATACTTAATAATATGCTTATTTTCATATCACGGGGGGTAAATTGCCCATTAGGCATATCACATGGGCGTAACTTGCCAGAAACCCTTTATTTAAATTACAAGATCAATTTTGTAACTGTGATTTAATGAGTCACAGGTACCATTTTGGATTCAGATCGCATGGCAATTGTTATAGAGGGATTCTCGTGTGCTTTACTGTTCTAGTTCATTTATCTGATTAGCACCAATTGGCTGAATTAATACATTCTTTAGGATTGCAGGCAACAATGTTCAATGATGAAAAAAGTGAATTTGGTGTCCTCGTAGCTAGCGATGCCATTGGGATGGGTCTCAACCTCAACATATCTAGAATTATATTTTCAACATTGAGAAAATTTGATGGCGTGGAAACACGGGATCTCACTGTTTCCGAGATTAAACAAATTGCTGGTCAGTTATCATATCATCTTATCTTTCTTGAAAAATAAGCTTCTTGAAAATTATCTTTACTTATGCATCTGTTAAATATTTTTGATTCATGGATTTCCTTTTTGTAGGAAGGGCTGGAAGATATAAATCTAAATTTCCCGTTGGCGAAGTGACTTGTCTTGATGGAAATGATCTACCTCTACTTCATTCATCACTAGGATCCCCTTCTCCAATTCTAGAGGTAAGGCCGAGTTTAAATCTTGGCTTGATCGAGCTTTTCATAAATTTTTTGAATTTTGATGGGACATGTTGGGATATGCAGAAAGCTGGGATTTTTCCGACTTTTGATCTTTTGTTAATGTATTCATGTTTACATCCAACTTATGGCCTACGTCAGATATTGGTACTCTCTCTCTCTCTCTCTTTCTCTCTCTCTCTCTCTCTCACAACATACATTATTTATTATCAAATACTATAAAATTAAAAGGGTAATTTAAATTGTCGTGAAGTATCCTCTTTGCATACATTCATTTCTCTGGTTTCACCATTTTGTCCCATTTCTTTTGACAGGAGCATTTTGTGGAGAATGCCAAATTGTCAGCAAACTATTTCATAACTAACTGTGAGGACATGTTGGTAAGTTTAATTCTTTCCGTTCTTTCCCTTTCATTCCTATTAGGAGACATTTCTTTTCTATGAATATTTATAAATTTAGATGCTAACTTTGTAATTTTTCGACAGAAAGTCGCTGCTATTATTGATGAGCTACCTCTTAATTTGAACGATAAATATCTCTTTGCTATGAGGTAACACTTTTACACCCGTATAAAGAAGAATAATGTTTCTTTCACCTTAAAATTAATGTTAACTTATTTTACTTCCAATGTAGTCCAGTTGACGTTAATGATGACATCTCATCTCAAGGGCTCACTCAGGTGAGATCTACTTACATAGCCTTTAGTTATATCAAACCAACTTGCTATTTTAAATGGCTAAAATATTTATTTTACTACTTTTGTTGGCAGTTTGCGCAGAGTTATTCAAAGAACCGCATGGTACATCTTAAGGAAATATTTACTCCGGGGACACTTAAGGTCCCAAAATCACATAATGCACTCAAGGAGCTTGAATCTATTCACAAGGTTAGTTCAAATTGTTAACTTAACTATGAGTCTACTATTTTTATATCATATAATAATCCGATTTTTAACTATTTTTCTTTTTGTAACGGAAGGTTCTGGATCTGTACGTTTGGCTGAGTTTTCATCTGGAAGATAGCTTTCCAGATCGTGAGCTAGCAGCATCACAAAAGGCTATTTGCAGCATGTGAGTATACATACTTTGAATACTTAACTGTATATGACATTCAAGTGTTTTATTTTCAGCTTAAACTCTTTTATTTCTTTAAGGTTGATCGAGGAGTTTTTGGGAAGAGATGGATGGCAGAAGCCGAGACTAATTAGAAGAGTACCTCGCAACAGTTTCCGAAAGAATCTTCTACCATGATTATTTCTCTCTTTAAAATTGAACCTCTTATTCTTACAGATACGGAAGTGCGGGGGAAAAAAACTCTCGATTAGTTGGCTTCAAAATCTTCACAATATTTATTTAACATTCAAGTTTTCGCCTGGCATTTTTCCTTCTCTTTGTAGGATTAGCTGTACACTATATGTCGAGAAGAAATCAGTGCATTCGAACGAATGTGGTGTTGAACTTCCTCGACTTCATCGAGTATGTGCATCTTTTGAGATGTATCAACAGTTCTTCGAGACTATATTACTGGATTTTAGTCTGTGTCATGTGACGATGTGTATCACCAATACGGAACGGCTGATTTAATCTCATTGTGCATTCTACTTATTTTATTTCAATTTCATGAAATAATGGAAGTAACTGGTATTCTGGTGTCTTGTGCTGTGGGTTATAATTTGATTTTTAAATAATTTTTTGTGAAAATACCTTATTTTGTACATTACATGCATTTAGATAAATGGAAAGCTGCATCTCAAGATTATTCTTTCAGCATTGAATCATGTAAAGTTGCACATTTTAGGATTTTGAGTTATGCCAACATTTACATGTGATGTTGGATAAGGATGAAAAATAAACCAAAACATTGGCTTGTTTCATTACAGATATCAAACAAAGTTAAATGATATTTATAGATTGATAGCTTTTAACGTTCGATTTGAGCTTGTCGATAAACTAGAAATGATACTATAACTCAGCTCGTCTTGGCGAGCAAGCTCGATCCGTTTTATAATCAAAACATAATTGTGCATGGAAAAAAGTTTTTGGTTTTTTCTATTAAATTATAGAGTGAATTTCACTTTTGATACCATAACTCAACCTACTTTAGGGATTTGATACCACAATTTTTTCTCCCGACACATTTGATACCATAACTCAACCTACTTTAGGGATTTGATACCACAACTTTTTCTCCCGACACATTTGATACCATAACTCAAATCAACTCGACACATTTGATACTTCCGTCAAATTGGAAACGGAATTGTCACGTGATTGTCACGTGGCCGTTAAAACTTTGCACATTTGATACCATAACTTATCTTGACTGATAATTTTACCCCATAACATTTCAGGTTACCAAAAAAACCCCACATCTCCAAATTTAGTGACGATTTTAGTCCACATTGTTGCAAAATTTCCAAATTGACTCGAATAAGACCACGTGCTGACCAATTTAGAACTTTACACATTTGATACCATTACTTATGTTGACTGATAATTTTACCCCATAACATTTCATGTTACCAAAAAAGCCCCACATCTCCAAATTTAGTGACGATTTTAGTCCACATTGTTGCCAAATTTCCAAATTGACTCGAATAAGACCACGTGCTGACCAATTTAGAAAATTTTACTTATTTTATTTAAATAACTAATTTAATTTATAAACAATATTAATAAATTAAATAATACATTAACATAAATATCACCAAAATTAAGAAAACATATTATTTTTAAATATAAAATTTATATAATAGAATTAATATATTTTATATATATATTAAAATAATAAATTATATAATTTAAAACTATTTAATATTTATTAAAATATTAAATAATAAATAATTTTAATTTAAAAAAAATCCCCACCCCACCCACCACCTCCCCACCCTTCCCCCCTACCCCCCGATTCCCAGGCCGTCGGCGGCCTGGGTCTTCTGTCCCAGGCCACCGCCGGCCTGGGTTCTTCGATCCCAGGCCACTACCGGCCTGGGATCTTCGGTCCCAGGCCGACGTTGGCCTGGGACAGAAGACCCAGGCCACCGGCGGCCTGGGAATCTGGGGGTAGGGAAGGGGTGGGTCGGGTTGGGTTGGGTGGATGGGGTGGGGATTTTTTTTTTAAAATTATAATTATTTATTATTTAATATTTTAATAAATATTAAATAGTTTTAAATTATATAATTTATTATTTTAATATATATTAAATATATTAATTCTATTATACAAATTTTATATTTAAAAAGAATATATTTTCTTAATTTTGGTGATATTTATGTTAATGTATTATTTAATTTATTAATATTGTTTATAAATTAAATTAGTTATTTAAATAAAATAAGTAAAATTTTTTAAATTGGTCAGCACGTAATCTTATTCTAGTCAATTTGGAAATTTGGCAACAATGAGGACTAAAATCGTCACTAAATTTGGAGATGTGGGGCTTTTTTGGTAACCTGAAATGTTATGGGGTAAAATTATCAGTCAACATAAGTAATGGTATCAAATGTGTAAAGTTCTAAATTGGTCAGCACGTGGTCTTATTCGAGTCAATTTGGAAATTTTGCAACAATGTGGTCTAAAATCGTCACTAAATTTGGAGATGTGGGGCTTTTTTGATAACCTGAAATGTTATGGGGTAAAATTATCAGTCAAGATAAGTTATGGTATCAAATGTGCAAAGTTTTAACGGCCACGTGACAATCACGTGACAATTCCGTTTCCAATTTGACGGAAGTATCAAATGTGTCGAGTTGATTTGAGTTATGGTATCAAATGTGTCGGGAGAAAAAGTTGTGGTATCAAATCCCTAAAGTAGGTTGAATTATGGTATCAAATGTGTCGGGAGAAAAAGTTGTGGTATCAAATCCCTAAAGTAGGTTGAGTTACGGTATCAAAAGTAAAATTCTCTCTTAAATTATATTGTTGAACCAGCAAAACTTCAAAGAAAGAAAAAGATATTTAATGTTGGACAATATTTATATGATCATCAATTGAGAACTTTGATGATTAGGTATAAATGAGTACTGAACAAATTAATGTTTAATTTATTTAAAAATATTTATCGAACCTGAAATTATGTTCAAAATTGACTAATTGTTTAACAAGCTTTAATCTTATCGAACACGAGTCAACTTTAAGTAGCTTTGTAATTATAACAATACATTTTGTTGTTGTTTTTTTCTTTTGGTACAAACATTTTGTTGTTTTTAACTTAATGGTAAACGAGGAAACTCTAAAGAGCATAAATTGGATAAACATAATTAAATATATAACAATTTGATTTGAGTTTCAGACCAACTATCATGTACAACAAAGAATAACATATGAGATGAATTCCAATACCATGCCTACATAAAGAATGTTTCATCAACTTCACCTCCTATTTTTTTTAATAGAGAAAGAAGTAATCTGCAATAATTTCTGTTTGACCTTTTCATGAATGCACAAAGTATTTCAATTTAAGTATAGAGAAACATGGCAAAAAAAAAAATAGCAGTTAACTGAATTATCCCCAAAAAATCAAAGTCATTAGTACAATAACAACCAAACTCATGTGGAAAAAAGAAATGATAGAGAACATTAAATAAAGACCATATTTCTTGTAATAGAAAATATTATTTTTGCTGGTCAAATTACATCTAATGAAGGTTGTCATTAAATTAAGTCCTAAACATCCATCTTCTTAGAAGAATCAACAGTTACATGTTGTTTAGCATTCAACATTAATTCTTCAATGTGTTGCTTCTCTTTATTCATACCCTTCTTCTCCAATTCCTCGACCAAACTCTTATACGTACAATCCATAGGTACAAATCCTTTCATCAACGATTCCTCGAAAAACAAAGAAGCCCGTTCAAGTTTCCCGTTCTTACTAAGCCCACTAATCAAAAGACAATAAGTCCCAAGATCAATACTAACATCATTCTTGAACATATGACTCAACAAAAACGAGAGCACTTTCATCCTCTTCAATCTACAACACATCTTCAATAGCGGAGAATAAGTATTAAGATCAGGCTTACATTTATTCTCTTCCATTCTCAAAAGCAACTTCAAAGCCTTCTCTTCTTGCAAATTATGGGCCGCAAGTGTGATTAGTGTATTGTATGTTGTCACATCTGGCGAAATTCCTTGCTTAGACATATCTTCAAACACGGCATCCGAGTCTTTTAGCCTTCCGGCTTTGTTTAGAGTGTAAATGAAAGAACTACAAAAAGAAGCATCGATCGAGCAATTTTCTCGCTTCATAATCTCGTAAATCTCGATGGCTTTATCTATTTCCTTAGCTCTCGCCAAAGCTTTCATTGTGATAGTATATGTAATTACACTAGGATGAAAACCATTCTTTCGCATTTCTTCTAAAGTGGAATACACTTTACGAAAATCTTTCTCTCTACAATATGCTTCAACAAAACATGTATATGTAACCGAATCCGGAGAAAATCCATGTATCTTCATCTCCTCAATGGTCTTATTAGCTTTATCGATCTTCCTAGCTTTGCACCAACCATGTATTAATATATTGTACGTCTGTGAACTCGGAGGAATATGCTCTTTGAACTCAAAGAAAACTTTTTCTGCATGCTCAACACTTCCTTGCTTCACCAAAGCATCCATTAACCTATTCATGGAAGTTACATCTTTGTCTATTCCAAATTTTTCGATTTTTTTAAACGCCTTTATTGCTTCATCATACTTACTGGCTTTGGATAAACGTCTCATGATTTTAGTCATTGTCTCCAATGTAACATATCCTTCTAATTTGTTCATTTCTTCCACCAATTCCCACATTACGTCAAATTTCTTCGTTTTCCCCAGATTGTCGACCATCAAGTTGTACAAATCGGGTGAATGTGTAATTCCGGTTTGCAATTCAGCCCACTTAAAGAAACCAAAAGATGGTATCCATTCACAGCTGAATCTCTTCAATACTTGCTCGATTAAACTCTCGGATACATCAACATCACAACCATCTAATGCTTTTACGACCAACTCAGGGGATGTAAATTGGTTCTTTAGAATCTTACTAATCTTATCAATGTCACTTTGAACAATATCATTTACTATAGGTTTCATATCACTGTGGTCTTGATCTTGAATCTTACGATTCTCAATCCAGTATGATATTGACGGAGGCACAAAATCATCGTCATCTGGTTTACTTACACCTTCGTCCTTATTGGAAAACTTAACCCAATCGGGAAGCTCGGGTGACTCGGTAATACCGGATGAGTCCTCAGCTTTAAGTGGTTCAACCGCAGTGCAAAATGAACTGTGCAATTGAGTTCTAACTCCATCGATATAATTATTGCAATAAATATTCAAACACAATCGCGTCTGCAATTGCGACAAAGAGTACAAATTCTTCGCTTTAGATAGCATTTTCAACCCTAATTTTTAAGCCGATCTCAAGCCCCAGTTAATTCTCAATATAACTCTGACGGCGCCAAATCCTACATTTAATGTATTATTGCAAAATTATAGTATTATAAAGAGTTTTACCAAAATATTAAGATACACCAAAATATTAAGATACAATAAACATAAACACTTATACTATCAATTAGCATTTGAGAATAATATGATATAATCATTTTTTAACATCAACTAGCCAAACGGAGCTTACATAACAGAGACAAAAAGAGGTTCAGTACAAACAAACAAAGTAGGAAGGAATAAGGAATAGAAAAATAAGAAAAGAAGGGAATCCTTACCAGGAGATGAACGGCCGACGGAAGCAGGGCCGGCCTGACATATTACGGGGCTCTAGGCGATATTTAATATCGGGGCCCTCTTTTACACATTAGCTGATACTTTTTAGATTCAATCATAATATATTTTTATGAGATTTCATTCTTAAACTTTCTCTTAACAAATAGTTATATAACAAATGCACACACTTATAAATTGTTATGTATTATATGAATTAATGCAGCATAAGAAAATTCAACCAACTACATTAAACTATAGACATCTTATATTATATACACAACACAAGCTTTTTTTTTTTCTCGAGGTCTGAATCTGTACACTTGAAAATTTCAAATAACTTGGCTGAGCTTGCAAATTTATTCATCATTGAATAGTTTTCTTTAGTTCAAACCCAAGCATTCTTGACAACTTAAGGTTATCAATATGCTTATTTTTAAATAAATGGCTACAATATAGAACATGGTTAAGAAGTTAGTATTCGGTAATATAAAAGAAAGATAACATTTATTGAATTCAAATACTTTTAACTTTTTTTCTTTTTGGTAAATAGATTGAATATAAAGTATAATATTTCTGCTCACACTACTATCTTAGGTAGGGCTGTGCAAATGGTAGAACCGAACCGTACCAAATTTCATTGTACCGGCTGGTTCGGTATTTTAAAATCTCGTACCGTTTGCCAATCAGAAAATTCCGGTTTGGTTCAGTAAATTACAGATTCAGTACGGTTCAATTTGATTCGGTACAAAAAAACCGAAAAATTATTGAATAAAAAATAATTTGTTTTGAATACATATGTAAATAATAATATGTATCCTACCACTCTAGCCACGAACCATCCAATGAAGTTGAGTAGAAATTATAAAGAATAATACAGAGACCCCCTAGCCTCAGTCCTCCCCAAAAATTACTTCAGCATCATTCAAGTTTTGGGTTTTAAATGCAATTAGAACCAAATTTATTAAGAGAAAATCAGAAAAATAATAAAATTGGGCATTTAGAATTTGGACTGTACCTCTGTCAATTACAAATCTGGGCCGAGAGAGACAGATGGTGGAGGCGCGATGGGGTAGGTTGTGCGGCGGCACGGTGGGATTTTGGATTGAAGAAGAAGAAGAAGATTTGGGTTTTGCTCTAGGGCAGTCCTTAGAAGAAGTGAGAAGAGTGAATTGAAGCTTGGATTAGAAATATGGAACGTGTTTTTACCTTTTAGGAATTGGGATTAAAAAAAAAAAGTAAATCTTTCGGTTCGGTAAGGTAAATCTACAGGTAATATCGAAAATTAAAATTTATATTGATTTTGGTACGCGGTAGTTTTAAAATTTGTACAGTACATAAAATTGAGCTATTCGATTTTATTATCAAATGGTTCAGTCCACTACAGAATAAAACAACATGTGTATGTAGTTTGAGTATTATTTATAAGACGTGTATATAGTTTGAGTATTCTTTATAATACTCCTATATTAATAAAAATTGTAGCTTGATTCAAACTCGTTGAATCTAAGTTATATCAAATTCTAATTTATTAATGCAAAACAATAATATTATAATATTTTTTTTTCCAAAATAATAAGACACAACAAAACAAAATCACTTGTACTATCAATTAGCATATTTTCTCTTTATTTTTTTATTCGCTTTGGAGGATTGAAGATGGATTTTAAGAATTATAATAAATAGCCACTTTTTTAAATAAAAGTCCCAAAACACCCTTTCAATCAAATAATCATAGCATTGATAAGAAGGGTAAAATTGGTATAAAAAATTAATCTACATTTAAATTCTACACGATAAATAAAAAAATCGGATGGAGTAATCTTCATCATTTGACACCAATAATATGAAATAATCATTTCAACATAAATTAGATCAACGGATCTTAGATAACAAACACAAGGAGAATTTCAATAGAATGTATAATGTTAATCGAAAAGTTAATTTGATAGGTTAAATATATTTTAATGTCTCGCTATGATCATTGTCCAACTCATCTTAACCAATACATGACGCATTAATGTTATTATAATATGATGCATGTAAAGGGGGGCAAACATAGCAGAAATATATAGTAGTCCACAAAGATATCTAGGATATTCTTTTCGTATATACATGGTTCTAGATTATGAAGTAAAACGTTCTAGACAAGTATATATGAAAAGCCTCTAGAGCATCACTTTTAGCCACTAGATCAAGTTGATTTTCACCGTCTGTTTAAGAATATGGTTGTATAAATAGGGCAAGACCTTTTTTTAAAATTTTCATAATTACATCTTATTTGACCAAAAAAAAAAATCATCAAATAGAAACAAACTGAGATACATTTTTTGAGGCCCCTCTATAGTCGGGGCCCTAAGCGAGGGCCTAAATTGCCTAGCTATAGAGCCGCCCCTGGACGGAAGGAGAATGGGAAGAGGCGGACGGATGACACAGGCTTTGTGCACGCGAACTTCAGCTAAGTGAGAAGAGAAATCAGAGAGAACCTGGGCTAGGGCTTTTACCAAGGGAGATAATCGGAATTTGAAATAAAAGAAAACTTAAGATAGACTTTTACCAAATATAGAACTGACATTTTTATTCGACATTCATTATGAACCGAATGTTTCCCTCAAAAAAAATGAAACGAACGTTAGATTTTTTACCAATGTTTTCAAAATCGGACCGGACAATGAACCGTTGAGCCAATTGGTTACTGGTTTTACTGGTTGAACAGCTCGGATCACTGATCAGACCGGATGACATCATAATGATATAATATTATTATTTAACTTTTTACACTATATACTATAATATTATAAAAAAAAACATGTTCAAACCTAAAAGAGTAGATACAAATATAAATGTGTATTAAGACCAAATACACTCACCAATTACACAAACTTTTGAGCTTTATGCAATATATGATTGAAAAAGAAAACTGAGTATGTGGCAGATTTTATAATTAGATCTTACCGAGATATTTATATAGGATTAAGAGTGAGTTTGGCCTAGCGATTGTAAAATTATTTTTCGAAGAAGCACTTATGACAATAATCTTGATTTTGAAATAATTGGTTAAGCGTTTGGATTTCAATTTTATAAATTTATCGTACAACTGTGAATTTTAACATTATTTATAAAATTAACCTCGGGTATATAATCTCTTCAAATAAAACACTATAAAGTTACATTAGATAAACAATTAGAAGGTGAACTAAATATGAACTATAGATAATAAAAGACACCACCCTTGAAAAAGAGTAAAATACACGTCTTCATGTCAAAGAGAAACAAAAATAATAAATAATAAATAAATAAAACAGAATACCAAAGTTACCTGAATTTAACAAAGCGACACTGTTACGAAATTGGACATGAGGACATAATTGTAAAATGTTATTTAGCAAAATAACGATCATCCAAAAGCTGCTATGAAGCTACTTACAGGGAACGTGGCAATCTCACGTTTCCATCGTCAATCGGAAAAATCAAAATGGGGCCAAACAGTCTCGAAAATCACAATTAATGTTCAATCGTGTTAGCTCTTCTACCGTGCGCCAAACGGACTGGATTGGACTAAGTCCATTTATATAATTTGAGTAAAATCCAACCTTAAAAGTTACCTTATAAGATGAGGGCTGCCTAAAACATATTAAAGTGGACTTAACTATATTTTTTAACCAATGTGGGATAAATAGATAATTATTTATGGGTCTTTAATATGTTGAAGTAGATAATGGGTCTTTGAGAAGTTTACTTGTACTTAATGTTGTTATTTATGGTTATATTATTGAAAATAAAGATAGAGAGATAAATGAGTATTCGAGTATTTATAAATGTATTTTGCAAAATTTAAGTAAAAAAATAAATTACCTATTTTGTCGTAGACTTATTTCACTCCGGCTTTTTTAAATTTGAGGCTGCTAAGTATTTAATTTTGTGTTTTGTGGTGCAAAGTGTCCATTTATTGTGTTTCAAGGGTGGAAGTTGTTGATTTGTTTTTAATTAAAAAATGGTAAGTGCAAATTTTATTTTGGGGGTAAAAAGTGCACAATTCTCAAGTTTCAAAAGTGCAGAATATTATTGAATTACCAATTTTGCTCTTGAATTTTTGCTTGAACAAAGATGCAAAGTGCTCTATTTTTCATATTTGAGAGTGCAAAGTATTAAATTTGAGTTTTGAGGGTGCAAAGTGCCATTTTCCCAAATTTTTAGGATGCAAAGTGCAAAGAACCCCATAAAATAAATGTAATATTTTAGATTACCGTAAGAAACGAAAGTTTAACGCAAATTTATCAAACAAACTTGAGTCGAAACACAATATGCTTATTTAACGCAAATTTCTTGTTCGATAATAACCATAATATGTTTCCACAATGTTCCATTCAACACAACTTGTCTCGATTAAACAGTCACATCAACAACCCACTCAAATTTATTATAATCAAAATCAAGAGCTGCTATAATGAATTCCCAATACCTATAAAGTAAATATTCAGACGTGTTCACCTAATGTTCATTTACCGCTCCGCTATTGTTTAAACAAAAATATAATAATAGAAATTTGCTGAGATAAGTCTAATTTTATGTGGATAAGTACTACCACAGAGTCAATTTGCACCGTCAACTCACCGTTTCCCTCTTCCTGTGTAAGCACCGCCTGCAACAACCAATCACAAGATATTGCCGGCCGCCCATCTTTCAAGGCCTTAAATTATAGAAACAAATTTTACCACATATATAAGCAATGACATATTCAGTCATTTTTTAGGAGAGGCCATTGTTCAGAAAAAGCAAAATTTCACATTCCTTACCTCAAATTAACCCAATTTGCATTGGTGAGGTACTCATAAATATTTTATATTTACCTGTATAATTCATTATATTCATATCAGCTAGGTTACCTGCATGCGCATTTGACAAAATTATGTTTCGGTTTTTTGAAAATTTTGGCAAAATCTTTTATTTATTTACAATGAATATTGAAAATGCACAGGTTATGCCCTTTAAAGTTTCAGTTTGTATGTGTTGACTATTACTGCTAATTTACTATTGCGATAATGTGTACTCGGAATTTAGTAAATACTTACATAAACAGCATCCTATAAACTGTATATGTGCCTCAATTTTATTCATTTCTTGTTTACTCATTTATTGTATTAATGGTGCTGCATATTTTGTATACAGGCATTGTCACGGGTGTTTGTAGTTTTGGTAGCTTGTTCGAGGTTAGTTTTCCTCAATTTTATCTTCAAAATTACTTTATATCTGAAGTGTTTAATCTTGTTCTGTTTTAGTATTCATTTTTGTTGTGTAGATTATTTATTTGATCTTTCACAACTTAGGGAATAAAAGTAACAGCTAATGACAGGCATTAGTAGACTTAATCTTGTTTATTATATAACCATGTATTCTTTTAGAATTTTTTTTAAGTTATTGTATTAAAATGTGGTTATTATTTTTCATTACCTTTATATAAAGGATACATAACCTTCAAATTTTTTTTTCAAAAATATCTATATTATTATCTAATGTTTCGTTTTAAAATAACCTAAAAGTAGTTCAACTTTACTTGGTCTAACACATTATATTTAGCATCAAAACAAATAATAGAAAGTACAAATAATATTTAGTGTTTAGATATACTTAATGCATGGGAAAAACCATACTATTACATTACCCAAGTCTAGCATGTTCACCTAGGTCTAGAAAGGGAAATAAAGCTGATTTAAGAGAAGTTCAAGTTAGCTTGTCAACCTTGCCTCTTGAGTTGAATATGATATACTTTGCTTTTTATTATTTCCTTGCTTCTAAATTTGTACCAACATTTGAAGGGGCTATGTGTTATGCCTAATGACTATTAACTGAACGAACTCTCCTCCCCTACACCCTCAACCTAGCAAAATTCTAAATTTTAAGTTAAATTATGTTTTACTTGATTAAAGTATGTTGGAGGTTGTTTAGTTAGAAATCAAATCACAATTTCAAACATAAGAGACAACTAAAGCACTTTTATTAACATAATAGAATCCACAAATATCAATCCTTCTTATGTTTTTTTCCACAGAATACAATATCTACACAATAGATCTACAAAATATTCGTGATATTAGATCAGACTCACGCAACTGGAAAGTAAAGGTTATTGTCTACGACAAAACACAACCACAAGTTTCGCCATCAAGTCCAAATCCTTATCAAAGGATATTCTTAATGGATCAAACGGTAATTTTCGTATAAAATTTAAAATTTAAATTTTCTTTCTTTCACAAAGGATTCGAATATATAAATATATCGATCTTTGCATTTCAGGAGCAAAAAGTTATAGCAACAACCTATGGAACAGATATCAATACAATCGGAAATCAACTTCAGTTACATAGAACTTATATCATCTCCAATGCCGCATTAACACTTCAGGAAAGCAAATACAACATATATAACTGTCCCTTTCAATGGACACTCAAATACTTCACTAAAATCTGCCCCAAAGAAACGATACTATCCATCTATCTATACTGAATTATCGTTCCGCCTCGCTACAAGGACTCGATAATTACATCAAGTACTGATAGGTAAACATATGGTACATAAGCACATATAATTCATTAATATTATACTTACAAAGTAACAATATTAACTTTAATAAATTGTAATATTAACTTTAATAAATTGTTACGTGACGTTGATCTTATGATAAACAATTTATTAAAGTTAATATTGTTACTTTGTAAGTATAATATTAATGAATTATATGTGCTTATGTACCATATGTTTACCTATCAGTACTTGCTTTCCAATGTAGTTATTGAGTCCTTGTAGCGAGGCGGAACGATAATTCAGTATAGATAAATGGATATTATCGTTTCTTTGGGGCGGATTTTAGTGAAGTATTTGAGTGTCCATTGAAGGGGTAGTTATATATGTTGTATTTGCTTTCCTGAAATGTTACTGCGGCATTGGAGATGATATAAGTTCTATGTAACTGAAGTTGATTTCCGATTGTATTGATATCTGTTCCATAGGTTGTAGCTATAACTTTTTGCTCCTGAAATGCAAAGATCGATATATTTATATATTCGAATCCTTTGTGAAAGAAAGAGAATTTTAATTTTAATTTTATACGAAAATTTACCGTTTGATCCATTAAGATTATCCTTTGATAAGGATTTGGACTTGATGGCGAAACTCGTGGTTGTGTTTTGTCGTAGACATTAACCTTTACTTTCCAGTTGCGTGAGTCTAATCTAATATCACGAATATTTTGTAGATCCATTGTGTAGATATTGTATTCTGTGAAAAAAAAAACATGAAGAAGGATTGATATTAATTTGTGGATTCTATTATGTTAATAAAAGTGCTTCAGTTGTCTCTTATGTATAAAATTTTGATTTGGTTTCTAACTAAACAACCTACAACATACTTTAATCAAGTAAAACATAATTTATCTTAAAATTTAGAATTTTGCTAGGTTGAGGGTGTAGGGGAGGAGAGTTTGTTAAGTTAATAGTCATGAGGCATAACACATAGCCCCTTCAAATGTTGGTACAAATTAAGAAGCAAGGAAATAATAAAAAGCAAAGTATATCAAATTCGACTCAAGAGGCAAGGTTGACAAGCTAACTTGGACTTCTCTTAAATTAGTTTTATTTCCCTTTGTAGACCTAGGTGAACATGCTAGACTTGGGTAATGTAATAGTATGGTTTTTCCCATGCATTAAATATATCTGAACACTAAATATTATTTCTATTTTTTATTATTTGTTTTGATTCTAAATATAATGTGTTAGACCAAGTAAAGTTGAACTACTTTTAGGTCATTTTAAAACGAAAGATTAGATAATAATATAGATATTTTTGAAAAAAAAAAAAATTGTGAAGGTTATGTATCCTGTATATAAAGGTAATGAAAAACAATAACCATGTTTTAAATCAATAACATAAAAAAAAACATTTCCGAAATAAATACATATTGATATAATAAACATAATTAAGTCTAATAATGACTGTTATTAGTTGTTACTTTTATTCCCTAAGTTGTGAAAGATCAAATAAATAACCCACACAACAAAAGTGAATACTAAAACAGAACAAGATTAAACACTTTAGCTATAAAGTAATTTGGAAGAAAAAATTGAGGAAAACTAACCTCGAACAAGCTACCAAAACTACAAACACCCGTGACAATGCCTGTATACAAAATATGTAGCACCATTAATACAATAAATGAGTAAACTAGAAATGAATAAAATTGAGGCACATATAAAGTTTATAGGATGCTGTTTATGTAAGTATTTATTAAATTTCGAGTACACATTATCTCAATAATAAATTAGCAGTAATAGTCAACACATAGAAATTGAAACTTTCAAGGGCATAACATGTGCATTTTCAATATTCATTGTAAATAAATAAAAGATTTGTCAAAAAATTAAAAAAATCGAAACATAATTTTGTCAAATGCAGGTAACCTAAAATTTAGGGAAAACTGATATGAATATAATGAATTATACAGGTAAATATAAAATATTTGTGAGGTACGCCGAATGATATTTTTTGTGAAAAATAAAATTTTCAGTAAGATTGGACCTAAATTGATAATTTCTAGCGAAAATTAAAAAAAATTGATGATAAGGATTGAAGTTGATAACGACGACATAATAAATGACATATATTGTCGAGGTACCATAATAAAGGGTTAGTTTTGAAAAACAAGCATTTTATATGGCAAATTTTTTTTTTCTTTTATTTTAGGATGTATTTTGGATTTAAGAGGGACCAATGTATTCTACTTTGATAAGAGGGACGAATATGCTATGTGAAATTTAAGAGGGTCTATTGATTAGGGGATGCATCTGTTACAAAAAATGTAAAAGGGATGGAAGTGATAAAATACGATATAAGGAACTTAAATGTGCAATTCACTCTATACGTAACTATACTTTTCCATATATATTATTTCTCATTACTATGAATAATTTTTTTGAAAAATAAAATTAGGTTTAGTCCCTAAAATTAAAATTGATGTATTTTGAATTTAAGAAGAATAAACATTACACTAAATTAAGAAGAAGGACGTATCTGCTATAAAATATTTAAGATAGCTTAAGATGGGCGAATGTAATATATTGTTTTGAAAGTTTGAAATTTGATATACACCTTAAAATAAATCTGAAACAAATAAAATTGTGCATTATAGATAAGGCCGACGAATGTAACTATTGTTTAATAGGTTAAATTGTCCAAATAAGACATGTATATACTGCACCGCTCATTAAATTACTTTGCATTGCAGAACATTGGGACTTACTATTTTGTTTGTTTATAATCATCAGAACTTTATCTTTTAGTTTATGACAATATTTAAACATCATACATATATTATCTAAGTTTCTATATAATATTAATCCACAAAGTTTTATTTACATATTAACGCATTAATTGTTCTACCAAAAAAAAAAATATTTAATTGTTGAGAAGTTGTCTAACCACTTGAAGTACCCAGAAGTTAGGAAAATTCAACTCTAGTCTAGTGTAACAAACACAAAATTGACATTAAAACTATCAAAGGAGTAAGTTGGTTCTTTAAAGATTTAACGTGGTAATCAATTGATATTTTACTAAATCAACAACATCCATATCTCGAACCGCTCATTCAACCAGTAGTTGAAAAGTTACTTGACTGTGACATTAAAATTGCCTTTATTTGAAAAGTATATTAGTCACTGAAATCATAGCATATGTGTTTATAAAAATGGTTAACACAGCTGTTTTAATGCGGTTTCTAAGACAAAAGTTAAGGAATTTAGATCCTGACATAGTTAATGCCCCTGATCTTGTTCATGAGGCCGAAGAAGAACTAAGTTGTAGGCTCAAGATCCTCTGTACCACTTTTGGTGTACCACTTAAGTGTACCACCACTAAGTGATTGACACATGCATATTTTAGAATTATTATAATTGTCAAATGTGCATGTGTCAATCACTTAGTGGTGGTACACTTAAGTGGTACACCAAAAGTGGTACAGAGGATCTACACCCTAAGTTGTAATCTATCTGGTAAGGAAACACTCGTAGAAAGTATTGTCCAAAGGTATTTGACACAAGAACAACTTGAAGACGACCCGGAATTGGGAATAGTAAGCCATGAAATTAGTTGCATAAGGGCATCTCCAAGAGCCTTGCTAAAACTCAAATTTTAAGAGTTTTGCTTAAAAAATGATGAAAGGTGCTCTCCAAGAGAGCTTGTATAATTTAAAAGAAATTTATAACTTTGGGTTGTCAAATACCCATGGCCAAACTAAAAATGCTAATTGGAAATGGTTGCAGGAAAGTACAAAATCTTTTGTACTTTCTTGCAAATGGAGTAAATTTTATCTGATATAATTAAATTTTACCAGACAAATTTCCCAAAATCCCTCTCTTCAATTCTTCTCATTACATAAATTAAATTCAGTACATAAATTAAATTAACTTCTCTGTACATAAATTAATTCATCCGTCAAAAAAGGCAATTTTTCCCATACAAATTAAAATTAAAATTGTAAATTAAAATTTTATAATTTGAATATCATTATAAGAAATTTGTTATTATCGATAATTAATGTTGTCACAATGATTTAGTGATAATATTTTGATTATTATTTTTGGGGCATCGTTAAATGTCAATAATAAAAATTAATCTTTTTTTAAAAAGATTATTTTTTTATTATGAAATAAAATCAATTAATATTACAAATATATCATTATTATATGCATAAAATAAATAAAGTTACTTGTTAAAATATAGACTAGCTGTTGGAGTGAAATTGTATAGTTGTTAAAAAGTAGTCTTTTAAAATATAAACTAGCTGTTGGAAAGCAGAGTAAAAAATGGAAGTGTATAACACTGTTCCTTAGTTATATTTTAAGATAGGAGACTGAAATTTAAGAGTGCTGTTGGAGATGACTTAAGAAATGGCCAAACAGAAAGAGGAATATTCTTTATGATGATGACTTACTGTCCTTCATACCCATTTTTGGTACTACATATTTTAATACGTATATGTATTTTTCATCGCAATAGTTACAACATAACAAGTTCAAATTCCAATTAAAGTTTTTAGATAATTGTTGCACATGTTTCTGGTAAATGAAATTTCAGATTTCTGTGTACATATGATATCATCTTATTTGTATATTATTGAGAAACTTATTTGTAAATTTCAGGATGACGGCAAACTTTCGGTGGCCACCAGATCTGGTGGCCGCAAGCTTGTTGCCGCCGTTCTGGTCGCACCAGAACGGTGGCGAACCTTCGGCCACATGGTGGCCGCAATCTCTATGCCGCTGTTCTGGTGCGATCAGAACGGCGGCAAACCTTCGGCCACCAGATCTGGTGGCCGAAAGCTCTCGGCCGTCGTTTTGGTCGTGACCAGAACGGCGGCGTTTCGTCGTTGCCGCTCCGGCAGTGAGACGAAGGAGAAGACCTTTTTGTTTTTTAATTATTAAATGATCTGGTGGCCGAAGGTTGGCCGCCGTTTTGGTCGTGACCAGAACGGCGGCGTTTCGTCGTTGCCGCTCCGGAAGTGAGACGAAGGAGAAGACCTTTTTTTTTTAATTAAATTCATTTAATAATAGTTTTAACTTATTATCATAAACAAATTGAAAACAACATATTCTGTATAATTTTATGAAATAACTAAACTGAATTATATATATACTAATTTTATTTAGTTTTATTAAAAAATTATAAATTGTAGTGATTTTTGTTGTATTTGATTTGATTAAAAAATTGAATATAGATTAAATAAATTTGGATCATCTATATATTATTTTTAAGTATCACATTTTATATAAAGTTGGACCAATTTCACCTTGAAATCTCAAACCTAAACTCTATATCCCAAACCGACACATAACCCTAAAATTCACAATTATGCATTAGTTGGAAAATTTTAGATAATGTATAATTGGGTTAATATTTGTCTCGATTATTGAACGAAATCAATATTATTGATCATATAGGATAATATATAATTAAGTTAATCGTAAACAAAATTGAAAATTGATTCGATTAGTTGACCGAAGTCAACATTGTTAATCATATGGTAATGTATAATTAGGTTAATCGTAATTGAAGTCGATAATTACCTCAATTAATTGACACAAGTCATTATTGTTCACCTTAGTGTAATGTATAATTATATTAATCGTAGCCGAAATCGATAATTGGCTAGATTAATTGACCGAGCTCAATATTTTTGACCATATAGTAATGAATAATTAGGTTAATCATAATTGAAATTACTAATTGACTAAAGTCAATATTTATTAACCTTAGGTAATGTATAATTAGGTTAATCGTAGATAATTATTAGATTAATTGATGGAAGTCAACATTATTGAGCATATGATAATGTATAATTTGGTTGATCCTAACTGAAATCGATAATTTGCTCGATTAATTGACCAAAGTCAACATTGTTGACTATAAGATAATGTATAATTAGGTTAATCATAACTAAAATCGATTACCTCGATTAATTGACCAAAGTCAATATTGTTCACCTTAGTGCAATTTATAATTAAGTTAATCGTAACTAAAATCGATAACCGACTAGATTAATTGACCGAACTCAAAATTCTTGACCATTTAGTAGTGTATAATTAGGTTAATCGTACTCGAAATCGACAATTGGCTCGATTAATTGATAAAAGTCAACATTGTTGACCTTAGGGTAATGTATAATTAAGTTAATCGTAATCGAAATAGATAATTAGTTCGAATAATTGATGGAAGTCAACATTATTGACCATATGATAATGTATAATTAGGTTATTCATGATGGAATTCGATAATTGGCTCGATTAATTGATCAAAGTCAACATTGTTGACTATAAGATAATGTATAATTAGGTAAATAGTAATTCAAATCGATATTTGTCCTGAATATTGTACGAGGCCAACATTGTTGACCTTAAAGTAATTTAAAATTAGCTTAATCGTAATTGAATTCGACAATTGACCAAAGTTCACATTGTTGATCTTATGTAATGTATAATTATGTTAATCCTAATTGAAATTGATAATTGCCTCGATTAATTGATCAAAGACAATATTGTTGATCATAGGGTAATGTATCATTAGGTTAATTGAACATGACCTTATTTGAAGTAAGTCGAAATCAAATCTATTCAAAATTGTTGATGTACATTTAACATAATCAATATTATATTGATACTCGACTCTTAATTATTAGATATTAATCCAAATTTGTTAACCATATGATTATGTACATTGAAGAAAATCGAAATCAAGTCGACACTTGACTCGTAAATAATTAAATTGTATCAATTATTATACTCGCACATAGTATTCGATTTAAATCATATATTCATATATGTTGTTTGACTATTTATAATTAAATTTAAATCATATATTCATATATGTTGTTTGACTATTTATTAAAATATTGTATCAATTAAAAATTCAAATATACTCACACATAGTATTTGATTTTTAATCTATACTAGTTTAGTTTGATATAACATTATTCATAAAATAAGCATTATTTTGTGTGTTGATCTTAACATTTAATTGTCAATATTGATAAATTTAAAATTTATATTGATAGACAATTTAATAAAAAAAAAGGAAATAGAGAAAAGGAAAAAAGAAAAAGCAAAAAATAAATAAAAGCCTTTTCTTCTCCATCCCCGGCGAGCAAATCACCGGCGAACCATTAGCAGCCTGAACCGCCGTTCAGGCCGCGCCACCCACACCTGCTTCCTCCGCCGAAGTTGCATCACTGTCATTCCAGTTTCGTCGTCGCGGCGGTGTCGTTCGTCTTTGGATATGCATTCAAGATCTGAATTTTTAAGTATTCTATATATATAAAGTAGAGTATTGTACTTTGTGTATAACCAATTGAGAGTATTTTTAGGAATTTGTTGGAGCTTATTTGTGTTTATGCCCCAGATCTGTGTTTGTTCTTGAATCTGCACATTATTTTTTTGATGTTGATAAGATAAAAATGAACAACTAAGTTTGAAAAACAATAATGGTGAGGAATTATTGTTCGGAATTGCAGCGGGTTTTCATTAATAGATGCCGGCAATGAAAGTGATTTGGGTGGGATGGTGGGTGGGTGGGGGGGTTTAAATTAATGTGTAAGTCAGATTTTTTATTTTTATTTTCATTGTCAACTATTTTAATTAATGTGTAAGGACAAAACAGTAAAATTGTATCATATTTGTAATTTGAATAGCAGGTAGCAAGTCACAAAATGGACACGTGTCGACTAGTTTTGGGGTACCTATAGTTAGTACAGTATTTCAGGGATCTACAAAAATAAAAGCCCAAGTGTTTAAGTTATATAATAATAAAAATATATAAGCAAATCTTTCAAGTTCGGGAATCCAAACCCGAAAATACTTGTTCCGTTCGGATTTTTTGAAAAAAGGGACCAGTCAGGCTTGAGTTAACAGAACCCAACGCCCACCCTTACTACTAAGAACTGGTTAATTGAGAAAAAAAATAGACATACTCGAAAATTAAATAACCATATTAAATTATGAGGTAAATTATAATGAGAAAAAAGGCACCTCCGATTTATTCAATTTTTTCCATCAAAAAAACATTAGCAGCTGCTTGGTACGAGCGAGTGCGGGACTGGGGTTAGAAGAAATACGAGAAGGAAACCCCACCTGAAAATATTACCAAGATCGAGGAGTGTTGTGTAATACGTACTCATAATCTCAGGGTACAAACTGAAATTTAATCTTAATACCTATTAACAAAATCTGCTGGTATGTAATTGTTACTTAAATTTTAAATTGTTATTTAATCATGTGGGATGAAATGATGGCATACTAAAATTCAAATTAACTAAGGTTTAATAATTATATGTTTTTTTATATAATATTCTAATACAACTATAAGTAAATAATAATACTATTTACCTTTTTCATTTAAACATGTTTATCAACTTTATACGATAAATTTGATGGTTTAGTCTATTCAGAATAATTATTTTATTTAAGTTACTTTTTTTTTTCTTTTTTCTTTTTTATCAACTTCACTACAAATGGAGAAACACTGATTTACTTTATTTTTGTAGTTTCAAAAAAAGAACGACTTCTTCAATTTTTTTTATTGGTCTTAAGATTAAGCTTTTGATAATTATATTTATTTTTACTTGTAACGTGGAACTTATATGATTGATAATACATACAACTTTTAGTTATTCAAAACTAAAACTAATACTCTGAAATTTAAATTCTGCGGTAAACTCTCAAAACTAAATTGACCATTTTCACTGTCCAGTTAATGCTAAATTATACGCTAATGAATGTACATCTGGGAGTTTAAGAACCAATTCTACATTAAACTTCTTGTTTCAAATTGTCAAAATTGATGAATTATGAAGCAAAAATATATCCTTTTGAAGCTTAGGCTCAATCTTTTGGACCACATACATGTAATTATCATGACAGACTTATGGTACAAATTCAACTTAATTCCTTGCATGATTTTCTCTGAAAAAAATTGTATATTAATTTACCAATAATCACCACAAGAACATGATCCTCGACTAAAAAAGTGAAACCGATTGTTATCTCGAATGACTATTTCCCTTTCATACACTTTCGACACCATTTTCGCAAAAGAATGGCAGTCGGAGCAAATCCGCAGATTCTTAGCAACTCTTATAGGCATCCCCCGTCCAGAAGACACGAGCCCGAACGCAATAGCCACCTTCTCACTGTGCCTACCAAGCAAGAATTCTCTTTCTTGTTCATCAATGTCAAGCAACACATTTGTTAAATCAGGAACATAACCCTCATCTCTAATTCTACATCTTATCTCCTCAAGCATTGAGGTCGTAATTTCATTCATTGAGTGGGATTCATCTCCTGAGGTAAACTCGTGAATGGTTCCATTTACTTCGATCGAGCTTGACCCTGGAACTTTTTTTTTCATTCCTTTTTCTTTCATATGCATCCTCACTTTAGAAACCTCGTCCCATTTGCCTTTAGAAGCGTAAATATTCGATAGGAGAATTTGAATTCCCGTTTTGTCATTACCCGATTTAGTAATCATCTTATTTACACGACTAGCAATCTCTTCGTTTTTATGTACTCTACAAGCCGATACAAAAGCACTCCAAATCGCATCATTAGGCGCCATAGGCATCCCGTTTATGAATTCGAGAGCTTTTTCTAATAAACCAGCTCGCCCTAGTAAATCAACAACACATCCATAGTGGACAATGTTTGGTTCTACTCCATGTTTTTCCTTCATATTTCTAAATATATCAATTCCTTGCTTGACTAAACCAGATCGACTGCACGCCGTGAGTACTCCGGCAAAAACAACTTCATCAGGAACAACCTGTTTCTCGATCATCTCGTGGAAAAGCTCGAGAGCTTGTTTTCCATTTCCTTCCATGGCCATAGCTCCAATTGCTACCGTCCAAGAAGATACATCTGGTTCGTTCATCGTGTTGAAAACTTCCATCGCACTTTGAGTGTCTCCACACCTAGCAAACATGTCGATAAGAGATGTATCGAGCTTCATATCACGTTGAATATTATTCTTTTCTATGTAATTATAAGTCCATTTTGCGAGATTTAGAGCTCCTGAGTAACCGCAGGCTGATGTGATACTGACCATTGTCATTTTGTCTGCGATTATCCCTTCATTCTGCATAGAATGAAAGAGTTCAATTGCTTCCTTAAAGAAGCTTTGTTGTACCAAGGCACTAATCATTGTGTTCCAAGAAACAAGATTCTTTTCCGGCATCTTTTTGAACAATCTTTGTGCCGATTCCAAATCATCGTTTCTAGCAAAACCGCCAAGCAGAGAATTCCATGAAACGGTAGTTTTGTTGGACATTTGATCGAAGACTTTACAAGCCAATTCTTGCTTGCCACATTTTGCGTACATATCGATTATTGAATTGGCAATACTATCTGAAGTCTCGAGCCCGTTTCTTAGAACATAGGCATGACACTGCATCCCAAAGCGAAAGTTACCGAGTTCGGCTGAGGTTGAGATAATTGACAACATAGTAACTCTGTCTGGTTTTGGCCCGATTTCGAGCATTTCACGAAATATATCAATCGCTTCTTTTACCTTCCCCAATCTCATGTAATTAGACATAAACGTATTGTAAAGAACCAAATTTTTTCTATCACCACATTCGTCAAAAAGTTGGTTTGCTTTGTCTGAAACTCCACATTTCATATACATGTCAACAAGTGCATTTACCATAACATCATTGGTAGTTAGCCCCGACCCTCGTACATAATCAGAAACTCTCTCCCCTAAACCCCAATCACCCAACTTTGCACAAGCTGAAATTGCACTCACCATGGTTAATTCATTAGGCTTAATTCCGTCCTCTATCATTTCGAAAAACAAAGAGACAGCCTCTTTATGCAAATCCCTCCTCGCATATCCACAAATCAAACTAGTCCAGGAAACCACATTTCTCTCAGGCATTTCATCAAACACCTTCCTCCCTTTATCAATTTCTCCACATTCCCCATACAAATATATCAAAGAATTCAACACATAAATATCAGTATAAAAACCCATTTTCACTATTGAGCCATGAAGTTGTAACCCTTCAAAAAGCTTCAAGCTTTTTGCACACGCACTCAGAACAAAAGGAAACGTATAGTTATCAGGCTCAACACCCTCAATCAACATATCTATATACAACAGAATGGCTTCATGAGAAAACCCACATGAAGAATTCCCTTTTATCAAAGAATTGTACAAGTAACCCGTACTAGTATTGCTATCATCTCTTACATTCTTGAATATCTCAAAGGCCTTTTGAGCATATTCTAAGCTTTCAGAAGAGCCCATTTGTGAGTACTTTGAAATGAGGTTAGTTAGTATAGATGGGTCATGTATTAGGCCTTGTTTGATGAATTGGCCATGTAAGTGCTTAATTTCTTGAAGATTTTTGCAAGATTTGAGAGACCCAGTTTTCGAAATGAGATTGTTGAATGTGGTTTTTTCTGGTTGGGTTTGAGTTTGTGTGTTCATAATTGGAAGGCCTGCGGTGGAGGAAGTGGTGAACGCCATTGTCGTTCCTGCTAGGGCTTTACCTAATCATGAAATTTAGCAAGCCATCAAATACTGTAACTGTACACCTTTCTCCGGGTGAGCAGATTTGATAAAACTTTGCAATTAGCATGAAGACGAAATTAAATTTAAATCCGGGCTTAATTGGCTTTATATATCTTAGTAATTTTTAGGATTAAATACATTTTAGTACCCTAAAGTATAGGTCTTCTACCACTATGGTCCCTGAAGTATTGGTTGAGACACTTTAATTCCTATTCATTACTCCGTCGTCTACATTTTAACGATGTTAATATGTTCGATCAATATTAGAGTTTGCATTTATCATTAATTTCAGATATCTCCCCTATATATTCATCGCTTACCCCCCTTATATACTATTTAAATCTTCACTAACTTCTTTTGTACTATTTAAATCCTTATTTATCCCTTCAAATTGATGGTCAAGTCAAAATCTTCCGTCAGTTGTTAACGGAGAATTTACGAGAGTGCTATTTTAACCTTGATATCTATAAAGATGTCAGTAAAACTTTGTATACGCGGCATTTTTCTTCCTCAATTCCTACTTTCACGTTGGTTGCAGTGGGATTTTAGTACCGTTTGTTCAACCCAACCAAAAAACTCTTTCCCAATTTCATTGTAATTCTCATTTCAACTGAAAAACTCTTCCTCAATTAATGGAGTGATGTAAGTGAAGGTTTAAATAGTTCAAGGGATATAAATAAATGTTTAAATAGTTTAAGGGAGGTAAATAAATATTTAAATAGTACAAGGAGGTAAGTAAATGGTATGTAATAGTAAAGGAGAGGTACCTGAAATTAACTTGATTCAACATAAACTTGTTTAGTTACAATAAGTAGTGTTACTTATTTGGTTTAAGAGATTTTGTTTCTGCCGGGCCGCAATACTCTATAGAGGTCATAGGTTTGAATTCCTCGTGAAGTATGGATACTTTTCTAGTTTTACATTGGCTATAAATTAGGAAAAATTGCAATAATCGTCCCAAACTAATCACTGATTTTGGATTTTCATCCCAAATTATTTAATTTGGTAAATTTCGTCCCGTAATTTAATATTTTTTTGGAATATCATCCCACCATAATTATAAGACGGAATGTGCATTTACCGATGAATTATCACATGGCTGCTTAAGTGTCATGACATGGTAAATTTTAACATGAATAATTATATAATATTGCAGAGTTCGTTCCAAATTAATTGCAAGATTGAACGTCATTTTCATTAAATTAGAAATTTAATATTGGGACTAAATTCGTACAAAATGGTAAATTATGGGACGAAGTTGGCGAGTTGATATAGTTTGGGACGAAAAATCAAAATTAGTAATTAGTTTGGGACGATATTCCAAAAAAATATTAAATTACGGGACGAAATTCGCCAAGTTAAATAGTTCAGGACGAAAATCCAAAATCAGTAATTAGTTTGGAACGTTTTCTGCAATTTTACCTATTAATTATTTATTCATTATAATTTATAAGTTTTAATCCTTTATAAATTATAATGTAGTCCTCCATTTTCTAATTTAATGTAATCCGTTGTTTAAATAGAAAATAGTCCTAGTTTTACTTTCTTGTTTTTACTGAGTAGTTAAAAAAACAAAGATCAACTACATTCATTTATAACAGTTATTGAAGCCCAGTACTCATCTAGAGAATATTTTGGAGGTATCATTGATGATATTAGTCTCCAAATTCCAAAATGTATCAATTTTAACCAAGCAAAAACATGGAAACCAAACCAATTGCTCTGACCAAAAAAAAAAAAAAAAATCCTACATTAGCAAAAACATGGAAACAATTTCACAGGCCAAGGCATGAATCAGGCCATTTTCTCGAGGGACCAGCTCCTGCAACACATCAAGGCATTCATCAATTCTGGCCCTGAAGCAATAACATGCTTATTAGTCCATCTTTTACGGTAATAAGCATCATATGATGTAGCAACTGACAATGGAATAGCCAAAATGTCCCGAGCCATCTTTGCTACGACCGGATACTTGGGAGCTTCAGATCTCCACCATTCCAATGTATTAAACTCGTCCGTCCAAGGCAAAACAGGGTCTTCTAAATATGAATCTAAATCTGATTTTTTAGGAGGATTATTGGTTTGGACAAATTGACTGTACTCACGTAAACACATTTCCGTTTCAATCTCAACTTTTTCTTTGTCTGGTTTTGAATTTGATTTTTGAATATCAAGGTTAGCATAATAAGCACCAAGGCTGTGAATGGCCTCCAAAACAGGACCACTTTGAACATCATCAAACTTGGAGGACATATATTCTATGTAATGCATCTTGCAGCGAGGATCTAGAACCGACGCAACTGCCAAGAGCAGAAACATATCCTTCAAGTACTCGTCGAGGCCCCGAAGCATGACCTTAGCCACGCCTCTAGTAAAAGCGTCCGAACTTGTGCATTCTTTAACTAAAATTGTTCTAAGCCCCTGAAGATTGTAGAGAAATTTGTTACCAGGTGATGGATACATTGTTTCAAACAACAGCTTTGCTACATTATACGCACATTCCAGCAATCTATGCACAACTTTAAGCTTTTCCCATTCATCATCTGATGGCACAGGCTCCGTGTTGAATTCTCCCTTCGAGTGCAGATCTAAATCATTTTTTAGCTTGGAGATGGTGAGATGCCACATGCGTTCTGAGTTGGACCAACTCAACGTCTGGATCTTCTTCTTGTCAACAAAATTACTCCTACGTATCTCGTAAAATGCCTCTTCTGCCATTGAACTAAACATTTCATCAGCACATCTAACAGAAAAAAGGGATGCACCAAGAGGCAACCTTCACTTCTTCATTACTCGAGCTTTAACTGTGTCAACATCTTCATCAGACTCATAAATTTGTCTCCAAGTAATGTTAGATACCTTATCCTCAATGTTCCAATCCTTCAGCGGCTTCAAGATTGATACACCAATTGAATAATAATCGTGAAAACAAAGAACCCTTTTAGTCAATTTCCAATCATCGTCAATAAAGTGCGCTTGCATACACATAAATTCAGCATAGGAACCACACGGTTTGCAACCAATTAACACGTCAATTGAAATGGCTATTGATCTGTCAATATTATTCAAGACCTGTTTAACTTTTAATTTCTCTTCCTCGAAATAACTCAAGCAAGCCTTTGTGGTTGAGTCGGCATCCAAGGTCACAGAAGGACACGCAATACTCATAAACTTCGACATTTCTTCAACCACCTGTTCACCGTTTAAGGTGGGATGCGGCGCTTCCAGTTCATCTTTGTTGTCTTCATCTGCGACAATGTCTTCTCCATCACTCCCATCATGTCCACTTCCACAGTCACAAGAATCATCTCCTAATAAAAAATAACAAACGTAATTCGTTTCAACTATTTCGATAATATTGCTATAAAAAGCAAAGAATTCTGCCCCAAACCCATCAGACCACTAACAACCTGCAAGAGTTAGACTTACTTTGTGATCGATTGTCTCGATTTTGAACTAATAACATGAGTGAAAACACATGCCTCTGAATAATTTTAGTCTCGCAATGCTGGTGAGGTTAGATATTCAAAAACACCAAAACTGTTTTTAAGCAAAAGGAAGAACATAGCATGAACATTTAATGTGTAAAGTTTAAAATTGCCCAAATAATATAAGAGTGCAAAAAAAACAAAACGTCGAAAAAAATCAGTCACAAACGCTTAATTACCCACATATATGATGACCCCAAAACAACAAAATCAGCACAATTGTCCACAAATATGATGAACCCAAAACAAAATGAAATCATACGATTAATTATTGCATATTTCAATTCATGGTTTATGATAAAAAAATATATATACTGTAGAGTAGACGCTAAAATCTTATGAAGAAGTAAAGTAATGAGGCTTATACGCAGACGTGATTACCGGCCATTTCCGGAGCACCATCGGTCTGTTTCATGTTGAAGATTTTTTACTTTTAAGTCCAAGCTTGAATTTAGTTTATAATTTTCTAGGGTTTTTTTTATTTGTCTACCGTATATATAAAGAAAACGGAACGCGGGAAACTAAGAAAAATGCATCTGCACCGTTGAACTTTTCCCCTTGAACAGTCCACATGGCCGGATATTGATCCAATGGAAATTGGGCTTTCTTGGATCGGATATTGATCCAATGGAATTTAGTAATAAGCCCAGTGAAAATAAGAAATTTTGAAAGTCATAATAATATTCAATTTTCATTGTATACCATTTATTAATATTGCACCAAATCGATATATATCCAATCATTGGACAGTCTTGTAATCTTTTTTTTTGTTATTTTCAATGAGTTATTTAATGTAAAATTAGAGTCTATGAGATATTATAACGTTGATTCTTATAAAAATTTAGTAAAAGAAAGAAATAAGAGATTGCGAAAGTGTTCCATTAAGGAAATACTAACGTACTTGCCAATAAAGCAATCAATTATATAAGCAATTAATATTACATGAGAAGAAAAGTTGTTATATAAATTCGCAAAATCCTATAGTACTTTTTTTTTTTTTTTTTAAATTTTCCAAGGTTTAATCCATTTCGAATCGTGTCACACATATTTAATGGGAACCTCTCCCAACAAGAATTTTTGTAGTGACTAGTTCCTTCCACTAGACTAATTACATGTTGATAAAGCTGTATAGTACTGATATCGTACAGAATTAATGTATTGATATCATATCGTACACAAATATATTTAATAGGAACCTTGTCCAACAAGAATTCTGATTCGGATTCAGTAATTTATAGTGACTAGTTCCTTCCAGTAAACCAATTACATGTTGATAAAATTGCACAGTACTAAATCGCACAAAACTATTGTATTGACATGATATATAAACTCCAATTTAATTTAAAATTTTTTAGAATCGCAGTAACTAGTACTATATTAATATTTTTATTAAAAAGAAACTGCAAAATCATACCACTTGGGCTTTTAATAAAAATCGTTGGCTTAGTAAATGAAACTAATTATGATTTGAATCTGAATAAGGAGTAGTTTGCTTTGCGAGAGTTGTGTATGCATCACTGTCAAACTATGATCATAACACCAGAATAAGGTTTAACAATAAGCAAAAATACATTAATCAAAACTAGACACCACAAATCGTAAAAATAACAACTAGACACCACATAATACTTACTAGTACGGAATAAATAGACTCTTTACAAATTAAGGAATTACTCGAAATATAGCAAAACTATCAATAAAGTAATAAAGACACGCATTACTCGAATGCCCACGCATTCTCCTTGCGAATCTCCGCTTCTTCCTCTGGAGTGAAGTCGTTTTTTATGTTAAAAAACGTTCGGATTTCCTCCACAGACTTTCTCTTTATTATGTCTGCAACAGTTTGACATGAGAGATCAAGAAGACTCTTGATGTCCAAATAGTTTGCAGCCAAAATTAGATCAAACAATGTGCTTTGATCAATCTTCATGAACTCATCATCAAACGCCTTCAAATCAACCTCAATGTTTTCATCTGTGGGCGTGTCAGTCTTTGTGGCGGCTTGTGCATGGCGCTTGCAGTATTCGGCAACTCTAGCCATAGTCTTTGATGTGACATTTGGCAATGGGATGGTGTTGTCTGCGCAGTCTTCTTCGATCATATGTTTTATGGTCTGTGATTGGATGGCAACGGTCTCCTCCAACTCAAAAGTATCTCCATCAGACGTTTGCAACACGATCATTTTAGAAGATGACATCTTAATCAATGAATTAAGTTAAAAACTATAACCTTAAAGCGAGAGAGATCAAGTAAAAATTAAATAAGGAAAAACTAATGAAAGGAGTTAAAAAAGTGTGAAAAGAATGAAGGGTTGAGTATGTATTTATTATAGAGTAGGCGGTCAATCCCATTCCTATTCGGACTAGGAAATCTTTATCAATTCCAATTCCATTCCTATTCGGGCTAGGAAATCTTTATTAATTCATTGGTTTTTTGAATCGATGTATATCTAGCTAGTTAATTAATTTAGGTTTACTTCCATATTAGTATTGTAATGTAAGACATATTCGTCATTAGTATTTATTAAGCATTTTATTAAAAGATTATATAATTGTTTGTTAGTAATACTCATTAATTTTATAATGACCCGGTGAAAAACAAATCTGGCTCCACCAACCGAATCTAGTTCAATTCATACCATGCACAGTTCATGGAAAAAAATACTTAATAAAATAATCTACGTGTATTTATTGTTTTCTTTTTTCCATCACGTGGACGTTATTGTTTTTAACATGAGTATTGTTTATGTGGTTCATACAAATAGCAAACAAATACTCCCTTAGTTTTATTTATTTGTCGCTTTGAAAAAAAAAAATTATTGACTTTTTTCCGAAAAATTCAATGTAAAATTATATTTTCTATCAAATTTGCCATTTTTTTTAGTGTTTGCAATTAATACTGTAATTACTTACTTAAAATGATGTTTTGAAACTTTTACTTAAAACAATGACTATTCAATACATTTCTTATTCAGTCAAATAACAAAAAATAGGGGGAGTAGTAAATATACTAAGGGGCAGTTTAGCCAAAACCCACGTTAGGGCTCTAATTGTTAAATTCAGAATGTTTGGCCGTCAGATTAACTAATCACGTCAGCGATTCATAACCCGAAATTCAACGGCTCGGCAAAAGCTACTATTGAGTTGCTTTTGGCAATCGCAGCAATATTCATTTGCCCAAAAGTCTATTACGCCCCTCCTTTAATGGCTCAAATTCAATGATTGTATTATTATTCTGTTCAAAAATTTTCATTGTATGTTACATGACAAAATAGAAATATTTTATAATTAGTTAACATCTCCTCAATAGTTTCATTATCATTTAATATTATGTTATGTAGACAGTAAAAGTTAAAGAATTTTATTGAAAAGTGTTATCTAGCACTCAAATAAGGTTGGTTACTTTTGTAAATTAAATGAAAATTTATATTTCTAAAATCAACTTCAAAAAGTTGGAACCAAGCGATAAATCAATTATAACAAAATCAATTCTTTTAAAAGCAATTTTACCATAATCAATTATTTTAAAACTAATTATGCAACAGTGGGTCAAACTGACTCTAATTGAGAACCTGGAAGCATGTACGGAAGACTTTGCCATGATCCATTTTGTCCCACTTCTCGCCTCAATCACACCACTATTGTTCTAGAAAATAATTTCATTTTTGGTACCATAAGTGATCTTACTTTAAGGTTACGGTACCATAAATTGAAAAATCAACATATTTGGTACCAAAAGTTAATGGGGCTCAATACATTTGGTACTTTCGTCAAAATTTTGACGGAAATTTTAATTTTGGACGGAAGATTGATGAAAATTTAGCAGAATTGGTCATATAATTAAAGATTGCCGGTTTGCCGCCAAAGTTTGCCACACAATTCACAAACTTTGCTAGCAATCTTTAATTATATAACCAATTTTACAAATTTTTCATCAATTCAAAACTTGGAATTTCCGTCAAATTTTTTATGGAAGCACCAAATCTATCGAGCCCCATTACTTTTGGTACCAAATGAGTTGATTTTTTAACTTATGGTACCGTACCGTAACCTTAAAGTAAAGTCACTTATTGTACCAAAAGTAAATTTTTTTAGTTGTTCTTCCATCAAGATTGAGAAGGATTTTGTTTCGTTCACGATTCACCATATCTTGCGAGAAGGGAATTAATATAGCACATGAATTAGCTAGTTGTCTAGGAACAATTTTTATGTTTTGAATTTTCTACATGATCTTATTCAAAATTTTGTAATCTCTGAATTGTTATTCCATAAATAAGCAATAAAATAGTAAGTGGGGGCTAATTTGCATAAAAAATTAAGGGTCAATATGATTAAGTTATGGGGAAAATTGCTTTTTTGGTACCATAGGATAGGCTGACTTGCACTTTTGGTACCATTGGATACGAAAATGCAAATTTGGTACCATAGGATATGTTTTCATTGCAATTTTGGTACCAAACCCAAATTTTCTACAAAGTTAATGGCAATGTACCCCATACGAAATGCATAATGTTCAATTTATCCCTCTATAATTTGAAAAAAATCAATTTACCCCCTGTAAAATTTTAATGAAGCAATTTACTCCCTTCAGCCGGAGATTGTAACTTACTTGCCGAAATTGAGAGTATGCATGCAAACTATTTTATTTAACATAGGGGGATAAATTGCCACATTTGTCATAACACAATGGGTAAAAAATTACATTATCATAATAAAAGTGGATTAAGTGCCGCCTATAAAAATATCAGGAAGGCGATGTGAAATTTTCACAAAATTTCAAGGGGTAAAATGCACTTTTTTAAACCACGAGGGGTTAAATTGAACATTATGAATTTAGTAGGGGGTAAATTGCCATTAACTTTGTAGAAAAATTGGGTTTGGTATCAAAATTGCAATGAAAACCTATCCTATGGTACCAAATTTGCATTTTCATATCCAATGGTACCAAAAGTGCAAGTCAGCCTATCCTATGGTACCAAAAAAGCAATTTTCCCTTAAGTTATGTCTCGATTTTGCAGTTTTGCAAAACTTAGAGAAAATCATTCCAAATGAAATTTGATTACATATTTAGCTAAACTCACCCCTTAGAAAAAAAAATCTAAACTTTATCGTATCATACTTTCTCATTTAAAAGATTAAAATTACAAAAGTTGATGTAATAGATATATAATTTATAAATGATATGTGATAATTATGTATAAAATAAGAATTCATATCTAACTATATATGCATCTTCAAGTACTTTTACATGTTTGTCAATTCCAATGTTTTTTTAATAAGTAATAGCTTGTTACCAATAGGTGATTGGTCTACTGAAAAAGATTAATCACTATAAAGTAGCGAACTCAGGTTTAAATTCCTGTTAGGAGAGGTACCCACTTAACGTGTTTGACGCGCCTCCGAGATATTAAACCCTTGAGAAACAAAAAAAATAGTTTGTTAATGTTTTAAGTAATATCTTGTTTGGTAATAGGTGAAAGAATGTGCCGAAAATATAATTTTTATTTTTCCATATGGTTTTTGGTTTGCAGAAAAGGAAATTACAATATGTAACGAATAAAATATTTTTCTACTAATTTGATTGAGTACATGTCTAATTATATTTACAAATTTGACGGGATAAGAACATTTTTGTCTTTACAAAGAAAAAACTTAGACTATTCTCACTTTTATATTTAAAAAAATAATAAGAAGAAGAAGATAGAGATAGAGACATTAAAGGATACTAATTAAAGGAAGCAACTTTTTTTCTTAGACTATTCTCACTTTAATATTTAAAATAATAATAATAATCGGAAAAAATAGAGATAGAGACATTAAAAGGATACTAATTAAAGGAAGCAACTTGTGTGTTGCCTGCTGATTCAATAATATAACTACGTACAGAGCTGGTAACTACTTTTCTTCAACAAAACAACAAACCAAGTTGCATTATGTTCTGTAGGTCCATCTCAAACAAAACAAGAAATTAAAGCAGGAGGAAATTCTTGTCCCTTCTTTTCTGAATGCACTCTCACAGACATACTTGTTTCCTTCTTTTCTAAACTCACACACACAAACAGAGATTTGAATACATTACCGACAAGATGGCTGAAGCTTTGATCGGTACTACAGTGCAAGTTATGATGAATAAGCTGCTTGCGATTAGCACCGGAGATATTGGGCGCGTATTTGGTGTCAAGAATGATTTGGCAAAGCTGAAACAATCATTGACTATGGCTCAGGCATTCTTGCGTGATGCTTCGAGGCGGCAATTAGAAGACGAATCCGTCAAGATTTGGTTGAAGAGGCTTGAAGGTATCACTTATGAAGTCGATAACTTGTTGGATGAATTTCAATATGAAATCCTTCGCCGCAAGGTTTTGATCCAAGATCAAATGAAGAGGAAGGTATCTAACTTCTTTTCTTCCTCTAATCCTTTGGTGATCCGTTCCAAAATGGCCGGTGAGATCAAGAATTTGAATATGAAATTGAAAAGGCTTGATGAAGATGCCAATAGGTATGGCCTTCAGAAAAGAGTTGCAAAGTCTACTCTTGCTCTTCCTCCTACCATGGAAACTAGTTCATTAATTGTTGATCCCATTGTTCTTGGTAGAGAGGATGATGCATCAAAGATAATTCGCATGTTGGTTAGTCCAAATGAAGAGGTTCTTTCAGTCATTCCCATTGTTGGGATGGGCGGACTGGGAAAGACAACTTTGGCTCGATTGATCTTCAATGACCCGAATATAATCGAACATTTCGACAAAACCATTTGGGTTTGTGTATCTGAAAATTTTGACAGCCGAAAACTTTTCAAAAGAATCCTTGAATTATTGACAAAAGATGTTGTTCATGAAGAGAGTATGGAAGCCATCCTTCAAAAAATTCAAGAGAAATTGAATGGTGAAAGATATTTACTTGTTCTTGATGATTTGTGGAATGATAAAAGAGACGATTGGGAAAACTTAAAAAATACACTTCTCGGCATCAGTTCAAATAAAGGAAATTTCATTATTGCTACTACTCGGCATGAGAATGTGGCATCAATAGTGACCTCAAAACCTATGTATTCCCTTGGTAAGTTATCTGATGATGATTGTTGGTCTATAATTAAGAACCAAGCTTGTTTGGTTGGAGATGTACCTACAAAATTGGAGGCCATCGGAAAACAAATCGCTTGCAAATGTGGAGGTCTACCATTAGCAGCAAACATGGTAGGTGGAACTTTACGAGGGAAAGGAAAAGACGATTGGAGATTAATTCTTGAAAATGGATTTTCAAATCCTAATGCAGAACAAAATGGTGTGTTGCCAATATTGAAGGTTAGTTACAATCGTTTACCATCTTCATTATTTAAAAAGTGTTTTGCGTATTGTTCTATTTTTCCCAAGGATGAGAAAATTGATAAAGAACGATTGATTCAACTCTGGATGGCGGAAGGACTTCTTCAAGAAAGTAATGGGAATGATATGGAGAATTTAGGAAACAAAGTTTACAATATTTTGCTGCAAAGTTCTTTCTTACAAGAGTCCGTCATGGATGATTATGGCAATTGTAAACATTCTAAGATGCATGATCTCGTGCATGATCTGGCTGTTTTTGTTTCAAGAGAAGAATGTTTTAATGATGAAAATCACAAGACATCTAGTCGTCCTACCCAAGTTAGATACTTAGCGACTACATCACTTGGAGATGCACACAAGATCACGAAAGAGGATGCAAGTTATTTACGAACTTTATTTTTGGGTAACAAAGTAGATGATAGCGTGTTCAAAGAAATCACACGTTTGCGCGTGCTAGATCTGCAAAATGAAGGTATTGATGAAATGACAAGCTCCATAGGGAATTTGATACATTTACGATTTCTAGATGTGTCTTTCACAAACATCAAAACTTTACCAGAATTTGTTTGTAAGCTTTACAATTTACAGACTTTGAGGGCCAATAATTGCGATAAGTTTCCAAGCCAATTGCATCTCTTAGTTAATTTGAGACATTTCTTGGTTAAAAATGGATATTTTCCGATGCCATTTGGAATTGGAAAGTTAACATGTCTTCGCACATTGAAATTCTTTAACGTGGGCTTGGATAAAGGCCGCCGAATTGAGGAGTTAGGATATTTGAAACATCTGAAAGGCAAACTTGAGATACGTGAACTAGAAAAAGTGAATGACATGGAAGAAGCTGCAAAAGCAGACTTAATTGGGAAGCCAAATATACAAAAACTAAAGTTTGTTTGGAGCGAGTCAAGGGAAGGAAACAACAACGATAAGGAAGTTTTGAAAGGTCTCCAACCTCATCCGAATATAAAAAGATTAACCATTCAACGATTCAGTGGAGACAACTTTCCATCGTGGACAATGAATATGACTGTTCAAGAGGTAAACTGCCTCGAGAACTTGATCAAAGTAAGCTTGGTAGACTGTGAAAGTTGCCAAGAAGTTCCAACGCTCGGTCATCTACCATTGCTTAAGAATTTAGTGTTGGATGGACTGAAAAATGTAAAATCAATAGGTCCCTCGTTTTATTTTCCCCATGACCGGATTGAGCCAAGTGGTACTGAGAGTAGTTCTTATTTCCCACCAACACCGTTTCGGGCACTAGAATATTTCACGCTACAGAACATGACGAATTTGGTAGAGTGGGTTGCAGTTAAGGATTCTCCAATGACAACTAGAGTTAATGGTTTTCCTAGCCTTAAATATTTTGAGATTGTAGGATGCAAAAATTTGGTGACTATTCCAAATCATGATGTTCCATCTCTTGAAACATTGAGGATTCAATATGTAGATAACAACATACTGTTATTTGACATTGCACGCGGTTTAAGCTCCTTGAGGGATTTGAGACTAAATTCCATTCATGATCTCACTTGTTTTCCTAGCAAGCTATTTGATAGGAATCCACGCCTTGAAGATCTAAGAGTAAGAGATTGTAGTAACCTAACCGACATTCTATTTCCGGAGGACAATGAACATAGTATGCAATCCGTTAAGGGATTATTTATATGGAATTGCCAGAGTCTCAAGTCAATTGGATATACAAGCGGACGATTGCGAGGCCTCGCTTCTCTTCAAAGATTGGAAATCTATTATTGCAAAAATTTGGCCTCTTTTAAAGTAGACTGGCATGAAATGCATAGCCTGTCCGATATCAGAATTAATGGTTGTCCCATTTGGAGAAGTATGCCCCAGGATATCGGAGGTCTTCGCAGTTTAATAGCTCTTACAATTGGCTTCTTTGCAGATGATTTTGATATGTTGAAGCAGACTCTCCATTGCATCCGTGGACTGACCTTA
Organism: Penstemon eatonii; assembly: GCA_038501285.1. Taxonomy (NCBI): domain Eukaryota; kingdom Viridiplantae; phylum Streptophyta; class Magnoliopsida; order Lamiales; family Plantaginaceae; genus Penstemon; species Penstemon eatonii. The sequence goes on from CM076715.1 coordinate 72,243,336, forward strand.
CTTGAGAAATTAACGTTATATGGATGTGAGGAGTGGGACTCTGTGCCGGATGAACTTCAACATCTGACTAGGATAACTCGTTTAAATTTGTATGAATTTGGGGTTGAAGTTTTGCCTGAATGGTTTGGAAACATTTCATCGCTGGAAACTTTAGATCTATATCGATGTAGAAAACTAAGGCAATTGCCCCCTAAGAAAGTCATGCAACGCCTCACCAAATTTAAACAATTACATATTGCTGAGTGTCCATTGCTCAAAGACACAGAAGAGACCTTTATGACCAACAAGGGCTGATTCTGATTGAAATGGCTCAAGTTTTACTATCTCCCCTTTCTCAATATGTAACAGCTAACAACAAATAAAGTTTCATCTGTAAGTATAACCATCATTATTTTATTCATCATTGATCCTATCTCATAATTAATTGTCATGATAATATCCCTTTCCTTTTTCAATCTTCATGTTTTATACAATGTAAAAAGTTCATTCAATCAACTTATGCATTGAAAGTTATTACCTTTTCAGAGTTACAGGAAAGTGAAGGAAGTCGTGAAGTAATCAGGGTTTAATCCGAAATGGTTTCGTGCTCTGATATCTCTTGACAGAATATCCTAGTTATATAACTATTGAAGTAAGATTCATTTATTTCATTGAGTCATATATTCATTTATAGCTTGTTTGGTTGTTAGAAAAGTGAGGAAAATTGTTGGAAGAGGAAAAATAAAAGAAAGTCATTTGTTTCCTTTACATGTTTGGTGTGAGGAAAACTATTTTTTTACAATTATTTGGTAGTTAAGAAAGTTTAGGAACATAATATTTTTGTTTGATTTTGAATTACGTTTTCTTTGTTGATAAAATATTGTATGAATTATCACGTTTTCATTATATTAACTTTATTATAAATTAATTTAACGTTATTTTATATTTTTTAGTCACCGAATTTATATCAATCTTCAAAGTTAACAGGGGGTTATTTTTAATTTTTAAAGTTAATATGGGGTTATTGATAATTTTTTTAGGTAAAAAATGTGCTTCTGCGTCATGTTGTAGGGGTATAATTGTTATATGACTTGAGAAGGTATTTTTTTGCTAATAATAAATAAGCACAAATTGGCTTTCGGTAAGAAAAAAATCACAAATGAGGGATTTTGATAGTTGGACAAAGTATAAGGGGTGTTTTGCAATTTTCTGTAAAATTTTCCCATCAATTTGGTGGGAAAAAATTTTCTTCACAAAATTTGTCGGAAACTGAAGAAAAATAATAACTTCCTTTTCTGCTATCCAAACAACGTATGGGAGAAAAAAAAATGACTTCTCTTCACTTTTCCGACAACCAAACAATACATTTCTATATTATTTAATATTATTATTATTATTATTTTATTATATTATTATTATTATTATTATTTATTTACATATAAAAGTACGAGTTCAGAAAATAGAATTTCTTTAATTTTTTGTGAAGACTAATATGCCCTTACTTAAAATTTATTTTAAATGGCAAAATAGGAAAAAACATGAATAAACATACTTCTACATAAACACTACCACTTGAAAAAATATATCTTAGAGTTCGTGTCTAGTTAATTTCATAAATAAATTTTATAAATTATAGTAAAATAAACTTTATCATGTCACAAAATAGCATAAATTAATGACTAATATTCAATTTAATTAATAAAAATGATGTCTTTAAATTATTGTAATCAAATATAATTGATTGATTAGTTCATATGATTTTGTAGATTTTTTTCTAAAATAAGATCATAACAAAATTATTTAGTTCAATCCATTATAGTAGTTTCTTTGAAATGCATTTGTTTACGGGCAACTTTTTGTCCTCTTATGCTCATGTGTAGGACATCCAACCCCAATTGATTAAATCCACTGGGGGTAGGATTAAGTAACCGTAATTCCTAAAAAGTTTTTCACTTATTCAATTCATTAGTTTGATCCATCTTTTCACGGGTTTATCCCATCTTTTTATCTTTTGCATTGATTTAATAAAAAAAATTCTTCGATTTATCCGTTCTTTTATCGAAATTAACCTACTTTCATTATTTTCCATTTTTTCATCGATTTCTTTTATTTTTTTTAATTTAAACCATTTTCTACCGGTTTAATCCTTTTTTATTGGCTAAACTATTTTTTTTTTACAGTTTTCACTCGTTTTCCCACGGATTTACATGTTTATTCACCAATTTCACCTCATATTTAATTGATTTCACATGTTTTCAAGACTTCACTTTTGTTCACCGATTCACTGATTTCACCCATTTTTAACGATTTCATCCATTTTTCACTAATGTCACCGATCTCATCCGTTTTTCACGAATTTCATCCGAAGTTATTCAATTCCAAATGTAATTATCAATTTTATACGCGCATTTTTACCAGGTTCATTCATTTTTCACCAACTTTACCAGTGTACACCAATTTCACCCAGTTTTTTTTTTTTAATCATTTTCACATATTTTAACTGACTTTCGTCGATTTTATCGATTTTCATTAATCGATTTCGCCTATTTCCATGAAAAGAACTCCATGAAAATTCGAGTACCATCAATTTCATCAGTTTTCACGAATTTCACAATTTTTGTTTTACCGATTTTGCACGTTTTTCCACCAACTTTACTAATATTTATATTCGAGGTTATTCATGTCTTCATATTGTTGGATTTTGTTTATATTTTGCTTCTCTAGCCAAAGAAAAATTACATAATTAGCTAAGTCATAAGCATTTTTTTCTTTAACACGTACGTTGTACGTGTCTAGTTAATTTCATTAGTAAATATTTTAAATTATAGTAGAGTTAATTTTGTCATGTCACAAAATAGCAAAAATTAATGACTAATATTCAATTTAATTATTATTAAAATTATTATTTCATCAAAAAATGTTGACTTTAAATTATTGTAATTAAATATAAAATGATAATTGATTTGTTCTTAAGATCTTGTAAATTCTTTTCTAAAATAAGATCACAACAAAATTATTTAGTTAATTTCATTATATTAGTTTTCATTTAAAAATCACTATTTTAAGAACACTATTTATTTATTTTTATTTGAAATAATATCATGTCATTTGAAATGTATTTGTTTACAAACCTAAGCTAGTTTTCACATATTTAATCCATTTTTCACGAGTTTAACACATCATTTTATCGATTTAATTCATTTTGCATCGTTTTAATATATATTTTTATTCGATTTATCCGTTCTTTTATTAGTGTAATTACCCACATTAATTTTTTTTCCATTTTTCGTAGATTTGTTTTGTTTTTCCGGTTTTACCCTGTTTTTGCCGGTTAAACTATAATTTCGTTTTACATATATAACTCATTTTTACCTATTTCACACGTTTTTCCATTGATTTAATTACATGTTTTTTTCACCAATTTCACCTTATATTTCATTGATTTCACATGTCTTCACCGACTTTACATTTGTTCCTCGATTCATTGATTTCACCAGTTTTTAACGATTTCATTCATTTTTCACTAATTTAACCAGTCTTATCCGATTTTTATGAATTTTACCCGAAGTTATGTGATTTCATATGTATTTATCAATTTCTTGGGCGTCTTTTTACTCGCTTCACAAGTTATTACCAAACTTTACAAGTGTTCACCAATTTCACCCAAATTTTTATCATTTTCACATATTTTAACCGACTTTTCTCGATTTCACCAATTTTCATTAATCGATCACATATCCCATGAAAAGAACTCCATGAAAATTCGAGTATATCCAATTTCAGAAAAACAAAAAACAAAAAGTTAGTTTCATTTTCTATCATCTTCACTAATTCACTTTACTAATATTCCTTATTCTAATGACACTGTGTGGTGACTAGTGTTGATTAGTCTATGCATATACATGGAATTAGCTTTTATGTGGTTGGATATGGACTTTGAAATTTCGATAGGGAAAGGAACTCTAGAATATATTTTTTCAAGTGGTAGTAATTATAATTAACAAATAATGGGGCATTAAGAACTTAAGTGAGCTGGGTCGGGTTTAAATATTGGTCATAAAGCAAATCCGTACAATGCATTATATTGGAGTAGGACTGACCCGAATCGGCCATTTGATGTTCAAAATATCTTATTTTATTTAATTAAGCTTGTTATACGCTTTCTTTTTTTGGTTGATTCAATTAAATTCAAATTTGACATTATTATTCAGATACTGTGATGGTGTATATAAGTGGAGTGAATCAGTTATATACTTTATTTATTTTCTGTTAATATAGCTCTAGCTATAAGGCAAGCATGCATGTCCAGGGGTGGACCATACTGGGGGGGCATGGTCCCCCGAGAAAAAAATACATTATCTACTTATATATGTATTTGCTAACATGAAAAGGTCTTTTGCAGTAGCAATGTTGCTTCAAAATTTTGGCAAAGTCAGCAGTTCGAATCCTGAGTTTCCCTTTTAATTATTTTTCCTTCAATGTCAATTTCCTATTTATCAAAATATTATTACATCCCTATGTATGTGTAAATTAACTAAAATAGCCTTTGGCCCAACTGGTATATTTTTCTCACCATTTTTATCCAATTTCATTTTAATTTCCTATTTATTATCAACGTCTCAAAGTGTCCTTCATCAAATGTCTATTTATGAAATGTCCTAATAATTTTCTTTGCATTTTTTATGGAATTCAATTTTATTTAGATAGATTATATTGTCAAACATGTGATTTCAGTGTGGGAGATTATAACTATTAACACATTTAAATTATTATTAACGTGATATTAATTATTTATTAATGAATTTGATATGCATTATTTATAATTGTAGAATACCTTTTGTGTTATGCACAATTTTACAATACTATTCTTAATGTATGATAAATAAAAAATTAATTGTATTTTCATGTCTTGTCTAAGCAACATTTATTTGTTTTTTGTCTAGCTGAATTGCAACTTGAACATTTTATATTTCAGTTTAAGAATTCATAATCTTAAAAAAAAATTGTAATATGTATATTTTTTCACCTTTTGTTGGATAAAATTATAGTATTAATTTATTACAATTTACTTTTTTTTTAATCATTTTATCAAAAAAATCTCCGCCCACCCCCCCCCCCAACAAAAGTGGTGTAGGTCCGCCCCTGGGCATGTCAATGTAAATATGTAATAGTATTAGGGATATATATATATATATATATATATTCATGCTATTTAATTTAATTTGGTCATCAACAGAGCAAGGAGAACAAACAACACACGTAAATATTAACAATTGTTTTGTAGAAAGGAAAAGTCTCTCAAACAGAAACAAAAAAGAATTCCAGAATTTGAACATGATTTCGATAAATGCGAATTCAGACTTTCAAAACATAAATGCGTTTATAAAAAATTAATTGCATTGAAATCACAAATCGGTTGTTATTTAGATGCTATATCAACAACCTAACTTTTAGTTTAAGATTTTATTATAACTTTTAGAACATTAATTATGCATACCATAAATGGATAAATTGTCATTAACCCTTCTTATTTGTGATTTTTCTTGTATTTATTTTTTGGATATTTTTATATTAAAAAAAACACAATATAACTAGAAACATATGAGATATTATTCAGTTCATATGATGTCTTATCTTAGTACTATTTGCTATAAATTATGATACTTAATTAGTACTATTTGCCAAAAAAGTAAAAAACATTATGCAAATTATCGATTTTATCGATTAAGTAATTAAGTAATTACAGATATCATTCTATATTCGTATGTGTATAGCAAATAGTACTAATTAAGTAATTATCGATTAAGTAAAAAACATTTGCTATATAGAATGATATTGTATTAATTCTATATCTATAGAATTAATTAGTACTATTTGCCAAAAAAGTAAAAAACATTATTAATTCCTCAAATATCTCCCCTAAATAAGCTACAGATATAGAATTAATACAATATCATTCTATATTCGTCTAATAACTATTTTGATACTCTATATATTTGAAGGGTGTAGATTTGCCCAAAATAACTGTTTTGAACAAAATTCTATTTTTGTAGATTTTACATTCAAACCAAGATATAAAAAAATTAAAGTATCGTGGATTAATTCATAAAAATGATACTTTTCTTGTAAGAAGAGCAAACAAATTCATCTTTCCATCTTTATATTAACGGCTAAAATTCAATTTTGGTACCATAAAATTGGGCAAATTTCATTTTTAATACCAAAAGTTCAAAAATCGTACAGCCGTTAAATTTTGCCAGGGCCATTTAGTCTCCTCCGTTAAGTGCATGTGAGAGGCACGTGGGGTACTAATCTGCCCGTTCAATTTTGGTACCGTAGAATTGGGGAAGTTTCAATTTTCATACCAAAAGTCCAAAAATCATACCAATTCTCATTCAGTCGTTTCAAAATAGGGGGGAAATGCAATTGTCTAAAATTGAGCAGGTTGTTTTTGCAATTATTGCCTTCTTCCTCCTATGGACGATCGCCGGCTTCCGGTGGCCGTTTGTCGAAATTGGTTGAAGATTTTTGTTCCTCTTGTCATGGGCGGAGCTCAACCGTCTATAGCAGCCACTTGGGCGGAGCTCAACCGTCTATGACAGCTACAATAAACCTATGGAAAATGATGCCCACGGTCAGGGGAAACTAATGCAACAAGAAATACGAAGTTTGGTTAAGAATCGAAGAAGAAATCACGATTTGAAATTTCGAAAATTTTGACCTACAATTCGAAAATTAGAACTCAAAATTCGAATAGATTACTTAAAGGATTGAAAAGATCTTTATATGTACGAGTTCTCCACGACAAGGGGAACATAAACCCTCAACCAATTCCGACCAAAGGCCACCGGAGCCGGCGGTTGTAGGGGTGTCATCGGGACTGGTTTTCGGGAATTCGGGTATTTCGGGACGGGATTTTGGGTTTCGGGATTTCGGGACGGGTTCGGGAGTCCCGGAAATCTAAGTTGCAAATTTAAATTGTGCAAATTAAACTTTTTTTTAGCTTATTGTTAAAATGAAATGAAAAAAAAAGTACCATGACTACTAGTCTATTGTAGAACAAACCAATTCAAACATATCACCACAACCATTTCAAAAAAAGAAAAACATAACGGAATTTGGTATGAAAAATGAAATTTGTCCAGTTCTATGGTACCAAAATTGAATTTTATGTTCCAACGGGCAGAATCCGACCCACGTGCTCAGCCCGCCCACGAAGACTTAACGGACACGTGGCAGAAACGTTAAGACAATTAACGGAAGTGCCTTTTTTGAAACGGCTGAGTAGGAACTGGTGTTATTTTTGAACTTTTGGTATGAAAAATGAAATTTGCCCAGTTCTATGGTACCAAAATTGAATTTTTGCCTTATATTAACTTAACTGATGCGATGCAGATATTATATTTCAATAATTTGAGTATTATTTTTTTTTTTTTTTTTTTTTTTTTTTTTTTTTTGATAACCCAGGTGTACAAGCTTACACTTGACTAATCCTGGACCCTCAGAACCCTTGCCCTAGAACCCTGAAGGATGTAAATCGCAGGATGTGCCTCCATCAAGCCCCGGGTTCCCACCATACTGCTGTACACTCTGCGCACAAAGGGGTCTTCACCACAAATGACCCTTAGATAGACCCATAGAAATGCTTCCATCCAAGTTCCAAATGGGATTCGAACCCCCACCCTTGCCGCTGGAGCAAGCCTTATGAATCATTGGTCGACCAGTTGGAGATATGCCCTGGGGGCATAATTTGAGTATTATTGCATTCTAAAAAATATATGTTGGGTACGTATTGGGGCTCAAAAAAATTCTTATCGTACTGAAACGAGTTCATGACAATTTACCCTTCTATGATATTTATATTATATCAAATAACCTGCATCTGGAAAAATGATAGTAATATATTATTATTATATTAATTGAGTCATCTTCAATTTACAATGTAATTGTCAAATAATATGCAATGTACATATTTAGTTAAAAATAATAAAAAAAAATATGGATAAACACCACATTTGGTCCCTCTTATCATTAACTTTTTACAGAGTAGTCCCTCTTATGTTTTTTTTTTCAGTTTAGTCCCTACTATATATTATTTGTTTCACTTTAGTCCTTTTCAGGTGTTCCAAGGCGGTTCCGATAACATGTGATATGCTCATAAGGGCAATTTCATCATTTCAAGTAAACTAACATGGATATTTTCGTTTTTCTAATCATTTGAAAAAAAAACTAAAGATTTTATCTCTTCCAATCTAGACTTTCATTCCAGTCCAACTTAATCGTCCATTTCGTTCCAAACTAAAGTTTTCTACCAAAATCTTCTTCAAACACCAAAACTATTCACCAATTAAACAATATCTTAAATGTTCTCAATAGCGAACGGACGAAAATACCCTAAAAAAATATTTATATGCACGTCACGTATTATCACCACTTGAGGACTAAAGTGAAACACATAATTCATAGTTGGGACTAAAGTGAAATAAATAATTCATAGTAGGGACTAAAGTGGAAAAAAATATAAGAGGGACCATTCTATAAAAAATTAATAATAAAAGGGACCAAAAGTGATATTTACCCAAAAAAATATATTTATATTATCAGGTGGCACTATCTATCACGATTCACGACACGAACTTGGACAGGACGCGCTGGAAAGACGTTCGCCCAAGCCGGGTTGTGCAGGGAGCACCCCCAGGACAGTTCGAGATCGTCCGGATGTGCTCCCCTGGGGCATCACCACCCACACCCCTAATGGCTGTCATCATCGGACCGCAATTTGCGAAAAAGGCAAATTGCTTGGCATCCAATGATATTCAGATCCTACCAGTCTTATTCCCACAATTGTATTTGTACGGTGGCCATGGTTTGGAAATTAGGGATTTGCATTTCATTGGAGGATGAGAATGTTGCAAGTTGCACCTCAATTAATGAATAAATATGTTTTTCTTTTTAGAATATACATATTTAAACACATTTTATTATTACTTGGTGAAATTTCTTTTCGATACATATTTTGAGTGTTTGGGATTATACTCCGCTCCAAGGATTTATGGGAAAAAAAAGGTCTAATCCATGAAATTGGTTTAGTAAATCTTATAAATTACTTGAAAATTAAGGGACTAAAATTGCAAATTTGAATTTCTGAGAATCAGGGGCCGAATTAATATTTCTAGTTTTCTTAAAATTCTGGACTGAATTGCAATTCTTGATTTATTGAAAATCTAGGGTCAAAATTGCAATATTCAAAAATCGAGGGACCAAAAGTGCAAATTCGATTCCTGAACATCAGGGTCCGAATTGAAAATTTTAACTTTATGAAAATTCTGGACTGAATTGTAAATCTGGGTTCTTCGAAAATCTGATGTCAAAATTGCTATTTCCCAAAATTTAGGGACCAAAAGTGCAATTCAAATTTCTGAAAATAGTAGCCGAATTGCAAATTTTAATTTTTTGAAAATTCTGGACAAAATTGCAATCCTAGGTTTTTTGAAAATCTGGGATCAAATTACAATTTTTGAAAGTATACAATGTGGACCTTTTTTAAGGACCCATTTGGATTGATGGATTTAAGTTGGGTGGATTTGAAATCCCTTGTCAAATCCATCGTGCTATTTGGATACAAAATTAAATCCATTCATTTGAAATCCTGGATTTTAGTTCAATGGAATTTAACCCAATTTTTAGGGATTTGAAATTCCTCCTAAAACTAGTCATTTGAAATCCACTTAAAAAAAGATCCACATTGCATATTTTCAAAAATTGCAATTTAATCCCAAATTTTCAAAAAACCTAGAATGCAATTCAGTCCAGAATTTTCAAAAAATTAAAATTTGCAATTCGGCTACTATTTTCAGAAATTCGAATTGCACTTTTGATCCCTATATTTTCAAAAATTGCAATTTTGACCACAAAATTTTTTAAGAAGCCAAATTTACAGTTCAGTCCAGAATTTAATAAATTCAAATTTCAATTCGAACCCGAATTTTCAGGAACAAAAATTGCACTTTTGGTCCCTCAATTTTTGAATATTGCAATTTTTACACAAGATTTTTGAAAAATCAAGAATTGCAATTCAGTCCAGTATTTTAAGCAAAATAAATTTTCAATTCGGCCCCTGATTTTCAGAAATTCAAATTTGCACTTTTGGTCCCTCAATTTTTGAAAATTACAATTTGACCCCGGATTTTTTAAAAACCAAGAATTGCGTTTCAGTTCAGAATTCTCATAAAATTAAAAAAATTCAATTTGGCCCCAGATTTTCAGAAATACAAATTTACACTTTTGGTCCCTCAATTTTTAGAAATTACAATTTGACCCTAAATATTTGAAAACCCCAGAATTACAATTCAGTTTATTTCGGAAGTTTTAAATTTTCATTTCGGCCCCTGAATTTCATAAATCCAAAATTTCACTTTTGGTCCCTTAATTTTAAAAAATTGCAATTTGACCCCATATTTTCGAAAAAATAAGAACTGCAATTCAGTCCATAATTTTCAGAAGATTAAAATTTTCAATTTGGCACCTGATTTTAAAATATCCAAATTTGCACTTTTGCTCCCTTAATTTTCAAAAATTATCATTTGACCCCAGATTTCCCAAAAACCCTGAGTTCCAATCCAGTCCAAAATTTTCAGAAAATTAAGATTTTCAATTCGGCCCCAAATTTTTTGAAATCCGAATTTGCACTTTTGGTCCCTTAATTTTCAAAAATTATAATTTTGCCCCAAATCGATTTATGTGATTTTATCCCGATATCAACAACAAGAATTAATTGATAGAGCAAATTATAAGGCATGATTGAGAATTTCGAATAACACAAATAATATATACCAAACAATGGATTTCAAATGAATGGATTTGAAATCCTTTGTAATTTTTTTTTATCCAAACAAGAGATTGCAAATAAAATGGATTTCAAATCATTGGAATTTCAAATCCATTCATTTCAAATCCCTCTTCATTTCAAATCCACCCATCCAAATGGGCCCTAAGTGGATTTCAAATTACTAGTTTTATGAGGAATTTCAAATCCACTTAAAATAGGGCTAAAATCCATTGAACTAAAATTCAGGATTTCAAATGAATTGATTTAGTTTTGTATCAAATGACATGATGAATTTGACAAGAAATTTCGAATCCACCCAACCCAAATCCTTTCATCCAAATGGGCCCTTAGACTATTCTCACTTTTATATTTAAAATAATAATAAGAAGAAGAACAAGAAGAAGAAGATAATAATAGAGATAGAGACATTAAAATATACTAATTAAAGGAAGCAGCTTGTGTGTTGCCTACTGATGCAATAATATAACTACGTTCAGTGCTGATAACTACTTTTCTTCAACAAAACAACAAATCAAAAAAAAAGGTGCATTATATATTCTTAGGTCCTCCTCCAACAAAACAACAAATTAAAGCAGGAAGAAATACTTGTTTCCTTCTTTTCTAAACTCACACACACAACACACAGTTTTGAATACTTTACCGACAATATGGCTGAAGCTTTGATCTATACTACGGTGCAAGTTATGATGGTGAAGCTGCTTGCAATTAGCAACGAAGATATTGGGCGCGTATTTGGTGTCAAGAATGATTTGGCAGAGCTGAAACAATCATTGACTATGGCTCATGCATTCTTACGCGATGCTTCGAGGCGGCAATTGGAAGACGAATCCATCAAGATTTGGTTGAAGAGGCTTGAAGGTATTACCTAAGAAGCTGATAACTTGTTGGATGAATTTCAATATGAAATCCTTCGCCGCAAGTTTTTGATCCGAAACCAAATGAAGAGGAAGGTATCTAACTTCTTTTCTTCCTCTAATCCTTTGGTTATCCATTACAAAATGGCTGGTGAGATCAAGAATTTGAATATGAAATTGAAAAGGCTTGATGAAGATGCCAATAGATATGGCCTTCAGAAAAAAGTTGCAGAGTCTTCTCTTGCTCTTCCTCCTATTATGGAAACTAGTTCATTAATTGTTGATCCCATTGTTCTTGGTAGAGAGGATGATGCATCAAAGATAATTCGCATGTTGGTTAGTCCAAATGAAGAGGTTCTTTCAGTCATTCCCATAGTTGGGATGGGCGGACTGGGAAAGACAACTTTGGCTCGATTGATCTTCAATGACCCGAATATAATCAAACATTTCGACAAAACCATTTGGGTTTGTGTATCTGAAAAATTTGACAGCCTAAAACTTTTCAAAAGAATCCTTGAATTATTGACCAAATATGTTGTTCATGAAGAGAGTATGGAAGCCATCCTTAAAAAACTTCAAGAGAAATTGAATGGTGAAAGATATTTACTTGTTCTTGATGATTTGTGGAATGATAAAAGAGACGATTGGGAAAACTTAAAAAATACACTTCTCGGTATCAGTTCGAACAAAGGAAATTTCATTATTGCTACTACTCGGCATGAGAATGTGGCATCAACACTGACCTCAAAACCTATGTATTCCCTTGGTAAGTTACATGATGATGATTGTTGGTCTATAATTAAGAACCAAGCTTGTTGGTTGGAGATGTACCTACAAAATTGGAGGCCATTGGAAAACAAATCGCTTGCAAATGCAGAGGTCTACCATTAGCAGCAAAGATGGTAGGTGGAACTTTACGAGGGAAAGGAAAAGACGATTGGAGATTAATTCTTGAAAATGGATTTTCAAATCCTAATGCAGAACAAAATGGTGTGCTGCCAATATTGAAGGTTAATTATGATCGTTTACCATCTTCATTATTTAAAAAGTGTTTTGCGTATTGTTCTATTTTTCCCAAGGATGAGAAAATTGATAAAGAACGATTGATTCAACTCTGGATGGCGGAAGGATTTCTTCAAGAAAGTATTGGCAATGATATGGAGAATTTAGGAAACAAAGTTTACAATATTTTCCTGCAAAGTTCTTTCTTACAAGAGCCCGTTATGGATGATTATGGCAATTGTACATATTCAAAGATGCATGATCTCGTGCATGATCTGGCTATTTTTGTTTCAAGAGGAGAATGTTTTAATTATAAAAATCACAAGATAGCTAGTCGTCCTACCAAAGTAAGATACCTAGTGATAACGCCGTGAAAACGTCGTTATTACCCATCTCTTTAAACCCAAAACATCTTGTTTTGATCCGAGTGTTTGTGTGTCTTCGCGTGTTTTCGTGTCTTTTGTGCTTTTGGCCATTTTGTTTGGCCTTTGTTCGTTTTTGTGTTTTTGTTCTCGCTTTGATCGTTTTCTCCGAGGTTTGTAGGTATTTACATCTTAGAGAGATTTGGAGTTGCGTATCAATGATGCGAGTCGCTCTACCCACCCCGCGAGTCAAGCTTGAGCTTCAAAGGAAATAGAACTCGTAGCAAATTGTACAAGAATGTAGATAGCTGCTCACTATAACTTGCATAAATATTTCATGGATGATCCAAATGAGCTGAATTTTGGATATGTCATAGATGAGTGAGTTAGCTACGCTACGGACTTTACGGATCTGCATTCGGAGTTCGGAATCAAAAGATATGCTGCTCGGAAGGAAGTGCGGCAGAAATCTCGCGGCCGCGAGGTTCAAGCTCGCGGCCGCGAGGTGTTGGCAGAAAGTTTCTGCCCAGCTCTTGCGGCCGCGAGGTTCAGGCTCGCGGCCGCGAGACTTGCTCTGTTTTTCAGCGTGTTTAGAGGGTGTTTCTTGTACTTTGCCTTCTTTCTCCCACTTGTAATTAAAACATCTTGGGGGGACATTTTGGTCTTGATTCCCTAGGTTAAGAGGGTTAGGAGGAGGAATTAAAACACAACTTCCACAACAAAACTTCCTCCTAGCCTCCCTTTTTCTCTTTGCCTCCATAAACTTTCTCTCTTTGTTTTTCCTTTGTTTTCTTGTTTTGAAGACTCCACCAAGGGGGAGAGTTAATCACCACCCTTGGGGAGTGATTAGGTGGTGATTAAAGGGAGGAGAATCCTTGTCTCGATTCCATTTCGATTAGGTGATTTCTTTCCATTTCTTAGTTATTTATGATTAGGAGATGAGTTTGTTATTTCCTTTTTGGATGAATGATTGTGTATTGGAATTCTCCGGATTTATATAAATTTATGTTATTGTTTGATTAATGATGTCTTGATGATTAATATGGTGCTTATATGTGTTCGTTAATCCGATTCCGTGTTTATTGTTCGTCTTGTGGTTTGACAACCCTTTGAGATGAGTGTTATTGATTCTTGATTGCTAGATATAGTGATTTTGAGGATTTGATTATGAATTTGGATTGTGAATCGATTTTAGGATAGACATATACCTATGTCGTTTCATATTCGTTTAAGGTTTGAGTTTAAATGACATCGATTAGATTTAGTCCATTTATACGTAAATTGGCTTAGTTTAATTTGATAGGTTGGTATGCTATCGAAAGATACATATGAATGTCATTGAATCCTTGAATAGCAAACACGAGCACAATATATTAATTGTCGAGTCATTGTTATCGTTTGATTAATTATGTTTGATGTTGGGTTATGTTTGATTTGTTGGGTTTATTGTTTTATCGCACTTTTGGCCATCTACCTTTAATGCAACCTAGACATAGGATGTAGAAAGTTAGGTGAGTGACGATTTGTGGATTTCAACCTAGGATAGACATATACCTAGTTTGGTCTGTGTTTGTATAATGGGTTCGTTCGTAAATGCATCAAATAACTTAGATTCTCTTTATTCGGGGATTCGGGTTAGTTTTAGGTCCCGGGTGACAACGGTACGCCTTAGAATCCTCTTTTGGGTTCGGACTTTCCTTAGAGCATCGATTGACAGCGATGTTCGTTATTGATCCGGAGATGGAGAGTTTGGGTAGATTGGTAAAGTTAAGTCAAATCGATAGGGAGACTTAACTAATTTGAACTCACAAACAACAACTAAATCTGGGATTGTTTGCATAGTTAACCTAACAACCGCATAATTTATCTGCTTTAACTAATAGCTTATGAATCCTCCTTACCGCGTAATTAACTCCCCATTTACTTGCTTTCGTAGTTAGATTTATTTTATCGCTCGTAGTTAAATAAAATCACCCTTATCATATGTTTGGGTTCGATAATTTGTATCAAGCATTCTTAGATGAAATAAGCCGTCAATTGATTCGTTTATTCCCACCTTTTACCCATTCGTTGGGATTCGATACTCGGTATGTACTTATCGTTTTATATTACTTGTAACGACCGTATACTTGCGTGTTTGCGTATTAGTATTTGGAACGCAACAAGTTTTTAGCGACAACATCGCTTGGAGATGCACACAAGATCACGAAAGAGGATGCAATTTATTTACGAACTTTAGTTTTGGGTAACAAAGTAGATGATAGTGTGTTCAAAGAAATCACACGTTTGCGTGTGCTAGATCTACAATATGAACATATAGAAAAAATGATAAGCTCCATTGGAGATTTGATTCATTTACGATTTCTAGATGTGTCTATCACAAGCATCAAAACTCTACCCAAATTTGTTTGTAAGCTTTACAATTTACAGACTCTGAGGGCCTATAATTGCGATAAGTTTCCAAGCCAATTGCATCTCTTAGTTAATTTGAGACATTTCTTAGTTAAAAATGGATATTTTCCGATGCCACTTGGAATTGGAAAGTTAACATGTCTTCGCACGTTGAAATTCTTCAACGTAGGTCTGGAGAAAGGCCGCCGAATTGAGGAGTTGGGATATTTGAAACATCTGAAAGGCAAACTTGAGATATGTGAACTAGAACAAGTGAATAACATGGAAGAAGCTGCTAAAGCAGACTTAATTGGAAAGCCAAATATACAGAAACTAACCTTTGTTTGGAGTGATTCAAGGGAAGGAAAGAACAAGGATAAAGAAGTTTTGAAAGGCCTCCAACCTCATCCAAATATAAAAAAATTAACCATTCGACGATCCAGTGGAGAGAACTTTCCATCGTGGACAATGAATATGACTGTTCAAGAGGTAACTTGCCTAGAGAACTTGATCAAAGTTAGCTTGGTAGACTGTGAAAGATGCCAAGAAGTTCCAAAGCTCGGTCATCTACCATTGCTCAAGAATTTAGTGTTGGATGGGCTGAAAAATGTAAAATCAATAGGTCCCTCATTTTATTATCCCGATGACCGAATTGAGTCAAGTGGTACTAAGAGTAGTCCTTATTCACCACCAACACCGTTTCGAGCACTGGAACATTTCACGCTACAAAACATGCCAAATTTGGTAGAGTGGACTGCAGTTAAGTATTCTCCAACAACGACTAGAGTTGATGGTTTTCCTTGCCTTCAATATTTTGATATTGTAGAATGCAAAAATTTTGGTGACTATTCCAAATCATGATTTTCCATCTCTTGAAAGACTGAGGCTTGTATATGTAGATTGCATATTGTTATTTCACATGGCACGCTGTTTAAGCTCCTTGAAGGAATTGAGACTAAATTGCATTTATGATCTCATTTTTTTCCTAGCATGCTATTTGATAGGAATCAACGCCTTGAAGAACTAAGAGTAAGAGATTGCAGTACCCTAACCGATATTCTATTTCCGGAGGACAATGAACACAATATGCAGTCCCTTAATATATTATTAATATGGAATTGCCGGAGTCTCAAGTCAATTGGATATATAAGCGGACGATTGCAAGGCATCGCTTCTCTTCAAATATTGGAAATTTATTATTGCCAAAATTTTGCCTCTTTTAAAGTTGACTGGCATGCAATGCAAAACCTCTCTGAGGTCAGAATTAATGGTTGTCCCATTTGGAAGAGTATGCCCCATGATATCGGAGGTCTTCGCAGTTTAAGAGCTCTTACTCTTGGCTTCTCTGTAGATGATTTTGATATGTTAAAGCAGACTCTCCATTACATCCGTGGACTGACCTCACTTGAGAAATTAACGTTCTACGGATGTGAGGAGTGGGACTCTGTGCCGGATCAACTTCAACATCTGACTAGGATAACTCGTTTAAATTTGTATGAATTTGGGGTTGAAGTTTTGCCTGAATGGTTTGGAAACATTTCATCTCTGGAAACTTTAGATCTATATCGGTGTAGAATACTAAGGCAACTGCCCTCTAAGGAAGCCATGCAATGCCTCACCAAACTTAAACAAGTACATATTGCTGAATGTCCATTGCTCAAAGACACAGACGAGATCTTTATGAGCAACAAGGGCTGGCTCTGATTGGCATGGCCCGTGATTTACTATCTCCCCTTTCTCAACATGTAACGTTTCATCTGTAAGTATAACCATCATTACTTTATTCATCATTGATTCCATCTCATAATTAATTGTAATGATAATTTTGTTTTTTTCTTTTTCCATCTTCATGTTTCACATAATACAAAAGAATCACTTGCATTGAATTTTGGAGACATAAGATGAAGGTTAGGTTATAATGGCGGTTTTAAGGAAGATGCATGTCATGTCTTTCAGATGTTTGATTAGTAACATTGACTTTATGATCATATATTTGAGTACACAGATAGATTTACTGCTAGATTTTTATCTTGACCTTTGATTTAAGAATGTTTCTTCATATCTGTGAAACTCTGATAGAAGAATGTTTCTTGATACAAGGGTTATTAACTTTGTTTTTAAGTTAAGTTGGATCTATCTTCATGAATAATTTCCACCCATCAATAATTTGCAACTGACTTAACAACGTCACTAATCTAAAGGTGATTTTTAATGACTATACCAAATTATGGTATAAAATATGTTGGCCTCTAGTTGTTTGGTACCAAATGTCAAAAATGACGTAAAACTCAGTACCAAATATGCAAATCTCTCTTCTTAAATATTTATGGAACTTGTTGTAGTAAGTACCTTGGCTCTTACAATAGTTATTGGTATGCTATAACTCTTTTTGTTTGGTCTATATATAAAATACTTTTCTATAAATGTTCTTTTTTATCTTCATAAAATTACTACTTAAGAAAATAATTGGTATATCTATATCTATCTATTCTATATACATATAAAAGTACGAGTTGGCTTAAGGAAATTTCTTCCCTTTTTTGTGAAGACTAATATACCCCTATTTTAAAATTATATTGTGATATTTAATTTTATGGCAAAAAAGTAAATAAAAAAATCCTAGAAGTATAATTTGACAAGAAGTCTATCATACATCAACCTTATAATTATCTTTTAAAGTTTTACAACTCATTAAAATATTAATGATAACAAAAAAAAATATTCTATATTTCTTCAAAAATTTCTTTGAAAAGTTGTTAAAAAGTTACTTATAAAGGAATCTCAAAAATATTAAGAGACTAAAAAAAATTATGTCACATTCATGCTACATGAATAAAAAAAGGTACTATTTAGTTAAGTAAAAATGTATAATTGGCTTAAGCCCAAAAAAGTCAAAAGATAGAAATTGTTAAAATCAACAATTTGATCAAAAATATGATAAAAATAGTAAAATCAATAGGAAAATTGATCATATAGAAAGAAAAGCGAGTTAAACAAAAATAACGGTGAATTGATAAAAAAAAAACAAGGTTTACCAGAAAAAAAAATTGAATGACATCGGCTAAACACGAGATAATAAAAATGGATCAAATCGATAAAAGAACAAACAAAAAAAATGGTGAATTGATAAAATATCAAGGTTAACCGGCAAAAAAATGGGCAAAACCGGTAAAAAAAAATCAAATGACATCGGCTAAATACGGGATAACAAAAAAATAGATCAAATCGATAAGAGAAAAAAAAATTAGTTAATTGCCAAAAAAAAAGGTGAAATATGTGAGAAAATATGTTAAATAAGTAAAATCAGACTAAAATTGGGTTAAACCGGAGATAATGAGTAAACTGATTAATAAATATGAAAATCAACTAATGGGTTAACTTGAGACTGGATGGAATAAAATGGATAAACCATAAAAAAAATTGTGAACGAACGGGTTAAACAAAAAAGAAACGATTAACTCAATGTAAAAGCATGTAAAATCGATATTTCTTTGTAAGTTTACAAAAAATTGTAGTTAATCACGTGCAAAACACGTGCACTTTTCTAATTTGTTAAAAAGAAATTAGTTAAGAGAATGAGTGAACTGGTTAACAAATGTGAAAATCAACTAATAGCTTAACTTGAGAATGGATTGATCATTTAAATAAACTGGATAAACCATAAAAAAATTGTGAACGAACGGATTAAATAACAAAAATTAAATGATAAACTCAATGTAAAAGTAGGTAAAATCGATATTTCTTGTTAATCACGTGCAAAATACTTGCACTTTTCTAATTTGATTAAAAAAAATTAGTTAAGAGAATGAGTGAACTGATTAACAAATGTGAAAATCAACTAATGGGTTAATTTGAGAATGGATGGATTGTTTAAATAAACTAGATAAACCATAAAAAAAAATTGTGAACGAACGGGTTAAAATAACAAAATAGGAATGATAAACGATCAATGTAAAAGCAGGTAAAATTGATATTTCTTTTGTAAGTTTTTAAAAAATTATAACTTATTAAAGAGCCTATAAATGATAACAACTTTAAAGCGATTTAATCAAATAAATTATGTGGTATGTCATTTAGACCATAGTATGATTAAAAATGATGATATGATTCAACTAACATAAGAAATTAGTTAATCACATGCAAAACACGTGCATTTTTCTAATTTAATCAACAAAAATTAGTTAATCACATGCAAAATACATGCATTTTTCTAATTTGATTAAAAAGAAATTAGTTAATCACGTGCAAAGCACGTGCACTTTTCTAGTATATATATATTTATAAAAAAGTATTTTTTTTAAAATTTCATGCATCCCATAAACTTGTTAAAGAGGCAAATTAAGAAAATAAGTACTATATATGATTGAAGAATAAAATGAGTAATACTGTATAAATTGATAGAGTGTATGGGATTAAGGTGGATTAGATTGGAGTCGGATTGAAGGTCATATTAAAAACATGTTTAGTAGATTTGATTGAAAGCTTCCATGTTAATTGTAAATTGATATAGATTTTAATTTATGATTTATTTGAGAAGAATTTATGATATTTAATGATATGTTAAAAAGAAAATATGTAAATTTAAAGTTATTAGTGATATTTACCTAATCCATATTTACATGGATTAACTAATCCGTCCATGTCTGGGTGGATTATAATCTAGTCTTAATACCGGGTTGTAAGGATTTAATCCATTTGATCCGGTATTAGAGCAATGTCACCAAACGTTGTATTAGTCCATATTAACTCATATAATATGACAAAATAACCCATATTAGGTCCTACCAAACGGCCCCTAAGCAAAATCTGAGTATTGAGTTGTTCTTTAATTACTTTGTGGATCCAAGGGGATTAAAAGTGAATCGGCCATACATGGATTCGAATAGCGGCTACGCGCCTACGCCTATACACCATGGATATTTTGATATCGTTTCGATTTTAGACTTCTCATACCTGGAAAAAACTGTTTTGTACTGAATTGTTAAGTATGAAAAATAAATGCAGAGGAATTTCTAACAACCAAATTCAAACCAAATCTTAAATGAATAGGATCAATTGAGTATAAAATATCAAATTCAAATGATTTCACCTCTTTTTCTCCTTTATTTTTTTCCATGAATTTTTAATCAAGATTAGCCACACTTGACCCTCCTGTTAATCTCAGAAAATGGTATAACAAACACATTAGAATTTAAGAACTGTAAATTCTACATACAATTAATGCTGTTTGTGAACTGAAAAAACACACATAAAACCTTATTACTATTAGTTTCATGCATTATGCATATATATAACCATTTGTGTTTTCACTAAAGCCAAGCATTATACATCCCATAGTTAAACAGAACCATCCGATTTGCAAATCGAGAGAGCCTTAGAAATGGCTCTAATGGTATTTGGTGTAGTTCTGCAACAACCTCCGATGAGAGACGCCCCCGCCTCTTGCCACTTCCCTACGTGTGATATGAAATCAACGTCCGTGACCCCAGTCGATGGCTTCAAGAAAAAAATAACTTAATTATTATCTCTTCCATATACTATTACCATCTAGCTTAAAAATCACAGAAAAAATTATCGTTTGCAGTTCAGCTTAAAAACTAGAAATTGTAATAATGTTAGAACGAAACACGCAACTTGTTCGATTTGGGACAGGGGATACATAATGGACTCACCACCCATTCTTTTCTTCCAGCATCATATGTTTCACCACTGTTGGGATATATGAGAATTGGTTTAGTAGTTACCTGCAAAATCGTAATTAAGTTTCTAAATAATACGTACGCTTCGAACTGATGTGATAACTATCACACGCAAGTATATATAGGAAATACGTACGTACCCTTCGAACTGATTTGACAAGTCCAAGAATGTATCTTGGCGGGGTACAATTGATTCCGACTCCAATGACTTTCTCACAAGAATCAGCAATTAAGGCACACTCTTCAATTGAATCGCCGCTAACGACATTGATTCCGTCCTTAGAACTGAAGGAAAACCAAGAAGGAATCTTTATTGCCTCTTCCTCGAGAAGTTCTGCATATGCCTATCACATTGAAATCGATAATAAATGAAATTAATGTTTAGAAAATATCCGAATTTTTTGAGTCGAGATTAACTCAAAGAGACCTTAGCTTCCATTTTATTCGGAATGGTCTCAAATGCAATCAGATCAGCCCCCGAGTCAGCCAAAACCTGAACCCTTCTTCGGTGAAAATCTTTCAAAGTTTCTAAAGTTATATTATCCCCATAAATCCCACTGCCAAAAATAAATGTCACTCTTTGTCATGTAATATAGACCAAAGTTTCTGAATATATGTTAAACATGATAAACCGACCTATACTCGGAACCATCAGCCAAATAAGCTCCGTAGCTTCCGATTGATGCAGCAACTAATATGGGATGCGGTTGTGGTGTTATTCCATCGGCTGAACTGTCCCAAGAGCCTTTGGTGGCTCTTTCGTTATATAAATCGCGAGCCTCACACGCTATTTTAACGCTTTTTTGAAGCAATGTTTCGCCTTCTTCTTGAGAAAGTCCCTTAGCTTCAAAACCTTGAAGAGTAGCCTGGAATATCATTCATAAACTGATAGAGTTAATAGCAATTTACCCCTTATGATATTTATAATATTCAATTCACCTCCTTATGATTTGAAAAATAGCACTTTACCCCCATGTGATTTTATAAAAGTTTTTCACTACCTCCCTATGGCCCTTTACCTACCTTGTTATGATAACACCGTGGCAGTTTACCTCTTGTGTTATGATAATGTGACAATTAGTCCCCTTATGTCAGAAAACACTTATACCACTCTCAGTTTTAGAAAATGAGTTACACTCTTCGGTTCAAGGGGTTAAAATGATTCTTTAAAATTATCAAGGGGGGTAAATTGTTTTTTTTTTTCAAATCAAGGGGATAAATTGAACATTATGAATATCACGGGGATAAATTGTTAGAAACCCTAAATGATATAATAACATCTAAACAATTTTTGAAATACTTATGTTTTAATTTAAATAAATATGATGCATATATGATCGAATATATCAAGGTTAAGTACCTGATATGATGCAGATATAATTATATTCGCACCAGCTTCGAGGTAATCGAGGTGAACCTGTTGACACAAAATATAGATATACAATCAAAATATTCATTATAACTGAACTTTTGATTCTTTAATTAAATTTCGGATAAATTTGTTCATTAAGAAATCACAGTATTATATTTTATCAAAAATATATTTCGTAAAATTACTATTTAGTGTAATTTGTGCATAGCACGGGAATAAGCTAGTTATATTTTTATGCGAGGACAATTCATATTTCATTCTATTCTTTCAATATTTAGTCATTTATTGAAATTTTATCCATGTGGACTAGTGAAGAACAGTCAATTTATTGTTCATTAATAAAACATGATACGATAACTGCAGCTAATTAAAATTGCACTTGCTCATCTTTAGGTAGGACCGAAAAGCAAAATAATTTGGATATTTATTTGATATTTTGTTCGAGCTTGTTTGAGTTCGGTTCATTATATTTATCAAACAAACTTCAACAATTTTTTTGTATCATAACGTTTGAGATCGGTTCGAACTGGCTTTTATAAGATAAAAGTGATAAAATAAAATTATACATCTTATGTTACTCCAAATTGAATTATACATGGATCAAAATTTCGGTTCAAATGTATGTTTCGGTCAGTCAAATATTGGAAATTTTTCGAGATTATTCGAAAATATTTCGGAAACACTAAGGAAAATTTGTAAAAATTAATTACTAAATTTAGGAAAATAACAGAGTTTTAGGCAAATAAGTAATTTCGAAATTACATCTTGTTTTCGTTTCGCCTGATTCAAAAACTGAAACTTTTCAATGTTTTCGATAGAAAAGATGGAAATTTTGATCCATGGAATTATATTCGGCTAGATTAAAACTCTTTCAAATAAACACAATTAATTTAAGCTCGAAAAGAAATCGAATCCGGCTTTATTTTGCAATGAATTTTTATTAAAAAATAAAAAAGCTTGAAAAGTCGTGGACCAATAATTTCAGGTGAGTCCCAGAATTGTATACTAGGATCTCCACATAGACAGGGCCGGCCTTATGCCTAGTCCAACTAGGCGATGGCCTAGAGCCCCATTCAATTGGGGCCCCCAACCCATGGTTGTATGTATTAATTCATGTATATATTATCTAGCCAGCCCAAAATAAAAAAAAAAAAAAATATATATTGGCCCAACAAGTGAACCTTCTGCCGCCGCCACTATCTACTTTAGATACTTCAATTTTTCTTTAAATACAAATATGCAATTGGCAGGTGTTACAATAAATCAATAATAGAGAAAATAGATTTAATTCTGCTATAAATGTTATCAAAGAAATTGCTTTAGAAATGAATATTAAATCAATATTTTTTGAAAAACGTATAATTCGTAGGAAAAAACAATTTGATGAGACCCAAAATAATGATGTTACATTATCACCTGAAGAATCTTTTAGAGTTGAGTATTTCTTATATATTCTAGATCGAGCTATTTCTTCTATTAAAATTAGATTTGAACAATTTAAGAATTATGCAAATATTTTTGGATTTTTATTGGATGTCACAACTCTAAAGTCTTTAGATGAAAGAACTTTGAAAGAACGTTGTATGAATATAGAAAATTCTTTAAAACATAACTTAATATCAGATATAGATGGTTCTGATCTATATTATGAACTAAGAGTTTTATCAAAAGTTTTGTCTGCCCATATATGTAAGCAAATCGATGTTCTTGATCATATAAAAATATTTGGTTCTTATCCTAATACGTGTATTTGCTATAGAATAATATTCACTATACATGTAACGGTTGCTTCTTCTAAAAGAAGTTTTTCAAAATTAAAATTGATAAAGACCTATTTACGATCAACTATGTCACAAGAAAAATTAAGTGATTTGGCTATTTTATCTATAGAACAAAATATGTTAGAGAAACTAGAATTATATGAAGAGATAATAAACAAATTTGCATCTAGTAAAGTAAGAAAAATAAAGTTTACATAATTATTTTTTTTCAATATAGGGCCCCGATTTTTTACTTCGCCTAGGGCCCCAAAAAACCTAGGGCCGGCCCTGCACATAGATGGTTAAGATTATCCAAAACCATTTAATTAAAATTTGAATATAAAATCTTTAGCCGTATTATTAAGTACTTCATTTTTTAATTTTCTGATAGGTTTATCCATTTTTTATTAACATGAAAAATACGTGTCACGCATAAGTAGTTTACTATACAAATAAAAACTGAGGTGTAAAACTTGAAATCCCCCACGTATCATTCAAAAAATAAAATACTCTGTTTATTCATTACGAAAAAACCTCTGGAAAATGATCCTTCAAGAACAGAGTAATTATCAAGAAATCAATCATGTACAATAATTACTAAAATTCTTCACTTTTTTTTAAGATGAAAATTAAAATTATGTTGAATTACCCTTCTGATGAGGTGAGGTGAACTAATAAGGCACTTGGCACTCCACAGGGGATCATTAAGGTCAGCTCCGTGTCGTTCGAGCTCCGTCGCAAGGCCGCCGTCTATTACGGCGGAGCCATCGCACTGGCGGAGGAAACTTGTAATGAAAGCTGAAGCGTCAACAGTTTCTAGTACCATATTGTGTAATTTTTCTAGTGGGTCACTTCAATTGTTTGTATTTATGGTGATTGATTAGATTAGTTTGTTTTCCTTTTGGTTTTCAGGATGAAGCAAAAAATGGCAAAGATTAGATGTGAATAGAATTAAACGTAGAGAATGCTACTTCATTTGTATAGAAGTAGGAGTATTTTATAAGGTAAAATTCTCACCTAGACTAGAAAAAAATTATAAAAGTTGGAGTATTTTATTATGGAAGATTCTTATCCATAAGAAAAAAAGAAAAAAAAAATAGTACGACGTTATTTATTTGATCAAACTCATCCAACCACCAAGCAAGTGTATTGCACTTGCTTTGTGATTTGTCACTTTCTTGAAAGTTACATCCAATCACAAAGCTAGTGTATTACACTTGTCATGTAGTTATTTTGGGTTCGGCCAAAATCGATCTGGGTAAATACAAAATACTCACCTGTGTTATGCTAAATATGTAAGAAACTAGTCTTTAAAAATTTTGTTGGGTCAAACTTTCTTGTAATTTCAAAAATCCTGCTGAAAATACCCAATTTGTAAGGAATATATCGTTTGGGACTGACATATTCCAAGAAATAATTTTTAAATGCTTCAAGTTGGTCCCTACAACTTCACGTGAAATATTCAAAACTGATTTCTTGAAATATGTCGATCCAAAACGACCTATGTTTAACAAAATTGGTGTTTTTTGCCGAGTTTTTGAAATTACAAGGAAGTTTGGCCCAATAAAAATTTCACAGGATAATTTCTTGCAGATTTAACATAACACATGGGAGTATCTTGCATTTCCCCCCTTAACATAGATTAGAATGTTTTGGTTGAAATTATCGATAGTTTTGATTTTCAGTAAATCGAGGTGAAAATATGCAATAGTTCATTAAAAACACCAAAAACATTTTTTTTTAGTTAATCTAGTAGTATATCAATATTTTTCTTTGATTTTGCAATTTTTTCAATGTTTCTTGAAAATTTGAACACTTATTAAAAGGTCCTCGTAATTCACTTCCAAGCCATCTAACGCTTCTAAAGTTCCAGCCGGAGTGGCCTTAAGAGTAAACAAGTTGGTTATACTTGGCTTGATACTTTGATATCAAGAAAGATTGTGAACCAGTCCACATGGACAGCTCAACTGGTCTCAGAGGGGGAAGTTGGAACAAGAAAGATTGTGAACCCTCGTTCGCAGTAGGTCCAATTTGAATACAAGATTTCACTATTCCCGTCTACTAATATTATAAAGGAATGTCTAATAAATTGGTCTTGAATCGGATTGTATAACCTGAATACGAAATACTATTCAATGAATAATATTTTAACGAGAAACCCATTTTTCCTCTAACAATCTATTCGCTACCTTCATGAGCTCGTGCGTAACATGGTGAACCGAGCAAACATGTTCTTAAAAATCGAAGTGACTTTACATGAGCTATTTTGACCAAGTATTTCTTTGTTTTGTACTCTCTTCGTCTCAAATATTTTACTCCTTTTTTATTTTGCATGGAATTTTAGATGATAATTGAAAAAGTAAGACTTTTTTATAATATTACATTTTTACCCTTAAAAATTATGGTTAATTGAGAATTATGGGTATCAAATTAATTATTACTTTATAAAAGAGGGTAATTTTTTTTTTTCCAAAAAAATGGGAGTAAAAATTGGGACAAAAGAGATTATGAAACTAAATATTTAGTTTGGAGAGGAGATTACTGGATTGATAGCAGGAAAACAGATTTGGGTTGAAATGAAGACATGAGGGTCTATTTGGATGGGTTTTTGCTCGGTTTCACGGGTCTCAGTTTAAAAAAATTGGTTTGAGTGGTTTCAATGAAACCTTTGAGACTTCATTTGGATGAGTTTTGGCTCTAGGGTTTTGTGGTTTTTATAAGTTGAAACCTCACTTGGATTGGGTTTGAATGTTGAGGTTTAGGGGAAAAAATAGGTGATATGTGTCAAATCAATATCTTTTTTAGTGAGATTTGAGGAAAAAAATAGGTGATCGGTGTCAAATCAATGTTTTATAGATTTGAAAAGTTTTAGTGTGGGATTCTGAATAAATTTTTGATAGTTTTATGGGTTTGGTGAAAACTCATTTGAAAGGGTTTTGACTCGGCCTCGCGAAATCCGCGAGACCAGGCCAAACCCCATCCACATCCATAAGAAAAAGTAGATGGTCGGTGTCAAATCAATGTTTTATAGGTTTGAAGAATTTGAGTGTGAATTTCTGAATAAGTTTTTGATGGTTTTATGGGTTTGGTGAAAACTTATTTGAAAGGATTTTGGCTCGGTTTCGCGAAACCCGCGATACCGGGCCAAAACCCATCACATACATCCTGAATTTTCTAATGCGTGCCAGTTGTCTCTTAGAATTATTGATACGATGACATATAGATATATTTATTTAACTTGCTAAATGAAAAATAAGGAAAATATCTAAAAAGAAAAAACTTCAAGACCTAGCAAAGAAACAAATCTAATAAGATAAATACTATAATAAATTTAATAATGGAAACGACAATATTGCGAGTTGTGATGATAATGTGATTAATGACCACACCAACACGTACGATAATTGGAATCGAACATTCCAAATGTCAATCCAAGGACAAAAGATATTTCATTTCTGGTCTGCCACAAACCTTAAGTGGATGTATTCGAGTCAATAGTTGTTTAAAGAATATTTATCACATCCACTCTTCAAAATAGAGTGAATCACATATTTCATCTCTTAAAATATGTGTTATTTTAGTCTCTCGAATCAATTCTTTTTTGACAAAATTAATTTTAAAAATGATTTTTCAATTTGTTTAAAATTACTCATATTTAATCATTTAATTTTAACTTAGTTTCAATTTAAATTTCGTCTTCTAATTTTCAATAAGTTTCAATTTTCGTCTTGCAATTACAAATTTAACCCTATCACAGCAGAAAACGTTTGTGATTTTTGGAGGAAAAAATTTATAATTGCATGACGATAATCAAAACTTATTTAAAGTTAGAGAAAATGCGTGAAAATTAAAAATCTAAATGTGAGTTTATTATAATTACATAACTATTTTTGAAAGATTCTCGAAATTATAAAACTATTTCTTAAAAATTTCCATTATTTTTTTATTAACCATTTCCATGGAGAAATTGTGGCGGAATCAATATCACGTGCTTCACTCGTTCCAATTTTCTAGGGTATATTCATCAGAGTAACTTGAAAACAAATTTAAAGACTAACAGATGATTGGTCTAGTAGAAGAGACTAGTCACTACAAAGTAGCGGACTCAGGTTCGAATCTCTGTTGGAAGAGGTTCCCACTTTATGTGTCTGACTCGCCTCGAAAGGGATTAAACCCTTGGAAAACAAAAAA
This sequence comes from Penstemon eatonii, assembly GCA_038501285.1. Taxonomy (NCBI): domain Eukaryota; kingdom Viridiplantae; phylum Streptophyta; class Magnoliopsida; order Lamiales; family Plantaginaceae; genus Penstemon; species Penstemon eatonii. Next base: position 72,271,795 of record CM076715.1, read on the forward strand.
AAAAAATACAAAAGAAATTCATCTATATTGCAATATTATCCCTCATAAAGAGTGTTTGGCACAATACGGTCATTAAAAATTAAGTTTCTTATTTTATTGGATTTTTTGGGAGCATAAGGACCTAAAAGAATTTAGTGAATGAATAAACTATATGTAATTATTATAACAAGAACATGAAGCATAAAAGCTTTGTAATGTATAATATCCAAACATTCGAACTATGAAGACTAAACACAAACAAGGAAACAAAAGATCGATTCTTCATGGTCCGCGAGAGGGGGCAAAGCAAAAACAGCCCCCGGCCTGGTCCTCGGGTATCATTCCTCCTCCTCTGCTCGTATCAATTGCTTCCAATAGCCTAACAACCTCATCCATCTCGGGCCTCTTTTCCGGGTTTGCATCCCAACACTTTTTCATTATATTTGTTACAGAACTTGGGCAACAACGAGGAATCGCTGGTCGTAAATTCTACAAGGTAGAAGCATATAGATGTCAATTTTCTCAAACCAACAAAAACCACATGGCCAACATTTTGACATATTGACCAAATTTCACAAATAGAAATCCATGTAACACAACACAAACCCAAAAAAGTAATTGGTATAAGTTTTGTTCTACGAAGAATCTTAGTGGGTAACGTACAATTTTGCAAATGAGGGTATCTATGTACTTTCAGCTAAATTTAATGACAGAGTGGTAGATGTAGTAAGTTGCATTCTTCAAGGGTAGTTTGTATAATTTCTCAAACGTGAATGGTTCTCGGTGTAATTTGACCAATGACCATACCTCATTGTTAGTTTCTGTAATTTACCTTAATATCAAACTCGAGTTCGACAACATTTCCATCTAAAAATTAGTGCCAAAAGTGAGGAAGGTTTCGATTGTGAGTGAAATTCATACTAAAGATCCACTATAATAGAGAGAAATAACGATATTTAAATAAGAGAGAATGAGAAGTAATTCGACAGAAGAAGTTAGAAATTCTGCGTAAATAAATTAAACCTGTCTAACAACGGCAGAGGAAACTTCTGCAAAACTAAGATCCAGGTAAGGAAGATCACAGCAATATATTTCCCATAAGCATACTCCAAAACTGTACACGTCACATTTTCTGTTATATGGCTTCCCATCCAATACCTGAACGAAAAATCAAGAAAACATAAATATTCTAATTTATATAAAAAAGTTAAATGCACTTCATTGGTTTGATAACAATATCTTAGCACTTACCAAAGTATGTATTCAACGTAAACACTTGAAAATTAACTTAATATTTTTCCGAGTTAAATACTGTATTTCAGCAGCAATTTTATTTTAGGCCAATGGACCCAGACATTTTAGTCCTATATCCCCCTTTAAATCAATTTGGGACCAAAAGTGCAAACTAAGATGGATGTGGCCAAAAATGCATATATTGGATCGAAAGGGGGAGATAGGACCAAAGGTAAAATTGGGACCAAACGTGCAATTTTGTATGGCAGAGGACCAAAATGCCTATGGTCCAATTCTATGAGACTCAAAATGTGATTTTGCCATTTTTTTTTCTGATAAGTATGTATGATAAGAATACCTCTGGAGCCATATAGCCGAGGGTTCCAGTTTCACCAGTCATGTCCTTCGGGTTTTGAGCCTCAACACGAGCAACACCAAAATCGGCAATTTTCAATGTTCTATGAGAATCTAACAACATGTTTTCAGCTTTAACATCACGATGTACAATCTTCTTCGAATGTAGATAACTTAGTCTGCAAGTTCGTTTATAATAGATAAGTTAAACATTCACTTAAAACGATCTCGACTCAAATAAATTTGAACGAAAATTTAACTTACCCTCTAGATAGGTCCAAAGCAAGTTGAATCACGATCTTAAAGGCAAGCTTCTTCTTCCTATTCTTGAATAAATAGTTCTTTAGTGTCCCTCCGGGAAGAAATTCCACAAGAACGCAACATGCTCTCGATGGAAGATTCGTATAACCCTCGGACGGGTTTTTAGAAGGAATTTTGAATTGTGAAGTCCCCATTGATGCACCAACAAACTATTATAAATACCATCATAATGTCAGAAAAGAAAAAAAAAATACCAAAATCTGGCACAAATGCACACAAATTCATCATAAATATACATGTCAGTATATAGGGTGATTTACAACCAACCCCCCTGAGGGCTGAGGTTAAATGGTATTACACGGACTACCCTTGCTATTTTGGAAAACAAGAACCTCCCTTCAGGTTTAGACTATTTACCAAAACAATTAAACACAATCCTTACAGATTCAATAATCCTTACAAGACCTTAACCCCCCCCCCCCCCCCTCTCCTACAACTTTTGGAAAATTTACATACACACCACCGTAGGGTGTTCTTGTAATTTGTGGAACTACAAGGGTTTTTGATAATTAGGGCTTATTTGAGGGGGTCCGAGCATAAATCACCCTAGAATACAATACTAGTGCAACTTAAGAAGTTTAGGATTTAGAAATGTACGCTTGTAACATTTGGATGGTCGAGCTGGTGCCAAACAGCAACTTCTTGTTTAAACGATGCTCGAAGTGTAGCAGTTTCAGCAGCTGTAGACATGCCATCTTCTCCCCAGTCCAATAGTTTCACTGTAAAACCGAGAGTATCACTATAAGAACTAGGATAAGGAGAAAACCATATCATATGTGCCCCTAATATAAGGAAACTCTTCATATAAGTACATTTTAAAAACTTCTATAAAATAGCAACTCTTCTTATAACTCAAAAAAGAGAAAAACCAGGTTTCATTTAAATGATGATTTGAAGCTAAGTATTTCAAATTCATAATTAACAAATCTAGTGCACTTGTTTAGATCATCTTGATTTTGAATGGAGTTTGAATAAAATTAGGTAACCATTTCGTGTTGTTATTCTCTATAACCAAAAGGATGCCAATTGTCGAGTCATTTGAAATCATTTCTCCAAATCTTTCAAATACAAATTCACCAATCGAAATGAAGCCTTAAAGAATAACAAAAACAATCATGTTGTAGATGTCAACAATATAAGAACATCAAGTTTTTTCAATTTTCATTATTCTTGCAAAACCACGGAAGCCGGAAACAGAACGTATGTAAACAGAATTCAACAACAAAAAATATTATTGAATCTTAATATAATAAGTTTCACATTCAATTCTACCATTACATGATAATTTTAAGTCACATAAACATAAAGTACATTCAAATAAAACATCTTCATCAGATGAATCACACACATACTAAAAAAATCTTGAGTATTAAAATCCTCCAACAAAAAAGAGTCCACATAATTGCACTAAAAATAATACAGAAAAAAAGTTGAAAGGATCGAAAAGAGATAGCAAACATCAATACCTGCAACATCTTGAGAATTATAAGTTCCGCGATAGACGGTTCCATATGTGCCCTGAGCCACAAGGTACCGAATTTCCAACTTGGAAGGATCAATTTCCCACACTTCCTTAGGCCTCTGGCTATTCTGATTATCCACATTTCTCGACCAAACTCTACTCAAATGATTCTCAAGCTCCACATCTAAGTTTTTTAGGTCGATTTTATCTGCCCGAAAAACCATGTCTTTGCTACTAATGCTACCCGGGCTTTTGACCGACATGCCCTTATCGCTTAGGCTTCCGGTGCCCTTCAATTTGGAACACCCTAAATCTAAACCCCCCACGCTTGTTTTGGAATCCATGTTACAGAAATTTAAATAATATGCAACCCAACTAATAGAAAGGCTAAGACTAAGATATTGTATTGAATCAAGAACTTAGCACAACACAATTTAATTCTAAAAGATAAATCTACTAATCATGATTTATATTGCACAAAAGACAATTTTCATCATCATCATCATCAATAACCACCAAGATTAGAAAACAAGCAACACAACAATACCCGATATAACATTAATTTTTATCCAAAATTTAAAATGAAAATCACAAATTAGTCCTCGTGAGGTGAATCCCAATACAAATAGGAAAACAGAATTCAAAAAGGGAAACACTTTTTTTTTTTTTTTTTTCTAATTAGAATTCTGCAATCGAGAAGACAATTCAGAAAGCCTACTCTTAAATCAATGAGGATCTAGAATTACAAAAGGACCAATAATTCACGTAAAAAGATCATGGAAACCATTCTCGCTACAGAAATACCCAAGACTATTTCATCTAACATGTAATAATTAATTAAAAAAAAAAAAAAAGTAAACCCTAAGAAAACGACCTTATTTCTTTCTTAAGATTACAAGAGACCAAATAATCAAGACCCACATAAAGAGAATTGATTAATCATACCTCAGGAAAACAAAATTTATGCATCTAAAAAGATAACCCAAATCAAGACTCAAAAAATGAAGAGAGAAAAATCAATCAAGTAACACAATGAACAGATAAAGAGACGCAAAAGTTGACCAGACTCTAATTTTTCTTCTTTCTAAAATTGAAACGGAGAGAATCAAGAATTTGGATTTCTGGTCAAATATATCTCCATATAGAAAGAGAGTTATATTTGGAGGAGAAGAATAAATAGAAAAGGATATTTGAGAAATAGGGAGACAGAGAAAAGCGCGAAGCTTGCCTTAAATTAAGGTTTTTTATTGTTACAAGTTGCGATCTTTTCTATTATAATAATAATTAATAATAATATAAATAGACTAGATATTTTGATAATTATTAATTAAGAAATAATCTAGATTGTGACAGAGACTAAAAAATATGGGACAACATTGAAAGATACTATAAAAGTAACAAATGTACTGTTCCGTGCATGTCCTTTTAACTAAATTACCTGTAAACTTAAACTACTTATTGGATGGACAAAAATACCCTTCTCATTGTCATTGCCTCTGGACCAAATTTAAGATATTTGGGTTTGATATATTTTGCTTGGGAGTTTCAAGTTTAAATCTTTTATGGTTAAGAGTATTGAGAAAAATATTAGAATTTGGTAAAGAGATTGAGAGATTCTTTGCGTTTGTATAGATAATTTTGTCTAAAAGATATGTATAGAGTAATTTTATTTTGGCTGATTCAGATGATATGTACTAAAGATATTTATAAATCAAAACTGAACCACATTTGAAAAAGAATAATAATTTTTAGCCTTTCGTTTTCAAAAAAATAAGAATTAAGGAATTATATTTTCTTGTTAAAATAACTAAAGCGTGAAAAAATCAAAAGTGTATATAATTTATATAATACGTGCTTAAATTATTCTTTTTTGTTTTCTAAATGTTTAATCCATTTCGGACATATGTTTTATAAGAATCTCTTTCAAGAGAGATTTAAATTTGGGTCGTCACTTTGAGAATACTAGTCATTTTCACTGGATCAATCATATGTTGATTCATCTATTATTAATTTTTTTATATTTTATAATATATTACATTACAATTTTGTTTAATTTATTAATAATATGAAAATAATATAAGTAAAGTATATAAATATGACTAGATGTTGAGGACAAAATGATAATTGATCTGAAAATTAATAATATTAATGTAATTAAAGGGTGAAGGAAGTATGTATAAAGAACTTAATAATACAAAGAAATTTTGTGTAATTGACATAATACAAGATAATTCTGTACAAATTAAATTGAGTATAACAATAATTATAAAATAAAAATAATAAAAAATAGTATAACATAAGGGAGATTGTACGTTTAACCTAAGTATTTGGGATTGACTTTAGGCATAACACAATTCTCGAGGTCAAACTTCAACCAAGCCAACTAACATGTGATTTAAATTAAGGCTCTCCTCGAGGGGTAGCTTCAATAGTGTCTATATGGAAAAAGAAGAAGTCTTGCTGCATAATTGATGCTCTTGTGGAAATATTTTGGTAAGGTTTTGTTTCATTTTGATCTCCAAGTTTGAGAGTTTTTCATCTGACACCCATGAAATAATGGGTTTGAAAATTTGTGAAATGAATCGGTTGAGGTTGATTGTTAAAATTTGAAGAGAAAAATACGAGATAAATATAAAATCATCAATAATATAAACGTAGAAAATAAGTGGCATGTGACATAGTAATAGTCTTATAAGCCCCGAGTATAATTGTGTAAGTTTCAATATGGACTAAAACATGATGTCTGACCGAAACTAACCCAAAATCGTTCACAAATGAGATTTGGCCTAGTTTGGGTGAGCCCAACTTACCTTTTGACCAAATGACTTATGCTTCATTTAAATAAGTTTTGGCTATACTTCACTTGATTTTGACTTCAAAGATGGTTTGATGGTTGTAGTGAAATATTTGAAACACTATATGGATTGTGTTTGAATATTGTGTTATATGATTATAAGTAGAAATTTGATTTGATGTGGGTTGAATTTGAGGCGTGAGGAAGAAAAACATATGATAGGTGTCAAATCATTATTTTATAATATCATCACATTTAAAAGAGTGAAACTCTTTTAAAAAAGAATGAATGATTTGATACATATCATTTACTTTTCTCTCCGAGATTCCAACAACTACTATAATATCATATCTGGAACTCTCTCATATATTATTTATTTTATTTATTCTTCAAGCCCCAACAACTAGAATACATTCAAAATCAATTCATCAAAAAAATTTAACTCAATAATTATTATTTTATTATCTCAATATTCCATTTAGAATCAATTGAAGTTGTATTTCAAAAATTTCCCAAAAGTCTCAAACCAATCGAAACAAATTTGGGTCAAAGCTCTTCTATAATATATAGCCTTAAAATATTGAATGTGGAGTATACTCGAAGAATAGAAGGTCAATAATTCTAATTTTATAAACCGTAATATAGATTATATTCGACACATTTATAGTGAATTCGACCTTGCAATTAAAAAAATAATTCTAAGACGAAATGAATTTACCACAATTGACTTTGAGAATAACTGATAATAATTTAATTTGAAATAACTGCTTTAGTAATTGTCAAAAATGACATTTTTGTTGCATATAAAATAATCAATTTTACTTTCAAAGATCTATAAGTGATTATGATATCATGGTCAAACACTATAAACATTACAATATATAATTTTTTTTAGATGATAAATATATTATTACATCAAATATTATATCAAATTTAAACTTTATAATGATATCAAAGTAAACTAATGCAAGTATTCAACATTACAATATACATTAGAGGCCTAAAGGTGATCTCATAAGTGATTATCATCTATATAAAATCATAATTATTTAAATTTGGGTCGAACATCTTCTAAACAATGTTAGAGGCCTATAGGTGTTTTTTAGAGCTTCCACGATATACATTTTAATCCACATTATACACAACTCTTACTAAAATTAACAAATATCATTATATTATAAATAATGGTGTTCTATATTAATATGGAACTTTGAAACTATATATGATTTTATGCAAATAGTTTTTTATATGAATTTATTTATGCTGATATTTTTCAAAAAGATGAAATCAATTTAGTTACCATACCTGGCTTTAAACTAGAATTATGGTACTTTGTCGGACAACATTTTAGTCAAAGAATTTAGGGTGTGTGTGGATGGGTTTTGGCCCGGTCTCGCGGGTCTCGTGAGACCGAGCCAAAACCCTTGCAAATGAGTTTTCGCCAAACTCATAAAACCATCAAAAACTTATTCATAAACTCACACTTAAACTCTTCAAATCTATAAAATATTGATTTGACATCTACCACCTACTTTTTTCCCAAATCTCACTAAAAAAGATATTGATTTGACACATATCACCTACTTTTTCCCCTAAACCCCAACATCCAAACTCAATCCAAGTGGGGTTTCAACTTATTCAAATCACAAAACCTAATAATCAAAACCCATCCAAATGAAGTCTCAAAGGTTTTATCGAAACCAACCAAATCAATTTTTTTAAATCGAGGCCCGCGAACCGAGCCAAAACCCACCCAAATAGACCCTTAGCTTCTGATGAGTTTGATTTTAAGCTTTATATAAAATTTTGGTAATCAAATTTGGATCAAAGCATATTTGTTTAAATCCGACTAATTTACAACCCTAACTTTAGATATAAACGCATATATATATATATATATATATATATATATATATATATATATATATATATATATATATATATATATATATATATATATATTAATTTCATCTAAATCGTTAAGCACAATGTTAACAAATAGGCCAGAGTACAGTTTATATCAGTCCACACTTAATCACAAGATCAATTCAAAGTCTTTGTTTAATAAGAATAACAACAATAAGTAATAGACAAGCTGAATTTCATTTGGCAATTATAATATTATAAAGATTTTATAATTTCTGAAATTGATTTTTTCTGCTACTATGAAAAATATATTCTGTGGATTTGTCCCTTTTGATACTGCCACTACAAAAGAATAAATATTGCTGACCCAAAAATTAGTCTTATGCCCAAGTGGCCAAAAATCAAATTTAGCTCTTTCATCGTGGACCCATTTTAGATTCATCAAATTTAATTACCAAAGTGCTAAGGGTGTCAATGGAGCGGCTATGAGTCCGTATCCGGTCCAAGGTATTAAAATATTTATTTAATTACATATTTATATATCTAATTCGATTTTTTTTTTTTTTTGTTTCCTAAGGGTTTAATCCCTTTCGAGGCGCGTCGAGCACATAATGTGGGAACCTCTCCCAACAGGGATTCGAACCTGAGTCCGCTACTTTGTAGTGACTAGTCCCTTCCACTAGACCAATCACCCGTTGATATATCTAATTCGATTATGAAAATCTGTAATTCAAAAGAAAATGGAGCACTAATATGGATCTATGTTGATATGAACGACTAAATTTTATATATATACGATGATTTAGTAAACTAAGTAACATTAATGATTGTTCCTAAAAAAAAGTAACATTAATGATTTTCACCTTCAGCTTAGAAGATATTATTTTTCCTCCGTCCCATTTTTCTTTATTCCTTGATACAGTTGACCAATTAACTTGACTAAATTTTTAAAAATTAGAATTAATAATTTAATTAATATATTTCACTAATAAGTTGATAATATCATATGACGCCATATAATCATATATTTTAATATTTAAAAGGTTTAAAACACCACAAATGTGAATAATATAATATGATAAGTCACTTATAAGATTGAAAATTTTCACCAGATACTGTAACTAATGGAGTAAAAATAATGGGACGGAGAGAGTATAATATATAATTCATTGATAATTTTATTTTCATACATATTTTCCATCTAAAATATTGAATATTAATTAAAAAAAATTGAACTCGTGAGCTAAGTTAAATGAAATTGCAATGTTAACAAGCTTGTTTTAGGAAAAAGATACTGGTGTGAATTTTGAAAGTGAAGATTCTATTAGATTCAGAAGAATCCGATATCCGATCAAATTCGGATAAAATCATATGGTCTTCGAAAAATTTAAATCCGATTAAGATTCCGATCTGATCCAAATCCAATTTGACTTAACTGGAACCGGTTGTGGGTCAGACCCGAATTCGACCCATTGACAACCCTAACCAAACCACTGGCATTTTTCTTTTGTGAGCCAATGAGATTGAGAATACAAAGTAATTCACCTATGTACATGAACCGTGTGTGTCTAATATACTTTAGTTATAAAAATGTAAATCCCAACTTGGCTAAAAGGTCCAAGTTAAGGGGAAATTGAAAGGTTTGATTTGAATAAGTTAAAGATGGATTAGGTCATGTAAAAGACTTCGTTGTTGGGTTGTATTTGGTCATGAACGAATCATATTATGTTCTAATTGGTGACCCTGTATACTTCAAAATAATAGGTTAAAGTTGAGTAGTTAGAGCATATTCGGTCGGATTACTAGTGACCATTTTGACACCGATATCCTAAATTCGGGCCAATCAAACTAGGTTATGTTTGTACCCAAAATATTTTTCACATTTGCCAGGCCAATAATAGCCCGACAAGAGGTAATTAGCTCGACAAACTGCAAGTCCAGTATCAAGGACGGTTCATTTGAACTGAACTAATACATACAAACTTATCTTCAAGAGACAACAGTGGAACAATCAACTCACAAGAACCGAGTAGGATAGTTTTCCTCGGATAAAAAAGACACGGGAAAAGAGAGGATCGACTAGAGGTCAATCAGGATCCGTAAATACTAAGTTTTCATAATAGAGATGTCTTGATCTCAATATATTCATACAAAATAGAATGGTAAGAGATCACTTAAAAGTGACAAAAACATGAAATAGATATATTCTTTTTCACATAAATACAGTTGAAAAGTCAAGATCAATTAGAGTCAAGATCCTTAAATACTAGTAGTACTAAATCATTCACTAATATCATCAAATGTAAAGAAACCACTTGATGAGATTATGAACTCAAAAAGACAATATTAACCTGAACTGATAGTTAGCTTCTGCTGCATCTTCTTCTTAGTTACCCTTTTGTTCTCATAATAGTAATGCTGCCTTTTCCACCTTCTGTGTGAATTTTAGTTTTTCCAACAACAGGCTTTCCAGAAAATGCCGATGTGGGATAAGGAACGGTGGGATCTTCTTTCTGTTTTGACTTTAGTGGATTATGAATTCTTTCGTTTATGTCGTTCAGAGTCACGTCTCCGTGTGCACCACATGGTTTTATGAAGGCAAATGGATAGACAACAGACGAGGCTAGTTTAGGAGGTGAACGCATGTATGATTTTCTACCTATTTCATTTTTCAAAAAAATATCCTTCTTATTTAAGTGATTGAAAGACGAGATGTATATAACAATATCGAGAATGCCCTTTTAAGTTATAAACTATTGATTACCTTTGAAAACAACATTTCGATGAGTTTGAACAGAGTGATTTTGGACAGCATTAGCATCATATTCAGGATGAGTGTTGCAAATTTCTGCAAAATAGCACATATTTGGATTCTAATAAATGAAGAAACACAAAGTGTTCACTAGCATTAACAATGATAAGTAACATTAAATAAATGGAAAAAGTTATGCTTACCTGTAATGTCAATTTGAACATCGGATTCTCCAGGCACATTACTGCTATTCATGCAAAAAAGCTAGTTAGAAATCTTATATTTTGTAAAAAGAAAGACGAACAATAAGGTTGTGTTTGGCTCTAGGATTTTAGCAAGTAAAATGATAGGAAAAATATAAATGAACAAGAAATGAAGCTCAATGTTCTATCATTTGATGCAAGAATAACATTTTCCTGGCAGTTTTACGCATTGAGATCTAATAACCAAACATAGAGTATGTTTCGTTCTAGTACTTTAGTGAGTATAACGTTATTCTCGCATCAAATGATGCAACATTTGGTTCAATATTTTGTTCATTTACATTTTCCTTATCATTTTACCCACTGAAACCCAAGAAGCAAACATGGCTTAAGCAAACGTACATATCTTCATTGCTGAAATGCATCTCAGAGTCATTGAAGCAGTCAGCAATCCATCCTTCGGAAGATGGGTCCAAACACTCGTTACTGGATCCAGGCACGTCTTCTAAAGATATCAAATTATATCACTATTCATCAGTATAATTTTCATCTATCCCAAAACAAAAGATGTTTCTAGAAACGGACCTGCAAATCCAGCAACCCACTCTGACATGTCGGCTATAACATCTTCAAGAGAATCCACCGTTTCCTAAACACAAAAACAAAGCAAATTAAGAAGAGAACACAAAGTTGATGGTTTCTTGAAGAATATAAAGACAACATTACTATATGGAAATTTCCGAGAGAAGAGCAGTAGTTAGGATCAACCTTGGATCTTAAAAAAGCCTCGTCATTGCAAAGAGGTGCACTCAATATATCAGAATCGAACTGTAGAGTCCGACGCCTTTTTACTTGAGATGAAGGCTCATTGTAAAGCTCTAACTCTTTCCCTTTAACTAGTAATTAATAGTCATATAACAAAGAACAATAAAACAAAGCAAGTCATATATAGAGACATAAAAATAGTAATAACAAATGCACAAGCATATAATATCCAACCATTGTTGGGACCAGGGTGAGTTAAATCTCCACAAGCCTTGACTGGGGTAGTTCCATCATCGAACATATACGAGATATCTTCATTTTGGCTCACTCCATTCAACAAGCATTTCGATATTTCTGCCCATTGTAACATGATGAGCATAAGTGTTTCCGTAAAAAAAAACTTGTTATGACTGTTACATTTAAAGTTGGCTTAAGAATCGACTGACCTATGTTGGTACTATCTTCGAGATAATTATTTTGACCTTGCCAATCCCACATTTCACTGTCACAATTACAAAAGCAAATAAAATTCAGATGTATAACATTGCTTATACTCACAATGTGACAAAAAATCATAGAGATATCACTCCTAAGAAGCATTCATTGCTACCATTGTCGAAATGATGACTAAAAAGAATCAAGAATGATTACTATGTATGTGGAAAATAACCAAAATGCAGAGATGATTAATAACTAAACATTTGTTGTAGAAAATATAATGATAAACAAGGAATGCAGTTCCCAGCAAAAGATCTGGTAACCAAATAAATTTTTTTTAATTGAAAAAGAAAAGGCCAAAAACATTTGCCAATTAAAGATACCATAACCCCCACAAGCATATCATTTTTCTGATATGATTTAAAGCAAATTAAAAGCACACCCACAAAAGTTAGCATAAAATCAAGCATAAACAGTACTAATAACAAGCATTTCCATTTCTATCAACACATCACAAGTTTTTATTTATAAAAACGGCAGAATATATAACAAAAAACTGGAAGAAAAAAAAGGGAGCCAAAATTAATTGAGATTCATGGTACTAACTTCTCATTGTTGTAGTTCATAATTCTTTCTGGGTTTTCTTTTCCTTTTCTTTTTTTTCCTTTTCTCAGCAACCGGAAATGTCAACTAATCAAAAACAAATAAAACAAGGAAAACGATGGCTCTGTAGACCATTAAAGTAGCCGTTGAAAAGGGATGCAAGTATAGTTGTATCGCTGTATAAAATTATATATAAATTTAGCACTTTCTCAGAGAACCCATCTGCTTTAAGTATCTCTTTATGCAGCCATGAAAAGAAGGGGAAATTAATGAAAACTCTTCAATTAAAAGAAATGGAAAATGAAAAAGAAATATAGCCCTAAAAATCTGTAAGTAATGAACTAGTGGTTTGGATCCTGTCTATAATATTTGACGGATTATTGACCGGGTTAACCGAATATGGACTTTGAAACCCGGGTAATAATAATTATGTTTAGGTTCATTAATTGTTAGTTAATATTTACTTAATATAAACTTAATTTATTGTAATTTGCTAGTTTTGACAATCAATATCGGGTTAAATGCAAAATACTCCCCCGTGTTATGCTACCTGCAAGAAACTATCTATCCTGTGAAATTTTTTGCGCCAAACTTTCTTGTATTTTCAAAAACCCTGCAAAAAAACACCCAACTTGTAAAAAATAGGTCATTTTGGATCGACAAATTTCAAGAAATGATTCTTAAAATATATCAAGTGAAGTTGTAGCGACCAACTTGAAGTATTTTTGAAATGGTTTTTTGAAATATGTTGATTCAAAACAACTTATTTTTTACAGATTTAGTGTTTTTTGCAGGGTTTTTGAAAAGAAAACACAAGGAAGTTTGATTTAATAAAAATTTCACAGGGTAGTTTCTTGCAGGTTTACCATCACACAGGGGAGTAATTTGCAATTTCTCCATCAATATCATATTATTTAATTTACTGTTATACTTGAAATAATCGATAATAATGGCAAACTAATTTAAATAAGCTGCCTAAATATATCGTCAAATACAATATGTTTTAAAATTGGTGTATTGACTATTGAAAATTGTAAAGATATTGGTAGATAATAATGAAAAATTATAGTCAGAAGACTTAGAACCGCATATTACTGGGAATAATTAGTAATTAACTGTAACTCACTAATTTTGTTAGATAATCAACTTAGATTGTTATGTTGCTATTTATGAATAAATTTATTTCAAAATCATCTCTTTAAGTAGTACTATCATTATATAACTACATCATTCATGATATAACGTTATAAACTAATAACTACTATAATTAGGGTTGTCAATGGGTCGGATTCTGGTCGAATCAGGCTCGTCCAGATCCGGCTCCATTTATATCGGATCGAATTCTGTCGGATACGGATCTTGCTCGGATTGTGCTCGGATCTAGATTTTTTTAATCCAACGGATCTTGGTCGGATTTGGCCGGATATCGAATATTTTTCAGATCCAATAAATTTGTATTTAAAAAGTTAAATTAATATTTTTTTTTCCCTAAAATAAGTTTATTATCTTTTCTATTTTATTTAATTTTAGCTCACACTTTCAAAGTTTCTTTACTATATTCATATTTGTAGAATGAATATATTGATTTAAATAAATTTATAAACGAATTATAAATTATTATCTTATTAAATTGACGTTGAAATATTATTAATGATACTTATTTTATAAATCATTTTGTCTATATATATATATATCTCATTTTATTTGTTGTCGGATACGGATCTTTAATGGATCGGATCGACCTAAATCCATATTCGCTCCATGAGATTGGATTCGGATCTTTATAATCGGATCAGGTCCACCGAATCTCTAATCGGACAATTATCCTAATAAATCGGACCGAATTCGGACGGATCCGGATTGAAATCCGCCCCATTGACAGCCCTAACTATAATTATATCTCAACGTGGTTGGGTTATTGACGGAGACTTGTAACCTCTTAGCTACAAAACTAAAATTTAAATCTTATTGAAATATATACCATGCGCTCCACAGTTTGAACTGTAATTATAAATGTACAATTTCATAGATAAAAAATATATATATATATATATATATCTTATACATAAGTTAGAGACAACTTCACCACTAAGGACTTAAATTCAGGGATTGATTTTTCGGCCTCTCATTTTCCAAAAATGGTTTTTTATTAATATATGAAACTATCTTTAAGTATTTTTTTTTAGAGTTATGAAATATAATACTCACATGTAGTGATTGTTAACCCATCCCTTTAAAATTTGCAAAAATGCATTTCTAATCCTTTAACATTTATTATATTTATTATATGGCGACTTTGGGACATTTTTGTTTTGATAAGCACTGTTGATCTTTCAGTATTTGTAATTTTAAGACATTTCCTTTTTACTTTTCAATGTTCGTGATTTTAGGACATTTAATTATTATTTTGATCAATTGCTCCCGAAATTCAGAGACTATTGTCAATTTGTCATATGAGCACCATATGACCATAAAACAAGGAATCTGGCTTAGTTGCCATCCACATGTCAACGAAATTCGACGCAAAATTTTAGCTTCGGGAGGAATGGACCAAAATTACCATCAAATGTCCTAGAAATTACAAATAATAAAAAGTTAGAGGATCAAATTTACAGTTAAATGTCGTAAAATTGCGAACATTAAAATTTTAAATGGTCTTAATTGCTTAGTGAAGAAAAAATTATTCGAAAATTGCGAATCAATAAAAATTATAGGACTAAAAATTCATTTTATACCCCTTAAAATCGGAATATTCGTCTGGGTAGCCATCATCTGTTATGTTATATCACTTTTAGAGACATTTTTGCATAAAAAGTGTCCCTAAAACCCCCTAACATGGCGGATGGTGGCTACCTCATAGGGTAGCCCCGAAAATTCCCTTAAAATCTTAGCTTTACGAATTAACATGAGACTCAAGGGTAGCAACGAAAATTCCCTTAAAATCTTAGCTTATGAATTAACATGAGACTCATTACTAGTAATTAAGAATGGTTACAAGGTTTTTACCACTTTATTGTCATTTATAGAATGTGACAAAGGGTATTTGGCAAGTTAACTGCATGTGATATGTATAATAATTAACAATTTACATCTTTGTAATATGAAAATAAGTGATTTATCCCCATGTGAAATGAAACAATAAGCAATTTAATTACCTCTTTTCTAGTAGAGGTGTTTGCGCACATAAACTCTATAATATGAATATGAATTCATTTTCATGTAAAAATTTATCAATTTAATCTTATATTGACAACATATTCACCTCACTTTACACCATGTGATATGCGTAAATAAGCAATTCACCTTCCAATAATATGTGTAAATTAGCACTTTAACTCCCATCGTTATTGCACAATAGACAATTTACTCCCTTGTAAAAATGTAAAAATCAGAATAATGTGCTTCTTTAATAAATATACTGAAAAATATTTTGACCTTTTATTTTTCATTAGGAGTTATACTTACTGTCTAAAATAACATAAATAATTAATTTTATTATTGACTCATTGACAAATGACAACAGTTTTTGGTAGTTGAGTATCATTGATGTGAGTGTTATGTCTGCCTTTGTCTGCCTTATGCAGAATTTAAGACTTTAAGCCTAAAAAGAAATGAATAAATTACAAAAATGAAAACCCAAATATTCGTGTTGGGAATGGGTGCACATATGTAATTTATAATAAGTTGATAGAGATGTGAATATTGCAACAACTTTCGTCTAGTTAGAAGCAGCACAAGACGAACTATAATATTCGGTTAATTGCACTTATTAATTACATTTTTAATTAAGTAAATTGAGTCATGCACAAATGATGGCTAAAATTATTAATAATTACCACCACACTTGTTATTGCTTAGTTGGGATGTTCAACTAAATTGTGAAATTGCCCTCAATCGATTGATCCAATTTCACGTGTATTGAAATAAAAATTCGCAAATTTATGATCGAGCTTAATTTATACTTTTATAAACCGCAAAAAAAGCATTTGGTCACACCGGGATATTTAGTCCCAAATTACATTTACTTTACATATCGTCCCAAGATATAATATGATTGTAATTTCAATCCCCTAATATAATATTTTGTTGCCGAAAGTAGTGACAATCTAGAAGGAAAAAATCTTACATAGATATGGTCTAGAAAAATAATTTGAGACATTGTGGTTATGAATAATATCACATAATCACAACATTATTTAATGTGGAACCAAATAAATGATGTGGTGTTATTCATAGTGATAAGGTCTAGGACCTTTTCCTAGATCAAATCTAAGTAAAAGTTCTTGATCAAATTAAATCGGGCCCGGTTGAACACAACACATTTACATAACAAGCAATATACTTGTTCTGAAATTGGATAATATTCCATCAATTATAAAATAAGTTAGATAAGTGTATTTTACTTATTTTATGATTAAATGAGTTTGGTCAAATCTGATATGAGTTAGAATTTTCCCACAAGTTAAGGCTCAAAGCCAATTACAAGAATGAAAAAGTCACATATGTTAATATAAAGAAACAAAACCATCAAAAGTAAGTGCAAATAATCTCTTACAAGGTTCATTTTTTGTAAGCCAATGTATTTATGATATTAGTTTTTAAACAAAACAAAAAGTATTTATTCATTAAAATATATTTGTTGGATTGTTTTTATATTTCATTTTGAGTTATAATTGATGATTACATTTTGTTAATTGATTATGTTCATTGTCTTCATTATGTTTCATATATAAAATTACCAAGTTTATTCGTTAATACAATTATAACAATAAAATGTAAAGTGGCAATACTTTGTACGTTTAATTTATCAAATAACAAAATAAACTAAAATTCCAATTTTTAATAACATAAAATCTTCCTCAATCAAAATGGACCGTAAAAGCAATTTCTCTACTCTTTGGATTGAATTTGAGATAAACTACTTAATATTTACTAATGGTTGGTTGGGCAAAAAATTGTACATGACCGCACCAACCCACACAACGTACACTTATATGTCGAACTGATTTACCCCAAGAAAATTAATATTATAACGGTAAGACTTAATTTTTGTCGTATGGCGCTCAATCATCCCACTTTCCATGCGCAATTTTGCTTGTTGATGTGGACGTCAACTAGGACAAAATTGGAGGGAAAATAGGAGGAACATCATTTTCATTTATCAACCTATAATTAAAGTGTTTGCCCTCCATTCTTCTTTACGAACAAAATTTAAATTAATTGAGTCACATAACCAACATATGACCCATTTAGAGGATACTAAGAATTCTGAATTGAATAAGATTGAAATTGCAAAATTAATTTAGTGACGGGATTGAACTAAATGAAAGGTCTCGTGTAAGCCGTAATATGCTATTAAGTGGTCTAACTCGAATACCTTCCTTGAATGGGGAAATTGGACACTTTTCATCTAATGCCTTTGTTCGGGCCGGATTCTTGACTTTTCAGTTTCAGCCAATTTCAAATCCAAATCAAAAAAATAATTTGTTTGCCAGAGAGCCTTAATTATATGATGGTATTTGCAACTTGAAGAATTTTGGGCCGTATTGAATCTTAAAATAACCATTTTGTCAGCAAACACCCTATTTATGTTGGACAAGTCTAAAAGTATTTCCAAGGTAGGTCTTTGGTGATTGTGTCACAATGTAAAAGGGCAAAAATTGTAGAACACATGTAACACAATTATTTTGTGATTTACTTAGTAAAATGAAATCAATGTGTACAAAAAAAAATTAGTTTATGCCTGTTATAGGGTTCATTGATTATGTCCATGAATATATAAGAATAAGAGGGAGGCCGTGAAACTTTTTCTTTTTTACAAAAGCACATGGAAATATGTTGTCATCTGAGTCCATCACAAAGTAAAAATCACTTATATGTTCTAATCCTCTAACCAATATTTCTATCCATTTTAACACTCATCATGTATAATGTTCGATTTTCATATTTGTGATACTATTGTCACAAAATTTGATTATTGTGATATTATTGTTACAAAATTTGATTTTTTTGTCATACTTTTGTCAAAAGATTCGATCTTTTTATGCTACTGACACAAAATTTGGTATGGAGTATTTTTCTTCATAATTTCTTTTTTAAAATTTTGGTGATTTTCTTTTAAAATCATCCGAACTTGAAGTACATGATGATGATGTTTGAGAAATACATCTCGGTTGTAATACCTTGTCTCCGCTTGATGATGATTCAGATGTTAATAGTGATGGTGCATTTGCAGGTTATTTCTGCTTGATGATGGTGGTGGTGATGATGTCGATAGCGATGGTAATAGCGAAAGTGCGGCTGCAAGTTACTATGCTAATACAAAAGTATTTACGGTGAAACAGTGGAGCTATAAATGTCAACATGTAATCACATTATACGTTGGATATGTGCTTAACTCTTAGTCTTAGTACTAATGAGGTTATTTACTGTTGCATTTCTTTAGTAGGAATTTAGATTTTATTACTTGTCCGAACTACATGTGTCCCATTTCTGCATCACTGCAAAAATTAAAGGACTAATATATTTTTTTTGTCTATTTTGTTGAAGTTCTCCCAAAAACTCTATTCTTGTAATTAAATCAAGGATTGTCGAGTTAAGAAGCACCACTGCATGGAAATGGAAAAAACCCATGCGTCCGCGAAAATTAAGTGAAAAGTTTATGAAGTCTACAACTTGCAGTTCCTCCAACATTGGAAAAGATTCTTCAAAACAAAATATTTAAGTACCTTACATCCAACCCATCATCCACATACACTAGTTAGTTCTTGTAATTCATCTTCTCGTAATGAAACCCCAACTTGATTCAACTGTAAAGAAGAGATTCATCTTCTTGTGATGAAGCCTCAACTCGACATCAATCATCAATAAGGATAAATGTGTGAATTTGTTATTGTTATAAGGTGAGGATTGTACATTACCTTAATTATAAGGTGGATCATTTAACTACTGTTTTCAATCAACGTGGGACATTTAGTCTCAATAGTTACAAGTTCAAAAACAAATTATGTGTGGATTGTTATTATTTTCATTTTTCAATCAATTTTGTAGTTCAAGGTCTTCATACACATTGATTCAAAATGATTCATTTCATAGAATGTTTTTTATTTAATGCAACAATTGAGATTATCCAAATTATTTTCATGTGTCAAGTTATTTCATAACAATAACTCAAAAACATATTTTGTTTAAGTTATGTAAATTTGAAGAAAGAGTGATAGCATGTTTGGTCCTCCTTATGGGTTAAATTTTTCATTTTCGTCCCTCTTAAATTTTTTATAGTAGATTGATCCCTCTTATCAATGTAATGTATCACATTAGTGCCTTTTATGACATATTCTTCCCTCTTAAATTTTTTGTAGCAAATTCGTCCCTCTAATCAAGAATATAGGTGCGAGAAAAATATATATGCACAAGACAATTTTCAAGTGGAAATCCAAATGCAGGAAAAAAAAAATTGGATTTAAAATTATCCAACTAATTCACTAGGATATTAATGGCTCACAAAATCCTCCCTAGAACCACTAGGAGCTAACTAAATCCTCAAGAGATCATTCTTGAATCACAACATAATAATAATCTCACAAACAAAGTGAAAAATATCAAATTACTAACTTGAACAACACGAAGAATAAACAAATCACCAAAGTAAGGCCATCTCCAATGGAGGCTTCCGGGGCCGGGGCGGGGTCGGGCTGTGGAGGGGAAACGGTAGGAGATGGAAGAGGGGCTCGGGGCGGGCGGTTGGAGAGCTGGAACGGGCGGGGTCGCGGGCTGCGCAGAGCCCTCCTGCTGGCCCGGGGTGCGCGTTGGTTAGTTGGAGAAGAAGAGGGGCGCGTGCTCTCTTTAAAACATGTGCTGCCAAGTGGCGGCACCTAATTGGCTCGTTTTCCTTTTTTTTTATTTTCTTCAATTGATTAATATGTGGTATTTCATATTGTATTTTCTTTCAATTGATCAAGAAATATCACGCATGGTATATAATTAATGTTGTAATTTTAATTGATTCATGCGGTTATATTTAATGTTGTAGATTTAATTGATTAATGTGTTGTATTTAATGGCCGGATGTTCTAATTAATGTTGTATTATTTTAATTAATGTGTTATTTTAATTAATGTGATATGTTTTAATTATATAGTATATAGTATGATTAATTATTTAAGGTAATTTTAAAAAAAAATTATGATATACTTATAAATATAGTAATAGTCCATTTAATTAAACACTCATACAAATAATTTTTTTAAAATACGGAATTAATTAAAAATACAAAATAAGCACTCATACAAATAAAATTTAGATTAATACTTAATCTAAACTAAATATTTAAATACATACTAAAATAGACAAGAAAAGTAAATTCAAACACTAATTTTTAACCGGACTTTGCGTATTATGTATTAATTTTAAGTTACTTTAATTATTTACTCTCTTTAATTTTAATATTTTAATATAATTAATAATTATATTACGAGTACTAATAATAATTACTATATTAATATTAATATTAAAAAAAAATTAAAACTATAATATTAATAGGTGAGAGTGGGCAATGGAAAAAAATGAAATTAATTCCTCCACGGAGCTCTGCCATTGGAGACGACCAGGCAGGGCTCGGGGCTGGGGCAGCCTTGCTCCATTGGAGATGGCCTAAAGAGCAATAAGATGTTGTACTTGATTGTGGTACGTGGGGAGTCTCGGGATGACCATCGTCGCCTAGTGGAGGTGTTTCTGATTCAAATTGAGTTTCTGGTGGGTTTGGAATATAACAATCTTCAGAAGGTTGAGATGGGTTAACTGGAGGTGTTTGAGACGTTCCAGATGTTGACTTGAACATGATCCACTCTGATGCATGTTCACATGTGTGCTGGAAGCATCAATTTTGCTTCACATTGGCCTTGTATAGACGCAATGCCAATTCATGCTAAAAATTACAAAAAATAGTTAATATAACCTATTAATAATGACTTAGCTACAAATTAACGTAATATTTACTTCTTCCATTATTTGGCCGCCACTTCCCACCTCCATTCTGGCTCTTTCAAGTGCTTCGTTCCATTTTTGCATCTTGCTGCAAATGTGTTTTTTCCATCTACTAGCGAGTGAGTCTTTTGATCTGCGTTCGTAATGATGTCCAATACTTTCAAGAAGGACATACATTAAAATGATGGCTCTATCCCAGAAATTTTTCTCAGCCTGGGCTGCCCCTGTGATGTTGTCCTCCGATACCTCTATGTAAGCCTTTGTCAAGGCTACATCTTCAGCCTGAGACCACTTTTGAGACATTGCCTTAAAATGTTTGCTTTCTTTTGTATTTAGATTGAAAGATATTGAGAGATGTGTGCTTTCAGAAGTGAACATAACTCCCTTTAAATAGGAAAAAGTATAGGGTGTATTATGTAATTTTCTAAAAATTGAACGGTGGAGATCTGGTGTAGAAAAAGAACGGTGGAGATTGGTGCAGAAAAAGAATGGTGGAGATATGATCGGTACATAAAAAGAACGGTTGAGATTGGTGCAGAAAAAGAACGATGGAGATGAGTGTAGAAAAAAAACGGTGGAGATTGGTGCAGAAAATGAACGGTGGAGATCTGATCGGTACATAAAAAATAACGGTGGAGATGAGTGCATAAAATGAACGGTGGATATCTGGTGCAGAAAAAGAACGGTGGAGATTGGTGCAGAAAATGAATGGTGGAGATCTGATCGATACATAAAAAGAACGGTTGAGATTGGTGCAGAAAAAGAACGGTTGAGATTGGTGCAGAAAAAGAACGGTGGAGATTGGTGCAGAAAATGAACGGTGGAGATCTGATCGGTACATAAAAATAACGGTGGAGATGGGTGCAAAAAATGAAGGGTGGATATCTGGTGCAGAAATCGAACGGTGGATATCTGATACATATTTTGCCTATTTAATAATCCAATCTCACATTGTAGTGAACACATTCATTCTTAAAAAATATGCACTCTACATCAGTGTTCTTAAAACCGGACCGAACCGGCCGGTTCGCCCGGTTTAACCGCTAACCGGTCTCCAGTCCGGTCCGGTTTACCCCTAAAAACCATCACTTAAATAAACCAGTTTGAACCGGTCAAAACCGGTAAAACCGGTGAACCGCCGGTTCTAGTGAACCAGCGGTTCACTTAAAAAAAAAAATTGAACGGCTTAAGGGAGTTAGGGCACGCTTTTTTCCAATCTGAAAATCAGAAGCCGCTATCTTCTCCTTCTTCTTGCTTTTTTTTCTTCATGCTCAAATCTGAAAATCAGAAATCAAAGAGCCGCTCTCTTCTTCTTCTTCTTCTTGCTTCTTTTTCTTCTTGCTCATCTTCATATATATTCAAGGGTTGAAAATTAGAAATCAAAGTTTGAAGTTGAACCCAACTTTGGAGGTTTCTTTGTCTCCATAAGATCTGAAATTGGAGAACTTTCCACGGTTTTTTTAAAGGTAAACTCATACATGTTATGTTCTTATATATGCGTGAAATATTGTTCATATGAAATTCATAATTTAGTATGTACTGACTATTATACTAAACTTAGTATGTTCTGTTCTTATAGACATTAAGTTCTGTTCGTATATACTAAATTAATGTAGTAAAATATATGTACTGATCATTATACTAATTTAATACTAAATTAATTTAGTATATGTAGTAAAATATATGTTCTGTTCGTATATACTAAAGTAATGTATGTTCATATGGAATGTTTATATAAGAACAGGGCATTTAATACTAAATTAATGCATGTTCATATGGAATGTTAATATAAGAACAGGACATTTAATACTAAATTAATGTATGTTCATATGGAATGTTTATATAAGAACAGGACATTTAATAGTTCATATGGAATAATAGTCTGTACATATATATAAGAACAGGACATTTAATAGTTCATATGGAATAATAGTCAGTACATACATTAATTTAGTATAATGTTCACTTTAGTATAATGTAGGTGATAAAGTCTGTACATACATTAATTTAGTATAATGTTCACTTTAGTATAATTGTGCCTTGCCTCTCAAATTTAGTATAATGTATGTACTGACTATATTTAGTTTCTTTGAAATTGTAGAATATGGACAATGCTTCATCTACACCATCTATACATCCGGAGATGGAACAAAGTGGAGGTAGTTCCGCTCTAAATCCTAGACGAAAGATTGACATTGCGTGGAAGCATTGTTATGAGGTGCCACCAGTGAGCGGAAAGACAAAAGCTATCAAATGTGGTTACTGTGATCAAGTTATATGTGGTGGAGGAATCAATCGGATGAAGCAACATCTTGCCGGCATTAATGGTAATGTAAAACTTTGTAAGAATGTTCCTCAAGATGTACGTTTTGAGATTAAAGGATCATTACTAGAAATTGCACAAACTAAAAAAGATAAAGTTTTGTCTAGAATAGCTTCATGTGATGATTCCTCACAACAAGAAAGTGATGATGTTGAAGAAACCCCAAATCCAAATGATAAGGAAGATGTAGGTGATAGCAATAGGAGAAGAAAAACAATGAATATAGGAAGTTACATGAAAGCTAGTGCAGGCATTAATTCAACTCAACCTAGTATACAAGTAAAATTGCAAAGTAGAGAAAGATGGCATGAAACCGATATGGCATTTGCTTTATGGATGTATGATGCATGTATTCCAATTAATGCCGTGAACTCACCATTTTTTGAAGCAGCCATAAATAGGATAGCTACCATGGGTCACGGATACACCGGTCCTACTTATCATGCTTTAAGAGTCCCTTTGCTTAAAGAAGCCAAAAAACAAGTACAATTGTCAATCGATGCTCTTCGAGCCAAATGGGTTCAAAATGGTTGTACTATAATGGGTGATGGTTGGAAAGACCGTAGTGGTAAATCATTAATTAATTTTTTGGTTTATTGCTCTGATGGGATATCATTTATCAAATCAGTTGATGTTTCTTCCATTGAATCAAATGCCGATAACTTGTGCAATCTTTTTGCTGAAATAGTTGAAATGGTTGGTGTTAAAAATGTTGTTCATATGATTAGTGACAATGCAAGCAATTATAAAGCGGCTGGAAAATTGTTAACTAGAAAATATCCAACAGTTTCTTGGTCCCCTTGTTCTGCTCATTGCATTAATTTGATTTTGAAAGATGTTGGGGAATTACCTATAGTGAAAAATTTGGCATTACTTGCTTCAAGGGTCACGGTTTTTGTTTATAATCATAAATGGACTCATGCATGGTTGAGGGATAGGCCTGGATGGACTGAAATAATTAGTCCAGGAGATACTCGTTTTGGCACGACATTCATAGCATTGAAGAGTCTTTATGATCACAAAGAATATTTGGAAGCTATGGTTATAAGTGCGGGATTTAAGAAGTTTTTAAAGTTAGAGAAAGGCAGAGATGTTAAGCAAATTGTTCTAGATACTACATTTTGGGAAAATTGTGCAATTGTGGTGAAGATTATGAGTCCTATTTATTATGAGACTTTTGCGCATGTGTGATTCTGATGAGAAACCTTCATTGGGTTATGTGTATGAGAGAATGTGGAGGGCAATTAAGGGCATAAAAGAGTTATTCAGAAACAAAGAGCATTAGTATAGCACCTACACTGATATTATTAATATTAGGTGGGACAAAATGTTGCGTAAACGTCTCCATGCAGCTGCATTTTGGTTAAATCCTGCATTTCAGTATGATCCAGATAGTCCTTGTCAAAGCCCTGAGGTTATGAATGGTTTACTTGATTGTGTGGAGAAACTTATCCCTGAAGCACATAATATAATGGATGAGATTAGTATGTTCAGGGAGCGTAAAAAAAGTTTTGGACGAGGACTAGCTCAAAAGAATGTGAAAAACACCCGCCCTGGTTTGTTTTTTGTTTCTTATTAACCTTTTTTTTCCCTTTAACTTAAAGTAATGATGTAAGTTTACTCAAGTTTAGTATGATTGGTTTTTGCTAATTACGATGTACAAAATATCTTTTAGATGAATGGTGGAGGCTATTTGGTTCAGATGCTCCAAATTTGCAAAAACTTGCTATTAAGATTTTGAGTCAAACATCATCTTCTTCCGGATGTGAGCGCAATTGGAGTGTTTTTGAGCGTATCCATACCAAGAAGAGGAATAGGTTGGAACATCAAAGGCTAAATGATCTTGTTTTCGTGCATTATAATTTGCGATTGCAAAAACGGTATGGATTTATTTTTACATGTAATGTCATTTACTTGAGTTTCATGTGTTCAATGCTTTAGTATTCTTATACTTGGTTTGAAAGCTTATTTTTAAATGTTATGACATTTGTAGTGGCAAAGAAAGAAAAAGACAGTATGATCCAATTGACTATGAATGCATTGATAAAGTGGACTTTTGGGTTGTCGAAGCGGAGCCTAGTGGAGAACTTGATTACAATGAGTTGGATGAGATGCTCGAGGAAGATTTGACTAGTAATGAAACTCCACAACCAAATAGAGGTTGTTAATGTCAATCATAAAATTATTTAACATTTACTTGTATTCATATATTGTTTTATTAACACAATAATTTATAATTCTTTGCATAGGTAATGATGATGTTGATTTTTCAAGATTTGATGGTGGGAGCTCAAGCACCAATGATCGTGAAGTACTTAACATCTTAAGACAACAAAGGCATATGCTTATTGATGAAGATGATTAGATATTTTAGTCTTACCTTCAAAAGACTCCATGGAATTTATTTTATATTTGAGTCGTTGTTATTTATGTATTTGATGCTATATTCTATGTTTTGAACATTGAGTTGTTGTTTTTAACCATGTTATGTTTTGGATGTATGAATCCTTGAAGGATATTTGAAATTTATGGTTTTGTAAGACACTTTAATTATTTGCATGAAACAATTTGAATTTATATTGACAAAGAATGACATTTTTTAATTATAATTGTATTTTAGATAGATTAAAAATATATATATATATATATATAATTATTAAATTATAATTACGTCATACCGGTTATTTCGATCGAACCAGTGGTCGAACCGGTTCGACCAACAAAACCAGTAACCAGTTGAGATACCGGTTCTGTCTCCGGTCCGGTTTTGAAAACACTGCTCTACATAAAGTATTCACTCTACATAAAATATTTACTTTCTCAAAGATGAACCAAAACTATGATTTTGGTGGTTATGGTGCTAATGACGAATCATCTTTTTCCCGAAAGCAATTTTGGGAAGATTATAACAACACGATGCAGAACAAGATAATGAAGATACACAATTTCAAGAGCAATATGAAGAACTTTTGAATTCTCCAACAAAAATTGTGCCTGTACATGGTGGTTATGTTCCTAGTCGTAAATTTTTAGACAGGAACCACCAAGCACGACACATACAACTGATTAACGATTATTTCATCGAAAGACCGTTGTACTCAGGTGAAATATTCAGGCGCCGTTTCCGTATGAAGCGTCCTCTTTTACTCGATATCCTTGCGGATTGCGAGCGTGAAAATATATATTTTCGTCAAAGATACAATGCCGCCCATCGAGCAGGGTTTTCACCAATTCTGAAGGTAACAATTGCCATGCGGACGTTGGCATACGCAGGATCCTACGATTCTCAAGATGAAAATTTTCGTGTTGCGGAGAGTACCATATGCGAGATTGTCCATGAATTTTGTCAAACCATTTTGTGTTTATATAAAGACGAGTACCTTCGTGCCCCAACCCATGCTGATTTGGCCATGCTACTTAACAAATCGGAACGACGTGGATTTCCGGGGATGATTGGCTCGCTCGACTGTATGCATTGGACGTGAAAAAATTGTCCAACAGCATGGCAATGAAGTTTTTTGGGAAGGTCGAGGAAATCTACGATTGTTCTTGAAGTTGTTGCTTCACATGACACGTGGATATGGCACGCCTTTTTTGGCGTGCCGGGAGCATTGAACGACATTACAGTACTTGGTCGTTCACCTCTGTTCGATAACCTCACTTCTGGTAACGTTTCCGAGGTTCAGTATGAAGTGAACGGACATACTTACTACATGTCTTACTATCTTGCGGATGGTATATATCCGAAGTGGGGAACGCTAATACAGTCTGTGAGAAATCCGAGAACCAATCCTGAACAAGTATTCTCGCGGTTTCAAGAATCGTTCCGCAAAGATGTTGAACGAGCGTTCGGAATTCTCCAAGCTCGATTCGCAATCGTTAATCAACCTGACAGGGGGTGGCATACGCAAGATTTGCCCAATATAATGTTAACTTGTATCATACTCCACAACATGATTGTGGAGGATGAACGTGACGAATACAAGGACGATGACTCGGACGATGATGATACTGACATTAGCACGTCTCATATAGCACGCGCTAGAATTTATGACCGTCGCGGAGTACAGTTTCAAGATGTTGCACCAAGAAGGCAAACGTTAGATAATTAAATGTTGTGTCATGAAGCAATTCGTCCCAAGGCGACCAACCATAGACATCAAAAAGACTTAGTAGAACATGTTTATGCAAAACACGGTTAAAAATGAGTGTTTAAATTTACTTTTCTTGTCTATTTTAGTATGTATTTAAATATTTAATTTAGATTAAGTATTAATCTAAATTTTATTTGTATGAGTGTTTATTTTGTATTTTTAACTAATTTCGTATTTTAAAAAAAATTAAAATTACTTTAAATAATTAATCATATTATATACTATATAATTAAAACCTATCACATTAATTAAGATAACACATTAATTACAATAACACATTAATTAAAATAACACATTAATTAAAACAACACATAAATTACAACAATACACAAAAATTAATTAGATTTTAAT
Organism: Penstemon eatonii; assembly: GCA_038501285.1. Taxonomy (NCBI): domain Eukaryota; kingdom Viridiplantae; phylum Streptophyta; class Magnoliopsida; order Lamiales; family Plantaginaceae; genus Penstemon; species Penstemon eatonii. The sequence goes on from CM076715.1 coordinate 72,300,378, forward strand.
TAAAGAACATTTATTAGATTCAAATACACAATAATACACATAAATACACAACAATTATCAAAGAAAAGAAAAAAAAAAAGATAAAGGGCCTCATCTTCTTCATCAGCGAGTAGCCAGCCCGTTCCCGCAGCCGTTCCGCCCCGAGCCCGCTAGGCTGCCCGTTCCAACCTCCAATCCATCCCGCCCCGAAGCCCTCTGCCGTCTCCAGTGATTTTCCGTCCTCAGCCCCGCCCCAACCCCGGCCATCTCCAATGGAGATGGCCTTGGAGAGATGGCCTTACAAATAATAATTACTTAATCTTTCCTTTTTTTTTTTCTTTTTAATTAATTGAATTGGTTGGGCCACACAATGAGTGGACCTAACCCAACAAATATAAGTATAGATTATCGAATTTATAATGTGCTTTTGTACGTATATCTGATTTTTTTTTCATCGTGCTCGATGCTTGAAACAAATTCTTGATTTCGTAAAGTTTATTGACTTCTCTTCCATTAGTTTGGAGATTGAACATTGACTTTCTATCATAATGAGAAATTCCTATTTTCTGACTACGACAGTATTAGCTTATTGAGAATTTTGTCAAAGAACAATTTCTAATTGTGAATAATAAAAAAAAATATTGAATCAAATTATTCATGAAGTTAGCCAGTTAGGTAATTCTTCTTTTTCGAGATAAAGATGATCGACTCATATAAAAAAAATTATGGTGCGGGTGGTGGTTTTTAATATTCTTCTTGAAAATAGTCCAAACAAATTAAGCCTACGGAATATAAAAGGAAAACAAAAAGAAGAAAAATAAAAAAGGACCTTTGTGAATTAAAAAAATTCAGATTTTGTGGCTTTGCACAGTTGACCATATGATGATCACGCAATTACAAATATATGCCTGTCTGACTTTCGACAAATAAGAAATTGTACGAGTAGAACAAAATAATTGCTGAATTTTGTCAATATAACTATATTAATGTCCTTATTTCTTTTAAAAAAAAAAGGACAATATTAGATTAGACAAACCAGCCCAGTTTCCTACGTACAACCTCATACATGAAGCGAAAAATATTAATTTATGCAAATAAACTATACTAGACATTTGGTGATAAACCAAAGTATATATGGTCAACTGGCATGCAAGTAAAAGTCAATTAAGCTCAAAATGGGCTTCATATGTAACTACAGCAGAAGCTCAAATAAATTTCATTAAGAATTAGTTTGATTTCAGTAAAACTTCGTTTAAATTATGTGGTTCGTTATGAGTTTCACAAGCATCATGTAGCAGTGTTTAAAATTGGGTAAAAATTCGCACATCAAGCACAACTCATATTTGGTTTAGTAATTAAATTAAATGAAAACACAAACATAATTAATAAATATGAACTTCAATAATGTATATGTTCGATTCAATTAAAACTCGTTTAACTATATATATATATATATATATATATATATATCTTAAAAATAATCAAACTACGAGTTGAACCCAAATCATTTCATGAATTAATGCAACTATATCATCGGGTGCTCTTTTTCTTACTCTAAAAATATTTGTATAGCACTTTAATTAGCTTTAATTCATGAAATGGTTCCGGGTTCAAAGCTAATAATTCAAGTGTAGAAACCAATATTATTATATATTTCGCATAAACGGTGCTTATAATGATGTTGTGTAAAAATGTACAAGGATAATTTTGAGATTTTGCCTTCTTCGTTGATCCTTATACATCTAAAGGTCTGCCTTGTACGTGACGAACTTTAAGAGAAAGTGAGCGATTCCTTTTCTCGATCCTATAACTCAACTCGTCATTCTTTCTTTTTAAATTAAACATTTGATTTTATGAAAATTAAATAAATGGTACAACAAGGTCAAAGATAGAGTAACTCATATCACAAAAAGTAATAAAAATGAGGAAGCAAACAAAATGAAATATAATAAAAATGACCCAACCAATTAAGGTTAAAGGCCCACTCGACTAGAGTTGAATCCGGGGATGAGACAAAATATCCACTTTGGCCAACTCAACCTGTCCTTCTCTTGAAAGTTGGGGTGTTCTTTATAGGAAGTGATGTTCATAAATAGGGGTAATATTGTATTATCGGGAAATGCTGGAAATGCTACCCCTTAATTTTATTTTATTTTTAATTTTTTAATATTTAATATAAGGAAATTTGAGGCATAATTATCACCATCATTTACTTATGTAATCATAAGTACAACATTTTTTTTTTTCCAAATTTGCATAAAAAGTTACATTTTGTGGCAACATTACGGCTTGATAACGAAGCTTCAAGACTGAGGTCGGCTCGAGAGCAATTAATCGAGTTAACAATAAAGTATCTCCCTGTAAAATAATTTACTCTCATATAAATTAAGTGACAATATGTCCTCTTGTAATTCAGAATTCTAGGGCAAGGGTTCTAAGGGTCCATGATTAGTCTAGTGTAAGCTTGTACATCTGGATTATCAAAAATAAAATAAAAAAATCAATGTCTCCCTCATATTCATGGACGAAATAATGGAGGAGTGAATGTTCATTAAACAAAATCACGGAAGGTAAAATGTTCATTAAATTATATTAAAAGAGGGTTAAAGTGCCAATTATAACATTTCACATGAATTTTAGTGAATAAATTATGTTATCAAGATCGAGAGGGTAAAATTGATATTTTTATGATAAAAATGAAATTTCATTTCATATCTAGTTTTAAGCATGTGCAACACCCTATCAATGAATAAGATAAAACACTCATCACTAACATTGTGGGAGTATGAACATTGCAACCAATATTTAGATTGTGGTATTAAATATGCATGTACGTATCAAGTGAACCAATATATAATACCAAATTTGCATTTTTCCCTTTAATTTAGACTAAATAACTCACTACTATACCTAAAACTAACTTTATATATAATAATTTAACAACCCTTTTTTGTCTATTGCAACTTGTGACAAGATCAAGTCTCTAGTAGTTTTTTATGCATGCACATAGTCAAAATTCGATGTGTTTAATATTGAAATGGAATCTGATCTAAATCTGAAGTCCTTGGAAGACGATTGTCAGTTCTAGATCAGATCATAATTAGTTTATTATAACACTAAGTTAAAATAAAATAATACAAGGGTGGTATAAAGTTTGATATATAGTCCCTTTTAATTACTTTTTATTACTTTATGAATATATAGTTTGTCTACATTTATAATTTTACTTTTGGCTGGGAATATTCAACTTCCTAGTTAATTTCTCGGAAGAGAATATTAATGCAAATAATTCTGAACTCAAAGGAAGTCCATGCAGTTACTTTTATTTAATTTCCGAATGCATGCCAAACAAAATCAAGACTTTGCCAATAAAAACTGCATTTATTGAATTCCTTGCAGTGATTTTTCATGAATTTTATTAGTACTATTTAGTGAAGCCGCGCAGAATAATGATTATTCTGCAGGCGAGTTTTCATCATAAATCTATAAATTGGAAATGCATAAAAATAAACCCATGCCAAGATGGGTAACAACCCGAGAGAGAAAAATCTCTTCTATTTTTTTAATATCAATAATCAACTCCTTCAAAATTGTCCACAAGCCGAACATTTATAGTTAAAATAAAATAACCACTGAAAATAGATAAACTTCTAAAGGAAACAAGATAATTACTATATGAAAATGAAATACTAAAAGAAAATTATCTAATAGACTTCTAAGTAAACAAAATAACTTAAATTAGTAGATTAATCTATAAGATTATTGGATCTTCAATATTCTCCTAATATACTCCTGCATCATTTAGTAATTCCTATTAAAATTTTGTTCAACCGCGTCCAAAATATTGACATGATAACGAGTATATTATGTTTTGATATATATATATATATATATATATATATATATATATATATAACATTTTTAAAAAGAATAAATTATACATTATGAGGATTTAAGCAAAGAAAAAAAAGATATAGAACTCATAAACTTAATTAAACTCTTAATGTTGAATTAATTAATATGTGAAATTTATACTATGATGAATGGTTTGGCACGTGCTAGACCAAGCATGCATGGACATTATCATTAGGATTTCTTGTTGCAGAGAATGTGGGAAGAAGGGAAAGTACCATTACCAAACAGATCTCAACGATTTAATACATATAGTTGTTGTCTAGATCTTCATATCACGTGACTGAAGGATCAATTGGGCTTTATTAAAAGGGACCACGAATAAATAAATGTACCATCTTTTATATATTCTTATTTAGAAGAGTTTGACAAAGTGAAAAAGGTTAAAAGGAAAAATCAAAAGTTGGTAGATAGCCCGTATCTACTGCTTGCAATTTTTTTCTTTTTAAAGTACAATGAACAGGTGAAATTATATATTTAATATGAACGAGATAGTCAAAATAGTAATTGCAAAGTAAATTGTTCTTTTTTAGGGGTTTACAATTTGCTGACATCAAGGCTTTTCACCTATGTACAAACGAAACGCCACCAATTATATTTAGTTTTTAATAATCTTGACAGAATTTTTTTTTCTTGAATTTAATTTATTTCGAAGCGAGCCAGACACATATTATATACTCCCTCTGTCCCATTTTATGTGTCGTTTTAGAGAAATTTTTTTATCCCAAATTATTTGTCACTTTAGAATTTCAATGTACTATTAATTACATATTTTCCCATTCTGCCCTTATTTAATGTATATAAAACTCTCTCTTTAAGAGAAAAAGTAAGAGAGAGAATCTAAGGGTATTTTAGGAATATCATTTATTTTTTTCCTGAGATTGAGGCAATTTAGTAGGTGCCTTAATATGTGTGAAAACACCTAAAACGACACATAAATGGGGACAGAGAAAGTACATTTATAAGAACATCTATCAACAGAGATTTGAACTTTATATTTCGTGCTCGAATATTATCGACTCATGTCCCATTTGAGACTCAAATATGTTTCATTCATGTTGTCCAAATCAAGCAATTTAATTTGTTTTGCAACCATTACACGTATTAGCTTTAGACCAGTACAATATTGACAACCCCGCGATTATACTAAACTCAATTTACTCCATAATAATCAAAGTCCCCACTATTTAAGACCTAAACCTAAAAAGAGAAACATAAATTAAAACAAATAAAGAAAGTAGATGATGAGCACATGATGGAGCTACACATCAAAACTAATTACTTATTGAGATGGGGCCTCCTTGTGGAATGAAATTAGGACAATCAATAAGGCTGTCCGAGTCCCAACAAACCGAATTGATTTGTATTTGTTATTTTGTTGTATGTTGTCATGTTGAATATTGTATTTTTACTAACCAATATTTTGTCGTAATTTGCTTTTATTTCTCTTTTAAAAAATTGGGATTCTTTTTTAATATGTCCGCGTCATATTCACTCGACCGAACAATATTTTGAAAAGTAATGATTAAATTTTGATTAATACTCGTAGATATGCCTTTCTAATTTTTTTGATTACTAATCAAATCCCATAATAATTTATAAATAACCCCACATTTATGAACTCATTTTTGGCCCAGTTTGGAAAATTAATTTGGTTCACATTTTATGTGTGAACAATTTATTTTTAATAAATTTACCATGTCAAATTTATAGTGACGTAATAAATTCACAATAATTGGTGATGGTGAGAGGAGGCATAATCATAAATTCTTGTTCACGAGAAATTGGTCGATGCATTAGGTGGGGATAGGGACCACGGGACAAATAGTCCCTTCATTTGGCCCGAGTACATGGTCCACCTCGACCTTTTTAAATTCAGTGGAGCGCCAAAACATTAAGGCCCTATTCGGATCCTAAGCTTGGTTCTTTACGGGTCGCCCGATTTGTGGGTCATAGAGTCCTTGGTTCTTGGCCAAACTGCAATAGATATGAGACAGACTCATTTATGTATGAAACTAAAATAGGTGAAGCTATTTTATTGATTTATTGTCATTTTTTTTTTGCTACAAGGAAGAGAAAAAGATAATTTATAAAGATATATATTTTTTCGATGATTTAGCAGCAGGATGAGTATTCGACTCATATTCATCTTCAATGAAAGTTTGTCTGAGTTCGATTTGTTGTATACATCAATCAAACTTGAACAATTTTTTGGTACTATGTTGAAGCTCGGTTCGAGCTTGACTCAATAAGTCAAAAGTGACAAATGTGCGTAAAATATTAAGTTATTCAAGGTCGGTTCATATTCGGCTAGATTAAAGCTTGGTTCGTAAGAAATTAATTTAAGTTCAGACTTAGGGTGAGTTTGGCCTAGCGATTCGAAAAGCAATTATAGGAGAATTAATTTTACTAAAATTGATTATGGTAATAATTGATTATGATAAAAATTAATTATAGAATAATTGCTTTTGTAAAAGTAACACTTTAGTTGCTTCTAAAATAAGTTGATTTTTTGCTTCTCGAGATCCCAAAAGTGATTATGATCTTGGGGGCCAAACACCATTAAAATCACGATTGAAAATAAGTAATTTTTATAATCATGGCCAAACACTTCAAAAATCACAATAGAGATGTAAAAGTGATTCTAAGAGCTCTAATCGCGGGGCCAAACTCACCCTTAGTGTTAAACTCGCACGATATATTTTTAATTAATCCGATCTTAACATTATATTAGTTGTACTATTAATCGACTCGTTCGCACCACTATATTTCCGAATAAGATGCTTCTACATGAGCTGGTGACCTTTTTTACAATCGACTATTGGACTCGACTGATTACCCAAAGCATCAATGCACATGTTATATTCTACAATCGCATTCACATAATATCATTACATGTAATACATGAAAAAGGAAAACAAATCTCAACAATATTCTTAAATTCGTACTCATAATATTACAGATGTAATATATGAACTAACAAATCTGGACAATATTCTTAAACTCGTATAATTTCATTTGCAAAAACAAAATATTACATCTAGCGTCAAAGAGTACTATTTAGTAAAAAAAAACATATTATATATTCAAATGTTTCTAGATAAGCATTAACACGCGCGTAATAATGGCATTCAAGCGAAATTTAGAATTAAGTCAATGAGTGATCCACCAATAATTTCAATTAAATGAAAATTATTTCTTTTAATTAACAAATGATAAAAAATAAAACGGACTCTCGCGAAATCTGCATAAAAAATGCATAACTGATATATCAAACGCAAACAAATTAAATCTAGTTAATAGAAATTCATGGTACTAATTGTACGTATTGACAAAGTCAACTTCTACATGCAAATAACAGAATTATGGCTAGTAAAAACAATTATAAAAGAGAAGGGTAATTCTAGTCTAAATTTGGGTTCAATCACACATATACTAATAAGTATATTTGTTTCTAACCAATAAAAATACCATGTATTTATATTGTGATTAAAGTTTGGTTCAATCACACCTAAATTATCTGCTAATAAGTGTAATTTTTCTTTAGATTGTATAACACGTAAGTAAATTGACAAAAAATTAACATATTTGTATTGTGATTAAGCTTGGGCTCATTCACAACTAAATCATCTACTAAGTTTATAATTAATCTTCTAATAGTCACTTGAACATATTTGTATGTTGATTAAGAAAATGCAATTGTACGAGATTGGATTTTTATAAAAGGAAAGCACAATTATAAATAAATATCTAAATTAAATGTTCCAACATATTTTCAAGTACTGTACGTTACCATCTTCTTTATTTTCCCTCTTAATTCATACTTCTTCCATCCCATTTTCTTTATTCCTTCCTATAACACAGTCAACTTAATTAAATTTATTAAAATAAATCATTTAATTAATATAATTTTTTTTTTGGTTTCCAAGGGTTTAATCCCTTTCGAGTTGCGTCAGACACATAAAGTGGGAACCTCTCCAAACAGGGATTCCTGAGTCCGCTATTTTGTAGTGACTAGTCCCTTCCACTAGATTAATCACCTGTTGGTTTTAATTAATATATTTTATTAATAAGTTGATAATACCATATATTTAAAGATTTAATACACCACGAATATGAATAATTTAATATGATAAGTCAATTAAAAAATCTAAAAAATTGATCGAGTACTGTAACAAATAGAGAAGAATAAATGGGACGAATGAAATATAATTTTACCATTATCAAACAAAACCAAAACCATAAATAAATATATCACCTTGTATGTATGTTGTGTGTAATATTTTTGGTGGGTGGTGGGGTCTAATATAATAATTCTTTTGGCATCACAGAAAAATCCATTTTTCTTTTATTGCTCACATTACACTCTTCTTCACTCAATTTCCCGCTCCTTATTGAATTTCATTTATTTTATTTCTATATGAACCCTTTTTTAATTTTCCTATATTCATCTCCCTCTTTTGAGAGGGGAAAAGGGTGTGTATTGTGTGTGTCCTGTGCAAGAAGAAAATAAGGAGATAAATAGATAGATACACACACATACATATACATATACGTATAGACATATCAAATGGCAGAAGAACAGAGAGAAGTGATGGATACTCCAGAGAGGAGTAAGAATAATCACATTGCAACATCTATTAGCAAATTTGAGGTTCGATTTTTTTTATTTTTTATAATAATGTCTGCATTTTCATGGTTCGTGTTAATTTCCGCTGGATTTTTGGTGTTTGACTACTGAAATTAGTTTAAGATGTGAATTTTGAGTGGTTTTGTGTTGGGATGTGGATTTTTGACTTTTTGGTCGATGTGTTTTTCTCAATTGTATCTTCATTTTAGAGTTTATGGGGTCAATTATTACTGGATTTAGTGGTGTTTGGTCTACTGAAGAAATTGGTTAGGTTTTTAAATTTGATTTTGACTTCAATTTCACCATATTGTTACTGATTTTTTTATTTTTTGCTTAATGGGGATATTTGATGAATAATTATGAAGCAATATGGTGAATGATGTGAATTGGGGTTTTTTATGTTGCTTTTTAAGTCTTAGAATGTGGATTGATGTTAGGTTTTTTGGTCAATTTGAAGAGTTTATTGGGTCATTTTCTTCTAATTGGAGTCCACATCACATGGTGAGATTAATTTGTGTCTTATAGTATTTCCTTTCATCTAAGATTTGAGGTATTTGCTCCTAGGAAGATGGATTTGTTATCGTAAGCTCAAACGAAGAAATAATCTCTCGAAGAATATTTACATATTTTAACTGCATTTGTTCTTGCCAACACAATCTTACCATTTATGAACAATCCTACTTTTGTTGGCTTGATATGTGTACATATAGCAATTTATGTGATTAATCTGTTTTTAAATTAATGGTATTTAAGTGCTGAGTTGTATGGTAATTGTTCACTGACTGTGATAGTTTTTACTCTTTGCTACAGGATTCCCCTGTCTTCAATTTTCTCAACAGTCTTTCCCCTATCAAGCCAGTTAAATCCATGCCCATATCACAGACGATAAATCCTCTTAGTTTTGCTTCCTTTCCTTCGGTTTTCACTTCACCCAATATTAATTCTCTTAGAGAATCTAGATTTCTCCGAAGGTAATGTTTCCTCATTCTCTTATCGTAGCCAATTATATCAATCAAGAACTTTCTTGATTTAACTTTTGTGTTCTTTTCAGGCATCAACTTTCAGATCCATCAAAACCCGAGTTTTCTTCTGATGACGGGAGCATGGCTGATAGAGGTAAGGTAAATGTGGAAGCAACTAAGAAGTTGGATGATCCAAGAACATCTGATGAAGAAATGGCTAGTGAGCCGTCTTATGAATGCTCTAAGATTGTAACCGAGTTTGCAGAAAATTTCAATTACGATTACAATAGTCCTAACTCGAACATAAGACCTAAAGATCGTCTAGAAGGCAAACACATGGCTGATTATGAATCCAGTTCTTTAGCACTTGTTCCATTTGTAGAAGATGCCTCTCGGAGAAGTTTATACGTGAATCCACATGGAGTAAGCCAAATCGATCAATGTAAAGAAGGCTCATCGTGCGATTGGGAGAATTTGATTTCCGATGCTCCTGATATGTTAAATTATGAATCACCAAATGTTTCAGAGTCTTACAAGAAATTAGTTGATTATGGGGCAAGTTTCAACACATGTATGAAAAATGACATGCAGAACACTCAGCCTAGAGAAGGAAGTGGTATGATGGAAAATGCTGTAACTGATGACATAATTGATGATCCTTCATTGTATAATCCCAGTGAAAAGATGGACTCTGAGGTAGTGAATAAATTTTGATAGTAGTTCTAAAATTTCATGTCTTTTGCACTTTGAATAATAATTGATTGCAAAAAAATTACCTTTTGCCCCCTAAGGTAACACCAAAGTTGCACTTTTCCCCCTGAACTTACACCTTTGTTGCATATCCCCCCCCCCCCCCCCACCAGTAAACACCAGTGTTGCACTTTCCCCCTGATTTTTAAATGACGAAAACAGCCTACACATTGGCATGTACTTCTCATGTGACCTACTTTGCCGGGAAAAGTGCTCGGAAAAGAGTTTCAGGGGGGAAAATGCTATTTTCTCTTATTCAAATTGGAATAAGTTCTATTTGGAAGTCTATTATTGATTCAAACACCAAAATAACTAAGTTCTTTTGAATCCTACATGAAGGGTTATGTCCAATTTGAAGCATTTAAACATAACTTTGCATGCATTTGTTTGTCGATTTTAATAACGTAAGTCTTATTCTTTAATATTTGTAGCATTTTTCTGGTATACACCGTGGTATGAGAAGGCGGTGTCTGGTCTTTGATATCGCTGGAGCCAGAAGAAAGCATTTGGATGGGAATACAAGTTCTGATGTCAATACTTCATCTAATGACCAAAATCTGGTTCCATCAAGAACGGGAAATGATTCTTCACGTTGTGTTTTACCTAGCATTGGCCTTCATTTAAATGCTATAGCTGCAACTCCTAAGGACTTCAAAATCGTCAATAACGAAGCTCTAGCTTTTGGAAGATTATTGATTGGACCAAGTTCATCTGTCAATTCACATCCTCCAACTCAAGAAATGTTAAATAATACTTTGGCTGTTGCCTCATCAGAAAGAGATATTGATAGCATTGAAAATGGTGTTTTGCCCGTTGAAGATGCTTTGCCGATATCTGGATTTATGACAAATGAAGAGACCAATCAGATTAGCCCGAAGAAGAAGAGGTATGCTTGCTTTATCTTTTCCGAAATTACCTATTACTAAAAGTGTGTTTCTTTTTCGTTTTATACTTATCACTTGAATTGAATTGTTAGGCGTAGGTTTGACCAAGCTATGGAGGGTGAATCTTGTAAACGATGTAACTGCAAGAAATCAAAATGCTTAAAGTTGTAAGTTCTTTCATTCTATAGATTTCCATGGCGTAATTTGTAGGGTTTTTTAGCAAGTTAACTCCCTGTGATATGCCTAATAGGCAATTTACCCCCCTATGATATGAACAATAGGCAATTTCCCCACTATGATATGAAATAATGAGCAATTTACCTCCTTCCTCGTGGAGGTGTTGCACACTCACTCTATAATGCGACTTAGAATTCATTCTCATGTGAATATGCTCAATTTAACCCTTACATTTGACAACATATTCACTTTGCTTTACCTCCTTGTGATATGCGTAAATGGGCAACTTACCTCCCTGTTATATGCATAAATGGACATTTTACCCCCTTGCAGAAATGTAAAAATCAAAAGGGAACAGGGAGGTAGTTTGCCCTTTTATTTATCACAGGGCAAACTGCCTATTAAGAAAAACACAGGGAGGTAATTTGCTATTCATTCTAATTTGTAGGAATGTCAATCGGGAACTCAAATACCATTAGTTATTTGTACTTATTTACCCCTATGCTTTTGCAACTGGATAGTGTCCATTTATTGCTTGGGATAATGTTTTTTTCGTCGTTTATAAATGTAGGTATTGTGAATGCTTTGCTGCTGGTGTATATTGTGTGGATTCATGTTCTTGTATAGAATGCTTCAATAAGCCTGTGCATGAAGATACTGTCCTTGCAACTCGCAGACAGATCGAGTCAAGAAATCCTCTTGCTTTTGCTCCTAAAGTGATTAGGGGCTCCGATTCTATATCAGAAACTTGGGTTAGATAACAAACTTTAGAATTATATCATTGCTCACTTAATGATTAAACGGATTTTATATTTTGTTCGGTTGTTGTTTGCAGGTTGAATCCAGCAAAACTCCTGCTTCTGCACGCCATAAACGAGGATGCAACTGCAAAAAATCGGGTTGCCTGAAAAAATACTGTGAATGCTATCAGGTTTCTTTTCATTTTTATTTTTGAGTAATTGGCATTTAACACCCCAAAAATATACCATTTTGGCAATGTGCACCCTAAAATCGAAAATTTGATACTTTGCACCCTAAAATTGCATATTATTTGGAAAAATGCACCCTACAATGGTGCAAAATGCCCATTATTTGGCCAAGAATATGCAATTCGAGGGTGCAAAGTGCCAAAATGATATATTTTTGGGGTGCAAAATGTCAATTACCTTTATTTTCATTTGGATTTGTTATGCTTTTCATTGGTTTGTGAGCTGACCTGGGAAACTTTGATTCTTTTGAAGGGTGGTGTTGGATGCTCGATTAACTGTAGATGTGAAGGGTGTAAGAATGCATTTGGTAGGAAGGATGGTGAGTGTTTATCTATTTTCTTTTCTAGTATACTTCAATTATTTTTACTTAAATGCTTCATTTAGATTTAGATTCAGAGATTTGGATTTGACAATGAACTCATAGAAAAGATTACAAATGACTCCAATATTGGGTGAATTTCGAATCCAACAATTTGGTTAAAATAATACCGTAAAATGGTTACAAAATCAAAATAAACGAAACAAGTGCTATATATTTATTATTCATGATTTGAAATTGAGTGAAATGCAGAAATACGCCCTATGCTTTGTCTAATTATAAAAGAAAACCCTATGTTCTTTTTATTTCTAACCCCCATGCTAATTTTTTATTAGCGAAAGAGCCCCTCCCGAGCTAAAATGACAAATTTACCCCACCAGGTGATGCAAAAACACTCCTGTTCATTCACCTAAAAAGTTGGCAACAATCCCATTGTTAACTTTGAAAATTGGCAATAACCCCTCTGTTCACTTAAAAAATTGAGAATAACCTCCCTATGATTTATGAAAGAATTTCTAAATGGGTTTTCTTGCTTATAAAAAAGAACACAGATGTTTTGCTAATAAAATAACACGAGATTTTTTTGATAATTAGGCAAAGCACAGGGGTATAATTTTTATTAATCGCTTTTGTTGGGCTACCACTTTGACTAACTCTATTACAAGTGCCAATAGGTTGATCATTTTGAGTTTTCCTATGTAATTTTGATCACTATTTCGTGGTATAGGCACCGAAGTCGAACTGGAAGAAGATGAAACAAATACAACTGAGAAGAGTATACATGACAACAGTCTCCAAAGTGACCTTGAGCAAAACATGGATTCTGTGCCTCCTGCAACGCCTTCACGAACCATAAGGTATATAAAAACTTCGAACTTTTCAAATTTACGTACTTATCCATATCGCTCTATGCTAATGCCATTTTATTTCTTGATCAGGGAATTCTCCTCAATGAAAAAACCACCTCGATCTTCTTATCCTTCTATTGGCTCCTCTTCTGGTTTTAACACCAGCAACCAAGTTTATGGTAAGCCAAGCTTCTTTCAGCCTCCACCGAAATTCGACAACCATTTTGAAAATTTTAGGGAAGATGAAATACCGGAATTTCTCCAAGAAAGTTCTTCTCCTGGTATCAATTCATCGTCTCCTAATCGGAAAAGAGTTTCTCCTCCTGGTGGGTTGAAAAGCAGCCGGAAGTTGATACTTCATTCTATCCCGTCATTTCCTTCTCTCGCGTCCAACCAGTGAGGTAATGAGCTTTTTGTAGAGGAGATCCTTAATTCTATTGTAGTTAATGTAATATATGTTGTTTTAGTTGTATGCTCTATAAGATGTGATGTTTTTGGTTGTAAAATAATACTGTTGTTTCCATTATAAAGCAACTTGTTTTGTTAATTTTAATATTTTATGCAGTCTTTTTTTCTAGAGACAATGTACAAACCTTCTCCTTTTTTGATATGTAATATAGTACATGTTTGTCTTTCATAATAGTAGCTATGACTATTTTGTAAGACTTTTGTGATGCGCTTGTAGTACATTTTGATTCACTGCATAATGGACTTGAACACTTCACAAATGTTATATTGATTATTCAAGTGATAAACTTGTAAGTTGCGGTCACCCGAACGAACCTTCTGATGAACTCTTTGTCGAACAACTTTAAGCATTAACCTTGCAGTCAATCTTGTAGCCGAGGTTGGGAGCGCGCTAACTATAACCCGAGCTACTTGTCTTGTCGAACCCAAGACTTGCTCGAACAATCGGGTGGATATCTTTCGGTTCTTTCAGCCAACAGGTCTATTAAATCGTTCTTTTTAAAATGAGGTCTATTGAATCTTGTCCGGATCGAACCTTGGTTTAATTCTAATCTAATCTTAGTATTCCTATCATTGTCACTTTGCCATATTATATCTTCATAAATAAACTATAGTAACCAAACATATGTTTTTAATAGAGATGTTTAAGTCTTCATTTTAGTATGGATTATGAAACAATTTGCAATGTCTATTATTTTATTTTCATTAAAATATGCACTCGTAGTCTAACCCAAAATTGTTAATTTGTGTTACCTATACACATGATGTGGTGCAATTCATGGAAGAAAAATATATTTTAAATTTAAAAAATAGTTGACTCCAAGTTCCCGACACCATTGTGTGTTGGTATGGAAAAGAAATCACTTTGTATCCTGTAATCAAAATGTTGACATTTTGCAGCTTATGATGACGTATTTTTTTTGACAAAGTACACATTTCTTAAATATAAAATGGACACTACAATGTTAAAGAATTGCAATTCAATGGTACAAAATATGAAGATTTTATTTTCATGTTGTAAGTGCAAAAATAATATATTTGTAGGTTGCAAAATGTCTAAATGCTCATTTAAATTCCCCCAATATTATAGGAAAGTTGATACTAGATATTATTTTTAGGAAAAAGTTTTAAATTTGGGCCGTTCAGGGACATTACAGGGCCTATGTTGACAGGCCTTATAGGTCTCTGAATCCAAACCGTATACTTTCTTTTGGTTTTGGACAATATTTTAGATAATAATTAAAATTGTTCCCCCCAAAAAAAAAACTGAAGTATCTCTAAAATTGTACTTCCAAATGGTCATGGTGTTAAAATTTTATTTTATGTTACAGGGAAATTTTGAGAAATAAATTCATGTAGAGAATTAAATAAAAATCTTGTTTTGGTATATCATAAAAAGAAAGACTAAAATAATTGGGAGGGAGTAGGAAGAAATAAATAAGTTTTATGATTACTTAATATTGCAATAGTTAAAGTATCAACATTTTTATCATGTATAATTTCTAGGAAAAATTCTTCTTCCACTTATATTTTACTTGATCACTATTCAGAAAACGTTGTCCAATTAATCTACGTGCACCATTTTCTCAATTTTAAAGATATTTCTAAGTACAATTTTTTATGGGTTGGATGGAAAGCAAGCCCATTAACATCATAGTCCCACAGTTCACATATGTATTAAAATCTATGCATGACAACATACATTCATCTACTTCATCCGTCCCAATTATTTTTATTTCAATAAATAATTTAATTAATATATTTTGTCAATAAGTTAATAATATCATATGACACCATATATATTAATATTTCAAAGGTTTAATATACCATAATATGAAAAATTTAATATGATAAGTCACTTAAAAAATTGAAAAGTTTAACCAAGTACTATAGCAAAGGAAGCAAAATAAATTTAATGGAGGGAGAATTAATTTTTTATATCTATAAACTAATTATAATAAAAAAAACTACAAAGATATAAATAGAAAAATAAAAAATAAAAAGGACCAACAGTTCACATGGGTATGAGAGTTATGTCTTGTGCATGTGCATGAATTGACTAGTCAAACGGAGAGTGGGGCTCGTGGGCTCGAAGTCTATTGGGCTACTTACTTTTTACATAGAAACAAACAGCAAAACTATTTGTACAAACCCACAAATTTGGTTTATAAGCCATGGGATTATGGGGGACATGGTTCCCTATTGCTTTTGAATGCACTAAGAAACAAAAACATAATTTGGATCTTATCTTTTTATCTTTTGCAAGACCACATGATATTACTTTTCTCCAACATTTTTCTCTTTAAATGGCTTTCTTTGATTTTTGGAAAAGACATTGTAATGCGTAATGTTTTAACAAATTATTAATGTGTCAAGATTCTTCATTTGATGATCATGATAAGGTTTAATTTGTATCATTTATTTATCACTTAATCTGATTTAGGGATTTGAGTTTGTTATGAGTTTTGGAATGATTTCTTCATCTTGTATTTAGGTCTTAGGATGTGTATGTTGTAATAATTTTCTCTTCCTAGCTAGCAATTCTTTGGGGATGGATATTTTGTCCCCATTTTGAGGAAAATGTAAGATACTCCCCTGTGTTATTCTGTGTTATGCGAAATTTATGAAATTACTATGTGAAGTTTTTATTGCACCAAACCTCCTTGTACTTTAAGAAAATGTGTGTAATACATCCAATTTAAAATAAATAGGTTGTTTTAGATCGACCTATTTCAATAAACCATCTTTAAATTATTTTACGTGGAGTTATAGGGACCAACATGAAGTATTTTAAAAATTGTATCTTGAAATATGCCAATCCAAAATGACCTATGTTTTATAAATTGAATATTTTATGCAGGGTTTCTGAAAATATAAAGAAGTTTGGTACAATAAATTTATACAGGATATTTCTATGTAGGGGAGCTTCTTGCATTAATTTACCCCCGACTTTTGCGTATTTCAACGAATTTTCACTATTACTTGAACATCTACGTATAAAACCTGCAAGGGTGGCCTAGTTGGTGGAGCAACTCAGCGCGGTGTCTGTTGGCCGGAGTTCGAATCCCCTTACCGCTATTGCATAAGGGCGGAGTTTACCTTATATATTTCAGTTGTTGCGGGTTTTTTTTCTTGTTAATAAGAAAACAGAATCATTTTGATATGTGACCTCAATGATCCATCTTTATAAAATTTGCTCCTTTTTAAATAATCTCTAGCGAACTACAGAATATTTACAAAATATTCCAACATATTTTCAACCAATTTTTTGTCGTACAAATGTTGGAGTTCTTACAATTTTAGTGACATTTCACCAACAAAAAATAATGTACATTTAAAAATGTATTGCCATCCAGTGAGGATATTGACGTTTCTTTTTTATTTTATGGACCAACTAGCTCAAAATACGATTGGAAAATCTAATTACCAACTAGATTTGAAACTTCACCAAAAAAGGATGTCGTTCTTATTATTATCCTTGTTAATTTGTTGTTGTACTTTAAAATACTATTTTCTTGTTATATACTTTTAATTCAAATCTCAATAATTGCATAAAACATAAAAATTCAAAGTCTTATTCAAAGGGCCCATCATATAGTCGTTTAAGATATGTGTATACACAGTCCATACTAATGTGTCTTTTACCCATTTTAGTTTTTTGTAATTTGTGTCGGTGAAGTCCACAAATTGTGGGCTTGGGTGTAACATCAATGACAGTAAATTTTAATTTTAATTTTAATTTAAATTTATGACCAAGTCGCATAAACCTATATCTTTCCCCTAATAAATACCTATTAGTGGCATAACTTATATGTTATTTGATTTTTTTCTTTTTTTTTCTTTAGGAAGAAGTGATATTTTGTTTTATTTACCAAGATTTTATTCCCTTTCAATATAAAAATAATATAATCCTGGTATAGAAGATTAATAATTAATCCACACATTTTTATGTTGTGTACCTAAGTGGTTTCTTCTATGATTTGGATCACCTCAAGTAGAAAATTCAGGTTCAAGCACAAATATAACATAAACTAGAGTACTTTTAGATAGTCCTAACATTTAACATTTATAAATAAATAAATAAAAACCCCATTAATAAAACAATTTTGATAGTACTATGATTTGATATAAATATCTCATCTTTTGCATTATATATCTTCTTGACACAACCTCTAAGAAAAACCAACGACTTTCTAAAAATAATTTTGCTATTAGATTTAAAATTTTAAACAAATAACATGTTACAGACAAGAAAGTCGAGAATATTTTTAAAATTCTTCAAAATTTTGAACCATTCGATTAAAATAAAAAACAAACATGCCCTAAAATTTTCTTATATTAATTCTTTCCAATTTCAAGTGGAAAACATCTCACAAATGAGAGAGCTAAGCTAACTTAGAAGTAAAGTAAATCAATTATTGCTTAATTTGGTTTTAATTAGCTATGCTAAACTTGGTAAATGATTTTACAATCTGATTTCATCTGCACACCTTAATCAAATGAAAGTCATGAGTTTTTTTTTTTGTTGGTTATCATAATAAGTGGAAACTTAGGCCAGACACGCAATATCTGAAATGATTATGATGTTTTAACCTCATCTGATAAATGATATTATTGACAATTTGGATATTTTTTTTATAATGAAATGATACATCCCCACTTCTAACCAAAAGTACAATGATTAAATTTCATTTGAATTGAAGGGCATCACACATATTTATTTAAGTTGTAAGTTTTGTTCTTATTAGAGATTGTTTTCACTCAGAATAATGTTGAGTTAATCGGATGTCCATGTCAATCAGTCATTTTTTGGATGACTAATATGACATTTAAGTACAAAGATAAATTAAATATCAATATTAATATTAAATTAAATAAATATCTACATTATTGAGAATTAAACCCATGAACTCATACTAAAAGATACATAAATTCAACACCTCTTAATCTATTTTTTTTTCAATATATAATCCCCTATTAATTAACTTTAAAAATTGATAATAACCCTCTTGTTCACATAAGCAATTATAAAAAATCTCCATATGATTTATAAAGAAATTTTAAATGAATTTTTTTGGTAATAGAAAAAGAAGGCAGGGGATTTTATTAGTTAAAATAAGATACTATATTTTTTTTTTTAAGTTAGACAAAAGACACGAGAAAGTTCTAAATTTAGCTCAAAGAATATATATATATGATGTCCTAGAATAGGCCATAGGGGTAGACTTTAACAAAAGGCATCCACTATAATAACCTTTTTCATTTTTTAATAATCGCCTTACAATAATGTCTAAACATTATAAATACACTCCTACTTCGTAGAAATCAATAGCCTCTATCACCCTAATAAATTTCACCACATGTAAACTGCATGAATCCTACTAGAAAAGAATTAGTTATTAATTATCAGAAAGAATGAAATCAAATATTTTTTTTCTATTTAAAATAGTTTAAATTTTTAGATGAATTGATTAATAATATGATATTAAATAAAAGAGCTAGAATAAACTATGTCTCCATCAATTCATATTGTTCGATATATAATCTCAAGTTTCTTGCTTGTGAGTGCACGCTATACTTTAAATTGAAGCCATTTTGTACGATTTTTTTTATAACATTATGATTAATTAATGATAAAATTTTGCACTCTTTATAATTAATCTTATCTTATTTGTGAATGACACCCCATGAAGTACCTTAAACCTCCACATATACATGTGTTTTCCTTCTTCTAATAATCAGATCTATATATGCTTTAAAAACATGTCAAGACAATATAATTATGCTCAATTGAGATACATAGTGATTGTACATGAAAAAGGATGAAATGATGTAAAAGTACAAGTGAGATAGTACTTATGATTCTTCAAGATATTATAAATACATGTTTAAGGTTGCAAAGAACACTATCAATTATATGCAACCTAGAAGTGTAATGTCAAATTTAAGATATGATCGGGTCGGACCAAACTAGTATTATTGACGAAATGTTTTAACAAATTTTAGCTAAGTAGATTTAATAAATAAATCGAGTCTTCTTATAATACTTAGGCGTGTCTGTAATGACCGTGATATTTTTTCGAATTTGACTTCAATATTGAATATTTTGAATCTTATTTTGCATATAGGTGCTAAAATCGCTTTATGTATAAATTTGATCACCACACACTAGCTTTAGGTATATATTTATATTCTCATGATCTACAAATTAGTGTAATTTAATAAATTACCAAATTATTTTGTTACCAACTTAATAGATTCGATTTGATTTAGTGTTTGTTGTAATTATATATTAAAAAAAAATGAAATGTCGTGGTGAGATCATTTAGACTGCAAAGTGAAATTAAAACTAGAATTTAGAGTAAGATTTTATAAGTGATAATATTTAGAGAAATTGTTGAATGGCCCATATGATTTGCAAATCTAAAGGTAACATATCAGCTTTTAATGATGTGTATCATTGCTTTAAGATCCTGTTCGAATGTGCATATAATTAAGTAGTTTGTACTCAAAGAAACAATCTTAATTAATTTATTAATCACAATTTGATCAAATGCACAAGTTAATCATACACTTGCTATTCCTAAGTGGACCTTTAGAAATCCAGACTGTATCTTCCATGTGCATGCACAACCATAAATTATTTTACGATTTAATTCTCTATTAGATAAAGAAATGAAGACAATAATTACATGTGTGTTTGCTTGAGATAATTGTTCCCGACAATGATTTAGCATGAAAAAAAAAATCAGGAATTATTCACGTAATTAAAAAGAGCTAATTATTGTTTTATTGAAAAGTGATAATTACATATACATCTTCCAAGTTTAGGAAAATTACAAATAGATTAAGTTTTGTCTTACGTACAATATTATAAATCCCACATCCTGAAGTTTCTAACACCAATGGGACCGGGTGCGTGGAATGCATATTTCATTAAATCTAATTCGGTGATAACATCAATATCCAATTATTCATTTACAAATACTAAATAAATTATCTTATTTCATCATTTCACTACATTGAGTTGAAAAATAAAACAATTGGATAAAGCTATGATCGCTTTTTGAAGAAAGGTATAATTGATATTTATTTTTTAAAATATATAAATTCTTAAAACTCAAATGCATAAGATTATATTCAAACATACTACAATAAACTAACATTTATTGATAGCAAACTATAAAAATTTAGATTAATAATGCACATGGAATATATATATACTTACTTAGAGGGGGTCACATTATTACGTTTTCTATGAATTCGAAGATATATATATGCTACTTAGTTAATATACCACATATGATATTTACCAATTAAAATAAATACACCTAGTTATACGTTTTGCAAATAACTCAAGGCTATATAAGTCATTACATAAAAGATTAAAGCTTAATACCAATAAGCAATTTGACTTGCAGGACTTTTATGCACATGACAAAATATTTGTCAACTAAAATATTTTAGGGGTGTATTTACGGATTATAAAAATATGGAGTCGTGTGTGGCAAATAATTAACCCTTAACGTATAAATTTTGATTGCAATGATTACTTTAGATATATTACTTTACTATGAAACACATATCATATGAAATGACATTTCATTTTCTTTCGTGTGTTTTGATCAATACAACTCAAAACATACCACAAAATACACATTGATCCAATAATATTGAGTTATTAATAAATGAAATAGAACTAATTACATAATCCATTAGTTAAGAAAGAAAAAATCAAGAAATAATAAAACCTATAAAATTGCATAAAAGCAAGCTTCTACATTAGGTAGTCAAAATCACGCCTTTTTATATAAAGTCATTTTTTCACTCCTATATAAAATAAAAATTCCCCACAACTTTTTACATCAATTATTTGTGGAATCAAATAATTGAGAAGAATCTGTGTGTAACCCCATATGAAATCATTTATAAAATAAAATGAGCCATGGGATCAATCTATACTATATCTATCATGCCAATTGCCGACACAGGTAAGGGGCGGTGCAATTCATGATATATTGGTCCACTTTGAAAAAGTTCCAACTGATTTTTGCAAAATTTGTGATTTTCTTTTTTATAAATGCGTATAAATATTTTCAACCTAAAAGTTAGTATTTTTGGGTTTTGTTTTGATTGTTATAAATTGACATATTAGAGGGAATAGCAGTATATACATGCCCTACTTAAGTAGTTTGACTTGTAATTCTGATAATATTTGATAATGAATTTCCTTCAAATATATATATTGAATATTAATTTCGAGCCTTGGATGAAATTGTAAAATATTTGATTATAAAATTAAATGATATTATTCATGAGATATAAAATTTATTAAGTGAACTTTCTTTTATCAAAATAAATGCGTTGAGAAGTATAAATCATTATTATATGAGTGTGTAATAGAATCAATGCTATGGTAAAGAATATAAAATTTTATATGAATTGGATTAAGTCCACTAAAATGACTTGATTTTAACTCAACTTAAAAGTTAATTCAGGATGTATGAATTGCCCAAGACATTTTAAAGTGAACATAGTCTTACCATCCAATCCATGTATATATTTAATCTCAACAAATATATAATTCATCACCAAATTAGATTTTCAAATTCTCTAGAAAGTTACTGACAAATCTAAGGTCCAATGACCAAGAGGTCCTAGAGATCCTGGGTTCAATTTTCAATAATGTGGGTTTTCCCTAAGTTTAATACCAGTATTTGGTAGTGGTTATTTGTAATTATTTGTACTTGAGCAGTCATTGATTGGCAATGAATGTATCATCAAATTCCCTAAAAGTGACACCATCTAAAGATATTTTTAACTAGACCAGATCTAGAATATTTTCCTAGACTTTATGGTTTAAAATACATTCATCATCAATTAATTATGATTGTATCATAACAATTAATAATATGGTGCATTTTCAACCTCAAGATCTAATTAAAAAATTTTAGCAAACTTATTTTCTCTAATTTACAAAGAAAATATAAATAAACGAATACACATGTAATGCTTTTAAAGTTAATTAATCAACAAAATTGATAATCTTACTAACTGCAAACCGCCTCGTCAATTTATTGAGCACTACGTTACAGAAATCAATACCTACCTACTTATGCTGTGCCTTAATTTTCTCTTCATAATTATTAATATAATACAAGTGAAATCAACATGTGATTGATCTAGTGGAAGAGACTAGTCACTACAAAGTAGTGGACTCAGATTCGAATCCCTGTTGAGAGAGGTACCCACTTAATGTGCCCGACCCGCCTCGAAAGGGATTAAACCCTTGAGAAACAAAAAAATAATAATACAAGTGAAACACATAGGCCCCTTTTCCTCTCTTCCTTGCACCAATGCAATTTATTTTTTATTTGTCAGTTATATGAAATCTTTGACAATTGTCACACTATAATATATGTGCAGTTTTTTTCCAAATATACCTAACTCATTTGAATTGGTTGATATTGTTTCAAGTTAGTCGGCAAATTCGATGTGCATGTTACACCTTTTTTTTTTCCCCCATTTTCTTTATCATTTATCATTTGCCCAAACAAATGCACTGGCAAAATAGAAAACAACAGCTATCATTAGATTAAAAGAAAATAGTACATGCAATGTAGTGATGCACGATCGATCGAGTTAGGTGTTTCTGTTCCAAATGGAACAACTCGATCCGGAAATTTGAGGTACTTCTTGAACTTGCAAGAAATATCTCATGAGCATGAAGGGGTGTAGATGCGTCGAACGGAGTCGAACACAACAAGCCGATTATGGAAGAGTTTTGATTGGGTTACGCTCTGATCTGATCTCAAAATTTAGTTTGGGAATTTGTGTCAAACTTTTAATACTCAATTTGAACAATACTTTTATCAAGTATGGAGATGGCGGTAAATAATAGATTGATAGTAAGTGAGTTTGAAAATTGTGAGTTATGATTTGAAATTGAGGTTTGTTGAAAAAAAAATAGGTTGTAGATATGAAATCAATAATATTATAGGTGTCAAAACTATATGACATATATATGCCAAATCAATAATTTGAGTAGGTCTCGACCTAGATCGAAAAACCCGAGGTTTGGGCTGAGACCTTACCAAACTCGTTCCAAGATGGGGTCGACTCAGTTTGGGTAGGCCTAGAGTGTGTCAAACCATTTTTGCAAAACAATCATAGTGTTGATGTTTGGTTTAAATACATTTATCTCTATCTCTACCTCTATCTCTACTATTACAAAAGAACGAATATTTTTTAACATTTTTGTGCGGACTAAAATATTCCCATGTGATTTTAAAAAGCAAAAGAAACTCTAAGAAGTATATTTAGATTATGAGATATTAGAATTAAATTAAATACTTAACATTACACAATTCTAACTATAATATTTTCATAGGAAAAATAAACTTAAAAAGAATAGTTAAACTAACAATCACAAGGTATAACTAGATCATAGTTTATGACAAAGTCTAAAATGATTTATATAGAAAATAAAGCTATGTATAATACTTTTATAGTTATAATAATATTTCTATTTTTATTATTTTGTAATACGTTCAACTTTTTCTGTTAATATACCTTTATTTGTAATATGTTTGTGCATCGCATTGTATGAAAAAAATGGTAATTAACTGAACACGCATAAAGTGTGTGCATCTTCCTAATAAAACTTAAAAGTGTATTTGAGCTTGATTTATTAGTTTGATGAACTAAGCTCGAGCTACTAAAAATTGGGTCAAACACCAGTCAAGCTCAAGTAGTCACTTAGCTTATCGTGCTAAGTTCATATAGAGCTAAAAAAATTACCAAACAAAAAATAATATTCAAACTTGTTTCATATGTATCATTGAACTTTTATAGTACAAGCTCGGGTCGAGTACCTGATAATTTAATATGATTTAGCCCTGCATGTACAACCTTAACTACTTTAACTATCTAATGCCCTTTTTAGCTAAATTTTCTTATTGCTTTTTATAATATATATGACATATTTTTTTTCCGCTTAAACCTTTAATTTATAACAGTTACCTCGTGCTTTACCTAAATTTGATATTATCATTTTTTCATTATACTGGTAGTAAACTTTAACTTTGCAATTTTAGAAATTTTAACAAACAAGAAATTAATATGTATTTAATGTTTACCAATTGGCTCGTGCTTTACCTAAATTTAATATTATCCAAAATTTTCATTATATTGATACTAAACTTTGACTTTGGCATTTTTAAAAATCTTAAAAAACAAGATACTAATATGTATTTAATTTAATATGTACCAATTACCTCGTACATTACCTAAATTTGATATTAACAATGATAGTAAACTTTGACTTTGCACTTTTAGAAATTCTAACAAACAAGATATCAATATGTATTTAATGTGTACCAATTACATCGTGCTTTACCTAAATTTGATATTATCAAATTTTCATTATATTGGTAGTAAACTTTGACTTTGGCACTTTTAGAAATTTTAACAAACAAAATATTAATATGTATTTAATATGTACCAATTGCCTCGTGCTTTACCTTAATTTGATATTATCAAGTTTTCATTATATTGATAATAAATTTTGACGTCAACTTTGACTTTTGCATTTATAGAATTTTTAACAAATAAGAGATTAATATTTACTTAATTTGTACCAATTGCCACATGCATTATCTGTATTTGATATTATCAATTAATCATTATAGGTAGTAAACTTTGACTTTGCACTTTTAGAAATTTCAACAAACAAGATATTAATATGTATTTAATGTGTATCAATTGCCTCGTGTTTTACCTAAATTTGATATTGTCATTTGTTTCATTATATTGATAGTTAACTTTCACTTTGACACTTTTAGAAATTTTAACAAATTAGATATTAATATGTATTTAATATATACCAATTACTTCGTGCTTTACCTAAATTTGATATTACCAATTTTTTATTATATTGGTAGCAAATTTTGACTTTGACTTTTTCACTCTATATATTGAGTTTTTGAAGGAAAAGTTAATATGTATAAACCATATCATGAAAACTTTTTTTGGTTTTCTCTTTTTATTAGTTAATATTTTTCAAGTATTTGCTCAAGTAGAAGAAGCATGCAAAACATCCCCAAAATATGAGATCCAACTTATTAACAACCTCCCTCCCAAATCTTTATTAGGATTTTATTGCGTCTCTGAAAACGGTATTTTTTATGCAAGTACTTATATTAACCCTAATAAAAAATTCAACTGGCGTTTCTGTGACAACTCTTCCATATATTTGTTATACTATTGCATTTTCGCGTGGGGTACAAAAAGAATATCTATAGACGTTCTCAATGATGAGAGTAGTCGAAGATGCATCAATAAAGTATGTTACTGGGCAGCAAAAAGTGATGGTCTTTATTTTACCATTAGTCCATTTGTCCGTGCTAAATTAGAATATTATTGGAACGGTACCCATGTTGGATAATTATGTATGCAAAATATCATTTTTGTGAAATAAATTAGAACAACATTAGGTTGTTGTTATATTATTGAGCCTTTCTTTATCCAATTACACGGTACTCAATATTAACACAATTAACAAAATTATTTTTGTTTTCTCTGAGAATGATCACAAACATTATTTTTCGAACCAGTAAGTACTCTCACACAAAAGTCAATTAATATCATTAGAAAAACTATATGCCTAGTTTCAATGCATAAGTTTACACGATTCAAAGAAATCACAACAAAAACCTACATATTTTCACTTAGCTTTTAAACAACAAACTAACAGACTCGGAACAATTCAATAATTAAAATAAAATAAAAATAATATATTTTTTGTATTAAATTTATACCAACTTAAAAGACATGATACCAAACTTTTGAAATAAACAGATTTCATATTGCAATTTAATAGTCCATGTTAAAGTTGATACTCCCATCAATTTTTGAACGAAATTGATCATGTGCAATGCATATGATCGTAACTCCCTTCCCAAACTATTTTTTAACAACATTTTTTCTGCCACAGTGAATTTTCGTCACTAAAATTTATTTATTACATGAAACAAAAATAACAAATCAAAACATCTTTTTATTTCTTCTTTATTAAAAAAAGAAAAAAACTATTTAATAATGACAACTTTAACAAAAGTATAATAGTCTCAATCCAATTATTTCTGTTAAAGATACATTACAAAATGTAAAAGATACATTACAAAATGTAAAGAATAAAAAGAATATCTCAAAATATAATTTTTACTTGAGTAAAAAGAACACTCGTGCCTACTAGAAGTAAAATTATTCAATTCAAACTATTAATATATTTGCAGAAATGATACCTATACCCATGAATCAAATTTAGTATCGAGTGTATGTTTCAGTCAGCTAAATATTGTGAACTTTACTAGAATTTTTCGAAAATATTTTGAAAATAAAAAAAATTACTAAATTATGAAAAATAATAGAGTTGAAGGAAAATAAATTGTTTCGAAATCAGATCTTATTTTCATTTTTGTTGATTCTAAATAGAAAAAAATTCGATATTTTTGACGAAAAATATGGAAATTTCGCTCCATGAATATACCCCACTATAAAAACACTCATACACCAAAAAAAGTGACGATAATTCCTCTGTTAACTTTGAAAATTAGCAATAACCCATGTTCACTTAAGTAATTGTCAATAACCTCCTTACTGACTTGTGAAAAAGAATTAATGAAACTTTTTGCTAATAAAAACCACACAGGAGTTAGTTTTGCATTTAACTCGATATATTTATATATATCTCGAATTAAATTCAAAACTACTGGGTATCTTTCTCAATAGAGATTCGAACATGGATTAGACACATTATAGGATCTATTACAAGCAATGTTATTAAAATTCGACCGGACCGACCACAAACCGATGGTCTTCCGGTTCGAAACCCCTAATTAACCAGTAAGAACAGGACCGACGGTGAACATAGTTGAACCGATAAAAATCGACGGCCCGGATGAACTGTCGGTTCGATCGTTTTTTAATTTTTATTCTTTTTAATGTTGAAAAAATATTAAAGTTTCTATATTCTGAAAGTTGAACCCTTGACACCTTTTAAGAAATTTTCTCTAATGAAATTTACATACACTAATGGTACTTGAAAGATAATGCATTACAATTAATTTGTGATAATTAATGTTAAACACCTAACATTTCAATAATTCATCAAATGGAAGATTTTTCTTTTGTAAATTTCAGTACTAAATCTCTTTGGCAAATATTCATTTTCGACATAATAGAACTAAGCGTTTTTCAATTTTTTAATCCATACATATTTGAACTCAACCCAAGCCATATATAACTTGCGTTAGAGTTGAATGGACTGAATCGAACTAGGTTTGGCCAATTACTTGTTATTGACCCCACCACTGCATACTCTATAATTTCAGTGATTTTCAATTATTCTTTACAAAATATAATCATAAAGTTTTATTATTAAGATCGTACTCTTTGATTTCCTTACAAAATTAATTGATTCCATCAGAAAAAAAAATTCTTTTACCAACATGTTTTGTTTATAGTACAAGCTCGGGTCGAGTACCTGATAATTTAATATGATTTAGCCCTGCATGTACAACCTTAACTACTTTAACTATCTAATGCCCTTTTTAGCTAAATTTTCTTATTGCTTTTTATAATATATATGACATATTTTTTTATCCGCTTAAACCTTTAATTTATAACAGTTACCTCGTGCTTTACCTAAATTTGATATTATCATTTTTTCATTATACTGGTAGTAAACTTTAACTTTGCAATTTTAGAAATTTTAACAAACAAGAAATTAATATGTATTTAATGTTTACCAATTGGCTCGTGCTTTACCTAAATTTAATATTATCCAAAATTTTCATTATCTTGATACTAAACTTTGACTTTGGCATTTTTAAAAATCTTAAAAAACAAGATACTAATATGCATTTAATTTAATTTGTACCAATTACCTCGTACATTACCTAAATTTGATATTAACAATGATAGTAAACTTTGACTTTGCACTTTTAGAAATTCTAACAAACAAGATATCAATATGTATTTAATGTGTACCAATTACATCGTGCTTTACCTAAATTTGATATTATCAAATTTTCATTATATTGGTAGTAAACTTTGACTTTGGCACTTTTAGAAATTTTAACAAACAAAATATTAATATGTATTTAATGTGTACCAATTGCCTCGTGTTTTACCTAAATTTGATATTGTCATTTTTTTCATTATATTGATAGTTAACTTTCACTTTGACACTTTTAGAAATTTTAACAAATTAGATATTAATATGTATTTAATATATACCAATTACTTCGTGCTTTACCTAAATTTGATATTACCAATTTTTTATTATATTGGTAGCAAACTTTGACTTTGACTTTTTCACTCTATATATTGAGTTTTTGAAGGAAAAGTTAATATCTATAAACCATATCATGAAAACTTTTTTTGGTTTTCTCTTTTTATTAGTTAATATTTTTCAAGTATTTGCTCAAGTAGAAGAAGCATGCAAAACATCCCCAAAATATGAGATCCAACTTATTAACAACCTCCCTCCCAAATCTTTATTAGGATTTTATTGCGTCTCTGAAAACGGTATTTTTTATGCAAGTACTTATATTAACCCTAATAAAAAATTCAACTGGCGTTTCTGTGACAACTCTTCCACATATTTGTTATACTATTGCATTTTCGCGTGGGGTACAAAAAGAATATCTATAGACGTTCTCAATGATGAGAGTAGTCGAAGATGCATCAATAAAGTATGTTACTGGGCAGCAAAAAGTGATGGTCTTTATTTTACCATTAGTCCATTTGTCCGTGCTAAATTAGAATATTATTGGAACGGTACCCATGTTGGATAATTATGTATGCAAAATATCATTTTTGTGAAATAAATTAGAACAACATTAGGTTGTTGTTATATTATTGAGCCTTTCTTTTTCCAATTACGCGGTACTCAATATTAACACAATTAACAAAATTATTTTTGTTTTCTCTGAGAATGATCACAAACATTATTTTTCGAACCAGTAAGTACTCTCACACAAAAGTCAATTAATATCATTAGAAAAACTATATGCCTAGTTTCAATGCATAAGTTTACACGATTCAAAGAAATCACAACAAAAACCTACATATTTTCACTTAGCTTTTAAACAACAAACTAACAGACTCGGAACAATTCAATAATTAAAATAAAATAAAAATAATATATTTTTTGTATTAAATTTATACCAACTTAAAAGACATGATACCAAACTTTTGAAATAAACAGATTTCATATTGCAATTTAATAGTCCATGTTAAAGTTGATACTCCCATCAATTTTTGAACGAAATTGATCATGTGCAATGCATATGATCGTAACTCCCTTCCCAAACTATTTTTTAACAACATTTTTTCTGCCACAGTGAATTTTCGTCACTAAAATTTATTTATTACATGAAACAAAAATAACAAATCAAAACATCTTTTTATTTCTTCTTTATTAAAAAAAGAAAAAAACTATTTAATAATGACAACTTTAACAAAAGTATAATAGTCTCAATCCAATTATTTCTGTTAAAGATACATTACAAAATGTAAAGAATAAAAAGAATATCTCAAAATATAATTTTTACTTGAGTAAAAAGAAAACTCGTGCCAACGTAAAAAAAATATAAATGAAAAATTACTAGAAGTAAAATTATTCAATTCAAACTATTACATATATTTGCAGAAATGATACCTATACCCATGAATCAAATTTAGTATCGAGTGTATGTTTCAGTCAGCTAAATATTGTGAACTTTACTAGAATTTTTCGAAAATATTTTGAAAATAAAAAAAAGTTACTAAATTATGAAAAATAATAGAGTTGAAGGAAAATAAATAGTTTCGAAATCAGATCTTATTTTCATTTTTGTTGATTCTAAATAGAAAAAAATTCGATATTTTTGACGAAAAATATGGAAATTTCGCTCCATGAATATACCCCACTATAAAAACACTCATACACCAAAACAATTACGATAATTCCTCTGTTAACTTTGAAAATTAGCAATAACCCATGTTCACTTAAGTAATTGTCAATAACCTCCTTACTGACTTGTGAAAAAGAATTAATGAAACTTTTTGCTAATAAAAACCACACAGGAGTTAGTTTTGCATTTAACTCGATATATTTATATATATCTCGAATTAAATTCAAAACTACTGGGTATCTTTCTCAATAGAGATTCGAACATGGATTAGACACATTATAGGATCTATTACAAGCAATGTTATTAAAATTCGACCGGACCGACCACAAACCGATGGTCTTCCGGTTCGAAACCCCTAATTAACCAGTAAGAACAGGACCGACGGTGAACATAGTTGAACCGATAAAAATCGACGGCCCGGATGAACTGTCGGTTCGATCGTTTTTTAATTTTTATTCTTTTTAATGTTGAAAAAATATTAAAGTTTCTATATTCTGAAAGTTGAACCCTTGACACCTTTTAAGAAATTTTCTCTAATGAAATTTACATACACTAATGGTACTTGAAAGATAATGCATTACAATTAATTTGTGATAATTAATGTGAAACACCTAACATTTCAATAATTCATCAAATGGAAGATTTTTCTTTTGTAAATTTCAGTACTAAATCTCTTTGGCAAATATCCATTTTCGACATAATAGAACTAAGCGTTTTTCAATTTTTTAATCCATACAGATTTGAACTCAACCCAAGCCATATATAACTTGCGTTAGAGTTGAATGGACTGAATCGAACTAGGTTTGGCCAATTACTTGTTATTGACCCCACCACTGCATACTCTATAATTTCAGTGATTTTCAATTATTCTTTACAAAATATAATCATAAAGTTTTATTATTAATTTCGTACTCTTTGATTTCCTTACAAAATTAATTGATTCCATCAAAATTAGAAGGAGATTATTTTATTGATCACAGAAAGAAAAAAAAACTCTTTTACCAACATGTTTTGTTTATAGTACAAGCTCGGGTCGAGTACCTGATAATTTAATATGATTTAGCCCTGCATGTACAACCTTAACTACTTTAACTATCTAATGCCCTTTTTAGCTAAATTTTCCTATTGCTTTTTATAATATATATGACATATTTTTTATCCGCTTAAACCTTTAATTTATAACAGTTACCTCGTGCTTTACCTAAATTTGATATTATCATTTTTTCATTATACTGGTAGTAAACTTTAACTTTGCAATTTTAGAAATTTTAACAAACAAGAAATTAATATGTATTTAATGTTTACCAATTGGCTCGTGCTTTACCTAAATTTAATATTATCCAAAATTTTCATTATCTTGATACTAAACTTTGACTTTGGCATTTTTAAAAATCTTAAAAAACAAGATACTAATATGTATTTAATTTAATTTGTACCAATTACCTCGTACATTACCTAAATTTGATATTAACAATGATAGTAAACTTTGACTTTGCACTTTTAGAAATTCTAACAAACAAGATATCAATATGTATTTAATGTGTACCAATTACATCGTGCTTTACCTAAATTTGATATTATCAAATTTTCATTATATTGGTAGTAAACTTTGACTTTGGCACTTTTAGAAATTTTAACAAACAAAATATTAATATGTATTTAATGTGTACCAATTGCCTCGTGCTTTACCTAAATTTGATATTATCAAGTTTTCATTATATTGATAATAAATTTTGACGTCAACTTTGACTTTTGCACTTATAGAATTTTTAACAAATAAGAAATTAATATTTACTTAATTTGTACCAATTGCCTCATGCATTATCTGTATTTGATATTATCAATTAATCATTGTAGGTAGTAAACTTTGACTTTGCACTTTTAGAAATTTCAACAAACAAGATATTAATATGTATTTAATGTGTATCAATTGCCTCGTGTTTTACCTAAATTTGATATTGTCATTTTTTTCATTATATTGATAGTTATCTTTCACTTTGACACTTTTAGAAATTTTAACAAATTAGATATTAATATGTATTTAATATATACCAATTACTTCGTGCTTTACCTAAATTTGATATTACCAATTTTTTATTATATTGGTAGCAAACTTTGACTTTGACTTTTTCACTCTATATATTGAGTTTTTGAAGGAAAAGTTAATATCTATAAACCATATTATGAAAACTTTTTTTGGTTTTCTCTTTTTATTAGTTAATATTTTTCAAGTATTTGCTCAAGTAGAAGAAGCATGCAAAACATCCCCAAAATATGAGATCCAACTTATTAACAACCTCCCTCCCAAATCTTTATTAGGATTTTATTGCGTCTCTGAAAACGGTATTTTTTATGCAAGTACTTATATTAACCCTAATAAAAAATTCAACTGGCGTTTCTGTGACAACTCTTCCACATATTTGTTATACTATTGCATTTTCGCGTGGGGTACAAAAAGAATATCTATAGACGTTCTCAATGATGAGAGTAGTCGAAGATGCATCAATAAAGTATGTTACTGGGCAGCAAAAAGTGATGGTCTTTATTTTACCATTAGTCCATTTGTCCGTGCTAAATTAGAATATTATTGGAACGGTACCCATGTTGGATAATTATGTATGCAAAATATCATTTTTGTGAAATAAATTAGAACAACATTAGGTTGTTGTTATATTATTGAGCCTTTCTTTTTCCAATTACGCGGTACTCAATATTAACACAATTAACAAAATTATTTTTGTTTTCTCTGAGAATGATCACAAACATTATTTTTCGAACCAGTAAGTACTCTCACACAAAAGTCAATTAATATCATTAGAAAAACTATATGCCTAGTTTCAATGCATAAGTTTACACGATTCAAAGAAATCACAACAAAAACCTACATATTTTCACTTAGCTTTTAAACAACAAACTAACAGACTCGGAACAATTCAATAATTAAAATAAAATAAAAATAATATATTTTTTGTATTAAATTTATACCAACTTAAAAGACATGATACCAAACTTTTGAAATAAACAGATTTCATATTGCAATTTAATAGTCCATGTTAAAGTTGATACTCCCATCAATTTTTGAACGAAATTGATCATGTGCAATGCATATGATCGTAACTCCCTTCCCAAACTATTTTTTAACAACATTTTTTCTGCCACAGTGAATTTTCGTCACTAAAATTTATTTATTACATGAAACAAAAATAACAAATCAAAACATCTTTTTATTTCCTCTTTATTAAAAAAAGAAAAAAACTATTTAATAATGACAACTTTAACAAAAGTATAATAGTCTCAATCCAATTATTTCTGTTAAAGATACATTACAAAATGTAAAGAATAAAAAGAATATCTCAAAATATAATTTTTACTTGAGTAAAAAGAAAACTCGTGCCAACGTAAAAAAAATATAAATGAAAAATTACTAGAAGTAAAATTATTCAATTCAAACTATTACATATATTTGCAGAAATGATACCTATACCCATGAATCAAATTTAGTATCGAGTGTATGTTTCAGTCAGCTAAATATTGTGAACTTTACTAGAATTTTTCGAAAATATTTTGAAAATAAAAAAAAGTTACTAAATTATGAAAAATAATAGAGTTGAAGGAAAATAAATTGTTTCGAAATCAGATCTTATTTTCATTTTTGTTGATTCTAAATAGAAAAAAATTCGATATTTTTGACGAAAAATATGGAAATTTCGCTCCATGAATATACCCCACTATAAAAACACTCATACACCAAAACAATTACGATAATTCCTCTGTTAACTTTGAAAATTAGCAATAACCCATGTTCACTTAAGTAATTGTCAATAACCTCCTTATTGACTTGTGAAAAAGAATTAATGAAACTTTTTGCTAATAAAAACCACACAGGAGTTAGTTTTGCATTTAACTCGATATATTTATATATATCTCGAATTAAATTCAAAACTACTGGGTATCTTTCTCAATAGAGATTCGAACATGGATTAGACATATTATAGGATCTATTACAAGCAATGTTATTAAAATTCGACCGGACCGACCACAAACCGATGGTCTTCCGGTTCGAAACCCCTAATTAACCAGTAAGAACAGGACCGACTGTTGGTCCCAAGTGGTCAGAAGAGGTTTAGAGGGGGGGGGGTGAATAAACCTCTTTAAAATTTTCTTCGAATTTTAACTTTAAAACTTTTCTTCAACTGAACAGACTAAGCTGATCAGATTTGTAAGTTACAACTCTGTTCGCGAACAAATCTTTGAATAGGTTTGTTGACCACTCTTCTGATGGTTACTTAGCTGATTTTGTAGAAATCAGTTTTAATACTTAGAGTACTTGCAGCGGATTTTCAAAGTGTTTTTCACAAGTAATCTTAGTAGTTTGAAAAATGGTTCCTCAGTTTTATAAACTCCTTTTTTTTTTTTCTTACTCTTTTTTCAAACAGTTAACTTAAAGTGTTTTATGCAATCAGAAAATATGCAAGTTCAAAACGATGTAAAAACACAAGTAATTTTTATAGTGGTTATATGGATTTGAATATCCTTTAGTCCACTCTTCCAAGTCACACAGATCTTGGGTTATACTATAATCACAAGGTTTACAGTATACTCTGCTTGCGCCAATCAACAAATGAAACGGCCACAAGTGCGCAGTAAGAAATCACACAGAAATCCTACTTCTCTGAAGTAATATCACTCACTTAGATGGATATCTACTTCTCACAACACTCTCTATTACAAAATCACTCAGAAGATTTATTTTTCTTTATTCTTCAACTCTGCTTTCGTCAACAAATGACTCAGCTGATGAGTGAGCTGTTCTTGAGACTTAAAGAATTTTGCTTCGGAAATTTCTCTTAGAAAGTGTGTTGCTTATTTCTTCTTCGTCTCATTCAGCTATTTATACTTGAGGATTTAAAAGTGTCCGTTGAAGAGAGACAGGTTTCAAATTCCTCGAGTACTGGTCCTTAAAATCCGCGAACGGCTCTTTTGCAGTCTGTCCGTACTGTGAACAGTACTATTCTGCAGGCAGCATTAAATGCAGCATTAAATGCACCCTTCTGATGCGAAGCATTTCTTCAATCATTTGTCTTTAATAACCTTGTACTTCAGCATTTATTACTCCAAGGGGCATTTATTACCGTTGGGAACACTTCTTGATCTTCTTTACTTGGCTGACGAAAGTACAAGTCTGATGGCGAACTCGGCTGATCTCAAACTTGAACAAATCTGATTTGAGTCGGCTGATCTTCATCAGTTTGATAACTTTACTTCAGCAGATCAGAAGTCTTGGACCTTGAAACTTTGACTCTTCTGATGTCTTCTTGTATTTAGTCAAAATTTCTTCTAAAGGGATCATCAGCTAGGTTACTCCATACTTAGCCAATATTGAAGTTTTGGAATGCATCAAAACCTCCCTTCTAAATTTGTCTTCAGTGCCTTCATCTTCATCCTTATCCAACAATTTCCCCTTTTTGATGATGACAAAACTTCAGCTAAGTACCTGTTAAATACCTAAGTTAAAGAATGTAATCCTCAAAATTTTCTGAGATAGAAAAAGTTTATTGGATTGAACTTGTCTGTTTATTAATATTGAAAAGGAGTTACAAGGTACAAGTTCATCAGATGAGATTTCTGAAGAAATAGATAAAGTAAACTGATTACAAGGATATTTCAAGTTCTAACTATCAGCTTCTTCATCTGATCCTTCAAGCACTTCTTCGTACTCATAGGATGATTCTTCATCATCTTCTTCTTCTTCATCAGCTTCCTCTACCAAGATTGCTTTGGCAGCTTCCATCTTTTCTTTAAGCTTTTGTTCCTCCAAAGCTTCCATGGCTTTTCTGGCAGATTCTGTATTCTTGTACTTGGTCAGAGGCTCTGATTGATCAGTAGCAGAGTCTTTGGATTCAGCCATTACTTCATCAGTTTTGGCTTTTTCCTTGGTCTCTTCTTCAGTCTTGTCTTTGCCTTGAACCTTTCGAAGTTCTTCTTCAGTCTTATCAGCTGTATCTTCAGTTTCCTTGGCTTCAATAGTTGCAGCAGTAGTTTCCTTAGCTGGTTCTTCCCTTTTATCTTCCCCCTTTTTGTCATCATCAACATTGATGACTTTAGAAGGTGTAACAGCAGGGTTGAGAGCAACTGTTGGAATTTTCACTTCAGCGCATAAAGCCTTCAGATTCTGATTTACAACATCATGACTTGCTGTAAGATTATGAATATCAGTGCTGATGACGTCAGTCTTGTCATTGAAGTAGTCAATGTTAAGGTTTATAGTTGCAATTTCGTTTTGAATTACTTGTGAAGCCTTTGCTACTTCTTGCAACATCCCTAAATTAACTGCCTTCTCTTCATCACTGACTTTGATGAAGGTTGTAGTCAAGTCTGCTATTTTGTGCTCAGCTGTCTTTAAAGCAGTATGAAGGTGGTTGACATCACCCTTCACATCTTCAACATTTCTGTTCAGATCTCTTAAGCTGTGCACTAACTGCAGGGAATGATCTTGAGGAATAGGAATGCTGTTGATCTCTCTCTTGAGAATCTCTTCTGTTGATCCTTGAACAGATTCCAGCTGAAGTTTGTTGGACTCTACCAACTCTGCTTTCAATTCTTCCTTCAGCTCCTCCTTGACCTTCATCAGCTGTTGCTTGTGCTTGTCTTCCAGTTCCTTTAGTTGATTTTCCATCAGCATCTGGATTGCTTCCTTCAGTGATGAATGTTGATCAGCTGATGAAGCAGAAACATTAGCATCAACTTCCTTCTCTTCAGTCGCCTGTTGAACAGGGACTTCTTCCATGTCCGTCATCTGATGATCTTCAGAAGTCTTAGCTTGCCATTCAATAGCTAAGGACTTGTCAGCAGACTTGTGCTCATCAGTAACATCATCGTAGAACAGATTAGTGATGGTTCCATCATCATTGAAGCATGCTGTCTGTCTAATCTGCCTTACAATAATCCAAGGGTTGACAAACGCATTGTTTCCCTTAGGGACTTCATAGTACGGTTGTACTTCCTTGCCAAAGATGATTTGCTGGATACTTGGCAGTAGTGGCAAATCGCTTGAACAACCTTGCTGATACTTTGACTTTTTAGCCCATCTCTTCAGGGCAGTCATAACAGCAAACTTAATTGCTCTTTCTTCAGCATCTTCAGACTTTTTCTTCTTATCAGGCAAGGTACTTTTAATTTTGTTGGCCTCCTCCAATGCAAAGCCTTTTGCATAACCATGCATGACATCTCTTACATGGCTGGGATCCAGGGCCTTTTGAATGGAGTTCGTTTTCAGCCAAGACAGAACCCAACGTTCTTCATCAGCCAACTCCTTCATGGTTTGAAGTTTTGTTATTGATCTGTTCAGCCTGTTGTCTCTCCAACTGATATACCTTGGCTTCTCCTGGTTGAACAGAGTTCTCAACATGAGCTTTTGATCATAGTAAGCTAAGGTCTTCTCAAACTTCTTGAAAAGCTCCTTATCAGCATACACTATTTCAAATGCTTTTCGAACTTCAAATTTGTCCTTTGACTTTTTCTTGGGGGCAGGCAGTAATATCTTCTTCTTATCCTCTTCACCTTTGCCTTCTCCAATCTTGATGCCACCTCCATGGACGGGTCCATAGGCATCAACTTTGCTCAATTCCAATACCATTGCCAGTTCAGCATCTTCAGCAGCTTTTCTCTCTGCTTCAGACATGTGCCTCCTGGCTTCATCCTTAGCTGCTTGAGCCTTGCTTAGCTCAAGTGCTTTCTGTTCCTCAGCTTCATCCCTCTTTCTCTGTTCAGCTTCTTCCCTTGCTTTCTTGTCTGCTTTAGAGATTTTCTTTCTCTTAAGCACTATCTTCCTCTTTCCTTTATCAGCAGGGGCTGGTCCAGCAGATGAAATAGGATCAGCAGCAATTGGATGAATGATTTGGATGTCTGGATCTTCTTGAGGTTGAGCAGCCTCAACAATTGGTGCAGTCTCAGTAGTCTGTTGCTCATCAGCTTTGTCAGCAGTAGAGACTTCAGCAGTTTCAACTGGTCTTTCAGCAGACTCTGGACTTGATCTCACTAAGTCCACCAACTCAGTATCTTTCTCTACGAAGGTCATCTGCTTCCTTGCAGACTTCTTGGTTCTTCCTTCACGGTAGTTAGAAGCAGCTGTATCTCTCTGTTGGCTTCTAGTTCTTTGAGAGATACCTTCAGCAGGCTTCTCTGCTGATGGAGTTCTTGAAGGTGATGCAGGGGATCCAGTCCTTACATCAGCAATTATATTTTCAATGACCTTAGTGGCTTCAGTAGCAGAAGTCACTTTCTCCATTTGCTTGAGTTTCTTCTTTATAGGATCATCAGCAGCCTTCTTCTTTTTAGTCTCAACAGCTAAGGTGGCTGTTTTGACTAACCTCCGTTGTCTTTTGGCAGGGACTTCCTTCTGTCCCTCATTATCAGCTTCCTCAGGCTCATCAGCCTTCCTCTTTTGAACAGGCATGTACTTGGACAGTGCCTTGGATTTGTGAATCTCCTTTCCATTCTTCATGTCACAGCCCAGTTTTGACAGCAGATAACTGAGTGTGATTCTGTGGTTGGTTGAGAAAATCAGCTAATATGTACCAGACTATGATGGACCAGTTGATCTCCAGTCCATAGTATATGGCAGCCATGATGCTGAACCTCTTCATGGTAACAGCATCTAGTGAGAAGGTGCAGTTCTCAATCAGCTTGCATACCATATCAGCCATCCGCTGATATTCATCCTTCAGTTGTTTCTTCCTTATGTTTCCAGATAACGTTTCTCCTTCTTTGGCGCAGATCGCCCAGAACTGTTGGTGCTTGTCTTCCGTCAGTACAGTGATGTCATGTCGTCCACTGTTGGGAAGCCCAAACGTCTCATGAAGAACAACTGGGGTGATAGTGATAGATTTGTCTCCCACTGAAGCCTTAATCTCCAGTTTGTTGTAGTCTACTTTCGCAGTGTTGTAGTACTCCATCACTTGGTCAGTCCAAATAATTCCTTCGTGGTATTCCATGAAGTTTACCAGCGAAGCAGCTTTGAACTTTTCGAGCAGTTCTTTCATCAGATCCGTACCGGATTGGTAGTAAGAATCATAGACGAGAAACATACCTTCAGCGGCCATTGTTAATCTGTTGAAGGTTAGGAAAACAAAGAGAGATATGCAGAGAATTGCAGTAATTTTCTCACAAGTACTTTTGAATGCTTAGGGTGCGTAAAGAACTACACGTCTGATCAGATGAGGATTTATAGAGTTGGGGTTTTTCGGTTTCCGTGTTATCCGCCAACCGTTAGATCCGTTTTTCTGTCAGTGCTGATCGTGCGGCGTCAGTTACGACCTTTCAAATTCAAAAGATATTTAATGAAGAGCGGGAATATGTACCGCCCGTCAGTTACTTATAAAAGCGTGTTTTGAATAAGGCGTTTTAAAGAGTTCGCTTTTATTAAAGTAATCAGATGAGTAAACTAAATACTTATCTGATGGACTACTGTCCTGATGACAATGCTGTTATCAGAGAATGCCAATAGCTGATAACCTTCCTCAGCTGTTTGTCAATCCAGCTAGATAAAATAACTTTGTTCTTCGATAGTTGAGTCTTCTGATGAAAACATAACTTCAACTAACTGACCTTAACAGATTTCATCTTTAATTCAGAAGTACCGCTAGTCTTACACGTTCCCCCTAAGTTTAAGAATTCATAAGTTAACTAGTCTGTTGACAGTTAATCCTTGAAGATAACGTTGATGAGTAAGCTGTTGAACTTCAGTCTTCTGATGAGTTCCCCCTCAGCTTATGCATCCAAATTAAGTAGTCCTAGTTCAGCTCTTAAAGTTGAAAACCTTACTTCACTTAAAGGTTTAGTGAAAATATCAGCAATCTGATTGTCAGTATGAACATACTCAATCAACACATTGCCTTTTTCCACATGATCTCTAATGAAGTGATGCTTGATCTCAATATGTTTAGTCCCTGAATGACTCGTAGTGTTTTGAGTAAGAGAGATTGCACTTGTGTTGTCACAGTAGATTGGAATTCCACTGATTTTGATGTTGTAATCTTCCAGTTGATGCTTCAACCATAATATCTGTGCACAGCAAGCTCCAGCAGCTATATATTCAGCTTCAGCAGTAGATATAGAAACTGAAGTTTGTTTCTTACTCATCCATGAGATCAGACGACTACCTAAGAACTGACAGACACCTGTTGTGCTCTTTCTGTCAATCTTGCAGCCAGCAAGGTCTGAATCTGAATAACCAATAAGCTCAAATCTAGATTCTCTAGGATACCACAATCCCAATTCTTGAGTGCCCTTAATATACTTCAATATCCTCTTGGCAGCTAAGAGATGAGATTCTTTGGGGTTTGATTGAAATCTTGCACAGACTCCAACTGAGTACATTATATCAGGTCTGCTTGCTGTTAGATACAACAGTGAACCAATAATGCCTCTGTATTTGGTTATGTCCACTGATTTGCCATCTTCATCTTTATCCAAACGAAGACTTGTAGACATAGGAATAGTAGCAGTAGAGCTAGTTTCCATACCAAATTTCTTGAACAGATCTCTTGTGTATTTTGCTTGGCTGATGAATATTCCATCA
Source organism: Penstemon eatonii (assembly GCA_038501285.1). Lineage (NCBI taxonomy): Eukaryota > Viridiplantae > Streptophyta > Magnoliopsida > Lamiales > Plantaginaceae > Penstemon > Penstemon eatonii. Next base: position 72,341,836 of record CM076715.1, read on the forward strand.
GGCAACTGTCTAACTTGCAATCCAAGAAAATAATTAAGTTCACCCATCATGCTCATTTCAAACTTGTTCTGCATCAGCTTGGAGAACTTATCACACATCTGTTGGTTAGTTGAACCAAAAATAATATCGTCCACATATATTTGCACAAGTAATATATGATTTTCCCATTCAATTGTAAACAAGGTCTTATCTACCTTACCTTTTCGAAATCCTTTAATTAAAAGAAAATCAGATAGGGTATCATACCATGCTCTTGGAGCCTGTTTCAGTCCATAGAGGGCCTTCTTCAGACGATATAATTTGTCCTCTTCTTGATAAACTTCAAATCCAGGAGGTTGCTCAACATACACTTCTTCTTGCAATTCTCCATTGAGAAAAGCAGACTTCACATCCATCTGATAGACGGTGAAGTTCTTGTGAGCAGCATAGGCTAGAAACAGTCTGATTGCTTCAAGTCTTGCTACTGGTGCAAAAGTTTCATCAAAGTCAATTCCTTCTTCTTGACAATAACCCTTGGCCACTAGTCTTGCTTTGTTTCTGGTAACGATACCATCTTCATTCATCTTATTTCTGAATACCCACTTAGTGCCAATTACTCTTTGATGACTTGGTCTAGGAACTAAGTACCAGACTTCATTCCTTTCAAATTGATTCAACTCTTTTTGCATAGCTTCTATCCAGAAGGAATCACTGAGAGCTTCTTCAATTTGCTTAGGCTCTATTTGAGATAGAAATGTGACAAACATAGCATCTTGTGCAGCAGCTCTTCTTGTTTTCACTCTATCTAAAGGATCACCAATTACTAACTCTGGTGGGTGATTTCTGAGCCATCTTAGATCAGGTTGCAAATCATAATGTTGTCCTTTGTCTTGATCTTGCAACACTACTGTTGGAGAATCAGTAGTAGTATGTTGAACACTTATCGTCTGTTGAACAGTCTCTGGTCTGTCAGCTGTTTGCAACTCGTCTGTTAGACAATCAGCACTGTGATTTTGAACAGCACTTGAGTTAGCAGCTGAACTTAGATTAGGTAGTATGATGGGAACATATTCTTCATTTCTTCCAATATCTAACTTCTGTAAATCAGCAGACAGGTCTTGATTAACACTTTGATTCTTTTCAGAAGCTTGATTTGGCTCATCAAATACTACATGGATAGATTCTTCTATTAGTAATGTTCTTTTGTTAAAAACTCTGTAAGCTTTACTAACAGATGAGTATCCTACAAAGACAGCTTCATCAGCCTTTTCTGCAAATGCAGTAAGGTGATTTTTCCCATTATTCAATACAAAACATTTACAACTAAAAATCTTAAAGTAATGAATGTTTGGTTTTCTGTTGTTCCAAACTTCATATGGAGTCTTGTTCTGATTTTTGTTGATCATACATCTGTTTTGGGTAAAGCATGCTGTATTTGTTGCTTCTGCCCAAAATCTTTGTGGCAGTTTAGCTTCAGCTATCATGGTTCTGACAGCTTCTTTTAGTGTTCTGTTTCTCCTTTCAGCAACACCATTCTGTTGAGGGGTTCTTGCAGCAGAATACTCATGATGTATTCCTTTGATGTTACAATACTCTTCAACAGTAGAGTTTGTAAACTCTGTCCCTCTATCTGATCTGATCTTCAATATTTTGATACTCTTCTCATTCTGGATCAGTTCCATCAGATTGGTAAGATGTTCCTTGGTTTCACTTTTCTTTTTCATGAAAATCACCCAAGTATATCTTGAATAATCATCCACAACAGCTAGGCAGTATTTCTTTCCACCATTGCTGACTGGATCAATAGGGCCAAATAAGTCCATATGTAACAGCTCCAATATTCTTCCAGAAGATTGGTGCTTCTTGCCTTTGAAAGATGACTTGATTTGTTTACCCTTCTGACAGGCGTCACAGAGCTTGTCTTTGCTCATGACTGCTTTTGGAATCCCTTCTACCAAATCATTCTTGATTAATCTGTTTATGGTCTTGAAGTTTAAATGATTCATTCTCTTGTGCCACAGCCAACTGACTTCACTTGGAGCAGATGCTACCAAACAAACACTTGAATTCTTGTCAACAGAATTCCAGTCGACTATGTAGACGTTCCCTTGTCGTCTTCCAGATAAAATTACCTTCTTTGTACCTATCTGTTCAACAAAGCACTTATCTGTTGAGAAGATGACTGAATATCCCTTGTCACAAAATTGACTTATGCTCAGCAGATTATATTTGAGGCCTTTAACATATGAGACGTCAGATATCTCTATGTTTCCTCTGATTATCCTTCCCTTAGCTTTAATCTTGCCTTCTTTGCTGTCTCCAAATGTAACACTTGGACCATCCACAGCAACTGCATCAGTCAGCTCATGTATGTTTCCACACATGTGTCTTGAACATCCACTGTCCAAGTACCAAATCTTCTCTACTTTACTCCTACTCCTAATCCTAACCTACAAAACAAAAATAAAATTGTTTTAGGTACCCTTATTGAGAGGGTCCTGGAGGATTAGTTCCACCTTTGACAACCCAAGATGTTGATGTCTTAGGCTTCTTAGGCTTCTGAGTTTTAGCAGGAGTATGAACAATTTCATTTTTATCATAGTTATCAGATAAGTCATGTTGATGATCAGTATGATATGAATAATGTTCATAAGTAGGATAAGGTGCATGATATGCAGGATATGCATGCATTGGATGAGCAGGATAAGGTGCATAGTAACTAGGGAATTGAGGTGCATGATACATAGGATGATATGCAGCAGGTTGCACATAATATGACTCATTTCCATACCAAGCATTTTGATTTTTCTTGTTCTTATGCTTCTTTGGTTTACTAGATGCTTGCTCATTGACAGACGACTTAGTTTTCTCACTAGTCTGATTAGTCTTAACCTTATCAGAAGACTTCCTAGGACTCTTCTGTTTGGGTTTGCTAGTCTGTTTTCCTACACTAGGCTCTTTGCTCTTTTTAGCCTTAGGAGATTTCTTCTCCTTTACCACTTTCTCAGATGAGGTAGGTTTAGAAGTTTGCACATACAAAATGACCTTACTATTGTCAGCAAAACAAATTTTTCAGTATGATTCAACTCTAATTTTTCCTTTTCTAAAGGTGTCTCCTGTTTACTAGATGTATGCATGGATGCAGCAGTTGACTTTTCATGAGACTCGATGATTTTCTCAAGTTCCATGATTTTTCCTTCATAGACCTCACATTTTGCTTTCAGAGACTCATGCTCTTGCTCAAGCTGTTTATATTCAGCTGATTCCCTTGGCTTTTCAGCTAAGAGTTTCAGTGAACTATTTTGCTCTTTTAGCAAGTTCATCTCTTCCTTAAGCTTAACAAATTCTCCAGCAATAGTAGTATTATTTAACATCATTTGCTCTAGAGAATTAAACAGTTCATTTTCTTGAGGAGTTACCTCATCCTCAGAGTCATCAGAGTCCTTTGCCATCAGGCACAGGAGAGCAGGTTTTTCTTCATCAGAAGATTCTTCATCAGACGAGTCTGAATCTGAATCAGATGAGTAGACAGCAGCTAGCTTCTCTGCTTCGGCCATCATTGCTTTACCTCTCTGATGCTTTCTTTCTTTTCTCATTTTCTTCTCTTCCTCAGTGTATTTCTCTGCTTTTGGATATGGACAGTCTCTGATGAAATGTCCTAATTTCCTGCAGTTATAACACATTAGTTTTGCTTTATAATCATCTTTTTCTTGAGAAGAAGAGTTGGGTTTAGAAGTAGAAGCAGCATTATTGTATTTGTTCTTCATCTTTCTCTTATAGAACTTCTTGAAGTTGTTCATCAATAATGCTACATCTCCAGCGGTGTACTCCTTTTTGTTGAGTAGTGATGCTTCATCAGATGAGTCCACATCTTGACTTCTATGTGCTGGTCTCCTGGTGTTTTCAGCAGCAACTAGGGCAGCTGTGGGTCCTGAAGTTGAGGTTTCTTCAATTCCCATCCTAGGCAGTTTATACTCGAATGCCTTGAGTACGGAGAACAGCTCTGTAAGAGAAATCTTCCCCAGATCTCTTGATTCTTCCATTGCTGTCACCTTCATGTTGAATTTTGGGGGTAGTGCCTTTAGAACTCTGACGGTGATCTCCTTGTCAGTAAAGGTCTTTCCCAGCTTTAGAACTTCATTCAATGTTCTGGTAAACCTGGTATCCATCTGATCAATGGTCTCTCCAGATTTCATCTTGAAGTTATCCAGCTTTTCCAAAGCAACACTGAGCTGATGCTCTTTGATGGCGTCGTTTCCTTCGCTCATGTCACGAACCTTGTCCCACATCTCCTTTGCAGTTTTGCAATGTTTGACTTTGTCAAACCGATCATTGTCCAGGGCTTTGGTCATGATGAAACGGCCAACTTTATCCAGATTGAACAACTTTATTTCTTCGGCTGTCATCTCTGTTAGATCTTTTTCCACCACCATTTCAGCTTCATCAACTATAATGGTCTTGGTGAATTTGAATGGACCTTTAATGATACATGTGTACATGTTGTCATTGTAGGCTGCTAGAAAGATTTCCATTCTAATCTTCCAGTCCTCAAAGGACATACCAGCAATGTGGGGAACATGGCTGATACAATCCATTTTTCAAAAAGTTTTGATTTTTCAAAAAGATGCTCTTTTGAAAAGTTTTGAAAACCTTTGATAAACACTCGGATCAAGCTCGTTGATCAGGCAGCTGATTCTAATGAACCAACCTGCTCTGATACCACTTGTTGGTCCCAAGTGGTCAGAAGAGGTTTAGAGGGGGGGGGGGGGTGAATAAACCTCTTTAAAATTTTCTTCGAATTTTAACTTTAAAACTTTTCTTCAACTGAACAGACTAAGCTGATCAGATTTGTAAGTTACAACTCTGTTCGCGAACAAATCTTTGAACAGGTTTGTTGACCACTCTTCTGATGGTTACTTAGCTGATTTTGTAGAAATCAGTTTTAATACTTAGAGTACTTGCAGCGGATTTTCAAAGTGTTTTTCACAAGTAATCTTAGTAGTTTGAAAAATGGTTCCCCAGTTTTATAAACTCCTTTTTTTTTTTTTTACTCTTTTTTCAAACAGTTAACTTAAAGTGTTTTATGCAATCAGAAAATATGCAAGTTCAAAACGATGTAAAAACACAAGTAATTTTTATAGTGGTTATATGGATTTGAATATCCTTTAGTCCACTCTTCCAAGTCACACAGATCTTGGGTTATACTATAATCACAAGGTTTACAGTATACTCTGCTTGCGCCAATCAACAAATGAAACGGCCACAAGTGCGCAGTAAGAAATCACTCAGAAATCCTACTTCTCTGAAGTAATATCACTCACTTAGATGGATATCTACTTCTCACAACACTCTCTATTACAAAATCACTCAGAAGATGTATTTTTCTTTATTCTTCAACTCTGCTTTCGTCAACAAATGACTCAGCTGATGAGTGAGCTGTTCTTGAGACTTAAAGAATTTTGCTTCGGAAATTTCTCTTAGAAAGTGTGTTGCTTATTTCTTCTTCGTCTCATTCAGCTATTTATACTTGAGGATTTAAAAGTGTCCGTTGAAGAGAGACAGGTTTCAAATTCCTCGAGTACTGGTCCTTAAAATCCGCGAACGGCTCTTTTGCAGTCTGTCCGTACTGTGAACAGTACTATTCTGCAGGCAGCATTAAATGCAGCATTAAATGCACCCTTCTGATGCGAAGCATTTCTTCAATCATTTGTCTTTAATAACCTTGTACTTCAGCATTTATTACTCCAAGGGGCATTTATTACCGTTGGGAACACTTCTTGATCTTCTTTACTTGGCTGACGAAAGTACAAGTCTGATGGCGAACTCGGCTGATCTCAAACTTGAACAAATCTGATTTGAGTCGGCTGATCTTCATCAGTTTGATAACTTTACTTCAGCAGATCAGAAGTCTTGGACCTTGAAACTTTGACTCTTCTGATGTCTTCTTGTATTTAGTCAAAATTTCTTCTAAAGGGATCATCAGCTAGGTTACTCCATACTTAGCCAATATTGAAGTTTTGGAATGCATCAAAACCTCCCTTCTAAATTTGTCTTCAGTGCCTTCATCTTCATCCTTATCCAACACCGACGGTGAACATAGTTGAACTGATAAAAATCGACGGCCCGGATGAACTGTCGGTTCGATCGTTTTTTAATTTTTATTCTTTTTAATGTTGAAAAAATATTAAAGTTTCTATATTCTGAAAGTTGAACCCTTGACACCTTTTAAGAAATTTTCTCTAATGAAATTTACATACACTAATGGTACTTGAAAGATAATGCATTACAATTAATTTGTGATAATTAATGTTAAACACCTAACATTTCAATAATTCATCAAATGGAAGATTTTTCTTTTGTAAATTTCAGTACTAAATCTCTTTGGCAAATATTCATTTTCGACATAATAGAACTAAGCGTTTTTCAATTTTTTAATCCATACAGATTTGAACTCAACCCAAGCCATATATAACTTGCGTTAGAGTTGAATGGACTGAATCGAACTAAGTTTGGCCAATTACTTGTTATTGACCCCACCACTGCATACTCTATAATTTCAGTGATTTTCAATTATTCTTTACAAAACATAATCATAAAGTTTTATTATTAAGATCGTACTCTTTGATTTCCTTACAAAATTAATTGATTCCATCAAAATTAGAAGGAGATTATTTTATTGATCACAGAAAAAAAAAAAAAACTCTTTTACCAACATGTTTTGTTTATAGTTTACCGACATGGTTAGATAAAATTAATACTGTGAAAATTAGCAATAAAATTATACCTCACAATCAATCAATACTAAATTTATTAGCATTTTTTCTTTTTTCCCGTTGGAGTGTAATGTAGGGCTGCTCAGATTCCCATCTCTAATCGAAAGTTCAATTCATTTTGGATAAAATAAGGAGATTTTTTTTAGTAATGTTATTTTATCTTCTGTAAAATAGGAAAATTACACTTACCATAATATTACCCAATTATGGGATAATGATTTTAATAAAATTCTCTTTCATTTCCAAGTAAATAACACTCATATGGGATTTATGTTTCTCCTTCTTCCAAAACCCAATGATTAAGTTCTTCTCTCCATTCCAAAATAATTATTGTTTTAGAATTTTTTTTTGTAATTATTGTTTTAGAGATTTTTTTTTTGTTTCCAAATTATTTGTTGCCTTGCGATTCCAATACATCATTAATAGTAATATATCTTTCAGTTTTATCCATATTTGCTCGTTTTTTTTCTCTCTCTTCTAACCAAATAAATAGAGGTATTTTAGGTATGACAATAACTTTTTTTTTAAATCCAAGACTAATTATTAACTTACTTAACGCATGTGCAAATCCCTAAAGCCACAATTATTTTGAAATGGAGGGGTAATCTTTTTAATTAATGAGTAAATTAATAAAGGATAGATTACCTATCATTTTTAGTTGGAATAAATCCATCAACAATCAAAGGGGTATATTAGTCATTTCCTCGAATTCCCTTTAGTCATGCTTCAGTAATGAGTACTGAGCATTTTGTATACCCAATAAAGCAAAGACAAACGACATCAAAATCCACAGTCCGTTTCAAGAATCCCAATTCAATGAAATCATAACGTTCATTTTTTCTTAATTTTTAAATCCCATTTTTCACTTTCTTCACACACACATCAACGTATGTACTGTGTATACATACACATATACATACAAGTCTAAAGATAAAGTTTTTCACATAGTGTACTTTTACAGTTTGTCATTACTGACACAGTACCAACCATTGACGAACATAATGCAGATGACCCATCAAAATTAAAGAGAGAGAAAGAGAGAGAAAATAAATTTGAGTGAAGTGGGTGAGAAAAAAAATGGGGTGAAAGTGAAATTTTAGCAGCTGATGTGGGTTTTTCAGAATTACAGCTGCTGATCAAAATTCCTATAATTTCCCATTTCAATTTGTAAGTTTTTATTTCAGTAGCTGTTGTAATTTGACCATATTTCTTTCCATGTAGCAGAAAGATTCAATTTTTATGAAGTTTTGGGATGGATTTCATACTGTTATGCTTATATAATTTGTTGTTATGATTTGATTCAAATATTTTGATGGTTCCGCCCACATTTGTGTAAATTTTGGTGATTTTTACTAGATTTATTCATTTATAAAGTTTTTATTTGTCAATCAATATTCATTCTTTTGCAGTTTTGATGAAGCTAATTGAATTGAAGAAACAACTTTTTTGTTTGTTAAATTGCCTTTAATCTGTTTGATAGAATGTCTCTGAGCAATTATGTATTTTGAGTTTATAATTTGGTGTTTATTGTGAGAAATTTGCCATAAAATTAGTTGATTTTATGTTTAATGAATAATTTATTTGTTTGATATGTTATACATTACTGAGATTTGTTGAGATCTTATGGTTATTTGATTGTTCTATGATGATGAGTTCATTAAATTTCTTGGTTATTCTGTTTAACAAAAATGGAATTTGTTATAATTTCTATTTCATTTTTAGAGCCCATTATCATCACTTCAATTTAGTTGATAAACTTTCTGATGAAAAAGCTATTCTCCCATCATTTTATCAATTGATCCAAATTGTAGTATTTTTTTTTTTTAAAAATGAAAGTGAAATCTAAATAATGTTGTGTTCACTTTTTTTGTTCAGGGTTCCTGTTATTTTATTGCTGGTACGCGAAGCAAGTCTTCCCGAGTTGAATCCTTAATTTGCTTGAGTTATGGCAACCTTGCAACATGCTGAATCGAGGCGATTGTATTCTTGGTGGTGGGATAGCCACAATAGCCCAAAGAATTCAAAATGGCTCCAAGAAAATATTCAAGGTAGAAACATTTCTACTGCAGTCCTTGCAAAATCGAATTTTTGATTAACTTCTTGAGTTAATATAATCTTGTGATGTAATCATTCTAGTAGTCTTATAGTATGAAACATTAATTTGATGGGTTTTTTGGCCCATTATATCGATAAATTCTATATTATGTAGTTAAATACATCAATGAGAACTCAAAGATAATCCATTAGATGGTTTTTGTGGATGCTTGTTGCTTGCTCGTTTTGAGATTTACATAAAGAGTAATAATTTTATATTTAATTATCAACTAAATGTAAATGGCTTGTAACAGATATGGACTCCAAAGTCAAAACTATGATCAAACTAATCGAGGAAGATGCAGATTCATTCGCAAGAAGGGCCGAAATGTACTACAAAAAACGACCCGAGTTGATGAAATTGGTGGAGGAGTTCTATCGAGCTTACCGTGCATTAGCCGAAAGATATAATCATGCAACAGGTGAACTCCGCCATGCCCATCGAACCATAGCAAAAGCATTTCCCGACCAAGTACCTCCTGAGTTTGTCGAAGATTCACCTTATAAATCTCCATCATCATCACATGACAAGGAGCCTCACACACCAGAAACAAAATGGCCCGCACGTGCATTATTCGATGACGAATCAAAATTATTTCTCGGTTCTGACGTAAATACCCTTACGAAAAGTAAAGATGATTTGGAAGGGGGCATGAGAAAACGAGGTTTGAAAAAATTCCATGAGATATTTGGAGCCAAAGAAGATTTTCAAAGTTCGAACTCTGTTCACGATGAAATGCTCCAGTTGTCAAAGGAAATGAAGAATCTTAAAGACAAGAATCTTAAAGCCGAAAGTGAAGTCTTAGGCTTAAAGAAAGCTTTAGCTGATATGGAAGTTGAAAAGGAAGATGTACTTCTCGAGTATCAACGGTGTCTAGAAAGGCTATCTAGTATAGAGGGAGAGCTATGTAATGCACAAAAGGACTCGATTAAGCTCGGTGAAAAATCAAGTCGAGCTGAAATTGAAGTCCAAACATTTAAGGAAGCCCTTTTACAGTTAGAGGCCGAAAAAAACGCAGAATTGATCAAACACAAGGAGTATTTGGAGAAGATATTTAAACTAGAGGCGATGATTTCTCGACTCCAAGAAGATAACAAAGGACTTGACAACAGAGCAAATGAAGCAGAAAGCGAAGCTCAAGCTCTCAAAAATGAAATTTCAAGATTAGAGCTTGAAAAGGAAGAGGTGATTCATCAATACAAAAAATGCCTCGGAAAAATATCGGATTTAGAAAATGTTATCTCTGTTATGGAAGATGAGGCGAGATTGTTAAAGATGAAAGCCGAAGGAGCTGAAATCGAAGTCTCGGAACTAAAAAAGGCTCTTTCTGATTTGAAAATGGAGAAAGAAGCTTCTGCTTTACGGTACAAGTGCTGTTTGGAGACGATATCTAAACTCGAAAAAGATTTATTTATCGCTAAAGAGGAGATCAAGAGACTTAATAATGAAGTCTTGATTGGAACTGCGAAACTCGAGAATGCTGAAGAGAAATGTACATTCTTGGAGATGTCAAATCAATCTCTTAGAATCGAGGCAGATAATCTTTCAAAAAAGATCGCTATGAAAGATCTAGAACTTTCCGAGAAGCTCGAGGAGTTAGAAAAGCTTCAGACTTGTATGCAAAACGAACATCTGCATCATGCAAAAACCGAAGCCACTCTTTTGACTCTAGAAAATTTGCACTCGAAATCTCAGGATGATCAGAGAGCTCTGGCTTTGGAGCTAAAAAGCGTGCTTCGAATGTTAAATGAATTGGAAGTAAGCAAGAATGGATTGGAAGAAGAAATTTCACGGTCTAGGGATGAAAACCGAACTTTGAGTCAAACGAACTTGGATTCAGTTGTTTCTATGGAGAAAATGCAGAATGAAATTCTAAGCTTGAGGGAGATTAAGGAGAGACTTGAGAAGGAAGTTTTGTCCCACATGGATTTGAGCAATTCTCTTCATCGCGAGATTTCGTGTTTGAAAGAGGAAATCGAAGGGTTGAAACAGAGCTACCAGGCCTTAATCGAGCAAGTGAGATGTATGCATGATGATAACTCCAATTTGAGACAAATATGTGAGAAGGACAATAGCGAGAAAGAAATTTTCTCAAATAAGCTACAAAACATGGAAGAACTTTTGAAGCAAAAGTCTGTTATAGAATCGAACTTGAATTGTGAGCTGGAAAGCTCACAAGAAAAAGTGAAAACATTGCAAGAATCGTGCCAAATACTTGACGGAGAAAAGGGCACACTTGCTTTTGAAAAAGCTTCTCTTATGTCTCAATTACAAGCTATAACTGAGAACATGCACAACCTTTTGGAAAAAAACGCGGTTCTCGAGAATTCTTTGTCTACTTCGAAAGTCGAGCTTGAAGGTTTGAGGGAAAAATCTAAGGGGCTAGAATCGATTTGTGAATTACTCAGAAATGAAAGGTCTTATCTTTTGATTGAAAGGGATAACTTGGCTTTTAAATTAGAAAATGTCGAAAGGAGACTCGTAAGTTTAGAAAAAAGATGTGTTGGGTTGGAAGAAAAAAATGTGTGTGCGGAGAAGGAGAAGGAAGCCATGCATTGTAAAGTTGAAGAACTCAAGATTTCTTTAAGTGTAGAGAAGCAAGAAAGAACAAGCTCTCAGCTTCAAAGTGAGACACGGTTGTCTGGGCTCGAAAACCAGATACGTTTCTTGCAAGAAGAGAATCGATGGAAGAAGAAAGAATTTGAGGATGAACTCGATAAGGCTTTAAAAGCGCAGTTTGAGATATCCATTTTGCAGAAATTTATAAAAGACATGGAAGAAAAGAACTACTCTCTCATCATCGAGTGTCAGAAACATGTTGAGGCATCAAAATTGGCGGAGAAGTTGATCTCCGAGCTGGAGAGTGAGAGTCTCGAGCAGCAGGTGGAATCCGAACTTCTTTTGGATGAAATCGAAAGACTAAGGTTGGGCATATACCAAGTCTTCAGAGCTCTTGAAACTGATTCCGATTGTGTGCCGGAGGATAAGTTTGAGAATGAGCAAACTTTTGTAAATTTCATTCTCGAAAATGTCGAAGATATGAAATCTTCGATCTCGAAACACGAGGATGATAAGCAGTTGCTCTTGGTTGAGAACTCGGTTCTTTTAACTCTACTTGAGCAGTTAGAGTCTAAAGGCACGGAAATCGAGGTACAGAAGTGTTATTTGGAGAAAGAGTTCAAAACCATGGAGAAAGCATACTCTCAAGTGAAACTCGATAACAAATATTTGCTGAAAAAGTTCTCTGATTTAAAGGAGGAGAAATATCGAGTAGATCAGTACAATGATGCTGTTCTTCTTGAATTCTTGGAAATCTATAACCAATCTTCGATTTTAAAGAGCTTTGGGGAGGAGAAAATTACAGAAGTCAAACTACTTCTTGAAGATATGAACAGACAGTATGAGGTTAATGATAACCTTGTAAAGGAAACAAAATCTTTGAAAGAGAAGTTGGAGTCAGAAAATGTCGAAAATGTACTGCTTAAAGAAGCTGTACAAAAGTTCGAAATGGAGAATCGAGGGATGAGAGAATCTTGTGTTCAAATGAAGCAGGACATGTTAAAGGGTAGGGAGAGTTTGCTTCAAACAGAAGCAAAGCTCTTGGATACGGAAATGAAGCTTCAAGAATCTATGAATATAAGAGAGAATCTAGAAAAGAATGTTCTCCAGCTTTCTGAGAATTATGAGAGTCTTAATGTAGTTAATACGAACTTAAAGTCTGAAGTTTGCTTACTACGTGAAGAGATTGAAGAGAAAATAATCAGAGAGCAAACTCTAAGGTTGGAGCTCAAGGACAAGACCAATGAGTTTGAACTATGGGAAGCTGAAGCTTCATCCTTTTATTTCGATCGTCAGATATCTTCCGTTAATGAAGTTTTGTTCGAGAATAAGGTGCATGAGCTTACTGGGGTTTGTCAGATTCTTGAAAACGAACGTGTTTTGAAAGCTTCTGAGATTGAAGAAATGAAAGGGGAAATTTGTTCGATGAGGAGTGAGATTATGGGATTGAAATCCCAAATAAGTGCATATGCTCCAGTGATAGATTCTTTAAGAGATGATATCACAATTCTTGAACATAATGCAATTCTTCAGAGAAAGGTTAAAGCAGCTCATAATCACGAGGCTAAGGTAATGCTCTCTTATCTTCACCAAAAAATACATTTGTTCATAGCGATCCCTTAGGCCATTTTGAGACGTGGATTTTTGTGAAAAAATTGAAAATGAACAAAAAAATGTAGCATAATGTTCCATATTGTTTGAAGTATCGTTTATTGCAAGAAATACATTTTTTCTTAGCGTTATACTCGCTCTGAAGCCCATTACACCTATTCCTGTCTCACTTACTAAACGTGAGTGCTTTCTTTTTCTTATTGTTGATTTTCACCAATATGTAACGTTTCTGCGTTTTTCTGCAGTCTTTTGATGTTCCTTCTCATCCAAGTACTCCTGAAATACTTGCGGAAGACCAGTCGCTTCTTAGTTTGCAGAACTTGCAGATGAGAATTAAAGCAGTCGGTAAATTGATGGAAGAAAAGAACAATCCTGTTTTACGAAGGAGATCAAGCTCCAAAACCAAAGAAGAACTTGTTGCTATATGTGAAACCGAGCAGTCAAAGCCTCGACGTAGCTTTACCAGAGACAAACACGAGGCGAGCAAAAAGAAAGGACGTCCAATTTCAAACGAGCTCAGTGAATCTCCCAAGTTGCAGAAAATAAAAACCAAAGGATCGGAAGTCAAAATTGGGATGCTAATGAAAGATATCCCTCTCGACCAAGTCACCAAACATGGAAAAAACCGGAAGAAGGGTAGTTCTGGAAAAGACGATCAAATGCTCGAACTTTGGGAAACTGCCGAGGGCGGAAAGAAAGACCAAACAATCGGTGAATCACTTAGAATGTCATACAAAATGACCGAAAGGGACATAGTTTACGATCAATTTGATAGCGTAAAGCATAAATCCGAGCCTCCTTCTACTGACTCAGATGTCGAGAAAGAGTTAGGTGTTGATAAGTTGCAAGTTTCTAGAAGAAGTACTGAGATAAATCGAGAAGTGAACAATCGGATCATCTTAGAAAGACTTGCCTCGGACGCCCAGAAACTCGAGAGTCTTCAGACGACAGTTGAAAGCTTGAGAATGAAATTGGACACTAACAAAAAGAATAAAAAAGCTAAGAATGTCGATTTTGAAATGGTTGATGAACAGTTACAAGAAGCTGAGGAAACTGTTGTATACTTGTATGATTTGAACGAAAAACTCGTGAAAGACATAGAAGAGTGCCCATCTCCAGATGGAAAGGACATTAAATCACGGAGAAGGAAAGTTACGGAAGAGGCAAGAAAAGGGACTGAAAGGATTGGGAGATTGCAATTGGAGCTTCAGAAAATTCAGTACATTTTGTTGAAAAATGAGGATGAGAAGAAAAATAAAACGAGAAGTAAATTCTTCAAGAGTAAGACTATTGTTTTGAGGAATTTAATCTACAATGGAAGGAGGAATAGCGGGAAACGTAAAAAGGGTCCTCTTTGCGGATGTTTTAGAGCATCGAGTAGTAGAAATGAACGCAGCCCGTAAGTTTTACTATTTCGTCTTTGGATTTGAGTTGTAATTTGCTCTTGTATAATGTTGATAGGTGGATGATCTTTTTAATTAGTTGGTATAACTGATTTCATGGTTTAGTTGAACTTTTAAGGATTAGATTTGATCTGATCCGAATAAGCTGCATATGTTATTTTATTTTATGGCTTCAACTTATTACTTTGGTATTTTACATTCTAGTGTGCAGAACTCCATTAATCTTTTAGAGCTACCCATTCTGCTAAATAGAGTTAATTGCAATTTATTTTTTGTGATATTCATAATAATATTCATGTAATTTGAAAAAGAGCACTCTACCTCTAATATTATAAAAGTTTCACATCAAATTCCTAACATTTTAATGGTGACGTTTTATCCCATATATTATGATAATGTAACAATTTAGCTATGGTAAATATGTGCAATAATTAAGTCCATGATTCTTCTAGTAAATTGTACTTCGTCCCTTTCAATTATCATCATTGCATGCTTTTATTCCTTCAACTATCTATTGTATCAAACTATCAAAGCCCTTCCTATTTTTCGTACAAAATTGTCTACTTAACAATGAAAAAATGGAGAAAAAAATAAATAAATAAAAGCTTTCTCAAATTATGGAGAAATTTGAGTGAATTTCGAAATAGTAGAGCATAAACATTGGTATTTCAAGTCATTAACAAGACCCGTAAAAGTCATAGCTTGATAATCATTGCACGTAAGTTGTGTTGTAAGTTAAACTTAACTTTATTGTGCAACGCCCCCAAAATTTCGAACGCTTTCGATTGGATTTTAATCTAAATTTAAGTACTACATTTTATTTTTAAAGTTAAGCATTAATTTGAACTAAAATATACAAATTAATTAAATCTAGTGATCTTATGAACTTTGAAATAATTAAAATTATAAAAGTTACTTTAAAATAAGGTCAAGACCTTTTTGAAAATTTTCGGGCTTGGATGCACAAAAATTTTGTTTTTGGGGACAAAAATGTAAGTTATCAAAACTTTGGGGGGCAAAGTGCAAATTTGCCCCAAGTTGCAGGAGAGTAATTATTTTCTCTCCTTGCACACTCCTAGGGCTGCTAAGGCATGCCCTTGGGTAGAGTAAACTCCACTACCAAGGTTAGAACACGCTAGAAAGAGAATTTTCGGATTCTCACTACACAGCCTCGGTTTTCCGATCATTACGCCTTCGTCCACCGTTGGATCATGTCCAAATTTTGCGTGGAGGTTCTACACACATGGGGCTACATATTGACCGTTCGGATCGTCTATTGGATCTCCCAGAGTGAATCGGCAGTCATTAGAAGTTGGAGAAAAGTAAGGATTTGAGGGTTTTTGTTATGAACCACCACCGGAGCCGCCACCACTGCCACCGGAGCCGCCGCCACTGCCTTCGGAGATCTGGAAATGAAGAGAGTTTCACCCCCTTTGTTTCTTTGGGTAAAAGGACATCTATGCATGTGTTCTTTAGTCTTTGTGATATTACTTTCTTCTCTTTAAAGTATATATTGAAGAAATTTAGTTTATCCTTTGAGCTTTTATGATAAGTTGTTGAGTTCATATTTAATATTAGATATTTAATGTGACTTGCTTTGGTTTTGTTTAAATATTTCTTATATGTTTGGATCTTGATTTATTTTTCTAAAAAAGTTATTGTTTATAATTTTCGAAACTTTTGGGGGTATTTTTGAAAGGTTTTAAAAGTTGATTTTATTAAGTTTTTGAAAACTATGAGGGTATCTTTGAAAAGTTTTAAACTTGTGGGAATTTCAAGATTTGATTTTTGAAGTAACAAGATACTTAATACTTTTATTTGATTTTCGATATGAGTTTAGTTAAAAAATCTTTTGATTTAAAGTTTGTTGCAAATATTTTTTGCAAAAATGGATATTTTTAAAAGTTAAGGGGCTATTTTGTAAATCTGAAAAATGAAGGGAAAATTTTGCTGTTTTGGCGTTGTTTTATGAAATTAGAATTTTTAAGTTTTGAAAATAGTAACTTTTAATTGGAGTTTGATGTCGTAAGTTCTAAGTTCTTGTGTGCAATGTGTTAGTTAGGGGTGGGCGTTTGGTATCGGGAATTGGGAACCCGAACCGTACCGATCGATTTTTTTCCCAAAAAATAAAAATTTGTGGGTTTTCCGGGTTTTGGGAAACCCGATTTCCCGATTAATAGAAACCGGTACGGGTTTCGGGTAGTGGTTCCTACCCAATTGGGAACCCGATTTCCCGATTAGTTTCAATGCATGTGATAAATAACGCATGTGCATTGAAGTGTGTTATTAATTTATTGAACAAGAATTTATAAATTGTATTCATGGCAAAGACAAACTAAATTTTGGTCACTATGGGCCAATCTGAATTTTTTCCTTTATTCTGGGCCATGGAAAGCCCAATTAGAAAAAGTTAAAAATTAAAAATTAAACACTAATGGGTTTCCCGAACCCGTTCCCGAATTCCCGATTTTTTTCGGGAACCCGAAATACCGGGTAGAGGACTAATCGGAACGGGTTTCGGGAGGGAAAATTTGAATCCCGAAACCCGAATACCGTTCCCGAATTTCCCGAATTCCCGAAAACCCGTACCGATCCCACCCCTAGTGTTAGTTAAGAAATCATTGTATATGATTTTCATTAGTTATGTTGAAGTAAGGTTGTTAGATCAATTCTAAGTCGTATACGTTCTTGCTCAGGTTTCGGATACGCTTCATTTGTGGAGTATTAGTCGCTATACTAAGGGACAAAGGTGAGCGCTGTGTGTTTAATTTGTATGTCGGTCCGATGTGCTAGTAGATCGAGTTAGACTCTTAATAATCAAAGCATGAATTATATTCTAACTTTTCTTGCATGTCGTCACGAATAGGTTGACTTATTAGGTCAACATTACTCGCATGAAATCACTTAGCATTTCAACATGATTATACAAACACATGCTACATCTAAATCTACTAGTTGTGAATATATTTTTCAAAATTATCATGATACCTAAAATTTCATTTGATAAGTTGTTAAATGTTGATAATATGTTAAATATGTTTGATATGTTATGTTTCCAATTTTGTGTTTCCGTTTGTTTTCGATTTTGTGTGGGCCCTATTTGTTTGGTATATGGACCCGATGGCAACCTGGCCGGCAAGGGCCGGCAGGATTGTCACGGTTACCCGTAGGCCTGGCCTTACAATCCAAGTGGGGAGGAACACTTGGGGAGTAAGGACGAACTCCGGCAAACACATGTCGATGCATTTCAGATAGTAAGGTCGCTCCTTACTTGGTGAGTTTGGATGGATATCAGACTGAGGATGGAGGGTAAGTGGAGGACGGCATCATCAATTCTTGGTTATGTGAATTCCGTGTTTCTTCCGTCTTGAATATATGTTTTTTTGTTTGATAACATGATTATGTTATATAATATGTTGCATTCACACATCACCATGCAAATTCGCACATAGCCTCACTAAGTTGGACGATCAACTTATGCGTTCTATGTTTCACTCTTTTCAGTTTCAGGTGTTCTAGAAATAATAGTCGGGTTGCGGTTAGGTCATCACGGTTGCGGTCCCACCCTCGTATTCGGGAGAGTAGTAATATTTTGTGGTCGATTTATGCTCTTTTTCGATTTTGTTTAAAACCTTACATAGAATGTTTGAATCGTTAAAGATGATTTATATTTTCGCAAAAGTGACAAGATTTTCATAAATTACTTATTTATCTCTCTCGGTTGAGTTTGTTCAAATATTTTGATATGTTGTGATTAAATATTTTCTCTTTAAAACTCAACTATGAAGATGGATTTTATTTGTTCGTAAAAAAAACTTAGTAATTTAAATTGTTCTTATTTTATTTTAAACAGCGGAAGATGTTGTGATTAAACGCTTCCGCTTTAAAAACTTTAATTTATTGTTTCTTAAAAAAAATTCGATAATTTTCACACTTTTTCAAAATAATAATATTTTTCGACCGTTATCCGACGGACCCGCGGAGTCGGGCTGCCACATATTGTGTCATAAAATATCACAAATTAATGATTGATACCCAATTTATTTTTAATGAAATTATTATTTTATGAAAAAAGTGATGCCTTTAAATTATTGTAATCGATTGATGATTGATTAGTCATGCACACTTGTAAAAATTGTTCTAAAATAAAATCATATGAATTTTTTTTAGTTTATTCCATAAAATAGTTTAAATTATAAGAGCTTTATTTATTTATTTTAAGGGTTAGATATCATTGAACGAACGTCTTTGAATTTTTTATTTACAAATATAAAATTATTAAATAGAGTTTACGTTACAACAAAATACAATTAATTTAATTTATCTTCATATTTGTCAAATATGTAATCATGAATATGTAACGTGCACTGTGACATGAATTGTTGATGTATACTACGTGCTCAATATTTTTGCATTGTTTGTCAAGAAAAATAGTGAACAATAGTTTTTTTTTATCAAATGAAATTGAGTCCATTTTTAAGTCGATTTCAAATTCTTCCTCTTATCCTGTTAATTAAATGCATTTTTTTACATATTTAAGTCGTATTTCACCTATTTAAATAATTAGTTTAGTCTTTCTTCATCGATTTAGTCCATTTTTTTGTCGATTTCATTCATTCTTAGCGGTTTAATATATTTATTTTACCAATTTATTTGTTCTTTTATCGGTTAAAACCTAATTATTATTTTTTTTCGTTCTCTCATCAATTGCTTTTATTTTTCTGGTTCAAACCATTTTTCTACTGATTTGAGTCGATTAAACTCTTTTTTACTGATTAGCTTTTTTTTATCAGTTTAACTTGTTTCCGCCTATTTCACACGATTTTTCATTAACTTCACATGTGGTTTCACGGTTTCACCTCACCTAAAATTTCGTTGATTTTAAATGTGTTGGCCAATTTTACTTGTTTTAAACTGATTTCATCTATTTTTTTCACAAATTTTACACGAATTTTCATCGATTTAATTTACATGTATTCACCGATATCAGGGGCACTTTTTTTGGCGGTTTCACTTGTGTTTTCACAAAATTTCACTCAAATTTTCATCGATTTCACATATTTTCACCAATTTCAACATCATTTTTATCGATTTCACGCCCTTTTATCACCGATTTCACCCGTTCTTTACGAAAATAATTTCAAGAAAATGCAAGGCTTATACATGTCTTGTTAGATGATATAACGCCCTTGCTAGGAGCAGTTCCGCTTTGGCGGAACTGTCCGCAGTACACCATTTAGAGGATGACACGTGGCAAAACCGTGACCTATTACCGGAAGCAAAAGTATACTATAGATAAAATCGAAATTACATTTATAACCTCCTTAATTAACTTCTGAAAAAAAAAATCTAAAACCAACCCACCCACCCCACCCAAATCCCGCCGCCACCAACAAATCCCAGGCCGCCGCCGCCTGGGATCGTCGTCCCAGGCCAGCGGCGGCCTGGGATCGACCCCTCCCAGGCCGGCAGGGCCTGGGACGGACGAACCCAGGCCACCACGGCCTGGGTTGCGACTTGCAGAACCCAGGCCGTTGTGGCCTGGGTTCGTCCGTCCCAGGCCCCGCCGGCGGCCTGGGACGAAGATGCGGCAGCCTGGGACGAAGATCCCAGGCCGCCGCCGGCCTGGGGGTACTGTTGCGCTCCAAATACGAGGGCGTTTAAACGCAAGTATACGGTCGCTTTCAAGTAATAAAGTGGTAAAGGGTGTCGAACCCACGAGGAATATGACGAATAATTATCAAGATCTATTCTAATATCTTACGCGAACTTATGTGATTAAAAGTAGTAGGTTTGTAGTTTGTTTGAACACATAAAAGTGAAATGAATAAAAACACAATATTTTGATTCGATTAGATAAAGGATCCTAGATTCCCATGTCACTAAGAGTGATCCAATCTCGAATGATTCACAAGTTGACGACTATACTTATGTTTGTTGTTCAAGGTTTCATAGTTTATTCATACGTATCTTTCGATATCGTACGAACCTACCAAAGTAAACTAATCCAATTTATTTCTAAAAGGATTAAGCTTAAATGATGCTTTAGTTCCCAAACCTTAATAGAACAAGAAATGACCTAGGTATATTTCTATCCTAAAATCAAATCACAACCTAGTTTTATAATCTAATCTTTAATCAACTATATCTAGCCATTAAAGATCAATCCATTTCATCCTATGGTTGGCCTAACCACAAGTTGACAAAGGCTCAAACTAGATTAACAAACACTTGTAAGCATAGCAACAATCATAAAATCATCATTCAATCATAGATCCATCAAAGCTTCATGAAAACCTAGGAGTTAAATGCTTAGCTACTCATATTTATAAATAAAACATTCATTACATTCAATGAAATCATAAGTACAAGATAAATATAAAGGATAGAGATAAGCTTATGTAATGGAAGTCACTACAACTCTTCTCTCAAGCTTCTTTAGTCTTCCAACCAAAGCTCCAAGCAAGAACTCTTCTTCTTTTCAATGGAGGCAAGAGATATTTTCTTTTCTTTAAGAGTGTGTGTGTTGCAAGAGTTGTCAAATGATTTCCAACTTCTACCCTTATAACCTAGCAAACTATCACCCCCTCAATGCCTAAATTGCCCCAAAAACTATAGCAACTTGGCCCAAAAGATCCCTAAAGGAAGGTTCTAATTACAAGTGGGGAGGAAGGTTATATACATAAAGGCCCTCAAAAACGCAGAAAAACAGAGCAGACCTCGCCGCGGCGAGGTTTATGCCGTAAGTAATATGTTTTGTTCTGCCACCACCTCGCCGCGGCGAGCCTCCACCTCGCCGCGGCGAGGTTTATGCCGAAGGTAAGGTTGAGTTTTCTGCCCTGCTGCATTTTCTTCCGAGCAGCATATCTTTTGATTCCGAACTCCGATTGCGGATCCGTAAAGTCCGTAGCGTAGCTAGCTCACTCATCTATGATATATCCAAAACTCAGCTCATTTGGATCATCCATGAAATATTTATGCATGTTCTAGTGAGCAGCTATCTACATTCTTGTAATATTCGCACCGGGTTCTAATTCCTTTGAAGCTCAAGCTTGACTCGCGGGGTGGTTAGAGCGACTCGCATCATTGATACGCAACTCCGAATTTCTCTAAGATGTCAATACCTACAAATCACGGAGAAAACGATCAAAACACGAACAAAAAGATAAAAACCGAACAAAGGCCAAGCAAAGGGCCAAAAGCGCAAAAGAAGCGACAAACACGCAAAGACACACGAAAACTCGGATCAAAACAAGATGTTTTGGGCTTAAAGAGATAGGTAATAACGACGTTTTCACGGCGTTATCAACACCCCCAAACTTAAACATTTGCTCGTCCTCGAGCAAACAAAACAAAACAAGAACAAAACAAGCATGCTTGAGATCAAAGTCACCAAAGCTTAACACATTCGAATTATTCTCAAAACAAGCTCCACGTGTGTGTGTGATGGCTTTTGGCTAGATTCTATCTTAGGTGAATAATTCCCGATAGGTCAAAATCATCGGTTCTATTTGCATGGGCTTCTAATGTTTAACAAAGAATCCCTCCTAGCCGTAGATTGCAAATTTAATGCTCAAATCACTTCACGGGACTAAGTTATAGGTAATTTAAGAGTGTTGTCCCTATTCTTGAGTTAATTGACGATTTTAGCTCCTAACTTGTTTCTCACCATTCTTTTACTTTTCTTTTGATTTACAATAATAACATAGCACTTTGTGCTTTACAAGAATATTGCGATACGATACTTGCACCAATGGCGAACTTTATGCAATTTTGCTTTTGTGGGCTACTAGCTCCACTCTGTTCTTTCTATTACAACTTTTGCACTAAAGCAGTGAAATAGAGTAATTACCAAAAATGATCAATGAAAACTAGCAATTGATGGCTTAGCCTTTCTTTTCTCTCTTAGAAGTGCGTACGTTTTAGCAACTTCTCTACTCATTTCTTTTAGGAGTTAGGTGTTTAAAGGTCTTTCATTCTCGAAAAGGGGTTACTCCCCCAAACTTGGGCCATTTATGCTCTTTTTACATTTAATTTCCAAACTAAAGATTGGAGCGATTTTAAGTTAAGCAAAAAGGAGTCCTAGATCCTATTATCGCTAAAGTTCGTTATCCATTTTAAATATAATCATAGCCATTGCCAATGTGTCTTAAACTTTGTAGAGCATGTTCAAATAATAATAAGAATTTGAAAAAATTTGGTGGGTCGACCTAGCATGCAATAAATGACCTTACTCCCCCAAACTTAAAATGCACAATGTCCCCATTGTGTGAATTGAGAGTGACGGAATAAGGTACGACACGACAAAAACAAAAGCAAAACAAGACAAAACAAAACGAAACGAAACGGTAAACGAGCGAGCACGGCTCTAAATAAGTTTAACAAGTACAAATTGTAAGTTAAAACAAGTAAACAAGCTAATGTCTCAAAAGCGCGAAGTAGCAACACAGTACAAGACGAAAAATAGAATAAAACATTGTAAGATCAATAGAAACCGACGGGACTGCGTAAATTTAAAACCAACGTCCCTTTTTGTATGCATCCCGTGGTTGCTCTTGTCTTTAACGGTTTCGCCTATTGAGTGCACGCTCTTCTGCATCATCAAAATGTAGCTCATCTCCTTGATTCATCGGAGGCTGTGGAGGCAAGTTGATACGTTCAGGAAAAGTATTCTGGGGAAGGGCATTGTACCGGTCGTCTCCGAGCAATGTTCGGTACACAGCATCATCCCTGTCTTTCATGGCATAAACATACCGAGCCAGCTGGTCTTGCCTATCAAACATGACATATTGCCTGTTACCCATGGCTTGAACAAGCTGAATCAGTCTGCCAATATCATCACTGGTTCCCATCTGCGCCTGACCGCTTGGTTGCTCATCAACCTGTGCCTCTTCCTGTCCACCCCTACCCTCTTGATCCGGTTGATCTTCTGGTTCTGCCTGATCCTCAGGTTCTGCATGACTGTACAAGTAAGTTTTGAGGTTGTACGGACTCGTATAGTCCAACTGTAAGGTCCTGCAGATAGCTAACGTATTGATCGGGGTAGGTAACTTAATGACTTCACCTACTTCTTCAAAGTCAACTCTTGCCTCTCTACATAATCCGTCTATGAGGTGCGGAAACAAGAAACTCCTGCTGTTATAATTCGTTCTCGAAATGGTTTCCTCGAGCACCTCATAGATTACCCGACCTACATTGAAGGACCGCCCACGGGTGAGTGAATAGAGTAAGGGGATGCGATCCTCACCGTAGCTTGTAGTAAACGTGGCAGGACGGAAGTGCGAAAGCAAGACTAATGACCAAGCTTTTGCCTCCGGAGTTAACCTGTTGCGTGCCACCTTCGGTATACCACGAACTACTGTGCCTGGCAGGGCAATGAACTCTTTCATTTGATCCAAAGTATACCACCGCTTATCTTCAACATAATCATCTATTCGGTTAGCAGGCCATTCTATCCCGTAATAAGCATTGATAGTGTCCGGATCGAATCTGACCTCCGTACCCCTCACGTATGTGATACCGTTTTCTCTAGTCCAAGAGGCATTTGCGTAGAATTCTCTAACAATATCACCGTCGAAGGTATCCCGAGATGGCCGTTTCAGAAATTCAGTCCAACACCTTGCTTCAATTTGATCCTGTAAATAAGGAAAAGCTTCTCTTTCGTAGTCGACAAACCTTTCCTTAACAAACGACCAACTTATGGCCTTCTTGTAAGCATCCCAGGCCGTTTTATCTCCGAACTTGTAGGTGTCGATCTTCTATCTATCACCCGTGCTCGTTTACCTACAACACAAAAACGCAAAACGAAAACAAAAGCGAACAACAAAAACAAACACAAAAACAACACAAAGCACAAAACACAAAATAATAAAGCAATAGGCTCGGGTTGCCTCCCGAGAAGCGCTTGTTTATAGTTGTGAGCTCGACTTGGATACGGTATGATATCTTCACGATAGGACTACGGAAGTCCTATTCCTTTCAAATTCTCCACCCCAATAGTGTTTGAGGCGCTAACCATTCACTTTGAACTTGTTTCCGGTTGATGGATCGGAAACCTCCACGGCTCCATAGGGAAACGCTTCAACAACTTGAAAGGGTCCCGACCAACGAGACTTGAGTTTTCCGGGAAATAATCGAAGCCTTGAGTTGAAAAATAGCACTTGTTGCCCCGGTTCAAACTTCCTTTCCAATATACGTCGATCATGCCATTTTTTCATCTTTTCCTTATAGAGCTTGGCATTCTCATAAGCTTCCAAACGAAATTCATCAAGTTCATTCAGCTGGAAGAGCCGCTTTTCTCCGGCTAGACTTGCATCCATGTTTAGCTTCGTGACAGCCCAATAAGCCTTGTGTTCCAACTCTAACGGTAGATGGCAAGATTTTCCGAACACAAGCTTATATGGAGACATCCCGATTGGCGTCTTGTACGCGGTACGATAAGCCCATAGAGCATCGTCAAGCCTTAGCGACCAATCTTTCCGGTTAGGAGATACCGTCTTTTCCAAGATACTCTTTATTTCACGGTTAGATATCTCGGCTTGCCCATTAGCTTGCGGGTGATACGCAGTCGTAACCTTGTGCTTTACTCCATATTTTGCCAAAAGAACATCAAGCCAACGGTTACAAAAGTGCGAACCACCATCACTTATCAATGCTCTCGGCGTGCCAAAACGACTGAATATATTTTTCTTTATGAAGCTCATGACTGCTTTTGAATCATCCTTAGGAAACGCACTTGCCTCGACCCACTTGGAAACATAATCAACGGCCACCAAAATGTATTGGTTCCCATTAGAAGGTACAAAAGGACCCATGAAGTCAATTCCCCATACATCAAACAACTCCACTTCAAGAATGGTCGTTAGTGGCGTCTCATTTCTTTGGGAAATGTTTCCTACCCTTTGGCACCGATCACATTGGGACACGAACATGTGCGCATCCTTGAACAAAGTAGGCCAATAGAATCCCGATTGCAACACCTTTACAGCCGTACGATCTCCCTTGAAATGACCTCCATAGGGTGTGGCATGGCAATCTTTTAGAATTGCTTGTGTGTCCTCCTCGGGAATGCATCTCCTTATAACCCTGTCTGCACAAATCTTAAAAAGAAACGGCTCATCCCATACAAAACTCTTTACATAATGTAAAAACCTTTTCTTTTGTTGATAAGTAAAATCAGGGGGTAGTAAACCACATACCAGATAGTTCACGTAGTCGGCATACCATGGAGTTGGAGATAGTGCGAGGGCAAAGAGTTGTTCATCCGGAAAAGATTCGTTAATAATCTTGGGATCTTCCGTAGTCTTAGCATTCTCAAGCCTAGATAAGTGATCGGCTACTTGATCTTCGGACCCTTTTCTATCCTTGATCTCCAAATCAAACTCTTGAAGCAATAAGATCCAACGGATTAATCGGGGTTTCGCATCTTTCTTTGTCATCAAGTATCGAATAGCTGAATGATCCGTGTAAACTATTACCTTCGTACCAACCAAATATGCTCGGAATTTGTCGAAAGCAAATACCACCGCTAAAAGCTCCTTTTCCGTAACTGTATAGTTCAGTTGTGCGTCGTTCAAAGTCTTGCTAGCATAGTAGATAGAATGGAAAACTTTGCTCTCCCTTTGTCCCAAAACAGCCCCAACCGCTATATCACTTGCGTCGCACATTACTTCGAAAGGTAAACTCCAGTCCGGTGCTACAACAATCGGTGCCGAGATTAGCATTTGCTTCAAAGTTATGAAGGCTTGCAGGCATTCATCCGTGAAGAAAAAGGGAACGTCTTTCTCTAATAAATTGCATAACGGTTTGGAAATTTGCGAGAAGTTTTTGATAAATCTTCTATAGAAACCCGCATGCCCAAGGAAACTTCGAATTCCCTTCACAGATGTAGGCGGAGGTAGCTTTTCTATTGCTTCAATTTTTGCTCTGTCAACCTCGATACCCTTACTTGATATCTTGTGGCCTAAGACGATGCCCTCTTTAACCATAAAATGGCACTTCTCCCAATTCAATACCAAGTTCGTTTCTTCGCACCTTTGAAGCACTTTGCTTAGATTACCCAAGCATTCATCAAATGAATCCCCAAAGATAGAAAAATCATCCATGAAGACTTCTACGAACTTCTCGATCATATCGGTGAAGATAGCCATCATACACCTTTGAAAAGTGGCGGGAGCATTACACAAGCCGAAAGGCATTCTTCTAAAAGCAAATGTACCATACGGACATGTGAAAGTTGTTTTCTCTTGATCCGCAGGGGCGATGAAGATTTGATTGAAACCCGAATATCCATCCAAAAAGCAATAGAAAGCTCTTCCCGCTAGTCTATCCAACATTTGATCAATGAAAGGCAATGGAAAGTGATCCTTCTTTGTATTTTGGTTCAGTTTTCGGTAGTCCATGCATACTCTCCACCCGGTAACCGTTCTTGAAGGTATTAATTCATTCTTTTCATTGGTTATCACCGTCATTCCACTTTTCTTTGGAACACATTGAACCGGACTCACCCATTTGCTATAGGAAATAGGAAAAACGATTCCGGAATCCAACCACTTGATTATTTCCTTTTTGACCACCTCTTTCATAATTGGATTCAATCTTCTTTGGTGCTCAACGGACTCCTTGAAATTGTCTTCCAAGTTGATCTTATGCATACAAAAGGTGGGACTAATCCCTTTGATGTCGGCGATAGTCCACCCGATGGCTTTCTTATGGCACTTGAGGACTCTCAATAGTTTCTCCTTTTGAGTATCCGTTAAGTCCGCCGCAATAATAACCGGCAAGGTAGAAGAATCTCCCAAGTAGGCATAGTTCAAATGAGATGGAAGCGGTTTCAACTCCAAGATTGGAGGCTCCTCGATAGAAGATTTCAATGGCTTGGGGTTTGATAACGGCAAGTCAAGAGATTCAAATCTTCTTCTATAATTCTCCCCAACCGAATTAGCTTCCAATTGTGAGATGACTTGAGCCATTTCATCAATTTCTTCATCAAGTTTATTCAAGATAGCTCCTTCAATTAGATCTTCATAGTGATCCTCCTCGAATGTATTAGCTACCAACGAATCAATCATACAAACGGAAGAACATTCTTCCTCGTCATCCAGGTATCTCATAGCATTAAAGACATCGAATTTCACTTCTTCATCATGTACCCTCATGGTGAGTTCACCTTTTTGTACATCAATCAAAGCTCTACCCGTAGCTAAAAATGGTCTCCCAAGTATGATAGGCACATTGACATCCGCCTCATAATCAAGAACAATAAAATCGACGGGGAAAATGAATTTATCAACTCTTACCAAGACATCGTCGATTTTTCCTTCCGGATAAGTGATGGAACGGTCGGCAAGTTGCAAAGAAACCGTAGTAGGTCGTGCTTCTCCGATTCCAAGCTTTTGGAAGATAGATTTAGGCATAAGATTTATGCTAGCTCCCAAATCACAAAGAGCTCTTCCAAAATACTTATCACCAATTGTACACGGGATAGTGAAACTCCCCGGATCTTTGAGCTTTGGAGGTAACTTGTTTTGTAAAATGGCACTACATTCCTCGGTTAGTGCAACCGTTTCAAATTCCCCCAATCTTCTTTTCTTTGATAGCACGTCTTTCATAAACTTTACGTACTTTGGCATTTGCTCAAAAGCTTCCACTAGAGGGATGTTTATATGCAATTGCTTCAAGATATTTAAGAATTTTTCGAATTGCTTTTCATCCTTTTTCTTTTGGAATCTTTGAGGGAACGGAGGAGTTGGTATACTTGCCGGAATTGGCGTTGAAATGATTGGTTCTTTAGATACCTCCTTTTCCGACTCTACTTCCTCAACAAAAGTCTCCTTGTTTCCACCTTGAGTCTCCCCGGCTTCTATTGGATTTTCGTTAGTCATAGCCGGACCTTCATACCTCTTTCCATTCCTCAAAGAAATAGCTTTGCAATGTTCATTCGAGCCTTGATTAGGTGACTCGGTTGTACTTGGCAAAGCTCCTTGAGGTCTCACACTTAAGGCTTGTGAGACTTGCCCCATTTGAGTTTGAAGATTTCTCAAAGCAACCGAATGTTCTTGTTGATTCTTTGAAAACTCTTGTTGATATCTTGAGAACTCTTGTTGATTTTTAAACACATCTTGCAACTTAGAGTCATTAGTTACCATATATTTGGTGGTATGCTTCATGAAATCACCAAATGCATCTTCCCACGAATGCTTCGACTCACTTGGTTGCTTTTGTCTATCTTGAAACCCCGGGGGAGCGGAGGATTGATGACCTCCTTGATATGGTGGTTGTTGTTGGGCATTGTTTGGATTACTCCAAGAGAAATTTGGGTGCTTTTGCCAATGAGGAATGTAGTTGTTGTTTTGATAGGGGGCATGTCCTTGATTGTTGCGATAATTGTTCCCAAGGTAATTCACCGCCTCGGGATTTCTGGGACACATATCATAAGTATGAGCTCCCCCACATGTCACACAACTTGGCGGCATAGATTGTACTTGTTGTACCACTTCCGGCTTTTGGCCAAGCTTGTCTACTTTGTTGCTCAAGATTGCCATTTGGGCACTTAATGCCGTAATTGCATCCAATTCGAGCCTTCCCGGAGTAGATTTAGCTGAAGTTCCTCTCTCGGATGTCCATGAATGATTGTTATAAGCCATGGTGTCAAGAATTTCCCACGATTCATCGTAGGACTTAGAAAGCATAGCACCCCCCGCAGTGGCATCAACGAGAGCTCTAATAGGCCCGTGCAAACCATTATAAAATGTTTGCATCAAAATATACTCTGCTAGGCCGTGGTGTTGACACTTTTTTAACAACTCTTTGAATCTCTCCCAAGCTTCATATAAAGATTCTTGATCTAATTGCCGAAAGCCTAGAATGTCATTCCTCAATTTTGTAGTCTTCGGGGGAAGGAAAAACTTTCTCAAGAACTTCCACGTTAGGTCTTCCCACGAATTAATAGATTGGGATTGAAGAGAATCCAACCAATCTTTTGCGAGGTCTCTCAACGAGTATGGAAATAGCATCAACCTCAACGCCTCCTTTGTTACACCCGCTATGATGAATGAATCACTAATCGTCATAAACTTCTTCAAGTGAGCGTGAGGATCTTCGCTAGAATGACCTCCAAATTGGCCCGCGGCATTGAGCATGTTGAACATGACCGGCTTAAGCTCAAAGTTAGTTGCCGTAATTGTAGGTCTAACGATGCAAGAACCGAGCTCATCCAACTTAGGTGTACCATACTCATTAATAGGCCGATTCCTATTATTTGGTTCTTCGGGAGCGACTTGTATAGGATTAACCATAGCCGGATTAACTCATTGATCGTCCATGGGTAAAGATTTACCCTTCTTTTTCCTTGCTTTTCTTCGCTTTCGAAAAGTCCTCTCAATCTCCGGATCAACAAGAGCTAGGGGTGATGACGAAGCTCTTGGCATACACTAAGAGAAAGACACCTATGAATACAAAGATCACAAGGTAAATAATACGTTCAAGCTAAGATAAACAAGAATATAAATTGGCAATAATCGTTACTACTCCCTGGCAACGGTGCCAAAAACTTGTTGCGCTCCAAATACGAGTGCGTTTAAACGCAAGTATACGGTCGCTTTCAAGTAATAAAGTGGTAAAGGGTGTCGAACCCACGAGGAATATGACGAATAATTATCAAGATCTATTCTAATATCTTACGCGAACTTATGTGATTAAAAGTAGTAGGTTTGTAGTTTGTTTGAACACATAAAAGTGAAATGAATAAAAACACAATATTTTGATTCGATTAGATAAAGGATCCTAGATTCCCATGTCACTAAGAGTGATCCAATCTCGAATGATTCACAAGTTGAAGACTATACTTATGTTTGTTGTTCAAGGTTTCATAGTTTATTCATACGTATCTTTCGATATCGTACGAACCTACCAAAGTAAACTAATCCAATTTATTTCTAAAAGGATTAAGCTTAAATGATGCTTTAGTTCCCAAACCTTAATAGAACAAGAAATGACCTAGGTATATTTCTATCCTAAAATCAAATCACAACCTAGTTTTATAATCTAATCTTTAATCAACTATATCTAGCCATTAAAGATCAATCCATTTCATCCTATGGTTGGCCTAACCACAAGTTGACAAAGGCTCAAACTAGATTAACAAACACTTGTAAGCATAGCAACAATCATAAAATCATCATTCAATCATAGATCCATCAAAGCTTCATGAAAACCTAGGAGTTAAATGCTTAGCTACTCATATTTATAAATAAAACATTCATTACATTCAATGAAATCATAAGTACAAGATAAATATAAAGGATAGAGATAAGCTTATGTAATGGAAGTCACTACAACTCTTCTCTCAAGCTTCTTTAGTCTTCCAACCAAAGCTCCAAGCAAGAACTCTTCTTCTTTCAATGGAGGCAAGAGATATTTTCTTTTCTTTAAGAGTGTGTGTGTTGCAAGAGTTGTCAAATGATTTCCAACTTCTACCCTTATAACCTAGCAAACTATCACCCCCTCAATGCCTAAATTGCCCCAAAAACTATAGCAACTTGGCCCAAAAGATCCCTAAAGGAAGGTTCTAATTACAAGTGGGGAGGAAGGTTATATACATAAAGGCCTTCAAAAACGCAGAAAAACAGAGCAGACCTCGCCGCCGCGGCGAGGTTTATGCCGTAAGTAATATGTTTTGTTCTGCCACCACCTCGCCGCGGCGAGCCTCCACCTCGCCGCGGCGAGGTTTATGCCGAAGGTAAGGTTGAGTTTTCTGCCCTGCCGCATTTTCTTCCGAGCAGCATATCTTTTGATTCCGAACTCCGATTGCGGATCCGTAAAGTCCGTAGCGTAGCTAGCTCACTCATCTATGATATATCCAAAACTCAGCTCATTTGGATCATCCATGAAATATTTATGCATGTTCTAGTGAGCAGCTATCTACATTCTTGTAATATTCGCACCGGGTTCTAATTCCTTTGAAGCTCAAGCTTGACTCGCGGGGTGGTTAGAGCGACTCGCATCATTGATACGGGACTCCGAATTTCTCTAAGATGTCAATACCTACAAATCACGGAGAAAACGATCAAAACACGAACAAAAAGATAAAAACCGAACAAAGGCCAATCAAAGGGCCAAAAGCGCAAAAGAAGCGACAAACACGCAAAGACACACGAAAACTCGGATCAAAACAAGATGTTTTGGGCTTAAAGAGATAGGTAATAACGACGTTTTCACGGCGTTATCAGGTACCGCCACCGGCCTGGGGGTAGTTAGGGTTAGGGTTTTACGGGGTGGGGTGGGGTGGAGTGGGTTGGGGGGGGGGGTTGGGGTGGGGGTGGTTAGGGTTTAAATTTTTTTTAATTATGATTATTTATTATATAATAATATATAACTTTAGTAAAATAAAGTTATATATTTAACTTTAATTATGATTATTTATATATTATATAACTTTAATTATGATTATTTAGTTAACTTTTGTTAAATAAATTTGTATATACAAAAAGTAAAATTTATGTTTTTACTATAAATTAGGGATTTTAATAATATTAAATAAATTAAAACATTATATAAAATTTTGATTTGAATTTTTTTTAATTTTAAAGTATTATTTGATTGTTAATATTATTTATAAAATCAAATTAGTTAAATAAATTTGTATATACAATATGTAAAATTTATGTTTTTACTATAAATTAGGGATTTTAGTTTTTATTATCTATTATTAATATGCAGGGGCAAATATGTAAATGAAATAATTGGGATTTTTTGATTTTATTTTGTATTATTAATAATCAGGGCCAATTATGTAAAATAACAAAATGTGACCTGCTAATGGTAACCAGGTTAGCAGGTCACCAAAATAATAATAAAATAATTTTTGTGAGTGGAACTATGGGCAGTTTTCCACAAGTGGAACTGTCCATAGACACTCCCCCCTTGCTAGGAGCAGTTCCGCTTTGGCGGAACTGTCCGCAGTACACCATTTAGAGGATGACACGTGGCAAAATCGTGACCTATTACCGAAAGCAAAAGTATACTATAGATAAAATCGAAATTACATTTATAACCTCCTTAATTAACTTCTGAAAAAAGAAAAAAAAATCTAAAACCAACCCACCCAAATCCCGCCGCCCCCAACAAATCCCAGGCCGCCGCCGCACTCCCATGATATAAACTAGCATTTGTAAATGAATTGAAAGAAATGATATTGAATTGAGAGAACTCTGTAAATGAGAGAAAGAAATCTGACTATGTATATTAAAGAAAGAATGAAGGAAAATTCATTATTTACTAACTACAAGGGTATTTATAAGGAAATATACAACTACTAATTACAACTAACTCAACAGACTTTGAAGTCGGCTGATATAATATACTTAATATATTAATAATTGACTTTATTTCTAATTTCCTTTCTTCTCTTCCAGTTTAAAGGCTCTTCCTTTTTTCTTCTCTAAATTCTTCTTCTTCTCTGATTTTACTTTTGAATTTCTCCTCTAATATGTCTTGATATTCTTGAATATTTTATTTTTCTAGTCAAACGTAGAAAATAACATAGACGCGATTTTATTTTAACTTTTTATTTTTATTTTGTGTAGCAAAATGATATTTAAAGAATTTGATTAATGCATTTTTGTTTAGAGGAGTGTTTTTTGACTTATATTGTTACTTAAAAACATCTTGAAGCTAAATTTTAATATTTTACATATATATTTTTTAGGAGCTATTTAAAGTAACAGTGTTTTTATTTTATTTTGTATCGTTCAATTTTATGTGTTGTAGGAGAAGAATATTGAAATTATAAAAGCTGATGTAAAAGATAGTTATTAAATTTTAGAATTAGGAGATAATTGTAATCTCCATGTCTAATAGTGCCCTCTTCAATCACTTTTACATGTTTACATTTTATAAATATTAGGTCGATATAGAACACAAAATATTCCTAGTATTTCCTCCCAATTTTTTAAAGCTATTTTTGTTATTAATGAAGTGGTGGGAGTTGGTAATATTTAGGTAATTTCTTGACAGTTTGTAGCCATCAAATTTTTCCATATATTGTCTGTGGTTGAACTCTAATTTTCTAAGAAAGGAAGAACTGGTACATTAGTTTTGTCTTCTATATCCTTTAATTATCGGTTGGTTAACTTCCTTCTAATTTTATATAATTAATGTTTCAAATTACATATGTAGAATCTGCATAATACTTGAAACTGGTACATCAGTATCCACATTCATTTCGTACCCCGCCGCCATTCAATGATCGTTTGTGCCTGATAAATCCAATACGGATCCAAACTGTTTTCACAATCCACAATCTCTGGCCAAGTAACATGAATCAGCGCACCTCTGCATTTAGTGCATTCGTGGTTTTTTCAATTGTTTAAAAATTATTATTTTTTCGGCTTAATTTCATTTTGCACTTTATAAATAGGAGCATTTTTCACTTTGCATTCCACGCACAAAAAAAATTAGCCCAGTTTGCACCTTACAAACCACTATTTCATTTCAGATTGCACCATCAATTATTTTCAGGCCATTTTAGTTGCCGGAGTAAGGGTAAATTCGTCCATTCACATTATTAACAACTCCAATTTCCCCCCAAAAATAATATATAGGCAAAATTGATATCTCCATAATAACTTAAAAGAAACTGAAAAATAGAAAACATGTCTTGCGGGTTAGGGTTTACTCAATTTCTCATCTTTCTTCTTCAAGTCGATTCCAATGCCGCCTTTTCTTTTTCACTTTACATTTAATTATTGAAACTAACGTAGAGTAAATATGAGGATGTACATGTAGTTATTCCTAATTATCCCTAATTACTATTTCTACAAACAAGTATAATAGAGTTGTTAATGAAAATGAGAATCAAAACATAAATAAGAAGAGAATTGAGAATAATGGTAAACACAATCCATTATCTGTTCTTAGCACCCAACACATTTTTCTTCAAACATAAAAAAAGATAAAGACGTCATAGGATTGGATTGAAGAAGAAAGATGAGAAATTGAGAATATGGTAACCATAAAACTTGTTTTCTATTTTTCAGCCTTTTTTTTAAGTTATTATGGTGATCTGTCAATTTTGCCCATATATTATTTTTGAAGGGAAATTGGGGTGGTTAATAATCTGTATGGACAGATTTACCCTTACCCAGGCTACTTAAATGAGCTGAAAATGGTTGAGGGTGCAATTTCAAATGAAATAGTGGTTTGTAGGGTGTAAAGTGGAAAATACTCCTATTTATAGGCTGCAAAGTGGGATTAAGCCTATTTTTTCCAAACATATTTTTTGTACTTGGTATAAGAGAGTTATACTACTAGAAAAAGGTGAAATTTCGACGGATTTTACAAAAAATCGGTTGAAATTTCTATATTTCGACAGAAAAAATCCATCACAAAAAGGCTCGTCGATATCAAATTTTCGACAGAAAACATTTCAACCTTAATTTCGACAGATTTTTCGATCGAAATATTTTGACCGAAACTTCGACAGAAGATATTTCGACCGAATTTTCAAAATTTCGACAAATTTTTTCCATTGAAATTCTTGGATTTCGACGGAATTAATTCCCGTTGAAATTTTTGTTTTTTTTATTTTGTTTGTGTTTGTGTGATTTTTGAACCAGTTCCTAAATAATACGTTCAACAAACAATAAAACATTTTAATAAACATCACTCAAATAATGAAACATCAACCAACATTCACTTAAATAAACAAGTCATAAGTTATTTACTAACATTCAAGCTTATAATTTCCAATAATTACATTAATTCAAACAACTAAAATCCACAATATGAGTTTGGCTAAATACTTGAACATGTTGGGGTTCTTTTCGTCTCGCTCCAAGTAGTCCCGCGTTACAAATCTTCATTCCGCTTTTTAATTAACTTAATATCGGGCTTAAGAAATAATAAATCATATTAGTACTAAATTTAAATTATGTTCAAGGAAAGTTAACACCATATATACTTAGAATTTTACTCACAAAAATTCAAGATAACCTGACATACAAAAAATCAATAATTTTTCGTACTTTTTCATCATCAATTACAACCACCAAGAGAAAAACTGACATACCTTAAACAAGGGATCAATTGTACAACACACTCCATCACTAGTTGTTCATTATTCGCACAAGTGATGGATCAACATAATAGCGCCTATCTTTTTCAAAATCATCAACCACCTTTTTCTTTTCTATCCACAGTGGACAAAGGTATCTAAACACCAAAATAATTTTCAGGTCCATTCAATGATTTTCAGTTTAATGGTATACTTCTCGATCAACATTGCATTGAAATTTGTACAATGTTCAACAAGTTAAGAACAAACCTTTAAGCCTACCTATTTTATAGAGTTCAAAAATAAATACCAATTCATGAGGGCCAACACCCATCGTACACACAAAAAAGGAACAAACTTAAGAATGTGAAAAATCGAAACTCAACCATGTCAAACAATAAATGGAATAACAGCCAAACCAACCCATTATAATGTTTAAACTTTTTAAGTTAAAAAAGTTCAATATAGTCTTTTCAATATTTACGTACCATCAAACTCCTAAAAATATTTAACACTAAACCAACCCATTAAATTCTAAATTAGAGTTAAATTTACCCATACATAGATGATATATACACACAAGAACTCAAACATAAACAATCACATTAAAAATTGACTGAGGTCTAATTTCCATTAACAATCACATTAACACAAGAACTCAAACATAAACAATCACGTTAACATACATTTTCGACACGGACACCTAATGATAAAACCTTGTGGGCTTAATTGAATTGAAGAGTTAAGTCTAGGAGTTCAATTAATTAACTTAGGTTGAGTTCACTTTGCATGATAGACAATTGGGGCACTAATTGTCTCGGTCCAATTATCCAGTCAGCCCAATTATTTAATTGATCGTTCGGCAGATTAAATCGGCCCAATTAATAATTTAATCAACCCAATTTGTGATATGTTCGAATGACCCAATTACAATTTGTTGACAATTTTGCCCCTGGGCCGCGACGAGATCTATCCGTTCATCTGGTTTAATCTCGTCCATGTAAAACGAGGTATATCAATGCTTTAGGGTTACTCTTTTTTTACTCATTTCTCTTCTCCCCATTTCTCTCACCCGCGACGGCGCTCAATACTCTTTCGTTCTCCTTTGTTTCTTGCTCTGGTTGCCTCCATATTCGTTCTTCTGTTCTCTTTCACTCCCGGCACCGCAAATACTTGTAATCTCAGGGATTTGTGTCCGATTTGAAGGTCTTGCGTGATTAGGGTTTCAATTGGGTTATGGGTTTCGACGATTGCGTTCTTTCTCTTTGTTTTGGTTGCCTCCGCATCTAAAATCTTCTGTTCTCTTCCGTTTCCGACGCCGCAAATTAGGGTTTCACGTGTTCACTGTCGGATTTGAAGGGCCTGCGTGATTAGGGTTTCGACAACTGCGTTCCACCGTATAAGGTAATTGTGGGTTATTTTCATTCTTGTATATTAATTTTGAATTATTTAGCTTAATTACGTCTTAGGGTTCCTTCCCTTTCCAAACATAGGGATTTCCATCTCCATTTGATGATTGCTGATATTTGTGTGCCTAGAATTATGTTTGTTTATTGTATATTTGACATGTTATTGTATATTTGTGTTTTGGCAGCAATGTCCTCACAATCTACATCAAATGTCCGTTTATGGATTGCACACTGTTTCTGCGGCCTTCGCGTGAAAATAAACACTTCCTGGACGAAGGTGAACCCTAGTCGGCGATTCTCGCGCTGCCAGCGTTTGACGGTATGAATAAATTCTTTTAATGTTAAGTTTTTTGAATTGATTTTGTTTGATTTGTATGCTTTCTAATGAATGTGTTTTGTTATACATTGAAGGATGAATGGTGTGATTACTTTGAAGGGATTGATCCAGTAATATGTGATAGGTCCCGTGTAATTATCCCTGGCTTGATAACGCGAGTCAATTTTGCCGAGGCTGAAAATACACGTCTTCTGCGTCGCGAACCTGAACTGTCTACACATAATACTATTCTTAATAATTATTTGCATGATCTTGGGGCACAAAACATGGCATTGCGTCGCAAGCAAAAGCTTGTGATGATCTGTGCTGTGTTTGTGTTCTTGTTGTATATATGTGCATGATGTGTTTTTGTTGTGGTTTTTTACTTGCTTGTTTTGATGGATCTTGCTTACCTATGGACATTACTTCTAGTTTGTGTGTGTATGGCATGTATATGATGTATATAATTTGAATAGGCTAATTATATTTGCATGTGAACTGAATTTGTAAAGTTAAAGTGCCTATCTGCCAGAAATCTTTCAATGACTTGTAAATCCTTGACCAATTTAATGCCACACTTATGTAAATTTGCTACATGCCAATATTTTTTCATGCCAAAATCCAACACCGAAGAGTCTAAATCTTTGTCTAAAGTGCAGCATCTGAATTATTCGAGCATGAAGTATTGCTGGTTGTTTGGGGGTTTGGGACACAGAATTTCTCATGTTAAATATTTGGATTTGATGCACTGTTGGGTGTGCAACACATGTGAATATATATTTGAACAATTGTGTACTCTATCATGAAAGTACCCCCAAAGGGAATATTGACCAAATGATGTTTACATTTTTCTTTCCTGATGGTCTGGCATGTTGAGATAATGCATGTGATTTTCTGGTTAATCAATTGATAATGTTGGATAATTCATCCTCATGTTGCTACTTTGGGTTTGGTGCACATTTGGGTATGCAACACAATGTGAATATATATTTGAGATTTGTGTGCCCTATCATGAATGTATCCCAAAATGAATTATTGGCCAAATAATTTTTACATTTTTTAATTCTGATGGTCTTCTATGTTGAGGTGATGCATGTGATTAATATCATCACTAAAATTTGGTACTATTTGTTTGGGGAATTGAGTATGATGTTTTATCCTTGCTGTTTGATGCACTGTTGGGTATTGAAGTTTGAAAAAATGTTTGTTCACTGTGTACTCCGTTATGAATATTTGTCTTGGTAGACTGAACGCAGCCTTAAGTTGATTTTGGTCAAGTGATGATTTGAAGGAAAGCTTTCTGATGGTCTGATATGTTGAGGTAATGCATGTGTTTTTCTGGAAAATCAATTGATACTGTTTGATTGTTCATGTTAAAGTTCTTGTTTTGGGTTTGGTGCACATTTGAGTATGCAACACATTGTGAATATATATTTGATTTATGTGTGCCATAAAGTGAGTGTACCCCTAAAGGGATTGTTGCCCAAATGATGTTTATATTTTTCAATTCTGATGGTCTTGTATGTTGAGGTGTTGCATGTGATCATTGTAAATACTAAAAGTTAGTACTGTTTGTTTGGGGAATTGATTATGATGTTCTATCCTTTGTGTTTGATGCACTTTTGGGTATTGATGCCTTGAAATAGTGTTTGTTCCCTGTGAACTCATTTATGACAAGTTGATTTTGGCCAAATGATGTTTTGAAGGAAAGCTTTCTGATGGTCTTGTATGTTTGAAAACTAAGTCCAGATTTTTTTGGCAGTTTATATTATCTTTCAAATATAGTATTATGTTTATATGAATTGATTATAATATTTTCTGCCTGGAAATATTACCCTTTGTGTCCGCATTTGACATAATATGTATAAAACTCCCTACAGATTTCCTTAAAAACAAAAATCCAATTTTAGATGATCCCTCACAAACCTTTTATTTGGAGATAATATTGTATGCATTTTGTTAATTAGAATTTTTCCCTATTACAAGTTTGCACGTCACGTCATTATTGATAACTCTATTTTGGCATTGCATTGAAAACTTGAAGTATATATTTTGTAATTTTGTATATTTTCTCTTGCACAGGGTGAATATAATAATGTTCCGAGGGAATTGATTTGAATAACTATAAAAAAAAAAAAAAAAAAGGTGATTGATTTGAATTTTCCTTTAATGGCCAAAAGTCCAACATCAAACATTTGACCAGATCGAATCCTCCATACAATCAATTGTTCAATACATAACATAATATTCAAGAAAAACATAAATCCTACTAATTTTCAACCAAAAAGTAAACCCTAATTCCGTAAATCATTCGAAATGGTTCAGTCCACAAGAATCACGGCCAAGGAAGAACAATAAGCTCGTCTAAAATTTCAACATTAGGCCGATGAAGGATCAAAACTTGTCTGAAAATATTTAAAAATTAATCAAAAATGGAAAAGAAATATATTCAAAATAAATAAATAAATAAACAAACACAACATTAAATACACTCACCCTATATCCCCAATCTTCACCCCTTCATCTCTCCCAATCGTGATGGCAATTCAACAAATGAACATGAACGAATTTTTAACCTATCTTAGTGGAGAGGATCCTTACAAGCGAACCAACCTTCTATGTGCTTACGTAAGGGCTATCGAACTCGTTATCACACATCTAAGAGGTAGTGAAGATCCTCCGGTGCTTGGAATCAAGCTTTTGGAGGAAGCTATGCAGAGTGCCAAGGATGGATTCTCGCATATGATGATCGATTTGAAGAAGGGAGGCCAGGGGGAAAAGGCTGCAAAGGAAAAACCACAACATCAATCATCCGAATCATTGGAATGGAAGTCCAATTTATGGAGTCGAGAATTGCATGCCCGTTGCTTGGAATCCATTAGAAAACACGGCGGGATATCAACTGTTACACCCAAGGAGATCCTCACTGATCTCGGTGAAAGCTCCGGGATATCTCGTAACCAAGTGAAACATAGGTTAGAGACTATAAGAAAACACCCCAGAAAGTATGGCTACTGTGAAGATGTTCCCAAACTTGCTAATGGTCTTGAGGCTAATGATAATGGTGTGGCAAATCCTATTCTTCCTGATGGTCCAAATGTTGCTGCTGTTCCTGAGGGTGATGCTATTAATCTGGGAGGTCCTGTTGTTCGTCAAACTGTTGCTACTGTTGTTGAGGCTGATGCTATTGGTCTGGGAGATCTTGTTGTTCCTGATGGTGGAAATGTTGCTGCTGTTCCTGAGGCTGATGCTAACGAAGAGTAAGTGAATCTGTTGGTGACATAACACAATGAACATGATTTTTGAAGTGCGTTGCACAGAAAACATTACATTTTGCAAAATTGTTTGGCTTTTATGATATCATCAAATTTTATGTGCGATTATAGATGTCCTAAGTTTGATCCTAGAACTTGTTGAGGGAAATCCTTTACTGATCACATTTTTCTTCAGGATCTCACTGCAGATGCGTTGTTATTTTCTTACTTCTTTTTGTGTTCTTGAATGGGATTTTCATGTTAGGAGTTGTAGGTTGTTGATGACAATGATATAGTTATGGTTCCTTTTTTCACATTTATATTGTGATGGTTGCTTAAAAAAAAATACACTTACCCTATAGGAAAGAAATAAAGTCCAGTGGATTTTTGAAAAAAAAAATAAAAAAAAAAACTTAACAAAGGAAATAAATTTAACAATAATCATATTTAACAATTATTTTTTCTTACCAAAAACCAACCGATTTGTCGGATGCATCGACAATGAGTGGCAATAAGTCCACGATTAAGTGGACCCTCACTAACATTACCAGAACTGCAAAATAATAAAAGTTCATTAGATAATAACCACAGGCTGAGTATCAAATAGCAAAATTCACACTCTCACGAGCTGAACAAGTTTATGATCGAGCTCAACTCAACAATTCGAGTCCGACTTCATGTTCAAGCTCGGCTCGACAAGGCAAGGACTCGAACGAGTTCGACTGAGCCTATGTCGAGACGAGTAATGAGTTACTCGGTTACATTTTCACCT
Source organism: Penstemon eatonii (assembly GCA_038501285.1). Lineage (NCBI taxonomy): Eukaryota > Viridiplantae > Streptophyta > Magnoliopsida > Lamiales > Plantaginaceae > Penstemon > Penstemon eatonii. The sequence continues at coordinate 72,383,059 of CM076715.1, forward strand.
CTAATTTTGAACTTACATTACACGAAATAAAAGCATGTAATGGTTGTTTACACCATGAGCAGCTGGATATGAAACTACGTCGAAACCCTTGCTCCAAAAAAGTTTACTAACTTTTCTCCTACATCCCACGCAAATAACTGCTCCATCCATGAAATTGCCAAGGAAGTGTCTAGCAAGTGGAGGTTGAGGTGGTTGTTGCGGAGGTGGAACTTCTGCTAGCGCTTGGTCCTCCATTAGAGAGAGAGAATGTATTTTTTTGATTTTGGGGTTTTGTTTATATGGACTGATATTGGAGTTTTGTACTATTATTGGAGTATGATTTAATATGGAAGGTTTAAGGCTAAGGAGATTGTGATTGAGTTAAATCTATCGGTCAGAAATTGTATTCGTGTGGATCCGGACTATGATTTTTCAACAAATAGCATGAACCGCAGCATTAAATATTGGGTCCACAGAATATATTAATTTAATATTATTGCTGCAGTACAACAGTACTAATATATGACCCCTTATTTTGTCAAAGTAATTTAATATTATTGTTGCAGTAGTAATTTAATGTGAATTTCGATAGATTTTTTTTCCGTCGAAATTTTCGACGGATTTTTTTCTGTCGAAATTTTATACTCAATTTCAACTTATTTAAATAATCCGTCGAAATTTCATCTTTTTCTAGTAGTGTTAAAGTTGTATTTAATTGACAAAATAAAGTAAAATAACGTTGTAAGAAGTAAGAACTCTAGAGATAAAGTCAACCTAATTGTTACGAAAGTAAGAATATGAATTGTGAAAATTTTGGATGATTTACAAATAAGGTCTCGTCATTATTAATACTAATCACCTCCTCAAGTGGACGGTAAAGATACAATACAACAATAGCTAAGAATAATCCTCTAAAAACTTTCAAATTTCTATGGACTTATCTAAATTCTATAATTTAGAATTTTGTAAATAAATGAAAAAATATCTAGAACAACGAAAAAATGTATAATTACTGAACCTTATTCCTTTTTGGATTCGGTATTATTGATAAGTTTATCGTATCAAATTGGTAATACCAAAATTATATATATGATTATTTTTATTTTTAGTGATGTCGTTAACAACTTTTTAAACCACCGAAAAAAATGTCTCCTCTTCAACTTAAAATTTCATTTCTCCTCCTCACCAAAAGACTAGCCCCTGTTTTCTATTTTCTCACTTCGCTAAAGTTCGTACGTACGTCGTCGTTCACCTCTTGGCAAGGATTCCCGTGCCCAGTTAATTAAGAAAATCACATTTTCTAATACTATTAGTTTACAAGGAATTTACGAAATCACCCAAATCTACACTTTTCTGCTTTTTATTTTTGTAACAAACCATAATGAAACCTTCAGTAAAATACCGAACGAGTGTACAACAGTATGATGGGATCCCGAGGCTTGATGGAGGCACATCCTGCGATTTACATCCTTCAGGGTTCTAGGGCAAGGGTTCTGATGGTCCAGGATTAGTCTAGTGTAAGCTTGTACACCTGGGTTATCAAAAAAAAAAAAATACCGAACGAACTGAATTTTTCCATTCGGCATACTTGCACAATTCTGAATCTGCCGAACTGGTCCGAAAATCACTACAATTTTACCGAACGCATGACCCTAGTTGAAATTATAAATGTTGATGTAATTGTAATTAAGACATCATTTTAAATTTTAGGAGTTAATGCACGAATTAAATATAATAAGATTTCATGTCTAATTATACATCTTTAATTTCTTGTACATGTTTGCTATTAAATTAATTAAATATCATTTTACAACTCAAATAAAGGTACATTATAAGTCTACACAAAAATAAAAAATAAAAACTTAAATTAGTCACACTTTTATAAATATCATCGGCGCGGGTCCGAGCAGCGGAATAGATCTGGCTGGTGAGCAGGGGCACTCTGGGCAGCGGTGCGGGTCCGATCAGCGGAGTAGATCTGGGCAGTTGTGGTGGGAGAGATGTGGAGGAAAGTGATTGTGGGAGTAGATAAGAGTGAGGGCGGCAGGTGAGTATATTGAAGGAGATGGAATGAAATTAGGTCAGTTCATTTCAATTTTTTTTTTATTTTGTATCTATTTTTTTTTTATCTTAAATCATTAATTATTTTTAATTTTTATAATTAACTAATCAAATTAATGCATAAAATTGTTGAAATTAAAAAGCACTCCCCGTCCAATTATTTTTATTCCATTATCTACAGTACTTGGCAAAATTTTCAATTTTTAAATAACTTATCATGTAAAATTATTCATATTGGTGATGTATTAAATCTTTTCAATATTAATATGTATAATGGCAAATAATATTATCAAATTATTATTAAAATATATTAATTAAATTATTTATTATAATTTCTATAAATTTAGTCGAGTTGACTGGTCAACTGTACGAATAGATAAAAAATAGAACTGAAAAGGTATTTTTAGTTAAATCAATAAAAAACGGTTTAACTTGAATCAATTTGGTGGAAATTGTTGCTATATGATTATGTACATTAAGGTTATTCGCAATCATATCGACTGATTCTTGAATTATAACGTTAATTGGCAAAGTCGATATTATTGACCTTAAGGTTATATATATGTACATTGAGATTATTCGAAATCAAATCGATACTTGACTCAAAACTAGTCATTAATTCAAAATTATTGACTATATGATTATGTACATTAATTTTATTCACTATAACATCAACCGATTCTCGATTTGTGAAATTAATTAGGCAAAATCAACAATATTGTTGACCTTATGGTTATATACATTGAAGTTATTTGAAATCAAATCAATATTTGGCTCGGAATTACTAAATTGGTCCCTAATTCAAAATCGTTGACTATATATATGGTTATACATAAAAATTATTCGCAACTAGATCAATCAATTCTCGATCTATAAAGTTAATTAACCAAAGTGGTTTAAATCGATGAAAATTGATAGGAGTTGAGTTAAATCAATCAATAAGGGTTTCTATAGTTGAAATTTGTGAAAATACGGGTCAATTCAAAGAAAGTTAGTGAAATCGATCGAGAACAATATAATTAAATTAAAAACGGTTTAAATCGATGAATTTGGTGGAAAACGAGCTAATTAAATCAATATCAATAAGTGTTTAAATCGATGGAATTTGTGAAAATACTGGTAACGTCAAAAAAGTTGATGAAAATTTAGTTAAATCGATTAATACGATTTAAATTACTCAAATTATTGCAAAAAATAGATTAAATTAGAAAAAAATGATTTAAATCAATGAAAATGGGTGAATAAAGAGTTAAATAAATCAATAAGGAATTTAAATAGATAAATTTTATGAAAATATGAGTTAAATTAGTGAAAAAATGGTTAAATGGATCAAGAATGGTCAAAATTAATCAAATATAGAAAATATAAGGCGATAAATATTTTAAATTTTTTAATAATTTCCGAGGGAATTATATATTTTTTTGGTTATTCATTTTCTAGAATACTTTACGACGGATTAAATCTGTCGAAAAATAATCAATCATGTTATTATTTTTCTTTGAATTATTTTCCGACGAATTTTATCAGTCTAAAATTTATAGTACTTATTTATCTATCTATTAATCAATACTTTCCGACAAATTAAATCCGTCGGAAAGTATTAATAATTTTATTTTCACATTAGTTTCCGATCATTTTCTTGTTTTTCTTCTAAATTAGTTTCCGACGATTTATTCCGTCGGAAATTATTGATCCTTTTTTAATTTTTTTTAAAAATTAGTTTCCGACGGATTTAATCCGTCGGAAAATATTGATCCTTTTTAATTTTTTTTTCAAAATTAGTTTCCGACGGATTTAATCCGTCGGAAAATATTGATCCTTTTTAATTTTTTTTTCAAAATTAGTTTCCGACGGATTTAATCTGTCGGAAATTATTAATCTTTTTTTTTTAGTTTTTTAAATTATATCCGACGGATTTAGTCCGTCGAAAATGATTGATTATTTTTTCAAATTAGTTTCCCACGGATTTAATCCGTCGGAAAATTTTGATCTTATTTTATTTTTTTAAAATTAGTTTCCGACGGATTAAATCCGTTGGAAAGTATTGATCATTTTTTATTTTTTTTATTAGTTTCCCCACGGATGTAATCCGTCGGAAATTTTTTTATTTTTTTATTTATTAAATTTTAATGTTTTGTTCCGATGGATTTTAATTTTCGTCGGAAAATCCGTCGGAAGTTCCGACGGACGTTATCCCGTCGGTAAATTCTTCGGAAATTTCGGATGGATTTTTGCCCGTCGAAAAATTTCCGTCGGAAAATCCTGTTTTTCTTGTAGTGGATATAGATATAAACAATATATATATTTTGTCGTGCAAAATCGTAATTTCATTAATAATTTTTCATGTATAATGTAGAAGATTGTTTCCTTCTAATTTGAAAACTAGATTCTACCAGGAAAATTTATGTCGAAAGTGTTATTTGTGCAAGAATGATAGATGATGACAAATAATTCAATAACAATAATTGAATGAATCAAAGTTGAATTTATCCATTCAGTTACAGTCAAGTTGATAAAAACATAGTTCAAATCTCAAGTTGTTAATAGAAGTCTTTGTACCGGGCTGAACATGACGGGCTCATTGAAGATGTATAAATTAGCCGAAATTGTCCACCTTTACCCACCTTACTCTTTGCCGATAAACTTTACCATTTTTTGTCATGCAAATGAATTTCATGCATGCTATTGAAATTAAAAAGGTTTTGACCAAAGGCAAGCTTCCGACTAAAGATAGGATGCAATTCATGGAAATTGACAAACAATGTGTGCTAATCCAGAGACTGGATGAATCAAACCGTCACTTTTTTTTCGAGTGCACATTCTCATGTGTCGTTTGACTGAGTATTAGAGACTGGTTGGGCATCTCGCGTGCCCTGGCTATACTTGCTAGTGCACTCAAATGGTTCAAGAAAGAGGCTAGAGGGACGGGATGGACGAGTAATAAAGCGAAGAGGATTGCTCTTGGTTGCACTATTTACAACATTTGGGCTGCTCGCAACCCGAAAAATTTTGAGGATCTGGTACCTAATATTGATGCTACATGTTTTAAAATCAAATCACATGTGTTCAAGATCCTTTATTCTTTATATCCGAATGAGTTGATCCTTTTGTAGGGACGTTTTGGTCTAATTGTTTTGACCTTGTCTTTTTTGTGACTTTCTGGGTTTGCCTAATATATATATATAAAAATATATACTTGTTATAAAAAAAAAAATTGTGTGCTACAAAATTGATTCTTTGATCAGGAAATTATGGTGGCAAGCATATGACAAGCCTCACGTTCTTGCTCTTAAATGTTGGGACCATATATGCAATCCTCAATGGACCAAATTTGCAAAGGTTAATTGGAATGTTGCCACGTTCTCTAATAGTGCCTCCCCTTACCTCCAAATACTTGCAATCATGGTTATCAAATCGTGTATCGTATCGCATATCGTTTTCCTCTCGTATCGAATCGTATCGCATGTATCATATCGCAAATCACATCATTTTGGGCCATCCGAGTCGTATCGTTTTGGGTCAGTATAGAATCGTATCGCACGTATCGTATCGCGAATCGTGCGATGCTAACTACCATGCTTGCAATCCTCAAATCTCCTAACCCTCAACCCGAACCAAAAGTAAATCCTCATGGATTTGGAAAAGTATATTAGAGTGTCTTCACGTCATCCGTAAAGGTGCTTGCTTTCTAGTCATCCCTTGCTCGGTCATTGATATTTGGAATGATCAATGGATTCCTACAATGCTAACTTCAAACCGAACCCCACACTCACTCACTCACTCACTCTTTCAACTGATTACCCTCACTTGGAACATGGACTTCTCAAAACCATCTTTTGGCCCTAGCATAAAAATAAAAACCTTAAATGAAGGTCCCATTTTTAGAGGTACTCAGAAAGCTTTTATGGACTCACTTCAAAAATGGTGCATTCTCAGTTAAAAGTGCCTACCTAACCGACCAGTTGGCCCATTTTCGTGTTTCCACCTCAGGTTCAAACAACATTTGGAATTCATGTTGTGGATAAATCTTGTTTATTTTTTAATCAAGTTGGATCTCTTTATCCTTGTTTAATGATTAATCTTGGTTTTTTTGAATTCCTTAGAATGATGATTCTCCCATGTTCTCACATTTTTTGTATCCCGACATGAAGCTTACTTGACCTACAGGATGATATTCAATCTCACTCAATTCATAACATGAATCCATAATTCAAAAGGGTCGAAGTCCTCTCATTACACCTAACTTTAGGTACAAGAGAATTTTACTTTGGCTACAAGAACTAAGTTACATACAAAGCAAGGATGCTGCAAGTTAAAATGCAAAAGAATAACTATTCAGCAGTTTAGGAGCGCCAAATCGTATTAAATGGAATCTCGTGAACCAACCAAAATTATGACAATGAACAAAACTGTAACCTCAGTATATATAAGATCATAGATATAAGCAAAAATATAATTCGACAAAAGAATTCAGATAAGATATGCGAACAAAACTCAAGTTCAAAATGCAAGATCAAGGGTTGGTATAAAAAACATCTAATACTTTCACATTTGTCTCATTGAAAGGTAAACATGACATAAAGAAATATCGGAGGGGTATAAATCTAGGCACCGACAAGTTCAGTTGGCTCAGCAACTGGCTCTTCAGCTGGCCTTTCCAACTTTACTCCAACATCTTCGCTATAGTCTCCGTGAACCTACAAGATTGAACATAAATATTATAATACGGTTTGATAAACTATACATTTATCTATGGGTACCAATTAACTATGATTAAGAAAGAAAAGTAATGATAGATATTTACCTCCATCAACTTGCCAAGGTCAAATTTGGGAGCTTTCAAGATCTTGACCTTTCTGATGTAGACATTCTGCAGAGGATAGATGCTTGAAGTTGCCTTCTCAATCTCTTTCCCAATTGACTCAGGAATGAACTTCTGAACCAAGTCCTTAAGATCACAAGATTGAGCCTGGTTCACCATGATTTCTCGCATCTTACGGCGGATCTAAAAGAAAAAGAAATTATACAATTAAAGTAATGAATAAAATCATATTCCATTTCTTGACATGCATGTCAATCATATTCACAATATAAGTTTTGAACGAATGCAATACTCACTTGGCGAATCTGGCTCGACTGAGCATAACATGTCCTCTTCTGCTGGTTGACACGCTTCTTAGTGAAAGCAATGCAGAATAGTCTGAGAGTAAAGTTGTCGGTGGTTTTGACATCCACATGAGCTTCAATCAATGATTGCCACTTCCTCACAAGTGACCTCAACTTATCAGTTGTAAAATCCATTCCCTGTGATTTCAATAAGATAAGGATGGCCATTAAAAATTGCTAAGCACATATTTCTATATAAAATATAACAATTTAATACAGATTATTCATACCCAGAAGTTTGTAAGAACATTCTTTCCCTGAACATCCTCTACTCTGAGACGGATCTTTCTGAAGGCATGGTCCTCGTCACCTTGAAGATCAGCTAAGGACACCTCAAACACACGATGCTTGAGTCCTTCTGAAGCAATCTGATAAAAGAACAATTGTTGATTTTAATACTCAAATGTCAAAACTTTCTATTAACAACAGTATCGGAAAAACTAAGCACATAGGCATAAGTTCAAACGGTCATTCGTCTTACTACTCTAGATCCAAATTCCGGAGAATAAAAGGTGAGAACATTCTCCTTCTAATTTACCAATTGTTCTATTTGTTTCAACATGTGATTCGGACACAATAAAACATGCAGGAACAGAATCAAAAAACATATACTTCGTAGCATAGTAGCTCATCAAAAAATTGTACCTTTGTACCCTGCGTACGGGTGACAAGAGTTTTTCCAACATTCCTTGTGTTGAAAATAGACGGAGCCTTCACATCGTACCAATCTTTCTTTGCAAAGGGATCTTGGCTGTAATTAAACAAATTAAATAAATTAATAAGAGAAAAAAATGAATTAACAAAAACTAAACAACAAAATAAAATTTACTCACGCTTTCTTCTTGCCTCCCTTCTTCCCCTTTGAAATCCTCTTGTTCTTTCTGTTTCAAATCAGAATAACCAACAATTAAACAAAACTTCTAAATTAAATACATAGATAATACGATTCGTAAGTACATATTCATCACTTTGTTATTTGTAAATTACCCGACGGCCATTGTTGAGCGACGGCTATCAGTGTTTTTGCTGTCTGTGTACTGAAATGCGCTCAAAAACCCTAGCAGTAGGAGTGCTTTAAGATGTTGTACCTTTGAACGGGGTAAACTCTCGTTATTGGACTTCTGGTATTTCCTTTTTGTTCTAATGGGCTTTGATTGGGTTTAGGGCTAAATATTTTGAAGTTGGGCCTTTTGCTTTATTCTCATTTCGTAATTGGGCTAGAATACTTATGCAAAATTATAGAATTCTTATTAAGTCTGAAAATATTACTGCTTTTCAATTTTCATGTATATTAATAGGCAAAATTATAAAAATCGTCACAAACTAATCACTAAATTTGAATTTTCGTCCCAAAATAATTACAAGATTGAACCGTCATTTCATCAGTCATTTTCATTAAATTAGAAATTTAATATTGAAACTAAATTCATACAAAATGGTAAATTATGGGACGAAATTCGGCAAGTTGATATAGTTTGGGACGAAAATCAAAATTAGTAATTGTTTGGGAAGATATTTCTAACAAATATTAAATTACGGGACAAAATTCGGTGAGGCAATATAGTTTGGGACGAAAATCCAAAATCACTAATTAGTTCGGAACATTTTCTGCAATTTTACCATATTAATAATTAGTATTAGAGAAAATCCAATTTACTCATGAATACAGAACATTGACTAACCAACATACGGTTGGTCTGGTGAATGGTACTAGCCCCTCTAGTGAGAATTAATGTTCAAATCTCGATGAAAAATATCTTCATGTAATATATTTAATGTGTCTTGAAGTTGATTAATTCAGGTCCAAGACCTAATACTTGTTGGGACAGAAAAAAGACGAGTAATTTTGTTTCATTATATTATATAACATCCCAAATTATTCCTAATAAAATTGAGTAGCTATTTAGTCTCGTCATGTTTGCTCACTTTCCTACTAGAGTTTCTCACCATATTTTTTAATAGTATAGATTTTATACAACAAATTTTTTCCTGCTAAAAAAATAATACAACTAAATATAATTTGTAATAAACATATTCAAGTAGTTTTGTGCACAAGGTTGAATTTTTTGCATTTATCCCCTATTTTATTGCTTTTCTTTTTTTAGATAAATCATCGTTACATCAGAATTTATATTATCCAATATATAGTACATCATCATTACATTGTAAGCAACATCCAAAATACAAAGAATAACTTTTCCTCAAAAAAAAAAAATACAAATAATAATTACCAACAATACTATTAATAATAAATTAGAAGAAAAGTCATATTAGTATGATCCCGTGGCCTCAGTTTCAACCTCACCAATTAAGAGTCAAAATTTGGTTCAAGCTTTGTTTTTTTCAGAGATTTGCTTTATTCTCAAACTAGTCGAATCCGCGAGAGTTTTAATCGAGTAAAACATAAATGAACTCGAATAATTTAATATTATTATTTATTACATAAAATATTTTCATTCTATTATCAAATCAAGTCCGGGGTCAAGTTTCAATATAATATAGAATAAATGTTCTTTATATATATAACAAGTGGATATGAAAAAATATTTTGTCAAAATAAACTCTAGTATAACCTCTAAAAGAGGTTTAGGAGTCATGTTAACACCTTAAAGGACAATTTTCTCTATGTTTTAAAAAGAAAAGCACAAAACCAGCTAAGATTTGTGGAAAGTATAACCAACTTCTTTTACTCGATCAATCTCAATATTGTTTAAGAATTTATATAATTGCATGTTGGCCACTGATAACATTGAAAGTCCAGTTTCTCCACAAAAAGAATTGTTCTCCCATTCATCATTTTTAGTTAATTAATGGTGAATACATTAATTATATTATATTAATTAAACAAAACATCTAAATTAAATACATAGATAATATGATTCGTAAGTATATAGTCATCACTTTATTATTATTAATTAAACAAAACATCTAAATTAAATGCAAGTTTTATTTTGAATATTAGACTTTTATACATAACCATATTTTAAAATTTATGAATTTCTAAGTTTGTTGCATTTTTAACTTACATTTTTTAAATTTTTATAAAGAAATATAATCATATTATGTTTATATGAGCTTACAAATTGGTATCATATTACCGTTATGATATAAGTTAGATAAATATTATATAATTTAATTTTAATATATTATAAAATTTTGTATAATTTTAATCAAATGTAGGATAATGTTTAAATTTTATGCATATTACATACACTTTAAATTTAGATATATTTATTACATTATTATGACGTCATCCGATCGGACCGAATGACGTCATAAATATTTTATAGAACAAATTTTAATAAAAAATATTATTTGAGTATTAATTTTCATTCATAATGTGTAAAATGTTAATTTGAGTTAATTATTTAATTTAAAAATAAATTTGGCTACATGCTTCTATAATTTATAAATTTGAATTTGTATTAAAATTTCAACAAAAATGATGTAGCTTAAATTGTAAGGAAGTTATGTTTTACCTAAGAGGTTAGGTGTTCAAATCCTACCTTTGACAAGAACTTTTAGTTTATTTTTAACATTAAAAAAATTTTAAAAATCGAAAATAATAAAAAAAAAAAAAAGGAAATTCAGAATCGGGTTGAACCGGTCCATACCGGTTCAATCCAATGTTATTAAAATCGGACCGGCTGGTCCGACCGGTTCGACCGCGAACCGGAGATTGGTCATGTCCGGTTTACCCCTTAAAACCACCTGACTCAAAAACCAGTTTGAACCGGGTTGAACCGGTCCAAAACCGGTCAACCGGCGAACCCATATGGACCGGTTCAACCCGATTTTGAATTTTCTTTTTTTTTTTTCGACCTTTTTTAATTTTTTTAATGTTAAAAATAAATTAAAAATTCTTGTAAAATGTGGGATTTGAACTCCTAACCTTTTACATGAAACATAACTTCCTTACAATTTAAGCTACATCATTTTTGTTGAAGTTTTAGTACAAAAAATTATAAATTATAGAAACTTTCCAAATTTATTTATAAATTAAATAATTAACTCAAATTAACATTTTACACATTATCAATGAAAATTAATACTAAAATAATAATTTTTTTATTAAAATTTGTTCTATTAAATATTTCTTTCCAATATAATTTTTAGGATAAAGAGTCAAATCGATATATTATGCAAGTTTGATTTTGAATATTAGACTTTTATACATAACCATATTTTAAAATTTATGAATTTCTTAGTTTGTTGTATTTTTAAATTACACTTTTAAATTTTTATAAAGAAATATAATTATATTATAATTATATGAGCTTACAAATTAGTATTATATTACCGTTATGATATAAGTTAGATAAATATTATATGATTTAATTTAAATATATTATAAGATTTTGTATATTTTTAATCAATTGTAGGATAATGTTTAAATTTTATGCATATTGCATATACTTTAAAATTAAATATATTTATTACATTATTATGACGTCATTCGGTCCGACCAGCGGTTCGACCAGTAAACCAGTGGCCAGTTGGCTCACCAGTTCCTCACCGGTTTACTATCCGGTCCGATTTTGAAAACATTGGTTCAATATGATTTTTGAGTCAGGTGATTTTAGGGGCTAAACTGGACCGGACCGGGCCAAACTCCGGTTCACGGTCGAACCGGTCGGACCAGCCGGTCCAGTCCGATTTTAATAACATTGGTTTTAACCTAGTGTGTATATATATTAGGGGTGGGCGCGGGTAGGGTATTTCGGGTATTGGGTATTTCGGGTCGGGTACCCGACTTGGCGGGTAGTGAATTTTCATACCCGAAACCCTACCCGATTTGGTGGGTACCCGAAGTTCGGGTACCCGAAATTTTCGGGTATTTCGGGTATTGGGTATTGGGTACCCGAAATTTCACACTTTATTTTTTTCAAGAATTTTTTTTCAACATATATATACGTAAAATTGTAAATAAATGAATTCAAACATTAATTGTACACAATAACTTCAAAACAAAACAATACAAATGTCTCAAGCCTTCAAGATTCAAGTATTCAATAAATTACAATCAAATCAAACTCGAAGTCTCAAAGCATCAAAATATTATATATCACAATCGCATGGCATGAAAGTTACAACTTACAATAGACATAAAATCACAAATCACATTCAATAATATTTCATATTTTAACTCATCATTCGGATCTTCACCAATCATATCCACCTACAAGCTTGAAAATCCAACTAAATTACTCGAATTTTTTTTTTAAATACCCGAACGGGTACCCGAATACCCGTTCGGGTGTGAAATTAATACCCAATACCCTACCCGAAAATATATTTCGGGTTCGGGTACCCGAACCCGAATGTCAAAATACCCATTTTTTTGTCCCAAACGGAAAATACCCAAATGGGTCGGGACGGGTCCCAAAATACCCGACCCAAACGCCCACCCCTAATATATATATGGTAGTAATGTAATTTTTCACGGTTTATTTTTTCTCCCCTTCTCTTCCACATACCATGACGCAATCTCCTGATATTATTTTCTTCAAACACCTTCCCTACGATATCATAGTGAGAATTGCGGGACCATTCAGGCTCCTTGACCTGAAGGCTGCCTCCCTCGTATGCCGAACGTGGCGGGACGCGCTCAAGCCATTGCGTGAGGCAATGGTTTTCGTGGAGGCTGGGAAGAAGCGATCTAGTAATTTGGATGAGGCTTTGGAGGCTTTTTTGGAGGGTGCGGCGCGTGGATCCACGCAAGCTATGGTGGAGGCAGGGTTGATATACTATTCTAAATCGAAGAAGAGAACGGGTGCAGAAATTTCATTGTATAGGAGGGCTTCTGAGTTGGGTGATCCTGATGGACACTTCAATTTGGCTACCTTCTATTTGGAAGGTATATATTTTTTTTCTAATTTTTAATTGAAATAGTTTTATACTGAAATTATGGTTTGAAGAATCGAATAAATCATCTTAAAAATTTAGATTGTTGGATGAAGAGGAAAGTTATGGAAAACGTAAAAAAGAATGTAGATTGTTGGGGCAAATTAGTCAAAATAAATATATTTATGGAAAATTCTTGTATAGACCTGGTCTATGAGCATAGACCTTGTGGTTGTAAATGAACCACAGAGTATGGTTCATTTACAACCACAAGGTCTATGAAAAGCTCATAGACCAGGTCTATGCAAGAATTATCCTATATTTTACATCTTTAGTTTGAATTTAATTTGCATAATTTTGAGTGTAAAGTGATTGACTTATTGTTTCATATTTGGTTCGACCCGAAATGTGGGCTACCTCCCCTTATTTGGCAAAGTTATTCTCTTATTTGATAGTGACCCATCCAATCTCATTGACTATTTAGTTCAATCTCATTAAACTAACCGAACGCCCCCTAAATATATGACATTCTGAACAATGGAACGATTTAAATTAATTAAGTTGAATCATATACTATTAGTTATATTATTGGCTTTTTGTTTGGAGAAATTATTTGGAATAATGATAGTGTTTGGAAATTGAAAAACAGAAAATGTGAATTGATTGTTGTTACCTTTTGAATTATGTATTGATTGTTATATAATTGTGGCAGCAAATCCTCCTAACACAAAAGAAGCGATTGAATACTTATACAAAGCTTCTGCTAGTGGGCATGCTTGCGCCCAATACCAGCTTGGTCTTCATTTCAATCAAGGTGAGGGTTGAACTAACAAATTTACGTTTTAATAGGTTCATGAGTCGAATACCAATTATCGTATCGTTATAGTATTGATAATATATGAATTTAATTGTGTTATTACCTTTATTACATTTATGTATTGATTGTTATAAATATTATTGTTTCAGCAAATCCTCCAAACCCGAAGGAGTCCTTTGGATATTTCTACAAAGCTTCTGTTGTTGGCCATGTTGAGGCTCAATACCAACTTGGTCTTTGTTTCCATCGAGGTCGAGGGGTGGAAGGATGTCTCCAAGAAGCGGTATAATCAAATTGTGCACAGTTGGAAACGTACATATCATCATTGGTCACGTGGTAGCCAATGATGGTTGTTGAGTGCTTTTCTTCTTGTGACTAATCTTCAATGGGTACTTGTAACTTTGTATATCATATGTGAATATTTCTTAACTTTGACAGGCTCGGTGGTATGAAAAGGCTTCTGAAGGGGGACATAAACGTGCAATGGTGAATACATGTCTGTGCTACTTATTGGCTAAGGGTGTGCCCAAGTCTACTAGATCAGCAAGAATCTGGTCTCTTAAGGCGACGAACTATATGGTAAAGCGTAAGTGTAGCAACGCTCGTCTGATAAAGCTAATGCAGAGAATAGTAGATAAGCGGTTTTATGAGAATTAGAGAGTTGCGAGAATTATTTCCTATTAGTATTATTGGAGACTTTAAATGTGATTATTATCATATGTTTATTTGATTCAAATCTATGATACTTGGATACATTAAAATTTAAATGCAATATCATATCCGATGCATCTAGTATACACAACAATGCGACAAATATCATATGTTTGTTTGATTAAGATATACTGTATGATACATGGATACATCAAAAATTTATACAATGCAATATGTAATGCATCTAGCATATGATGTGTTTGATGTGATTCAAACCTAAAGAATCAGAACAAAGCCCATCTGATTTTCAAGTCTTTTATGAGGAACTAAAAATCAGATGAATCAAAAGATAGAAGATTACAAATTAGGCCATCTCCAAACGAAGCAGGCAATAGCCCCCTCATGCCCGCCTGCTTGCCTTGTCAAGTCAGTCATCTCCAACCGAACCAACAATTCAATACATTTATTTCAATCTCAAATTTTCCCCACTCTCACTTAATAACAACAACAAAAACAATAATAATAATAAGGGATTCATAAAAATAAAAAAAATAAAAAACGAGTAAACATAATTAATGGAAAACAACAACAATAGTTTTATGAATAAAGTATTAATTTTATGAAGTAATATTAATTGGATTAATTTACAAATCTATATGTATAATGACTTTGATATTTTTGGACGAAGAATGTATTTCTTAGTTTGGATGAATTCTTTGAATTTATATCCATTTCCATTTTTTAAAGATAAATATTTTGTCTTTCATATTTATACTACTTGAATGTCACTCAAAAACTATATTTAAACCAATATGGGATAAGGAGAGTTAAGTTTTTATCCCACATTGATTTGAAAATAGAGTTTAAGTGGTCTTCTAGTAGTATAAATATGAAGGAGAAAAACATTATATCTTTCAAAATTATGGTCAAGTTTTTTTTTTTAAAGAAAACATTAAACCATAATTAATAAGTGTTAAAAAGTTTTATATAGTTTTTACATATTTAAATTAATTAACTTTTAAGACAATAAAAAAAAAAAAAAAGCTTGGACGTGCGCGTGCGCTGCACGCATGCGTCCAGGAGCTGCTGCCTGCGGGCAGGCAAGTAGGCAACGGATGCCAGCTTGCCCATCTGGGGGGAGCTCTTCTCTAGCCGACGGTGGTGTAGTGCGATTCGAGATTGACAAAGAAGTTGTAAAAAGCCTAATTTAAGAGTTTATTAGGTCTTTTATAAGTTTTGATATTTTAGGACCTTTTAGTAATTTTAGTTTATTCCTGCTTTTAGGGTTTTATTTAAGTATTGTAAACTTGGAGGAGTTTCGGAGTTTTTGAAGTTTATGCAAGTTTTGAGTTTTCTCAATTCTCTCAATCTCACGGTATTCTTATTCAAGAATCAACGAGTTATTGATTATATTCATCTTTCTCACTACGTACGTTGCATCAGACGGGGGGGCTATTGCTTGCCTCCCCCCTTCGGCTGGAGATTTCAACACATTTGCCGTAACACATTTGAATTGGGTGATTTGGATTTTGATGAAGGATATGGATAAAAGATTTCAACAACATAATTGTTGGATTCCAAATCCACTACTTAAAAAGAGTAGCACAAGTTTGAAATCCATACAAAATCATAATGATCCAAACAAACAATATGATGTTATGGATTTGAAATATTTAGCTCTAAATTCCTCAAATCCAAATGAAGCCTTAATCCATTGGCACAGTATTCAACAGCTTAATCCTCTCTGAACTCTTACACCATTACTTTGATCTAATGGTTGAAGTTAATGGTGAATATGATTTTGTATTAGGCATTTGATTTCATCATACTAGTACATATATGTTAGGAACTCAAGCAACCCCAAAGGTGGGCGCTCCCCACTCAAGTTGGTAAATCATTTAATTGCTTTGCTTTTAGTCTATGATTATGATTAAGAACTCGTCTTCCTATCACTACAAGAAAAATGTTGATTAGTGACAAAATAAATAGTGATAAAGCCAAAGTCATCTTTAAATAACTATATTAAGTGATAATATTTATCTTTTATCACTAGCTATCTTAGCAAAAATATACATGGTGATTGAAGTCTTACATTTTAAATTAGTGACAATAATTTTTTATCACTAAAATGCTTTTGATAGTGTGATAATAATTTTACTGTCACTCAAACTAATATCTTGTATATGAACATAAGTGACAACACTTGAAATTCTTATTTTCGTTGTCACTAGAGAATATTCCCCAAAAGTGACAACAATTGGAAATTATTGTTTTTGTTGTCACTTAACCTGTTAAAAGGAAAGCTAAAGCAGTGCAAAAAGAGGAAAAGAAATGCCTGGGTTCGAAGCCCGTTTAAACCTCCCTATTTTTTATTTTTTTATTTAAAGTTTTTATTATCGCAAAACTCTCGTAATCAAAAGAAGGGTAAGTGCTCTTTGAAAATATAAAAATACTAACACGTTTAAACATCCCTTAGACCCATTAAAATCATAAAATTCTCTGCTTCTCTCACCCGCCACCGATCGATCCGCGAAAATCCTCTTCCCAAAATTTATCATCCAACTCATAATTACAGCGGTGAATTGATTGAATTCAATTGGTGTAAGTAATCTTGATCTCTTACTTTATTAAGTTTTTTTGTTTTAATTCGATAGCAAAACTTCAAAAGTGTTTCTAATTGTAGCGATGTTTTAGTTTTTCGTTGAACTCGATTAGGTTTTCGATTCTTAAACTCACAATTAGGTTTTCGATTTGATTTAGTTATTCTATATTCAATCAGAGCTGAAAGTTTGTTTGAACAAAACTTAGATGTTAGAGTAATGATTGGAAATCAAGTTTTCTCTTAAATTCGAATTTTAATTCGATTTTCTCTAGACTGGGGTCTCCACCAGTTTATATTAGTCTTAATTTAGGATAATATATAATATTTTTCTAAATTTGTGAAAGATTGATTCATACCAAGGATAAGAAGGTGTAAATTTTTTCTGAAATGCGCTCAAAAACCCTAGCAGTGTTGTGTAATTTATATATAATATGGGGTAGTAGAGTAATGCTTTAAGATGTTGTACCTTTGAAGGGGTACACTCTCGTTATTGGACTTCTGGTATTTTAAATGGTGTTTGTAATTGATTTTGGGGTACAAAAGTTGCTTTTGGATTGTTTTCTCAACATAAATTCATTTTCTTGTTTAAAAATGTCCAAGTAAAAGTTTTTTTTTCTCCTACAACTTTTGTACTATTTTGAACTTCTATTTCTGCAGAACTCTGAATATGTTTTGTACTATTTTGCCCCTCTATTTTTTCAAAATGTCGATTGTACTCCATATAAATCTGGATACATTGTTCATTTTAACCCTTATTTTCTCCCATTTGAAGTGTAGCGACAATATCTCATCAACGTTTATAAAGAAGTTACAAATATTCCCACCCCGACATCTCCCATTTCAACCTCAACCTCTCCCTACCATTGAGATCTACGAACAAACCAAGAAGTGATTGGTCCATGATCTTTTAGACCCGCCGAATATTTGTTGTGATTTGCAACCGAAACAATTACCCCGTGCAAAGAGCTTGGCCCTCCTTAGAAAATATATTTCTATGGACAAAATTTCATCTTTTTCTAGAAGTACTGTTAAAAATGTATTTAATTGAACAAAATAAAGTCAAATAACGTTGTAAGAAGTAAGAACTCTAGAGATAAAGTCAACCTAATTGTTACGAAAGTAAGAATATGATTTGTGAAAAATTTGGATAATTTACAAATAAGGTCTCGTCATTATTAATACTAATCACCTCCTCAAGTGGACGGTAAAGATACAATACAACAATAGCTAAGAATAATCCTCTAAAAACTTTAAAATTTCTATGGACTTATCTAAATTCTATAATTTAGAATTTTGTAAATAAATGAAAAAATATCTAGAACAACGAAAAAATGTATAATTACTGAACCTTATTCATTCTTGGATTCGGTATTATTGATAGGTTTATCGTATCAAATTGGTAATACCAAAATTATATATATGGAAAAATTGTTTTTTTGGTACCATATGATAGGTTAACTTGCACTTTTGGTACTATTATATATAATGATGCAAATTTAGTACCATAGGATAAGTTTTCATTGCAATTTTGGTACCAAACCCAATTTTCTACAAAAGTAATGGCAATTTACCCCCTACGAAATGCATAATGTTCAGTCTACCCCTCTATAATTTGGAAAAAAATCAATTTACCCCTGTAAAAATTTTAATGAAGGATTTTACCTCATTCAGCCGGAGATTGTAACTCACTTGTCGAAATTGAGAGTAGGCATGCGAACTATTTATAACATAGGGGGATAAATTGCCACATTTATCATAACACAAGGGGTAAAATGTCAAATTATCATAATAAGAGTGGATAAAATGCCGCCTGTAAAAATATTATGGAGGCGATGTGAAACTTTTACAGGGTAAAATGCTCCTTTTTAAACCACGAGGGGATAACTTGAATATTATGCATTTCAAAGAGATTAAATTATCATTAACTTTGAGAAAAAAATGGGTTTGGTACCAAAGTTGCAATGAAAACCTATTCTATGGTACCAAATTTGCATTTTCATATCCAATGGTACCAAAATTACAAGTAAGTCTATCATATGGTACCAAAAAAGTAATTTC
The DNA here is from genome assembly GCA_038501285.1 of Penstemon eatonii. Taxonomy (NCBI): domain Eukaryota; kingdom Viridiplantae; phylum Streptophyta; class Magnoliopsida; order Lamiales; family Plantaginaceae; genus Penstemon; species Penstemon eatonii. The sequence continues at coordinate 72,402,237 of CM076715.1, forward strand.
CCCTATTATTTTTATTTCGAGTGATGTCGTTAACAACTTTTTAAACCACCGAAAAGAAAGTCTCCTCTTCAACTTAAAATTTCATTTCTCCTCCTCACCAAAAGACTAGCCCCTGTTTTCTATTTTCTCACTTCGCTGAAGTTCGTACATACGTCGTCGTTCACCTCTTGGCAAGGATTCCCGTGCCCAGTTAATTAAGAAAATCACATTTTCTAATACTATTAGTTTACAAGGAATTTACGAAATCACCCAAAGCTACACTTTTCTGCTTTTTCTTTTTGTAACAAACCATACTGAAACGTTCATGTATTGTTTGGTTGTCGGGAAAGTTTTTTTTTCTCTCATTTGTTGTTTGGATGGCAGGAAAGGAAGTTATCATTTTCCTTCAACTTTTCTGCAGGAAAATTTTGTGAAGAAAAAATTTCTCCACCAATTTGATGGGAAAATCCTAGGAAAATTTTAGAGTAAATTGCAAAACACCCCTTGTACTTTGTCTAACTATCATAATCCCCCATTTGTGATTTTTTCCTACCAAAAGCCCATTTATGCTTATTTATTATTAGCAAAAAAATACCCACTTAAGTCATTATAAATTTATACCCCCACAAAATGATGCAAAAGTAACCCTTTTACCTACATTATTATCAGTAACCACCTGTTAACTTTAAAAATTGACATAACCCCTTGTTAACTTTAAAATTTGATACAAATTCGGTGACTAAAAATATACAATAGCATCAAATTAATCTAAATATTATAGTTAATATAATGAAAATGAGATTAGTCATACAATATTTTATCAACAAAGATAACGTATTCTTATCTTGAAATAAAAAAATACAAATAACAAAAGAAAATATCAACTAATTTTTACATAAATCTCAACCAAAGAAAAGTTAAAGATTTTATTATTATTATTATTATTATTATTATTATTATTATTATTATATATATATATATATATATATATATATATATATATATATATAAATGTATATATAAATGTGTAAGCTATTTTAATTTATTTATTTAATTATTGTTAGCTTTTATTTGATTCAATTACACAATTAGTACTTTATATTTTCTAGAGATTAATTTGATATGTTTTATTTTGCAATCACTTTTAATATATTTTACAATTTTGAAAGTATTCATAATCAAACAAAAATATTATATTCTTAAATTTTCTTGACAACCAAACATATGCAAGAAAATAGTTTTCCTGACAATCAAACATGTAGAGGAAAATAACTTCCTTTTCCTTTCCTTTCCTTTCCTTTCCTACAATTTTCCCTCATTTTCATGACAACCAAACAAGCTATCAGTAAAATACCGAACAAACTAAATTTTTCCATTCGGCATACCTGCACAATTCTGAAACTGCCGCACCGGTCCGAAAATCACTACAATTTAATTACCGAACGCATGACCCTAATTGAAATTATAAATGTTGATGTAATTAAGACATCATTTTTAAATTTTAGGAGTTAATGAACGAATTAATATAACAAGATTTCATGTAACAGCTCCAGGTGCTAAAGCGTGGGTGTTTTGTATCCATTGAGCAAAAACGGGTTGTAATTGTATAGCGGTATCTGAAAACATATCTTGAGGACGCCCTAAGGCGCTCATGGTATCATTATGAAATCCGGATTCTCGGATTTGTCGAATAAAACACCAATCCGCGTTCAATTTCTTGTACATGTTGGCTATTAGATTAATTAAATATCATTTTACAACTCAAATAAATGTACATTATAAGTCTAAATGAGAAAAAAAAAAAAACCTTAAATAAGTCACACTTTTATAAATAGTACAGATATAGATATAGATATAAACAATGTATATATTTATCGTGCAAAATCGTAGTTTCATTAATAATTTTTCATATATAATGTAGAAGATTGTTTCCGTTTAAATTGAAAAGTAGATTCTACCAGGAAAATTTATGTCGAATGTGTTATTTGTGCAAGAATGATAGATGATGACAAATTATTCAATAAGAATAATTGAATGAATCAAAGTAGAATTGAAGATGTATAAATTAGCCTAAATTGTCCACCGTTACCCACCTTCTCTTTGCCGATAAACATTACCATTTTTTGTCATGCAAATGAATTTCATGCATGCTATTGAAATTAAAAAGGTTTTGACCACTTTTGAAACATGGACCGGCCAAGTGTTTAGTACCTTTGTTCATTTCAGTCCAAACTCTTGTGGCTCTTTACGAAGCAAAATCCTTCATATTCTTGGTATGAAAAATTGCGATCATAAGGACAAGCACCTCGGCTTTCCCTTTTATAAAACCTCGGGAAGTAAGAGATGTTTTAATGAGATGATTGGTAAATTTCAAAAGAAATTGAGTGCTTGGAAGGCCCGCTTACTCTTCCATGCGGATCGTAATGTTCTAGCTAAGGCGATGACCTAAGCTATTCCTTCTTATCATATGTCTACTTTTCTTCTTCCAAATTTGTCTCAGATGTATGACTATTTGCGTGCAAAAGGTACAAAGTAAATATGGGCTTCTACAATCTGGAATTTTTATGTTACTCCGAAGCATGCCTACATCACCTCGCTTTCTGCCAAAGGCAAGCTTCCGACTAAAGATAGGATGCAATTCATGGAAATTGACAAGCAATGTGTGCTAACCCAGAGATTGAATGAATCAAACCGTCACTTTGTTTTCGAGTGCACATTCTCATGTGCCGTTTGACTGAGTATTAGAGACTAGCTGGGCATCTCGCGTGCCCTGGCTACACTTGCTAGTGCACTCAAATGGTTCAAGAAAGAGGATAGAGGGACGGGATGGACGAGTAATAAAGCGAAGAGGATTGCTCTTAGTTGCACTGTTTACAACATTTGGGCTGCTCGCAACCGTAAAACTTTGAGGATCTGGTACCTAATATTGATGCTGCATGTTTTAAGATCAAATCACATGTGTTCAAGATCCTTTATTCTTTATATCCGAATGAGTTGATCCTTTTGTAGGGACGTTTTGCTCTAATTGTTTTGACCTTGTCTTTTTTGTGACTTTCTGGGTTTGCCGTATATATATATATATATATATATATATATATATATATATATATATACTTGTTATAAAAAAGAAATTTGTGTGCTACAAAATTGATTCTTTGATCAGGAAATTATGGTGGCAAGCAAATGACAAGCCTCACGTTCTTGCTCTTAGATGTTGGGACCATATTTGCAATCCTCAATGGACCAAATTTGCAAAGGTTAATTGGAATGATGCCACGTTCTCTAATAGTGCCTCCCCTTACCTCCAAATACTTGCAATCCTCAAGTCTCCTAAGTCCTAACCCTCAACCCGAACCAAAAGTAAATTCTCATGGATTTGGAAAAGTATAATAGATTGTCTTCCCGTCATCCGTAAAGGTGCTTGCTTTCCACTCATCTCTTGCTCGGTCATTGATATTTGGAATGATCCATGAATTCCTACAATGCTAACTTCAAACCGAACCCCACACTCACTCACTCACTCACTCTTTCAACTGATTACCCTCACTTGGAACAATGACCTTCTCAAAACCATCTTTTGGCCCTAGCATAAAATAAAAACCTTAAATGAAGGTCCCATTTTTAGAGGTACTCAGAAAGCTTCTATGGACTCCCTTAAAAAATGGTGTATTCTCGGTTAAAAGTGCCTACCTAATCGACCAGTCGGCCCATTTTCGTGTTTCCACCTCAGGTTCAAACAACATTTGGAATTCATGTTGTGGATAAATCTTGTTTATTTTTTAACAAAAGTGTACAAACTCTTGTCTTGAGCATCTTTTTGTTGAACGTCCATCCATTAACCAATTGAGATATGAAAAATGGATAATATCGATTTTGCATCAGAAAATTAATGTTGATTGTGATAGTTCAGCTCGCTCTATTATTGTAAGGAACAGTGGAGGTACATTCATCTTTGCTTCAATCAAGTTGGATCTCTTTATCTTTGTTTAATGATAAATCTTGGTTTTTTTTTAATTTTAGAATGATGATTCTCCTATGTTTTTTCATTTTTTTGTATACCAACATGAAGCTTAGATGACCTACAGGATGATATTCAATATCACTCAATACATAGCATGAATCCGTAATTCAAAAGGGTCGAAGTCCTCTCATTACACCTAACTTTAGGTACAAGAGAATTTTACATTGACTACAAGTACTAAGTTACATACAAAGCAAGGATGCTGCAAGTTAAAATGCAAAAGAAGAACTACGCAGCAGTTGAGGAGCGCCAAATCGTATTAAATGGAATCTCGTGAACCAACCAAAATTATGACAATGAACAAAACTGCAACCTCAGTATACATAAGATCATGGATATAAGCAAAAATATAATTCGACAAAAGAATTCAGATAAGATATGCGAACAAAACTCAAGTTCAAAATGCAAGATCAAGGGTTAGTATAAAAAACATCTAATAGTTTCACATTCTTGTCTCTATGAAAGGTAAACAAAACCAGCAGACATAAGATGGATATGACAAAGAAATATCGGAGGGGTATAAATCTAGGCACCGACAAGTTCAGTTGGCTCAGCAACTGGCTCTTCAGCTGGCCTTTCCAACTTTACTCCAACATCTTCGCTATAGTCTCCGTGAACCTACAAGATCAAACATAAATATTATAATACGGTTTGATAAACTCTAGATTTACTATGAATAACAATTAACTATGGTTAAGAAAGAAAATGAATGAAAGATTTTACCTCCATCAACTTGCCAAGGTCAAATTTGGGAGCTTTCAAGATCTTGACCTTTCTGATGTAGACATTCTGCAGAGGATAGATGCTTGAAGTTGCCTTCTCAATCTCTTTCCCAATTGACTCGGGAATGAACTTCTGAACCAAGTCCTTAAGATCACAAGATTGGGCCTGGTTCACCATGATTTCTCGCATCTTACGGCGGATCTAAAAGAAAAAGAAATTATATTAAAGTAATGAATAAAATCAGATTCCCATTTCTTAGACATGCATGTCATATTCACAATACAAGTTTTGAAAGAATGCAATACTTACTTGGCGAATCTGGCTCGACTGAGCATAACATGTCCTCTTCTGCTGGTTGACACGCTTCTTAGTGAAAGCAATGCAGAATAGTCTGAGAGTAAAGTTGTCGGTGGTTTTGACATCCACATGAGCTTCAATCAAAGATTGCCACTTCCTCACAAGTGACCTCAACTTATCAGTTGTGAAATCCATGCCCTGTAGTTTCCATAAGATAAGGATGGCCATTAAAAACTGCTAAGCACATATTTCTATATAAAATATAACAATTTAATACAGATATTATTCATACCCAGAAGTTTGTAAGAACATTCTTTCCCTGAACATCCTCTACTCTGAGACGGATCTTTCTGAAGGCATGGTCCTCGTCACCTTGAAGATCAGCTAAGGACACCTCAAACACACGATGCTTGAGTCCTTCTGAAGCAATCTGATAAAAGAACAATTGTTGATTTTAATACTCAAATGTCACAACTTTCTATTAACAACAGTAGTGGAAAAACTAGGCACATAGGCATAAGTTCAAACGGTCATTCGTCTTACTACTCTAGATCCAAATTCCGGAGAATAAAAAGTGAGAACATTCTCCTTCTAATTTACCAATTGTACTATTTGTTTCAACATGTGATTCGGACACAATAAAACATGCAGGAAAAGAATCACAAAACATATACTTCATAGCATTGTAGCTCATCAAAACATGCTAGTTATAGAATAATATAGTTGGACCCTAATGAAAAGTACCAACTTCTGAATAACTTATGCTAGTACCATTCACAAGAAAATTACATTCAAAGCATATGTAAGTTTTGGGTATAAGTGTACTACAGAATTTTTTGTATTTTCTAATATTTCTTGAGAAATATACAAATAAAAATGATAAGTTGCATAAAGCTCCCTCAATTCATATTCTAAGCCAACAGATTTTCCAATACCAATATACAAACTGAGTATACCTAATCCATTAAAACTTAAAAAGTACAATAAACTAATCATTGGAACTCCGCAACAAAATAAGAAAAAAAAATACAACAATAAAAGATAAAATTAAATTCTTTACTGACTACAAAATGCATTGCCACTTAAGATTAATAGCTACTGGTTGCAACCAAAAAAAAATTGTACCTTTGTACCCTGCGTACGGGTGACAAGAGTTTTTCCGACATTCCTTGTGTTGAAAATAGACGGAGCCTTCACATCGTACCAATCTTTCTTTGCAAATGGATCTTGGCTGTAATTAAACAAATTAAATAAATTAATAAGAAAAAAAAATGAATTAACAAAAAATTAAACAACGAACTAAAATTTACTCACGCTTTCTTCTTGCCTCCCTTCTTCCCCTTTGAAATCCTCTTGTTCTTTCTGTTTCAAATCAAAATAAACAACAATTAAACAAAACATCTAAATTAAATACATAGATAATACGATTCGTAAGTATATATTCATCAGTTTATTATGTAGATTACCCGACGGCCATTGTTGAGCGACGGCTGTCAGTGTTTTTGCCTGTGTAATGAAATGCGCTCAAAAACCCTTTCTGCTATTTCCTTTTATTATAAAGGGCTTTGTTTGGGTTTAGGGCTAAATGTTTCGAAATTGGGCCTTTTGCTTTATTCCCATTTTGTAATTGGGCTAGCAATAGTTATGCAAAATTATAAAAAGGCAAAATTGCAGAAAAGGTCCCAAACTAATTGGCAATTTTGGGTTTTCGTCCCACACTTTATCACCTCACCGAATTTCGTCCCGTAATTTTATTTTTTTTTTAAATTTCGTCCCGCCGTTAAGTATTAGACGGAAATTGCACACGTGGCCGTTAAATTGCCACGTGGCTGCTTACGTGTCATGATGATGTGGCAATTAGCATGACCAATTATACAAGATTGCAGAATTAGTCCCAAACTAATTACAAATTTTGGTTTTTCGTCCCAAATTAATTACAAATTTTGATTTTTCGTCCCATACTATATCAATTAGCCAAATTTAATCCCGTGATTTACCATTTTGCATGAATTTAGTCCCACTATAAATTTCTAATTTAATAAAAATGACGATTCAATCTTTTACATTTTCTTTTTCAAGAAAAATAATATGAATTTTCGAAACTCCTATGCTCTTTTGAGAAATAAAATTCTCATGTCATTTCATTAGAAAAATATTGTGCGTTCTTTTTTAATATTAAAATATTATAATATTAAAATATTATAAATATTGACATTATTGACTATGTTATTCACATGTTCGTAATGTTTCATTTTTTCTCAATAAATTTCATATTTCCCAATTCGCAAATATGCTTGTTCCGAAAGAAATCTTCAGTTTGGATAATAATTGTGCTGATGAAATTTTGATTAGCGCCTAATCAACATTGATATTGTGTTCTTTTTTAGTATTAAAAATATTTATAATATTTTAATACTAAAAAAGAACACACAATATTTTTCTA